>JANXJC010000078.1:62658270-62672840 GCA_027564655.1 Leptodon cayanensis | reverse complement strand
AGGATGTGGTTGTAAAGGCAAAAGTTTTACTGCTTTATTTTGATTTGCTATAGGATCAAAGTTGGCAGTGCATGATAGTTTATTACATTTCAGGGCAACATCCAGTTTTGTTCGTATAGTTACATCCACACTGGAAACACTTTCTGGTAAAGCGCAGTCATTGCCTCTGCTCCATGGCTTATAAAGACCTGTTGTTCAACTCATTCATTCACACTTTCTGCAGTTGTAGGCTTTCACTCCTGGAGCAATGCATAGGAAATGTTTTATTTTCTTGATATTCCCGTACATAACTTCACTCTACTGCTCTGGGGATAGAGAACGATTTCACTGATGAACTTGTGATTTTGTGATGCTTATCCTTATAAGCTTTCCATCCAAAGGTTACTGTCTACCCAAACACCTGTTTAATGCACATAGTTATGTCCTCAGAGAAGGGTCTCTACTCGCTGAAGTCAGTGACGAAGTCTCAATAAGACAATATTAAACACTTCTTTTTTATTACTGGAGAGAAGCTGTAACCTTAAAAATGTGTTAGCCAACATGGCTTAAACGGAATGCTTTAAACTGCTCACAGGCAGACTGAGATAAAACTTGAATTTATGAAAGTTCAACATAAGCCCTAGGAGAGGTTAGGCTGCATCATATTGAAATGGCACTGTGTTCAGTTTTCAAAAGTGTTAGAAAGTTTTAAATCTAATCTCCAAATTTTTTACTAAAAATTAGTATTCATGCCTGCATATGTTTCTGACAGCTTCCTCCATACTCAGGATTTCCTTTTAAATCTGGCTTCTGGGGTCAGGGACAAGCACTACTTTTGTTTTAAGAATTGTGATGGAGAACAAAATGCAAATATATAATAGCTATGGCCTGAGAGGCAAACATATATATATACACATATATATATAAACACAGTCTTTTGATTTGTGAATCAGGTAGCAGCACTACTGACATTCTGAATGAATACACAACTCTTTCATTTTTTTACAATTTTTTTCTTGCTTTATTTTTAATCCTAGAAATAAAATCTAAAGTCTAATGCCCTCCATCATCCTCTGTGAGTCAGCAGAAATAAGCCTGCAGTTTACATACTTACAGGGTGAGTCAGCAAGACAATCCTGCTATGCTGTGCCAGGCAGGATGTAGACAGTGAAATGGTTTTTACTGTTGTCTTTGGCTCCTGGCAGCCCTCACAAAATGATTTTTGGTCAGCAGTATTCCAAAAGCAATGTGTGACCAGACTAATTCAAAATTTACCTTCAGGGCCACAAAGAAAGAAAAAAAAACAAAGGTGCATGGTATATGACTCATATTCGTCTGATTAACAAGTATCAGTTAACAGTGAGATTAAGGTAGTTGCCATTTTGCCAGTCCAGTTTCGGGTGTCTGTGAAAAAATGGAGAAGCTCAATAGTTCAGATGAAAACTAGGCCACACATATTCTGACTCAAAATTTCAGACCCCAAATCTCTCGTGCTTGCAAATGTACAGCCGCATAGAGAAGTTACTTCCAAAGAGGTATTGGTGCAAGGGCACAATGGTGGAATCACATTTTTATGCCTAGGGTTCAAGTATAGCTCTGAATGTATCATTTGTTCTTCTTCCAGGAGATAACAAGATAAGTAACTTTAAAGACAAAATGCTGATAGGATTTATATCAGTTCTGGTATAAAATGTACTATTACAGAAGTAACATATCCTTCATGTTTTAGTAAAACAATGCTGTCTATCTTATCAAGGAGAAATAAAATGACTCACATGATAGCCCTGACACATGGCTTGCAAGCTGGATGAATCCTTAACAAGGATAGTCCATGATAATTTATCACAGGTGGCTTCAATGACATAGTAAGCTTTTTCAGTGATTAAAATTAGATCTAATTTTTTAACACCTTCATTAAAACATGAACACAGGCATTGCAGAACACAGTTTATATGCATATAAGACTGAGCTGTTTATGAGTTTGTGCAAAATACCAAATGAGAAAAATAACCCAAAATGATCTAACAAGATCAGATGTAAGAGAAGCAATAACAGAATCTATTTAAGCCTGAAAAAAATGAAAGCTAAAAAACAGAAGAAATAAAATCCAAACCAGTGAATTTGAGAAGTGAGAGAAACTTGCAAGGCATTCCTGGCAAAACAGGCAGAAAGGGATTAATAGCCACAAATACTCAATGAATTTAATAATAAGACATGACAGTAAAAAGTCAGGGTCAATCCAGAATTCCAGACAATTTTTTAATGAGGAGTTCCCTAAAATAGGGACATTTTGTTGCCAGATACTCACCATATATATTGCAAATATGAATTTGGATTTGCTATTTAAAAGAGAAAAAGGAAAAATAAATAACTTTGTGTGATCCAGCTAAATTATATCTATAGAACTATCAATGTTGTTACAAAGCAAAAGAACTTGACTGTGCCTGTAAAAACTTTGCTACTTCCAAAATGCCATTGCTGTGCAGGTGCTCTTTGGGATTGAAGGTGAGAGGCTAAGAGATAACCGCAGAAATGCAAGAGAAGCTCTTCAGCAGAGTAGTGCAGTCTGGGGCTAAGGGACCGCTGCTGGTGCAGTAAAGAGGGAACTGTTAGATACAAGCAGATAGGACCAAAAGCATTTGCTCAGCATCAGTATTGCTTGCTTAACTGTCTTTTTTTTTTTTTTTTGATTATCAAAATCACTGTGAGAAAGAAAAACAGCAAATGTGAGGACACATACATATGTGTCTGTACCTGTTTCCCTATATATATAAATGAATTAAAAATGGGAAGCAAAAAATATATTTTTAAGTGACAGCAAATTGCTCATTTAGTTAGAAGTGTAATATACTCAAATAGATGCTGTAGTTGTTTTAGTAAATGACTTCAGTACTCCCTTATTTCACAGCTATGTTTTTCAAATACCAGAGTTAGGATCAGCTGTATTGATTAGGGTCATTACTCAGAGCTCCAGCGACAGTCTGTGCAATCAACATAAATTGGTGATAAACAGGATCATTTATTTGGAAGCATCTGGAACATGAAAACATGGGAATAGTCAAAAGATGTGCAAATGCAGACTGTATTTTGCCTTTTATTGTTTCCATGAATATTATTTTCTTGTAAATACTTTTTTCCATCTCCTTTCATACTCTAATTTTTGATGATTGTGTGCACTGTGCATGTGTAGTAGTAGCTCTGAAGGATGATAATTTAATGGTGGCTTTCTCAGTGGGGAGAAAATTAAAATGTACAGCCTTTTGTCTGTGTGGTGAGTTGCTAAATCACTTCCCACAGTACGACACAGCTTGCGGCATTATACATGACATAAAAACTCTTCATTAACATGTGTTGTTACTGTGTCCCACTGTGAAAAATGTGTTATATTAGTTGGTCTGCTCATAAGTAAACCTTGTTGTAGGAGAGGATTTTGTACTCCTGTGAATAAGAATTAAATATTGAAATGTATTTTATACTGTTTTATCATGACACAAAATGCAAGGAAGTAGGTTGGAAGTTCTCTCTGCCCCTAATGCCTAACACAGTATTTGTTGTCTCTTCTCCACTGTCTGTGTAAACATCTGTTCAACTTTTCTAAACAAAAAGCCTGGAAAAGAAGTATATACTACACATCAGAAAAGGAAAGAAATATAGTTGACTTTGACAGGGAATTTACCGTCTTTTATTAATTCTGCACACCTTCGATAAAGTCCACCTTGCCTGGGAGCAGGTTGGGAGCTTCTATATGAGTACTCTGTCATCTGCCTCCATGACAAAAAAGCCTCCAGGGTGCACAATGTCACAGTGACATACTGAATGTAGGGACCTTACTCTGCCTAATGCTCTTAGACTTACTGCCAGATGTTTAAGTGCCAGCTGCAGCATGCTGGCTCTACAGGTACAGGAAAACACCTCACCTGGTGGGCTTTTCTTCTAAAGAGATAGCCATTAGAGCTCAGGCAGAGGAGTTACTGGGGAGGAGGGATACAGAGTATAGTTCTAACTTAGAGGACAGCCTTTTTTTTTTTTTATGTATTAAGTGCATAATTGGGATCCTGCTACACTGGAATTGGAAAGTAGTTTCAAGGTGTATTTGACAGCTGGGAAGAAAGCAGGATGCAGAGATTGTGCCAAAGATGTAAAAATTAAGGACATCTGCAACCTTAATACAAATGAAGTATGCCCTGCAGGCTTCATTGTAACTCCAAGTAAAGGGATATATGTAAGAATTACAGTTTAAACATGAATGTCTTTTGCCCACAATATATTCATTTGATGCCATATACCATTATCCAGTGGATTTACATTTTAGTGTCAGAAAATAATCTTCTGACAACAACAGATGCTTGGTACTCTTATTTGAAACAACACTGTACAGAAAAGGCACCAAAGCTAATTCATGGGCTATTGTATATTTGTATATTACATTAAAAATGGAATGTAATTCATTAAAGTACTCAACAGAGGATTCTGGATGGGAAGGCACTTCTATGTGCAAGGTAAGAACAGATAGAAAAGCTTAATTAGAAAGAAATAAAATTCTGATTGATAAATCTCTGTGATGCCTACCTCTCATTTTAGGTACCACACAGAATTACATAATTATCAATGCCATGACAGTTCTTATTGCATTGCATTAAATGCAGACAGAGAGTGGACATTATCGAGCAAGCATATACTTCCTCATTACAGTTATGGTAATGGATTACCACTAAGATACTTACATAAGAATAAATGTCATAAACACAGAAAGAATATCAGTTCTTACATCTTTTGCTGTTCTCTCCTTTTTTTCCTTCTTTTTTTTGAGTAACTAAACTTTTTGCAAAATGATACGTCATATTTCCTTGCATAATGTTATAAAAATATATCTATTAAAGATTAGCTCAGTTTTACTCTCCAAAAGAACTGGATTCATTTTGATTATCTTCATAACCTGTCAAAACTGAAATGTGGCACGTGGTTTTCTAAAATGAAGTTATGGCCTCAGAAACTTGTGGTGGAGTCTTCTGTTAAGGTAGCTTTTGCATTTTGTTCACTGGCAAAGCTAAATTTATTTTCCTTAAAGTAAATGCAATTCCTACCAGAACAATGAAAACCTGTGATGCTCTGGGTAATGTGCATTTTGACTAGCCTTCTGGCTGAAAATGAACCAGAAATTTGTTAGTGTCACACCTGTCATGCAGCTTCTGCATCATTGGTTTATCTTCCTCCAAGGGAAGGTTAAACGTGTAGCCTTTCATTGCATGGTGTGCACTCTTTGGCTCTGCACAAGGAAGATAAAGCCTGTCAGAAGGAGGGGGTGAGCCATTGGCATTCTTCTGGTTTCTTCAGTATCAGCTTATTTCACAATCATAAGGCATTTTTCCATTCATTTGCCCTTCAATCCAGACAGAAAACATAATATTGTATAAACAGTAACTGACACATCAAATACAGTCAGTCCTGGCCAAGTCACACATTCTGGTCAGTTGCAAGAGTAAAGGGTTTGGTATATCCAATTTTTGCGACTACATCCACTTCTCCCCAGATCTTTTTCCCTTGCTCCTTTGTGATACTGAGGGTGGAAGAAATTTCTTTTGTTAATATTTTCCCCTTCTTTGCCCCCCTCCATCCATGTTCAATACTCCTGTTTTTCTGGGACACCTTAGCCTATTCTCTATCATATGTTAATAAGCACTTCCAGCCAGCAACTGCTGGTACCATCACAGAAAATAAGCATCGCAAATTCAGTATACATCTCTTCTGAATACAAGTGGAGATGCTAGGATGTCCACTAGATTTAAATCCTTGATGAGAAGGATTGAGGTGCAGTTTCCCCATTCCTGTCACAGGTTCATCCACCCCAGCTTTATATTTTGATAATTATTTCCTTTATTGATTGCTTTTCTTGCTTTTCAATAACTGCTTCAATAATTATGAAGGTGTTCATGAATGGAAGAAGTAAAATAATTTGTATTAGCCATAATCATTGAGCTTTTATGACCCTCAGCTGGAGCATGCCAGAGTGATGAAATGAGAAGCAATAGTTTGAGTTTAAAAGTTGCAAATATCCAGATCTTCCTCGTCAGTAAGGGAGGAAAGATCCTGAGCTGTTCCTCAAAGCTAGTTCTGTTTCTTGGGGCTGTGTATGCCCCCAGCTGCTCATCAGTTTAACTAAAATCTGGCAAATGTTAGGATCTTCTTGTTATTATTACTGATGTTATTATTAATTATTTCTAGTATATACTTCTACTATGCCAGTAACTGTGGCCACAAAAAGTAGTACTCAAGTACTCCAGGACTTTTCTGTCTTGCTTTTGCTCAGAGTGCTTCAAATTTTTAAGCTCGGCACTGTCTTCAAAATCCCAATCAGAAAGTTAAGTCGGGGTTTTTGGTTGGTAGGTTTATACGTTTTGGATCACTCATTTCCCACTAATGGTGGATTATTTACTGGAGAACAGATGGAAAGCCTGAGGCCACCTCTCTCCCTGCCCTCCCTGCAGCAGGGTCTGAGCACCAAGTGCAGAGCAGCTGGTACAGAGCCAGTTTCCAAGTGGCCATCAAGACTGAGCATTGCAATCATTTAACATGCTGTATAGAATAATCCTGTATAGACCCCATCTCCATCATATCCCCAAGATGAGTGGGACAGAGAGGTGAGATGGGAAAACTCCAAGATACAGGGGAATTCCTAAGGCACATAACCTATCAGGATTGCTGGGAATAATAAGGGTTTAGGAGACATAAAGGAGAGCGTGGGGAAAGGAATGGAGCATATGGTACACACTGAAGTGCAGATGCTTGGTAGTATGAGGGAGAACTCAGGCTCACCCTGCTCACCCATGGAAAAGACGGCTTGAATGGGGAGAGTGCCAGGGCTCCTCACAAACAAGGAGGGTGGGAAAAGGCTCCTGACAGGATCCCGTCCCCTGAAAAGATGGGAATGACAAAGCTTCCCCTTACCATCCCAGTCTGTGTCAGGGGTTGGAGAAGGCTGTGCCATACCTTCCCACATCATAGGGTGGGGACTAGGGGAAGGGGGGAAAGATACCCTCTATTGCCTCAATTACAGAAGGAAAATTATGTCTCCTGAAAATGCTGGAAAGCCAGCCTTCCTGCTCAGAGGTAGCTAGGCATTTGGCAAGCTTACATGCAAATAAAGGCAGAAAGTTCAGCTGGGAGCACTGAATACTTTTGGACACATGTTCAAACTCGTAGCTGCTCCTCTGACACTCTCCACCACCAAATACTTAAATAAACTGAGAAAGTTTTAGAATAGATAACCTGGACTCCACCCAAGATCCCATCACTACACTGCCACCCCTGATAGTTCAGCTAATGTGCTTTGGAGGCATCATGCTATAGACAGAGATGGGAGAATTTTAAGGATCAATCAGTGAACACAACATAACAGTAACTTCAAAAAATAAAAAGGATTTGGTAGAGGTTTTGTTAATTTGGTTTTGGGTTGTTTTTTTTTTTTGCTGTGGGTTTTTTTTATTATTATTTGTTTTACTGGAAAGATGATGCATCCAGTTAATTGCCTACTCCTTTCTGAAACCAGAACATCAGAAGTACAACATGTTCCCTGAACTTGATGGAATAAACATTATACATGGCCCCCTCTGGAGCATTTTCATTAGGGTGGTTCGCTGCTGTCAGTGCATGTGACTTACTGCATAATTCATCTAAAAAGCCCTTAGCAACCAGCCCCTCTAGGGATGGCAGGCATCCTTGGAGGGCTCTAGGTCCAAACAGTGGTGTGTAGATTGTGGCTGTCCCTAAAAGTTTGTATTCCTGATATATTTACTATATGGGCATTTCTTTATGGAATAAATTTGTTTGCTATCCTTGTTCTCTGTGAGTAAGAATATACTAGAGACTATTCCAGGTTAGATTAATGTTTGTGCTGGACATATATGAGTTAGTAAAAAGTGATCCTCTGGAGATCTATTCAGAGTGAACCCTAAGGTATGCCAATCAGTGGGTGCAACCTCAAATGTATTGAGTACCACAAGCAGCAGGATTGGCTTCTGTCGCAGCTTCTCCAGGGTACAATGCAGTGTTACCCAGGTGTAGCTGACTTAAGTCTGAACTCTTAGGGGAAAATATATCACGCAGATCTGACAGCTTTGAGAGAGGCAAGGCTGCTGTGTCTCCATGGCCCAGGTCCAACCAGTAGCAAGGCTGAAAATGTATTCCCAGCAGGCATGTGCACACAACACACACACGTACAACACATATATGTGCATATATACATGGCCAGCCACACAAATCACAGACAGACATGCAGAGTGCTCCCAGAAACACAAACAGCATCAAGAGCCTCATCCTGCTCCCCACCCTGGCAGAGCAGAATGGACGTCCACTAGTGAGAATATATATCTGTGTAGACATATATACAACACAGGTCCCTCCATCAGCTGGGCTCATACACTCAGTCTGCCCAGTAGCTGCCCCTGGATCCCAGTCTCCCCAGTTGCTGGCACCTGGACATACACGCCTCTGGTGTTGACCCATGGTGACGGGTTTTATGCCTGGACGGTGGAGCTGAGGCTCTCCTGGGACAGCCCTAGGAGGGACCTGGATGTGGTTTCCCTTTTTCTAAGCCCTTAATTTTGGTTGTCACCTGCCTTTGTGCCCCGTGCTCCTCTGGGCTTGTGGACGTGGGCCTTTGACAGTCCAATGGCTCCTGCGATAGGCATGGAAGCAGCCAGGGCCAGGAAATTATTAGGGCTCTCCCACCTGCCATGGTCTCTCTGTGCTCCTTTGTGAATGTGCAGATGAGCTTTTATCACATAATTTAATGTGAACAAGCTAGTTTCCACAACAGTAACGTCGTAGCCATGCTCCCATACTGCTCTGTGCTAGCTACCTTGGCTTCCAGCATCTCAACTACCTCAGCCAGCTGGGGCTGCGTATTTCTGAACCCCACTCCATCATGCTGTGCAATACTCCTTGTAAGATGCCCATACAAGCACTCACAGACACACCACCATTGCTGCCTGGACAATTATTTGAAGCTGCTGCATGTTCAGAGGTGCAGGGTCACACTGTTGCATGAAGGTTAGTCTCCTGCTTCTCTGAAAGTTTTGTTCTTTCATGATTGGTTTCAGTCTTCCCGATAGAACTGAGTTCTTTATTAAACTGATTCTTAATATTCTTATTATTAAGCAGAGTCCTATCTGAGAACAGATGTAGCCCTTTAAGCTTGTACCTGATCTTTTCCCAAAAGATAATGTGCTGCAACATAGACCTTTTACCTACTGCTTCCTCTCTGCCATGAAGGTGCATTTCACTATGCTTGGCTATAACCAAAACTGACATTTAATTTTTTTGGCAGATTTGGAGGAGAGCAGTGCATGTTAATAGTATCTTTGGTCTTTATAATGGTGTGTTCACCATTTCAAGCATTGTAATATTCACTTTGAAACCTGTGTGCTCATGAGAGATGAGGTAACAGTGAATAGCTTTGCCTAGGCAGCACTGGTCTTATTTTCTCCTTCAGTAAATGACAGCGTTAGAAGTCACAGCAATATAAAATCTCATTCTACTCTATTGAACTAAAAAGCAATATTTTCAGAATAATAATTTGTGAACTAACAAGTATTACAGGCATTTCCTAGGCTCAGAAGTAGGTAGTACAGTAATAGTGAAGCAGTGTGTGTATGGACATATGCCAGTGTGAACTGTTTAATTTTGCCTTTCCTTTAGGGTTCATTTCAAACAAAGTAGGATTTTTAAGTTCAAAACACAAAACTGTGTTTTGAACATTTTTTTTCACATAGTATTTCATTCCATCAAAGGAAAAAAGCCTCCATATTATATTTGACAGTCTTCTGTCATAATAGTCCAAAACTCTTTTGGACATTTATTGATGTAACTTTACAGTACTTTGAACCAGTAGTGGAAAATACGGGACTGTTTTAAGATGAGCAAATAGCATTGTTTTAGTTAGCATTCAGCAAGTGCTCTTTTCTGACAAGGAATATGGCAGAATTGCAGTACAGGGAGAACAAGTCTTGCATTGATCACTGAAAGTAATGGATCATTGAACTCCTGCATTAATCTGCCCCTCTGGTGTCTATACATTATAAAAATTCAAGCATGTTGCAGATTGCCTGCCTACCATACAACTAGAATGTGAAAGATTTACAGAGTGAATTACTATTGACATGCACCAGGTCACTGAGACTGAACAAGAATTGCTGTATTCAGCTTACTGCAAACATCAGCTTTGCCTTTTCATGTCTTCAATCTTCCTGAGGCTAAAGTTCTTTGCAAGGACAATGGTTTGTGTTTTGGATTAATCAGAAGCCTCGGTCATTTGAAAGGTCATGTATGCAAGGAACAGCAAAATCTTTTTTTTAGATGACCTGTGTGTTGGCTTTTGTGGAGAATTAAAATCTATAGAAGCCATTAGTGGAAATGTATGTCTAAAAGAAAACATAATAGTGATAAGCATATTATAGTCTTTGAATCCAAACTCCTACTGCTGTGGGGTTGGGTGGGGATACATTTGACTGATTTTCACAGTCAGTCAGTTGTATTTTTGCACTACAGAGTCTTTTGCAAAACATAATCCTTTGGACTTGTTATCAAGGACAAGAGCTCTTGTTGCTTAAAAAATTCTTTATAACTAGAAAGTGAGACATAAGCAAACCACATTAAAAAGTCTAAGAATAAAATAAGTCACTTCGGTAATGAGAAGCATTTGAATGTACAGATTCATAGTTCATAGAACAAAAAAATCATGTCTGGCTGCAGTAAAATGAAGGGGTTTATTCTCAAGCAAAGGAACTCATGTAAAGCTCTGGAGCGAAAATCTGCAAAAAAAGGCTGAGGGAATTCTCTTTACACTGGTGTGATGATATTTCTCTAGATATTTCTCCATTCATCAATTTCTTATATTTCACCTTTGAGAAAACACAAGTAATTCCTTCTGTAAAGCTTTATATTTTTACTGTATATTTTCCTTTTGAATCATCCTCAATTTTCTGCTGATATAAGAGAAACAAATTGACCCCCAACTCAAAACTATTCAAAGCTAAGTTCTTTTAGAGTCCTTAATGGACTAACATCCTCTGACGTTTGCACTACTAGTATTTGCAAAGTTGCTATGGTAACAAATGCAGTTGTGGTTAAAAAAAAATAAAAAAAATTCTATTTTGCTTAGCCACAAATTCCAGAAGAACTCAGCATGGTTCCAAAAGAACATTTCTGCCAAAATGAATGCACGGTGCCCTTTTTTCTGAGCAATTCTATCTTCAGTAAAATGTAAATGTACAGGGAAGTCTAACCTCTGCTTTGGTCACAGTACCTTATGATCACCTACTCAAATTACTATAAAACAGATTTAAAATAGCACAGTGTCCATTTCTTGAAGGAAGGGTTAGGGCAGGCCCAAGGGAACAATCTGTAGCACAAAATGCCTGGGGGGTTTTTCAGCTTCTTTTTGGTCATTCTGATGAAGTAAAACAACCCTAAAGGCAGTGTGATCCTTCCCCTTAAATTCCTCTGCCCAGAACTGCAAACCCGTCATACATGGCTTAAAGGTGCTTTGACTCATGAAGGGGGGTCTGCCTGTGGGCAATGGCACTGGACCCAGGGTTACAAGGATGGTTGTAGCAGTTTTCGCCCACGTCCATCCCTCTGGTCTTGCAATAAGCAAAGCCAGCTGGGGAGATTTGATCCATTTTCTGCCTTTCACTAGAAATGGTTGTCAGACTACACTGTGATCTTTTTTGTGCATGGAACATTTTGCAGACAGGGATCTTAATATGTAGAGATAATTTCTGTGTTATGAGAAGGGGTCACTAGTGAATTTAACACCCACACAGACCAGCTTCCAAAACACTTGGATGGCAGATTTTTGAAGCTATTTCATCTTTTCTCACACGGACCTAGGGCCTTGATACACAACAGGTTTCCCTTCCAGGGTGCCCTCTCCTAAGTGTGTGGTTAAGCAGGTTAATTTCTGGTCCAGTGCAGTTTTCCTAAGCACCCTGTGTTGTCCAAGGAGAGATGGGGGGAGAGAGAGAGACATGTTCTACATCTTTTTCTTTCTCCAATTATCATATAGGGACAGAAGAGAGTTTAATATCCTACCAAGCACTTGACTCAGACCCTAAAGCCAGTCATAGTCACAAGTCCAAGGCAAAGGGTAAGTGCTTAGAGTAAGCTTGCTGTGGCCTGTGTTACCTTCAAGGGCAAGTACTGCTCTCAGTTAGAGGGTGGTAGCCAGCAGCATCACTCCTGGCTGAGCCTGGAGCCAGGACGTGGAGTTTTCCTTCCTGCAGAGCAACTCTGAGTATCAGCAGAATGGTGGCAGTCAGCCAAGTGTGGTCCTAAGTTGCCCATTAGCTGCATCTCATTCAAACTGCAGAAGAGAGATTTGTAGGGTAAGCTGCTTCACCACCAGCACTCAAGGTCCCACGGTGTTTCAAGGCCTCAGATACTCCAATTCAGCTGTAGTCACGGTTAGGGCTTGTATGATTTAAATGGAAAGTAAATCAAAGTTCAAACTCAGCCCCTGTCCATGGCTTAATGCACAATGTAAACATTGTTGTTGTCCTGGTAGGTCAAAGACCTATAGTGGAACATGCTGGAGAGAAACAACAGAAGAAAGGTAAAATGGCTTTGAAGTTTGGCTGATAAATTTAGATCCTGATTTTTAAAGGTGAAAGATAAGAAATAAATAAGCTGTTGATTTTGTTTCACAGCTCTGGGTTTAGATGATAAGGTTTGGATTAAAATGTGAAAATATTTTTTTTAATTGTGTGGGAGAAAGTGTCACCACTTCTTTCTAAAAATACAGCAAGAATGTTGGTGGCAGGAGAATATTGAAAGACTGTCTTGTTTTAACAAGCAAAAGTAAAACCTGTGTTGATATTGTTCCTGTAATAATTTCTGACAGATAATCCTTAGTTTATTTGAAATCCAGAATTAAACAGAATCATGTTACCCTAGATGTCAAAATCAGTATTGTCTTTTTTGTCTTGTTACAATTCTGTTTGAAATTGGTTTAAGGGGAATTTTCTTTGCTTTGACTTCTCTCTCTCTCTCTGTGTCTCTCTTTTAAGGTCAACTCAAATCAAAACATACTCTTGGGATAATGCCCAGGTTATTTTGGTCGGTAACAAATGTGACATGGAGGATGAACGGGTAATCTTCACTGAGAGAGGCAAACATTTAGCAGAGCAACTTGGTAAGAAAAGAAATTACAAAAGCTTTATGACTGCTTGTGAGAATGCACAAAGTAATGTCATTAATTGCTGAACTACTTGTAATGAAATGTTTATGATACAGTTGCTGTAAAAGAATAGTCATATACCATCTCACTTTTGTTTCTGCAGGCTGAGGTCTGAACTGTCCTTGTTGATATCACTAATATTGTAACATCATTAGAATGGACATGAGTCCAGAGATGACCTTATGCAGAGCTGTGACATGTTGGTCATCTAAGAGCGTCCACAAGACCAGTACTGGCTCAGAGGCTGGCTTAGGCTAAGGATATATCTGATTGATAAAATGTTCCTTATGCTGTTCCTTAGAAAGGAAGTACATTATGGCCTTTGTGATAAGCAGCAAGATTAGGCACGTGTCTATATATATACAATAAGTTTAGATAGTTATAGCTATAGGCAGATACATCCTAGCCAGGGAAAAATTAGAAAAAAAACCACCGACAAACCAACAAAAAAAAACCTAGGAGAGGAGAGATTAAAGAAACAGCTTACTTAAAATGTGAACTACACCTTTTTACAAGTTCAGGACATTTGAGTTATGATTTCCAATACCAGTAATCCAAAACAGAAAGATCCCAATATCCAATTCCCACTGCTAACAATTCACCTACTGCACATTTACACAGGTGTAAATAACATGAACCTCTGTTTCACAAAGTCTCCCTCTAGGAGGCAATTGTTGTCCACACAGAAAATTATGGAGCTGTGAACATCTCTGTTCTTTCTGTTTCTGCCCAGTAGCGATATCCTTTCACACCATGAAATGTTTTTGAGGTGACACTGGCCAAACTGTAATGGAAAATCTCCAGAACATCATCATAATACTACTACCTGGCCTGTTTTTTTTCTTCAAATTTGCTGATCTCTGCAGAGCATGCTCAGCAGGTGTGCAGATCAAACCCTGGCATCATTTGAGGTCAATTTCTGTGCTGTACTGGGCATGGGTTTGGTATTATTTTTAAAACTGACCATAGTAAATGTTCAGTCTGGTGAATGTGTGTGTAACTAAGATCTCATTGTCACTATCCCTATACAGGTGTTTAGGGGAAAGGGTGTTGTAAGAGTAACTGTATGGGAAACAGAGAGAGATGGTGGCTTTTTGCAGTATACCACCTGTTCTGGGTATAACCCCATGCTGGTGGTTCTTAACTTACATATATTCATAGCTTGTTGACCTTATTTTTTAAAATATTTTTTCTAGTTGTACAATTGCTTGTCCTGGTAAATAATTTATCAGAATAACATATCTTCCTCTTGCATCTGTCTAAATAATCACTACATATGTGTAAAAGCATGCCTCAAAATTATACATTAAAATTGACCATAAATTAGTCCTTGAAAAGTAACAGAAAAGATTTACCA
>JANXJC010000078.1:62621702-62634660 GCA_027564655.1 Leptodon cayanensis | reverse complement strand
TCTCTCTTTTTGTTATCTCCCTGGTTATTATTATTATTATTATTATTATTATTAATTATTAATATTTATTATTATTACATTTTATTTCAATTATTAAACTGTTCTTATCTCAACCCACAAGTTTTACTTTTTTCTGATTCTCCTCCCTATCCCACTGCGGGGGCAGAGGGAGGAGTGAGTGAGCGGCTGCGTGATGCTTAGCTGCCGGCTGGGGTTAAACCACGACAATGGGCTGGCACAGCTCTGGCTGCTTTAACGGGCATTGCACACACTCACCTGAGAGGCCAGCATGACCCGGTGCACACTAACAAAGCTATCCATGGTTGCCTTGCCCTGCCACCACTCCTTCTATTCACAGGTATTTGTATTGTCAGATGTCTCAGCGGGAAAGCAGAAAACGTAACACTACCTTATTTTTCCTCCCTATAAAAACCTGTCAATTCATAAGCCTCCCTTCATCTTCCCCTTTCTTGTCAAGTTACATATACCTGCCCAGAAGACACATGTGAGAAAAGAGGGTGGGAGGTATCAGCAGTTGTTTCACATGGTTTGGTTTAGCGTGTCGCCAGCGCACCAGGGGACACTGCAGAGGCAGGAATAGCAGGTGACTCACAGGCGGTGTGTCTGGGCTTTTGTACACCCCTGGTTCAGGTAGCATATTCGCTCATCGGGTTTTGTGTGTTACCCAAGTGAGGTGGGGGATTTGTCAAGGCTGAATCCACCTGGGGCTGGCTGTCAGCGTGGGATCCCCCGCTGCTTGGTTCACGATCTGCTTCCCTCGCTTGTTGAGATGATTTTTCCACAAGGCATTCAGTACATAAAGAGGTGTCCTTGCTGCCAGGGCTGGGTACAGAGCAGAGAGATTCTGCATGGCGCAGTTCCCTGAAACGGTGGGGCCCTAAGATCTGTGTCCTACGTACGGGTCTGTACAGCTGCACCCGTGACACAGAGGGGCAGATGTCACAGTGTGCATCGCCCCGGGGGGAGCACCTGCGCTGGCGTAGCTATGCCTCCCTGCACACACATGCCCTCAAAGAGCTTGTTCAACGGTCCATGCTGCACAATTCACGTCCTAATACATGGACTCTGATCTAGGTCAGCAGACTTGCTTATGAGGGCGGTAGCTGGCACAGGCAGCAGGGAGAACTGCCTTGCAGTCATTGTTTTTCTACATCACTAAAGGAAAATAGGTCTTATCACCGTTTTTATCTATGACCCCTCCTTTTGCTTTTTTCTCAAGTGTGGGAGAAGGAATCCTTTCAGACACAGACGGGATTTCCCAAGGAGTGTCTTGCTCTGTGTCAGGTGTTTTGCTGCAGAGTGAGTCATGAGTGTCCTGGAGACCTGTCAGTGTGATGTCTGCCAGCTCGGCAGCTCCCTGCTCATTTCAGCAGCGCAGAACAGCATGCTATTTTCATTACTGCCTCTAATTAAATACTGGGAGGATATCCAGAACTAGCACTAAGGCACCCAGCCATAATCTGGCTCCTAGCATATGTTTTCCCATGCTCCAGGGGGAACCCGGGCTGCAGAGGAAATTCCTTTGTTTGGGAGATCCCTCCCTGAGATAGGGCAAAGCCCTGGGCTGTCTCCAGGAGCCAGAGGAAGCCAGCTTGCACAGCAGTGCCCCTCTCTTTCACTTCTCCAGTGCCTTGCAGGGCCTATTCCCTTGCAACGCAGAGAGAGATTTCTGTCAGAGCCTACTGCCCTTCTTCCAGGCCAGCCAGTGTCCTGGGCCTCCATGTTCTGCTTGAAACGCTCCTGTGAAGTGATCTTTGCAGGTATTCAGTTGGCCCCGTCTACATTTCATCTTGGTGGCCATGTGAAATGATTTGCTCAGAACCAGTTCGTGGGCCATTTCGCCAGGCCAGAGGGTGCACCTGGATCTGACTGCCTGTAGGCACCACCTTCACCCACAGCACTTCTACAGAGACCAAGTGACCTGCCTTCGTGATCTCATACCCGGGGCCAGGCACAGCACTCCCACCCAGGCAGCCCACAGTAAGGCACGGTGTCAGCACGAACACCTCTTCTTTTCCCGATATATGACACTCAAACCCCTTTTGGTTCTGGCTATCTCTCCAAATACAGTGTGAGGAGACACAGGATCAAGCAGAGCTTTGGATCATGGTCCAAGCCATATAACCTTAGATTTAACAGGCATCTTCGCAGCTGGTGGTAAATCTCTGCCTGGCCCAGGCACTGTTCTGCCCTGTCCCTCATCCGGGCATATGTAAATAGCTTTAATGCAGGCAGAAGATGCTCTTGCTCCCACCGAACAGATGCAGATCAGAATATGGGCTTGAGCCCAGGTTTCATCCCTTTCCAAGTGGATCACAAGCTTTTTCTGCACTGAGAACCAGCCTTGACAAGCTTTGATACTGCTGGGCCTCCTTGACGCATCCCACAGTTATACCTGGGCACTTGGGCTGTATTTTCCTTTTTTGTTGGTGGGGGTGGGGGGCTGGGTTTTGCTTTTACCTTTCTCCTATGCTGACATCTGCTGAGACCAGCTCCGTTTTTTACCTCCATGGTTTTTTGTTCTGGCTGCAGTTCTCCAGGCAGCAGAGAAGGCATCTGGGTGCTTCAATGAAAGGTGTCATCCCTGTACTGATGGTCCACAGCCCCACACTCAGTGAACAGCAAGAGAGCCTGTGTGCATGCAGAGTGAACTGTCCCACTCCATCCTGTACAGAGATGTGTATAGTGTCAATGTGAACACAGCTACACCCATCTGGGTGGGTAGGAGTATGTGATGACAGCAAGCCATTTATGCTGGGCTGGCTTCTGTATTCTCGGATGAGCATCATCTCCACTGTTTGAGAAGTTGCCTGCCCCTTTCATTTGCAGAGACAGGGGAAGGGAACATGCACCCAAACATTAGTCACTTCAGTGCACATTTCCACGTCTTTGCACAAATCCACCTTCAGTGGCAGTGTCATCAGTGATGCTAGGCTTTGCGTTGCAATGGTTGAGTCATAGGCAATGTTCCCTGCGGGTGACTGTGCTGTGGAAGGGGTACATCCCCCAGAGGTACAGCAGGCAGGTCAGGGATCCCACATGCTTAATATCTACTTCATCCACAGTAACCAGAGGGAACCTTGCACCTCCTGGTACCTGGAGTGAGCCAGCTTATGCTCAGATGGGAGAATGGGGCCAAAATCCTTTTGCATAAATGCTGCAAGAGTTTATTTCTAATGTAGCATCAAAGACATAGTTTATAGTTGAAAATACATGCTGTTGAATGACATTTACCAGGAAGGAACATCTGAGGAGGATGTTTCTGGGACACTCAGTGCCATAGGAAGAGTAAGTTTGTCTGTTATGTATGTACTTACCCATACCACTCACTATAGGTATCTATTCCAAACAACATAATATGGTAGAGCTGAGTTGCTCCATCCTAGCGACAGCAAAAAAAAGCAGAACGACATCCTTTTCAGTGCTTAACCAAGGAAGTGGAAGGCATAAGAATGTCAAGGTGATGACATACAAAGAAGGAAACCTTGTGGGACCAGGGAAAACGACAGCTATTGAATGCCCCTGCCTAAAAGGAAAGGACCCATGTGTGCAGCAAAATTGTGAGAGAGCAGAGAGTTACTCAGAGGAGAGGTGTGAGAAGTGATAATGAAATGTGATGAACATGATGAACTGCAGTTAAAATACAGTTGACAATTGGGTTAGTTCTGCAGAGCTGCAAGAGAAGTGGGTTTGGAGTGGGGGGCAGGCTGAAGCTGCAGCCCCTCTGGCTCTGCAAACTCTTCCAGCCCCAACCCTCCTCCCAGAGGCTGAGCATTGCTTCAGGGAAGGGATTTTGTTACAGCCTAGCTACTGAATTGGAGATGATATTTAATCCCTTTCTCAGTGCCTGACAGGAAAAGGAGTGAAGACTGGAGGTAACATGTTTGGGGGTGAGGATGCGGAAGCTAGGAAAATGAGTATGTTGCTAATACAGCCACAACGACAGCCCCTTGCACTCTGCCCATAGGATAGGCTTAGTGATACAAAAAAAGCACTCTGTTATTAAAAGTGCTCCAGCTAACATGCATTATTTGTGCCAAAGGGGGTTGGAGTAAACAAGGCATTGAGTAGCAATGCTGGCAGTGAGTCCCAGGAGAGGGGTGGTAGAGGTTGTCAGTCCCTTTACCACAGCTGCTGCAGCAAGCTGCAGGCTTGCATGGGGACCCCACTGACACCCAAGAACCTTATTAACCATTGCAGTTGAACACAGGATTAACCAACTTTCATCTTTTGATTCATTAGGTAGTTTTTAAGATGGCCCTGTCAAAACTTACTGCCAGTGACTTTGTCATGAACAAAAACCAGACATAAACAATGATAGAGTTCTGCAATTTTGTTCTGTTTTTATCAAAGCGCCTGCTCTGCTTGCTCTCTTCATTTAAAATTGAAAAAAAACCCAGAAAGAAAAAGATGAGGCAGTATTTTACCACTCATTCCAGTCTGCACGGCCAGTCTCTGTGACTCCCTGGCCAGCTCACTCCTCCTCCAGCTAGGGTAAACACACAAGCAACAGGGCTGTGAGCTTGCTCCATTTATCTCAACTGAGTGTTAAATTCAAAGTCTACTTTAATCATTAAAATGCCATCACCTGTTTGACACTTGAGACTTTCCTGACCACCCCAATATGGAGTGTATGAAACATTTTTAAAATCCAGGTAGAGTTAGTTCTCTTCCATGATTTCCCCATGGCTCCATTAGTGTAAGCCATTTTAAGGAATGTCTGAGCTGTGTTCTTACATATTACACAGGAACATCATCGCTTGTAGGCACATGTGTGTGTGTTTATAATTACCTGTGTTTAGCTACTTAATTGTCTTAAATCTTGCTTCTAAGGTGCATGCATTTTGCTGCTTGAGCCCAGAGCAAGGGTGATGGTGGCTTAGGACTGTGCTCATCCTCCAGCTATCTGCCCCGTCGCAGCAGAGCTGGAGGAGTGAGACCAGCCACAGCAGTGCATACTCCTCCACCATAGCTTGCATGGGTGGCAGAGGTGAGTTTAGTCAAAGCCTGCAGGCTTTGCATTGAAGCTGTCAACAAACATTCATATCTTCCTTCTTGTTGACACTTTTGCAAGGAAGGTCCTTTCTTATAGACAACCCAACCAGACGTTCGCTCCTGATAACTGCTTGAATTGCTTCAGGTAGACTCACTAGCCTGGGCACTAATTAGCTGCGCAGGGCAGCTGTTTTCTGCTTAGTGCAACCATTCCACAAGGGAAACATTCACCCACACACCCACATAGAGCTTCGCCTTCTCAACAGTCAAAAAGGGGATGTGTATACATACATATATATATGTGTATATATACATATATATATGTATATATACATATATATGCTTTTCACACCAAGCATAGATTATTTCGTTTGTCTTTCACTGATAGAAACGTAATAAGCTTTCCAAAAGTACTAGTCTCAAAAGCTTATTAAGCAATAGTGATTTTGGTGCTGTAAAAGCTTTTTTGGAAAGTCTTAACTCACAGACATGTACAACAAACTCCATGCTGAACTAAAGCTTGTTAGGTGATGTCAAATACTAACCCATCACCTTGACATGGACAATTGCTCAAAGTAAGCAGACATTAACTTCCCTCTGTATTGGAGGAAGTTGCTCCTTTATTCTTGGTGAGAAGAGATGATAAAGTAAGTTGCAGATGGACTAAAATAAGATCCCAATCTGCCATGCCCACAGTTAAGCTGTTCACCACTGCTGCTCACCAGGGCCCGAATTACTCTACACAAGCTGTCCCATAGACATTCCTCCAAGGAATTTTTCCCTCCACAACCCAGGACCATGACTGCAGGAGGTCCCTCCTTTGCCTTGTGAGCCCGCTCTGGCCCCTCGCTCTCAACGCTTGCTGGACACGGAGCTTTACCCCTACCCTAAGGATGCTCCCACACCCCTCCATCCACCATCGCCCTCTGTGCTCACTTGCTTACTGGGAAGTAATTCCTCAGCCAGGATTGTGCCCCCCTGTACTGCCCTGCCCCATCCATCAGCCCTCCCTGAGAGATGCCCAGGTGGGAGGTGGGGACCAGGCGAGCAGTGGAGCCAGGCACCTTCACAGAGCGGCTCCAGGAGGTCGCAGGGCACCAGGAGCTGGCCAGTCCTTCATCTTGCTGTAACCCGCCTCATGAACAAACTCAGGCTTTTAGCTGTTAATTAAGGGATCCTCAGAAGCCCTGCGCTTCTCTCTCCTCTAACAAGCACGGTTATGTTGCTGTGCAAGCCTTGCTGCAGATGTCAAGGTTGTCTTTTCCATCGTGCGCTTGTTTCATCCTGGGGAACCTTCACTTTACCTTGGATGGTGCGCTCACCTTTTCTCACCTACCACTGTTAGCTACAGCAAGAGGCACAGATTTTGTTTACCTCTCTTACACACCCAGCCGTCCTTTCCAGAGCTTTGGCGTAAGAGCAGCTGTGAGGATCTGCATACAGGCTCTCCCCTTTGGCTGTGACAGAAGACAATGCGGCCGAGCCCTGCTTCCCTGCGGTATTAATTATTAATGAAGCTGAACACTGGAGCAGTTCAGCTGAGGCAGCACAAAGGAGAAAGGAGTAATTCATATCCCCTCTCACTAATGCTTTCAGAGTAATTTGCTGGATTTCCAGTGACCCGCAATTAAATCCCCCTTCCCTTCCCTTTTTTTAAATCAGGCACAAAACTCTACAATTTATCGGAGGCAGAGTGGTCTGTGTGTGACTCCATCAGGCCATGTACAAACCAGCCCCTGAAATGCAAAATGGGGTTTTGGATATGAAGCCTGTTTCAGAGGTTTTTTTTCACCTATTGATCTATTTTTCACGCTAATATGCTGCTCTATACAGAAACAAATGTGCAGAGATTCGCCTGTGCCCAAAGCAGCACTTCCCATCTGCCACAAACACACAAAATACCACCGTGGCAGCCAGTGACCGGCCCAGCGGCTCCGCTGCGGCACCGTGCCGGCAGCATGGCAGCAGGTTGTGCAGCCCAGGGTCGCCGTGTGGCTGGCAGCACCCTTGCAGCAAGGGTCCCCACGGGTGCATGACGTGTCCCCAGAAAGCAGTGGGAACCCACTGGGAGAGAGAGACTGGGAGGGGAAGGGGAGGCGCTGGGATTTTATCTCCGTTCTCCCTGAATCCAGCACAGCAGAGGAAAGGGTACCGCTGCAGAGATACCTTTTACTAAAAGGAGCCAAACCCTCACATCTGTTCCCCGGGAAAAAAGCCGCCATTAGTGCTGCCAGGGAGGGCTGTGACCGCAAGGAGAACTGCAGAAATCTGGAGAGAGGCAGCAGACAATTGCCCAAACGTATCTAAAAATAAATAAACCTCCAGGCAAGAGTACAGGTAGCCCAAAACCTCACCCTGCTCACTGTGCCACCCCCCCACTCATCCCCGCATAACACTGCCATTGCACTCGGCTGTGATTTTTGCCGCTCACGAAGCACGAAGCCCTGAGGATTTTGCCAGCCCATCCACCTGCCAGAGAAACATCCTGCATCGCCACCCATGCTTCCTCCCACCTGGCAGCTTGTGCAAACAGCCCATCTGGAGCAGAAAAACTCCAACGCTGCTGCTGCAGTCATCCCATGGGGAAACAGCACCGGGGCCTCACCACTGCCCCGGGCTGGCGGAGCGCCAGGGCTGGCAAACCCAGCAGAGCAGAAGGCCTGAGGCTTGAAGCCACCTGAGTCAGACATGAGGGCTGAATGCGATCTGCAATAACATATTTTAAAAGGCCATCCCTGTTAGTCTCTCTGATAGGCTGCAGGCCAGTGAGGTAGGTATTAATATTTATGCAGGTGGGGCTTGCACAGGGAGTTTGGTGGGGAAAAAAGGGATGATGCTATCAAATACTTCTAGTAAAGTGTGAGTTTTGAGAGTTGCTTTGCCTACCTGCAGGGGGAAAAAAAACAAACCATGACCAATTCAATTACAAGTCATGCTGCTGAAGGCTTTTGCAGCTTGGACAGTCTAATGCATAAATTATTTGAATACTAATGGTGTTCATTAATACTAATTACTGACTGTGGAGGGGGCACTATGAGATGGTCTGGGTCTTAACGGCTCCCACAGGACGGCTCCTGTGGCCCTGCTGGGGACACTGCCTGGCACCACATCTGCCCTGGCCTTGCAGTGCTGTCAAGCGTTGCAGATCAGAGGCTGCAGTTTGCTGCAAACAGCATAGCACCCCACTCCCATTTTGGGAAGTAGGATTTAAAGACCCTCTAAATTTACATACAATTTACAGACAGCACTCTGTCTGGTGCTGGCTGGCTGCAGTCACGGGGGCAGTGATGCTGCAGGGCGACTCACAGGAGCACAGCAGGTTTCCCTCCCGCCACGGCTGCTGCCAGCACCACCAGGCAGACTTCTGGGGGTGCGTTTCAGCCTCAGGGCACTGGTGGCTTTCTGGGGGACCCGTCCCTCCGATGACTTCAGAGCAGCTGACACCCCAACCTATGCGCTGCATTTAGCAATGAGCAGCTACTCTGGCTGCTGCAGCACTGCGTGAGCAAGAGAGCAACTGTGCAGGCTGAAACACGGGTACGTAACAGCCTCAGATCACAGTGGGGCTTTTTGGTTGAGATTTGTAGCTCTTTAATCCTTTCCAAAGCAGGGTAATGTCTGTGGTTGAGACGTTCCTGGAGTGAGGCTTTGTGCCTTGGTTTCCTCCCATTTCTCCTTCTCTGTCCTCAGTTCTCCCAGCCCCTCCACAGCTTTTCAGCACAAAGGCCCAAGTGCCTAGAGCACCAGTGGACTGTGGAGATCAGAGGACACAGCAGGAGGTTGTATCTCTGCTAAGAAGTGTCAAAATCCTCCTGGGCCAGATGGCATCAATCTTATTTCATACTCTCCCCCCATTTTTCTCTAAATTTCCTTGAAACATTTCCCCCTTCCCTTTCCTCACTTGTGTGTTGCCCTGAGGGTTTCATACTCGACTTCAAGGCAATCCTAGGCCGGCCATTTTTGGTAGGTTTCAGTGAGATCTCATGACATAATTGCACCTGAGGATAGCTTCTATGAATAACCTTCAGCAAAACTGGAGGTGTTACAGTGATACTCTTCTCCTGAAAAAAACATGCTAGCTGACACCTGCGGTATCCTAAGCATGGCTCTGGCTCCGGCTCCTTCTACATACAGGTACTAACTTGTTTTACTAAATGGAAGTGTACCGGAGGGTGGCACTCACTGCCCTGTGCCTCTCCAAGCTCTGCATGGCACCTTGCCCCTTCCCGCAGGTGCCTGGTGCTGGGGGGTAGGAGGCAGAGCCCCCCAGGAGGGCATCTGCCACTCCTTCCGTATTTGGGATGCACCAGGAACAACCATGCTTCTTTAATGGACAGTACTTGCCAGGGAAATTATGCTTCCAGCAAAGCAGCAATTTCCTCTGGGGTCCAGGAGATGGCTGCTAATTGTAAGCAGTGGAATCCCTGTCCCCTCCACCCCCCACCAGGTAACACAGCCCACGCACCAGCACCAGCTGCCTACATGTCTGTCCTCTAACTTTTGAACCCATAGCCAAATTTTACCACATTTAAGGGCCTAAATTTCTAATAGTTTCATCAAAATAAACAGCCAGCTGGAGGAGAACCCCCCCACATGTGTATCTGCCTGTGCAGCCGTAGGCTCAGCCAGGAGCTTACAACTTCAGAAAAAATACCAGAACAGAAGAAAACCGGCCTCATAAGCTCTGCAACTCGCAGAGATGCGCAGTTGTCTTACGGCAAGTGTTCATCTCCCACTGCGAAGGAGCCCCTGGAAGCGTGCGAGGAGGGATGCCGTCACACCGTGCATCGTCACGCAGCCCAGCACAGTGCTCTAGCACATCTCCGGATAAACTGCAAAACCTTCCTCTCCTGCCAGCCAGGGAGAGTTTCTTTCAGTGCTGGCGGTGCAGTGCTCCCTCCTGCAGGGATTTTGGCACAGTGTTACCCAGAGAGCGAGAAGCTGGGGGAAGAGGCCAGGCTGTCCCCCAGTTGTTGGTTGTGGGGAGCGTCTAAGCAGTAAGTGTGGGAGGAAGGCTTTGCTGCTCCTGAATAAGAGATGTAACTGCCTTCCTTAAGGATGAGGGAAGAGTGGTACATGAAGCACAAGCTCCAGGAGCTGGTGAGGCCACCCAAGCGCAAAGTTATTTGATGTACATGGAAGTGCAAGACACACGTTTGAAAATGCACACACACCTGTGCGTACAGCTTAGTCATACCACAAGAGCAGAAAGCAGCAGCCTGCCTCCATGAACTGCACCCATCCCTTCCTGCGACAGAGGTGTCTTCGCCCCTGGCAGGACGCAGCCACGCTGACCAACACAGCGAACCAACCCTCTCAAACTCAGCCACCTGATGATGAGAGGAGAAGGCAACCCAAACACAGGTTTCGGTGAGAGAAAGCAGCAGCCTGCCCGGTCCTCATCCCCCTTGGCAGCCCAGCTGATGGGAGCTGTGCTCATTAAAAAAATGGGTGGGCGGCACATGTGCAATTACACCCCACTGTCTCAGTTCAGCTGAGGAAAACGGGGCCAATGCCGGGCTGCTAACGCAGGGTGACACACAACCGCTGCCGTGAACAGCCCAATGCAATGGTCGGAGCGTGCAGCCCCGTCTCCCCTCCCCGCGTGGCTCACAAGCGCAGGACCCCACCCTGCCTTTAGAAGGGACGTGACTGCCAGCACCCCTAAATCCAGCGACGTCCTTTCCCTCCTACAAGCATGTGGGGAAGGAGCCAAACAATGCAGAAGGTTAAACGAGAGTATTGGGTCAGACTGGAGGCTGTTATTAGAAACAGAGACAGAAAGCTTTTTGCCTGCAGAGAAAATACTGCACTATTTTTCATTAAACAGGCCCACTGCTTTTTGGTTTGAAACTTACTGTAATAGAAAAAGTCCTTCCAAAGAGCACCTCCCTCTCCTTTGCCCCCCACCCCACCATTTGCACAAAGGACCAGCCCATTCCCAGACAAAGCTAAACCAAAGTGAACTGCACCTATCATTAAATACCCTGAAGGGTAGGACCTGTGGCACTAAGCAGTGTGTGTGGCTGCCAGCACACACAGCACATCGCTCGCTTCTATCAATGACATTTCCCCAGGTCCTGGTCCCCAGCGAGGCACCCGCAAGCACAAATTGTAAATGAAACCAGCTGACGCAACTGTTCCGTCCTGCAGCCTGAATTTGTCACATGTCAGCTTCCAGTGACTTGGCTCCCTTGCCGGCAGCTGGCTTTGCCTGCTAGACAAAAGATGGACTGAGGGACTACTACATTTCTGTCCCCACATGATCAAACCATATCTTAACCTTCCCTTGGATAAGATAAATAGGTCATATTCCTGGAATCCTGCTAGACAACACGATTCTGAGTTGTTAACTTATTTTTCCACTGCATTTTTTTCCCCCTCAAACTGCATCTCCAGGCATCGCTACCAAACCTGAACATCATGATTCCAATCACACCCTTAGCAATACTAAAGGTTGTTTAGTCTCCCATTTACTGCTTCTCAAGCATTTTTTTAGCCCTTTTACAGGCACAGCTTTGTAAGGGATATTTCTCTGCAGCTGCCATCAGCACAGCACCATCGCACACATGCTGTATCACTGATCCCTTGATAGTCTCTCACTTGTTAAACGTTTCCAATACTCCTTATCCCCAGATGCATGTGGTTATTAGGGACATACTACCCCAGCTTATGGGGGGAATGAGAGAGAGAGAAAGCGAGAGAGCAAGCAAGATTGCTTTGAAGCAGGGCTAGGACTGCTTCTTTGTTTGCTGCAAGCTTTGTCTTTGTGGTGCATGTAATAAATACAGATACAATTTTAAAACTCCACAGCACAGGCTGCTTCTGTTCTCTTTCCATGCCATTGCAAAGAGCCTAAAACCAAGAACTGCTTTATGTGACACCCTGTAACAAACCCAGGTGCCGCAGGAGGTCCACAGACACCGGGATTATAAAGGCAGCTCTACATCAGCTGGCCCTGCTCTTTTCTTCAGGGGAGGGGCACTGCTCAGTGTCCCTGCACTCAAGTGATCCCTTGTATCAAGTCGGCTTTGTATCAGACTTCAACCAACACCACAGTTTAGGAGGTCTACCCCTAGCCACGGTCAGGACAAGCAATGTGAAGCACTAACCACAGTCTGAGAACGCCATGGGCTATGCACATGTCTTAGTTTGGTCAATGCTGCAGTCAGTCAAGATTTTGAAAACTTAAGTTTACAAGAGATTTGAAGTATTAGTTTTCTGGAGAGTTTTAACTGTCAGAAGGTACTGAAGTTTTTAAGCCACCTTTAACTGTCTCTGTCTAGCCCCAGGTAATGATGGCTTACAGGCATTTGCCGTAGGCCAAGTCCCACACATGTACAACACACATACCAACTGTACTTCGATTACTACATGCTGCATAACCTCTTTTTCCAGCCTTCTTCAGCTAAACAATGGTCTCTGCTGCATATTAGACATGCTGATATTGTTGGGATCTGAACTCCATGGATGCTGGAGGACAGATGATGGGCTGGTAGTGAGAAGTTCAACATTTGGATGTAACTGTGCAGTGTGACTGCTGAGTTTCTGATCTGCATTTGCTGTCTGCACAGCTCATCAACACTAAACAGGTAATGCTATCTGCGTCCTGTGGCTTCTCCCTCTCACTCTCACCAAGGGCTGTTTACCCAGGTATGATGTCATCATCCTCCTCCTCCTCCCATGCTAAGGGCTTGTTTAGCAGCGACAGTCATCCCACATTTTTAGTCTTTAAAGCTGTGCTGAACTCTGCTTTGTATCAAACAATTCTTTATTTTCTAAATGTCCATTTTAAATACATACGTAGTCCTTACTACCACAGTAACTCCAAGGACCTCAAAATACTTGCTTTGTGAGAAAGAAAAAAGATACACCTTTGTACCTGGGGAACTGAGACAGAATCACACTCAGACTCAGTTCTCCTAATGTCCATATCTAAACC
>JANXJC010000078.1:62595804-62608002 GCA_027564655.1 Leptodon cayanensis | reverse complement strand
GTACCAAAAAAAATATGGAAAAGAAAAAAAAAAAAAAAAAAAAACAAAAAACAAAAGGCCCTACTGAGGGAATCCCATGTTATCACTCTTTCCTAAGCAATTCCACTAATTGTGGTTAGTGAGAAACCCACATGGGAAATAATGACAGAACAGGATGTAGTATAATAATGAGATGGTGGAAACAAGGTATGCATTGTGTTAAAACGAAAAAGGTTATGACAGGACAAATCTGCATGATTTAAAAGAACATGACAATTTCTGCACAATATTTACATGTAAATAAGCTTTGATCCTCCCAAAATATCTTTAAAAGAGCAGAATTCATGAAATGAATGAAATGTTAAGATTTCTTTTAAAAATATTGCAGAAACTCAGGTATTTAGTATTTAATTTAAAATAGTCTTAGCATGTCCCTTTCTCTCATGCCTGCCTCTTTCCCACCTCAGCATAGTTTACCTCTAATGCTGGGGTTGATAGCAGGACATGGGTTGACTGAACAACATCTGCAGCATGTATGTTATTGTGATATGCCACATCTGCATGGTAATGGTCTTCTAGGGTCATCAAGTAAGTTATTAAAGTATCAACCGGAATCTTAAATGTTTTTAACAAGTCCCGTTCCTAGAAAAGGAAAAGAGAAACAATTAAGATTACAAAGCACAGAAGAATCCCTAAAATAAGCAAAAAGCAGCACGGCTGCTGCTACTTGCCTGAAAAATGGTGTGCATGATGACTGTCAAAGGTCTGTTTCCAGATAACTCTGCTACTCTGAAAACTTGAAGGCCCCATTTATTCACATCTTCTAGTTCCTAGAGCAGAACCAAGCAATAAACACGTTGAAACCTAACACACAAATACCAGTGATTTCTGATTGAAACAGCTACACACAGCAGACCTGTGAAGATTCAAACCTTACCACTGTGAAAGTTACATGCTAAACTCTGGAAGGGGGAAAGCTGCTGCTACTAATCTTGCAATATTTGAATTCGCAGCTACCAACTTCCCAGATTTTAATTCACTAAGTAAGAAAGAGTGCCCCTTAAATGGATTGCTCCAGAGGGAAAAATACTACAGTATCTTGAATGAGCTGAACTGACACACTTTGCTATCTCACTGCCCAGTGACAGCAGAGCTCGGCAAGGAGGAAACCTCCAGAGATGCTGCGGTTCTGCTGCTGTCTCCCTGCTTCTCAAAAACACTTTTCCAATAATGGGGGAGATTCCTGAAAACATAAGGATAGGCATATTACACCAGTTTCATATTATTGCCAACTAGTTAGCTGCTGGTGCAAAAATGATAGGAATTGTCACTAAAATCAGAAACACAACTTATGTACATAAAACAATAAAGCTAAAGACAGGACCTGCAAGGATACCCTAATGCTATATTCCAGTTGTACCTTTTAAAAAAAACATAGGGCTGCTATATATTTTCATTCCTGTGACAGTACATGGTGTGTTTACTCTTCATTCTTCAGATATTATTTACAAATAAGCAGCTTTATTAATGCATACACAAATGCTAATTTACATTCCATCTCCAGATGAAATCCTGTTCACATGGAAGTTGACCCTTATGGCCCAATTCTGATTTTACTTGTTATTATTCCACTTCACCAAATTTATATTATTTTAAGCGAGACCAGCCTTTGGTGCTACAGCTTGAAATCAGTGGTTATAAGCAGATGATGGAATAATACTGACAAGTCCTCTATTTTAGTTCAGTGGTTTAAATTCAGGGATTTATATGTTCTCTACCTTGGCAAGAACATCTTCTTGGTCTGTTTTAACTCCGAATCTGGGAATACTGGAATTAGTTAGGCTGGAGCTGTGCATCAGTTTTTTGACTCCACTGATCTGGGACATTGGCCTCTTCTTTTTCTCTTTCTCTTTCTGTGTTGGAGAAGGGATTTCAACTTCATGTTGTTTGTCTTCAAAAGAAAGAAGAAAGAATAATTTTTAAAGGTATTACAAATATTACAAAATTCACTGCTGAGTTGCACCTTATGGATACTCTAATTCTTAACAAAACTTTTTTTATTTTTATGTTTGGAGACTTTGCAACAGATACTTCGTATCAAGAGCAATAAAAACAGGAAAAGATAAACATAGACCTGTAACTCAGTATAAGGAGATCTCTATTTTAAAAATTGCCTCATTATTTCTGAACTGGCTTTATAAGTGACTTGTGACTGTCTATTTTGCACCTCTCCTGCAGCCCCAGTGCTGTAGAAAGGGGCAATCCTTTCATTATAAAAATGTCGTTACAACTGAACAGAGATCTAAACTTCCATTTTGCAAGAAAATTTAAAATTTCTTCTTTTCCAGCAAAAACACTCTCTGAAATGGTATTTCAAAACCAATCAAAACAGTATCTCATGTAAACCTTTACAAAACATCTTCAGGACTTGAAGGACCTCATACTTGGGGACTGCTCCTGTTTGTGTTAAGACACTGTACAACTCAGAAAGCCTTTCGCCAGCTACATCTGCAAGCGCTTTGGATGTAGAGGCAGTTCACGTCAGCAATGCAGTGCATTTCTGCACCTCCCAACCAGAATAAGTAATACCGACAAAAGGGCCGTTTTGCTAAAAAACAATATTTTGCTATGGGCTTTTGCCTCCATAGCAGTATCATCAGCATCACTTCATATACCTCATCAACGTATGCGCCAGCAAAACTTTAGACAAGGATTAAACTGAGAGTAAAGTATATTTAGGGAATTGCCAGCTGACTGCTGCAGAAACAGTATGGGGGTGTGGAGCATTGCTGACATCTGTGGTCCCCAAAGAAACCCAAGTTAGTGCAACAAAGGACTCTCCTGCCAAAACTGCTAAAAATTTGCATGAATTTTTTTTCTTTTTATTCATACTATATTTCAACATAGAGTTTTAATGACTCCATCCAAACTACCTCTTCTTTGCCAAAAAGTACCTCCACCTTTTCTAGTCCTCAATAAATATTCCAGCAAAACCAGGAAAATTGAGAACAGATGTTTCTAACATTGGAGCTTAGCAGAAACTATGATTTTAAAAACACCTTAGAACAAAAGAAATTTAAAAAAAAAAGAAAGAAAGAAAGAAAATTTGAGCTCTTTAAAACATGTCTATTTTTTCCTTCCTGCAATAGTCATTTTCAATAAAGACACTGAAACCAGACAAGGATAGCAAGTCCACAATTACCAGATTGTTATTGTGTTTGCTTCTTCACCGTCTTTCTTTTTCCCATTTTTTTAATTACCCTTTAGCAGTCACATTTACTGGACACCTCAAATTCCAAACAAATCACAGCGAAGAAATGGAAATGTCACCAAGCTTTAGCCTGCAGCACCGAGTTCCCCAATTGCCCCCGCCATAGTTCACCACTCTCCTCACAGGGACAATAAAGAAAAGGGGGAGGCAAAGCACTGCAGTTCTTGACTGGTGCAAACCGACAACAGATGAGGAGCAGTGACTCGTGTTGCTGCTTTGATATTTATGGTTTCAGTCATATGCACAAAGTTTGGACCCATCAAAGGGAGGTTCGTAAGCCAAGCTGTCAGATTAACTCAAGTGAAAGGAAATGTCTGTCTGAACGACTTTAGATCTCCAGAGGAATTCCACGGGACTGCCTCTGCTTTTGTAACTATGAGCACACAGGGCAAAGGATCCTGCGCCCATCTGAACATCCAGAAAAGACAGCTTGCCATTTTGACCCTGGTTGCGCTATGCTCATTGGCAGGTTCTCTTAGATTTTTCCATTCATAGGAAAACAGGTTAATGACACTGAAAAACGAAAATCTTGCATATTATTATACTCAATGTAAGAGCCTTATTCTTACACAAGGAATATATTTGTTGTCATTATGAATAATTTCATACGTGTCATACAGCCCTACTCGGGAAAACTTTTTTTTTTTCTAAGAATAAGAAGAACAGAAAAACTTGTTTTCTCATGACATGTTCCTAACTTTGAAATGTGAGAAAGTGTCTAGATATTCAGCATATACGTTATGTACTAAAAAAAATAACTAACTAGACTCATTGACATTTTCTATGGAGAGAACGTTTTCCCTCTTCACGTTGTTGCTCAGAACCTACATACTTAGACTGCGTATTTTGAAAATACTCTATTTAAGCAATAATTCTGTAGATGAGGTGGTGTATTCCTCTTGCACCTACAATTTTAAGTATCCTAGTTTTTCATGCAGCCACAAAACAGTACCCATGGCTCAGTAACTAAGCGATTGCCTTTTCAGCCCTCTCTTTCTGCACAAGACTGACGTCTCATGTGAAAGGCTGACAGATCCATTTCCTTACCCTGTCAAAATGAGCCTTAAGTTTTCAAGTAAATGCAAGCAGAAACTGGTATCTCGGTCTTTTCAGCCTAAGTGGGTCACCTTCTCAGGCAACTGTACACTGTGACTTTCAGGGCTCCTGAAGCTGTGCAACATTGCTTCTCCATGACAGAAGCTCATCCCTTTCTCCTTATTGTCTGAAACCCTGCAGTGCCGCAGTGCTCAGGCACACTACTGCAATCATGGGTAAACTAAACAGACACATTAATCGATCCGTGTAGGGTATGGTGACAAGCAGGATAAAGTGTACTTTAAAAACCCTGCTTCTTTCAAAAAACACAAAAAGCACCAGCTATCTCACACAAATAAAACAAGATGTATCTTAACATGTATGACCAGTGCTTTTTACAGTACTTGTTATCCTAATTTAGATGTACTCAGCTGTGCCTCCCCTTAAAAGCACAGTCTTTAGGAACCAATGGTGTATTGCTCAAAACATGTTTGACATCGGTATATTGTCTTTATCTTCAAATTTTATTCATTTTCACCGGTTTTAGCAAAAAAAAAAATAGACTTCCTTCTGCAAAGCCACAGAGGAGGAACCACACTCTTTGTAATATTGTGTTGGGCTTTTTTTAATGCTCACATCCCACCATGCCAAGCTGTTGAGGCAGCTCTTCCAAATTCTCCTGGCAGCAGCCTGTTCAGATGTTGACTTAGTCATTCCCATCCACCCACTCATGTGCAGGCAGGGAATACCAAACCATCAGAACTGTGTGCTACAAAAGTTTAGGAAGTTACGTGTGATTCCAGCACACTGAAAACTCTTTGCGGTAACTTTCAGAAGGGAAACAGAGTGAAAGAATTCTTTTGAATATATAAATAATTAATTATGTATTAATTTCTTAATAATGTAGCAATATAGTAGTTGTAATGTTACATGAAAATATGTATATGAACAGTTATCTTTAATTACACACACAGGGAACCACATACACAAACAAACTGGGCTGTGAGAAAATGGATCTAACGTGATCTCTTTGTTCAAACACTGAACCGTGAGATACTAAATGTAGTTTCTGAAAACAGAAATTAATATGGAAAGCTACTTGCTTTTAAGCTCTATCACAGACCAGAGAGAGATAAAAAAATGAAAGGCAAAAGGTTAACTCCCATCATAAGTCTTACCTAAGAACGTGTTTGATATATATTCTGAGACCTGATTGCCTGACCTGCTCATTTCAGACAGGTGGGTTAGCTCCCGGTTGAGCATTCTTTTAAACTGGAAAACAAAACAAAACAAAGAAGCGTAAAGTTAAAGTTAGCAATCAAGATGTATTTTAGTTAGGATGCAGTATTTTAGAAAATGCAGTCACTTCAGAATTTGGAAAGGACATGACATTAAGAATATATACTAAACTAAGATAACTAAGAAAGCAAAAATCACATGTAACGTCAACCTACCCTACTAACTTATTCGTGGTTTGGACAACACAATTCCTAACCTCCTAAAATACACTCCACAGTGATTCAATCACTAAGGCAAAGGGTCCTACTAGTAACTGAAAACTTTAAGATAAATGTATACACGCAAATAATTAGCATTAGTCTTTTCAATTTTTCAATTTTAATTTGGAGAGAAAATACAAATGTATTTACATGGGACCCCTTCTCTACTAGAGTTTTCTTATCATATTTCTGAATTAATCTATTTGTGCATTTTTTGCAATTCATTTTGTAATATTGCAAGTTTATCTTACCTCTCATCATTAATTGACTAAAATATATTTGACAGCACTGCTCAAAACAATCAAAATATCTTATTGATTTCCTACACAGCAATGTGAACAGAGGTAGGTTTTGTTTCCTCTGACTTAAAATTATTATACTGGATCAGCCCAATGACTTGGTCATTCCACAGTCTCAGAAAATTGTCAGTATCTGTATGAAACATCAGAGCAGAAAATACCCATCTGTGGAAACACTTTCCTTTTTCCTCTAAGTTAGCAATTCACTCTAGGCACTCTATAGGATAGAAGTGGATATTAACATTCCACAAAACGTGTAATTGATTAGGTACTCATCATTGAGCCTTTCTCGAATCCTTCCAGACTCAAGGGTTAAATGGTAACTTGTGGCATTGTGTTCAACAGGTTTATTGCATAATACAGCTCTAGCTATCTTACATGCATTTTCATTGACTATAGCTCTGCCTTGATATTATCAACAAATAGAACTCAGCAATATTTATTAGCAATTCAAACAACACTTGCCAATGTAAATTAGCACCCGTCACTACTGAATTTTACCTCCCATTGTGCCACCCTTTAATTTTGTTGCTAGATTTCTCAGTTCATCTTTTCTCTTAACAAAGCCAAATGATTTATGCTGTTTTCAGAATCATCTTTCACCTTGTAATAAATAGTCATAACTGGGTTAACATCAGCAATAGCTATCCTTAGTATATATACCTGTAAACATTCCTCTATGTTGAAAACTGGTAATTTATTATTCTATATGAGATAAAGCACTAGACTAAACATTAAGCACCTCCTTTCCATCCCATTGGAATCATCAAAGCCCTTTCTTCAAAGAGACCCTGCACAGTGAAAGGTGCTATCTTCTTCACAATTTCTTTGTAAGTCACCAATTACTGTATTGCTCACAGGGTGCCGAATAAAAATTATCTTTAATATAACACTCTAATCATTAGCCACTGCATTTTCCTGCCATCTTGACATGCCATCAGCTCAGAAAGTTCCTGAGCTACAAAGACTGAACTCTACTTTAGTCACAAGCCAAAGGCTCAGCTTTGATCTCAGATAGAGCCGTGTCCTAGCAAGTGCTCAACACATTTCTGAAAATTAGAACCATACTGCAAATACAGCTACACATACTATGAACTACAGGGCTATACATTCTGCATGAAACCAGTATCAATCTCTATAGTGAGGTCTGAAGTTTGTTGCCAATGTCAAATGTTAATAAAACAAGTCAAGCTTGCCAAGCAGTAAAGTGACTGGTCCAAAAATCCTGAAGAGTATTTTTAAAAGCCTGTTTTTATTTTAAAACACACTTAAGTCACACTTGCATGCTTTTTCTTTTGTACACACACAGGTGAGAAACTGAATTATTTAAGGCAAAACCTGAAGATCTCATGGAATGGCTTCTCTCTAGATGGTATCCAGAAACTGCACGTTTAAATTAAATATCGTGTCTAGGAATCTTAATAAAATGTCAGAAGTTGACAAAATTGCATTAACTTCTAGGCATGTCATCAGTATACCCAATATTCTCTCTTCCCTAATTTAATCCAGCTAGTTCACCAGATCCCCACTAATTAGGTCCTTGTCTGTCTGGTTGTTTCCTAGTAAACTGTTTCAGATGATGCCCAACTTTGCGATGCCGTTTTTGCTGCAGAGCAACGTTACTGCGTCACATTCTACATTTTAGATAAAGACCATCTAGTCACCACTGGTATGTACTCTTCAGGAACTCTCCTTGAAAATTTCCCAGCTTTGAAAGGAGAACTAATTAGTGTTTGTTTGCACTATGCCTTTTCTGCAGCTACCTCACACAACAAATAGGAAGGACCTTTTTTTTTTTTTCTCCCAAATCATAAATTTAATTACAGGGAGTAGACAGGGAAAACACTTGTTATTGCATATTGGGAATCATCTTGTGGAACTTAGGGACTATATATTCTTTAAGAATTTCCAACTAAGTATTTATTGTATGGATGTCCACAACAAACGGAAGGTGCATGGCAGTCTTTTCTAATGCTATATTCCCCACTAGTCTGATGCAAAGCCTTGTCTTCCCGCCTCCCATCACCCCGTAAGTCACCAGAACATAAAAGCTCAACCATCAGCATGAAGCCTGCAGAACAGTTTCTGTTGCTGCTGAACACGGGTGTATAGTAAAACAAGTCCCCCAGCTTCTGCAAGGCCCTCCTGCTGACAGCAAATTCAATGAGAGAAGCCTTTGTCTTTGAAGAACTGTAGCAGCGTGATTTCCTCATACTCTTTCACATGTTGCTGACGCCACAGCAACAAGACTTTAATTGACATTTATTTTGAAAACATCTGGACTAAGCAGGAGTTTAGAGAACTGTTTTGATTTTCTAATTATATGACAAAGCTTTACGACCATCATCGACATGGAAACAGATGAAGTTGAAGACCATATGCAGACAGCAGTTTCTGATGTGGAACAATAACGCTCTTTGAGAACATTCCCCACCCCACCCCCCACCCCCAAGCGAGATGAACAGTGATGGAGATGTTCAGATATTTTTGTTAATTACACCCTGTTTCAGTGTATCTGTATGTTACTTAATCCTGTGATGTTTAAAAACTTGTCCCTTGGGGGAAAAAAACCCCTTTTTTCTAAGAAAAAAAAAACCAAACCAAACCCAAAGCCCCTACTTTTTCCTGATTTTACCTATTTCTCCAAGATTTCATTTTGGCCAAAGTGCACCCATATGTAGTCACTGCTTCAAAGAGCATCAACTTTCCACATATACATCCCTGCACAATTACTTTAAAATGAAACTCTGCCTAACTCTCATATGGCTCCCACAAGATCTTACTGCAAATCAGAAGTTTCTGTTACATCTGTTGAGTCAACACTGTTTCAGACATCCAGCAGATGCCTCTGAACTGCTTGAAACTTGGCTAGACTGTCCATACTCCCATCATTTGTCCTCTCAGAAATAACATTTACCACTTTATTGAAAACAAGCCAAACAAGACATGAAACCACCTTGTCACTAATAGTAAATGTTAAAGATAATATTTAAAATCAGAATTTTAAAAATCCAAATGCCATATAGTTTCCCAGTTGAAGAAAATCAATCATAATGCATCAAAACTCTTGTTACTAATAAACACTTACAGTATAGACTTTTATTATGATATTGTCAGCTCAGCATGGGGAGGACGCAAGAGTTTTTTGGCTGATCTACGCATATATTGTATTATTCCTCAGAAAGAAAGATTTTCCCACATTAAGACTAGACACTGTTATACTGGAAAAAATGACATATATTCCTTTGGAATATAACAGCCCTTGACTATAGCCTAGGAAATTCTCCCCTGGGAATAGGCTATAAGATGTCCATTAAGCCAATTATACAGTTCTTCACTGCTGAATACTGATGTCAGAGCAGCAAAGCAGTAAAGTATTGTCTGAAGAAAATTCCTAAAAATATTTCCTTACGCAGAATTTTTTCATTTCATTTGTTTCTATTGATTTTAATGATTTTACTCTCAGCGTTGGGGGGGAGCCCACAACATAAACACAGGCACAATGTTCAGGTAACATCAAAAATCTCCCAGTGACAAAAATACAGGTGTACTTCTACCTCCCTTAAAAAACCTTGGAAGTCTGATAGAGAACTGTAATACATGAGAATAGAAGTGCATACATTGATGAGACAAGAACAGTTTCCTAAATAGTGGTCACGTCTAAAGAACAGGTTACAAACAAGGGATTGAGCTTGGTAGTTTAGGTCCTTCTGGGCTGAAGCCCAATGTGTGCATATCTCTGCATATGTATTACTGCTGTCAAGCTAGGATAAATACACACAGAATTTTTGGGAAAAAAATAGGATACTTTTCTGATGTCAGCAAAGGTACATAGAAAAATTTAGACAAACTTTTGCAGTAACCATGTTCTCAGATGGCAACCAGAGCACTAATACAATTTTGGGAAGAGTCTGCATCTCTGCTAGAAAGAAACTTCAATTTCAACTCCAAAGACATAGTGAAGATCCAACTAGAGTCAATTCATGGCCATGAAAAAGTCTGGGTTGCATGCTTAATATATATGAGGTTTACCGACTGCACTTTAGAACATTAAACATTTTTTGCATAAAGTTATTGACTCAGTAACAGAAAGCTTAACACACAGCCTGTGGTTAGTTGTGTTGGGAGGGGAAGCATGCAGAACCACCCTTGGTGTAGATGCCCTGTCCTGGTCCGGCCTTTTCCACCCAGGCTATCTGTTCCTGAACAGGTGACGTGCTGCATCCCAAGGACTGTAAAGAGGCTGCCTCCACTGCAGCCTCTGGCACCAGCACAGAAGGTGAAGCTGGGGCTAAAGGTAGGAATGGACCAAATGGCCCCATCCTGCCTGTCCTTCAGTTTGAGTGTTAATCAAGCTTCAGGCCCAGTGGAGGCTGGAACCAAAATTCTCAGGAGCACCTGGAGCCTTTCATTGCACTGGCTCCCAAATCCACGTGGTAACAGATCCCAGTTTCAACCATTCTGGCTGCCTCTTTTCTAGGTAACATTTCTAAAAGCTTACATGAGTAGAATACATCCATGGAACATTCACTCAATACTTGGCACACTAAACTCACATGACTATATTTTGTTTCCGAAATACTGATGCTTTTTAAAAAAGATATCTGTAACTCAGAAGAATAAACTACATTATTTTACTGGATTTGAAAAGTCTTGTATTCTACAAAAACAAAGAGAAGGAACTTAAAATAGGCCATCCTTATGATTTAATGTAAGGCTTCTGTTTATATTGCTTATCAATGCAAGACTATCCAGCATTCTTAACACATAAACAGCATTCTTAATAACTAAAGATTTGGGTTGGAAGCCCATGTGTTTAATTAGTATCAAGATCACACACTGGTTTTTATACATAAGCTATAGTGAGGTACATATCTTTAAGCCTGGCATTGTCATAGTGGTGCTCATTGTTTCATGGAATGATACTCAATGAAAGCCAGGGGTAAATACTCCACATGACAACCATTCTCTGAAATATCATTAACAGAAGATAATAAAGTACAGCCTGAAGCACACAGAAATTACAGAAATATATGTATAGTAAGGGAAAGAAACATACCTAATGATCTCTTGAGACTAAGCTGTTTCATTCTTCCTTAGAATTTCATAAATACTCTAAATCATTGTTTTGAATAACATAAAAAACAGATCTTTGCCTCTTCACAGTTTTCCTATAATGTGTATACTGTGAACTCAAAAAAACACTGTACTGAAATTGTGTTAAAGTACTATTTGGCTTCTTAACTAAAATCATTGTCTACAGACAGTATAGGACACTGTCTATAGAGAGGACTTTTTTTTTCTATGTGTAATCAATTACAGCTACCATGCTTTCTGCTGAACTTCAATTAGCACAAAATCTATCACTTTTAAAGGCTAAACATTGAAAGTGAACATTTTTTGAGTATTGGTAATTGAATTTTTCTAATTTAGCAAGTAGGAACATGACAGCAGCTGCCTGGAAATGCAGAAAATACTTCCTGGTAAATTACAATAAATACCTCACTTTTAGCTGAATGGAATTCATCTTATTTTTTGGTAAATGAGAAAGGAATCCACCTAGCCAGCTTCATGGGATCCAATTTCTTCACAGATGACTGATCAAAATCCTTGAGAATATACTGTAACAATTCTGCATTAGCAGAAAATGGTCACAATGACCTAATCGGACACAATGACCTAATGAGGGTTTTATGTTTCTATTTTAAAAAAATAATCTGTGATAAAAGTAGGTACTAATACAAGAAAGCATCAGAGATTCAGCCATGTCTGACTATAATGCTTCTATTATTTTTAGTCATTTAATTCACCACTTGCATTATTTAGTTCAGGAGGAATCAGAATTTGCTTTAAAACAGAATGTTTTGGAACACTTATTGTATGTCAAGCATAGCATGATGTTTCTTTTTTCCTTTTTTTTTTTTTACACACTTGATAATTATAAAGGCAACATCATTTTTTTAAGCACAAACACATAAGCAGAGCTAAAACAAAGCCTAAACATGGTTTTGTATTAAGTGAATTTCAGTTCTGTATGTTGACAGGCACACTGATTTAATTCCTTGGTGCAAAACTTTTCCATAGAGATAAAAGCTTATTTAATTCCATTTTCTAG
>JANXJC010000078.1:62562611-62579567 GCA_027564655.1 Leptodon cayanensis | reverse complement strand
TCATGCCAATTCTTGTTGTGAGCAAATAAAAGTTGAGTTTTGTGAGTTAAAGGATCCCTGGTGTCATTTCACCTTAACCCTGACCTGGGAAATCAACGAACCTGAGTGGTCATCCTGAGAAATTGGGACGTGACACACAGAAAACATTTCAATGCTAACTCTTCTAGAAGAATAAATAGCATGGAATATACAAATAAATATCAAGGTTTACTTGCCACATCAGTATACTCACCCTTTAGTAATGTTACTGCAGGTTGCTCCTGAGCAATCTCAGTTTGACAGAGCACCAACAAGTTTATATTTACAAGGAAACGGTTTTACTGGTAAATCAGTATTCCTTTGAAAATGCTCAAATGCAGCTTGTACTTAGCAATTTCCAGTATGTACTGTAACACCATGCAGTAGTCACCTTTTGTAAACACTGCTTATACCATGGTTTATAATCCATAAATATTTTATATTTAACAATGCTTAAAAGTATGTAACAAATTAATTAATATGCTTTAGCTTTGATAATTTACATCACTTATGAACTTATATGGCATAGAAAAGCATTACAGATAATTTCATTTGAAATGTAAGACCTCTGTTTAATCAATGATAACCCACTATCGCTTATTTTCTTTCCTGAACACTAAACTAACAAATCCTGGCATTCATGCAAAATTTGAAGCCAAAGGTAGACTAAAAATCATGAAAATAACACCACACACTGGAAACTTATTAGGTTCCACTAACAAAAGAAAGTACATCGTTAGATTGGGGTATATTCTCTGATGAACTTGCAAAATGGATAAAAAGTACACTGACATTATTCAGGTAAAAGATTATCTATTAACCTCTCATTATTACTAGGTATCTTATCAAGAAACAAAGCATTTTTCGTATTTCAATCCCCTTAAATAGATAGTTCTAAGTCTCTATAAAAATCATCCCTGTTTTGAAAAACCATCTTAAAATGAAACAAAACCAATAAGCTCTAAATAGATACGGTGTCATCTTCATCTTTGCCTCGCATTTTTATTAGTTTAAAGAAAAAAGCTGGGAAAAAAATTGGCTGCTTTTTGCCCATTTACACATTTACATACAATGTTTGGAGCATCTGGAAAAGCTCTGAGCAGCGCATGGAGCACTGGAGAGACCTTGACAGATGCAGAAAGACATCAGTCTATCCATTTACACTGGGGCTCACACACACGCTTAAGCCCATTTTTGCCATGAGAAGGACAGAAACATCAAAAAGGCTCAGTCTGCCACAAATTAAACCTCCTCCAGTTCTCCAAAGCCCCTGCTTAATAGCCAATTCTACCAATTCTTCATCAAAGTGACAACAATGCTAAATAAAACTGGATACAGGCTCCGTCCACAGGCTGATGAAGTAAATTTAAAAACTCTCATTAGCTTCAGCAGGCATTAGATCATGTTCTAGTTGAATCCGAACAAACTGTTCAAATGCCCCAGGCAACGGGAACGATTCTTCAATACCACCTTCCAGCCCCCCCCAATGCCATACTTTTGATCAATCTCCAAACCAGAAAACAACACTGAAAGTGTGTAACAAGTGTAGTTCATCTTATAGGACTGTATGGTTAACTAGGGAGTTCATGTCTTGTCCAAGGCAAATTCCATTAAAAATGAGATAGGATATAACATTTCATAACTTCAGTGAATACTGAAGTTAATTTTCATACTCACTTCATAAGAATGATATGCCTATTCTATTAATTACTCCTTAATTTACTGCTACATGTGTAAAAAGCATATTCCTAGCTTTCAAAAACCAAACACGCTGCTGATTTTTAGACTGTCTTCTCAGCACACATCAGGTGATGCAAATTCCCAATCTTGCCCAGTCCACTGAAAGCACAACATATACTTTTCCTGACTAGAGCAAACATTTGCCTTGTCTACTGTTCAGTGTACTGCTGTATTAATCACCTCATATTAAAACAATGGTGTAAATACATAAAAGTCTCAGGTCTTGATTAGAAAATTTTCCAAGAGCAGAAGGACTATACGAAGGAAAGCTGAGCTATTCGTCCGAGTCCGCAAACAGACTCCTTGAAGTCCCCTGGTAGTCAAAAGGTACAAGTCGAAATGGATCTTATCACTTCCAGTGCTGCCACCTATGAACCCATGAGCAAGCCAGCCCGCAGACGCAGCCCAGGTCAGCGCAGCTCTCACTCTTCAACAAAGCTACGTGCATCAGCAAAGGCAAGAGACCATTGCCAGGCAGGACGTGGGGTGAAAAGGCAGACTGAGGAACGGATAGGTTTGTGTCGAGCATGCTATTTCACAACAGCCAAGACACTGTAGAAGGAACCAAAAAAAGAAAACAAAAACAAACCCCAGATGACTCCTCCCTCAAGAGCAATTAAGACACAGCTTCATACTTAGGCACACTATTCAAATGACCAGCAGTAACAAGATGTTAAGACCAGCACCTGTCCTCTCACCCTCCACTTAGGTCAAGTCAGGCAGCTTTAGTCTTCTATGACCAGGATATTTTTCAAGCTCTGGTAATAATTGCAAGAACAAACCTAAAACCCCTAGGTACATCAGCATGCTTTTTTATTCATACCACAGCTATAAAATCTAGAAGACGTGAGCACAGGAATAGTACCTACCTGGAAAGACAAAAATTTCACCACAACAGAGTTATCAAATTCTTTTTCTTCCTGCAGTTCTACTTTATCCCAACAGCAGAGTTTTATTTTGTATTGTTATATCATTCCTATAGCCAACCTGTCTTTCACAGCTCTGTGAAACAAAGATCAGATTACAGATGTAGATTCCTAACCACCAAAGAAAATCATTAAGTTTCAGCCCCCCACATGCCAAGATTTGTTTCTGCAGAAGTTTTCCAAAGCACTTTATCTTCTTGTATTTAAAATTCAGTCATTTCATTTTAAAAATCAAGTTCTGTAAGCAGGGATGTACTGAAAGCTGTGCTACAAATGCCAAGCTCTGACTATGTATCGACCAACTGCATCACCTTCACAGTGGTGAGCTTTAAGAAGTCTCCTATAATAAAGCCTCTGAAACCTTTTCAGCAACAATGAAAGAGCTGCAGAAAATCCCCCCCTAGATTTTCCCTAGCTAGAAAATGTACATACTAGTTTTTACTGACACTAAGAAAAGAGGAAAAAGCAACTAATTACCAAATTACAAAATACGATCTTACCTGGGTCCAGTATTCAGACATACAAAACTTTGGCCATGCTTCATAGTACAAGAAAAACACAGTCATTTTACTGAGGAATCTGAGCTCTGGGCTTCAAAGTTCATGCATCCAAAGAGATATTCTATGATTTGTCAAATAATTCATCACACTAATATTTCTCAGGAGTAAACGTGCTTTTAAATTTTCCAGCCCAAGTTTCTATTGCAAGTGAAAAATAAATTTCATTTAAAGACACCCTTACATACTTAATTTCAGGTTTTGTTTTTTTGTAAGCTGTCTTCTTGCAAGTTGTGTGTTTCAGAAAACCTCTCACGTGCATATACAGAACAGCTGTGCAAATCCAGCAAGTATACTTTCTGGCTTCTTGTTGAGCCACACTAGCCTGCATTTACTCCAAAATGGCACCTTCATCTCTGCTTGTTGCTATGGCCACACTATACGTCAGGCTTGCACTTTTTTCCAGACCTGTTTGTTTGTAACAGGCCTAGGTGCTTCCTATTATGGCGCCTGCAACAGCACAGCGTGCATTTGCGGCACCAGCGGTGGGAACTGGCAGCTGCCGCCGAGGTGATCAGCATGCAGCAGAGGACAGAGATGCTGAGGAATCCGAGCATGCTCCCTGAAACACCGCACACAAGGGCTGCACCGCACACAATTTGCTGCACAGCATGCAAATAACGCATCCGGATCTGGCGGAAGAAGTCCTTTTAACTCTAGCCTTCTGTGGCAGCAAAAGCTGAACGTGAGTGCGCTGAGGCTAAGAAGGGATAATTCCAGGGAACCACATGTTCAGAAAACAAAATAAATATGGCATTTCATACGGTCTCAAGCACGTGTCTGTCCCCCAGGTTCTGAGATGCTGCTATTGAGCATCAAAGAGGAGACCATTTTAATTCACAAAACAAGAGCACGGTAAAAAAAACATCTTTACAAACCTGCTCATCATTAACTTTCAAATAAAATTCTAGTATTTTATAGCTTGTTTCATTCATTTCAGCTACTAAACTGAAAAAATTTTGTTTCTTTTATGTGTACTTGTAGGGAATACCCCTTTGTGCACAGGGAAAACATGGCCAAAACCAAAGGTATGGTAACGCTCACACTACCCACGCATCTCTTCTAATGTATCAGGGCTTACCCAGCATACAGCAGGAAACAAAGTCACCAATGCCACATTTGTGGCAATAAAGCTTACCAACAATAGGCAAAGATTCACAATACTGCTGACACACTCAAGAACACCAACCACCTACAAATCCAGCAGCAGCAAAGCTTAAAGCCCAGTTATTACCCTTCAAAATCATCTGCAGAAGCACACAGCAAAGCAAAACCTCTTTCTCAAAAAAAAAAAGTTATCAAATCTTAAAAAAAATAAAAATTCACATGTTCCTTGTATTTGTCATTACTTATCACAGCACCAATAAAGTTTGGCAAATTTCAAGCACAGGAAATATGTTAACTGCTCAAAATATCGCATGCATAAGAAGTCTATTTTCTAGTCCATCTTGCCCATTTTTCATTAAAACATGCTCAAAGATGCTCAAGTCCAAAAGGTCTACTTGGCAGCCTACTCTTCAGTTGTCCCTGCTCTTCAGACTCTTTCTTGCTCTGTTAATGAAACAACACTATCTTGCTATTTCTTTTGTTCTTACACTAAGCCCTATTGTGCCTTCTGCTTACCATTCTTTCCTGCTGGAGCTGTGCTACTTTTCCAGTGTCCCAAGGATGAACTTTGTAGAAGCCCTGCTAAAGAGCACAGCCAAAATGTCACCTTGGGTGTTTATCCTTTTTTTGTTCAGATCAGCTCTGAAAGCTAACTACTGCTTCCTTGTGTCAACAAGTACATATGAAGCATATCCTCACTTTGCAAAAATCACTCTTCATTTAGACCACCCTCTGAAGCTCCAATAGGCAGCTGATGTATTAATGAAAATCATTGTTTCTACATAGTTTTGGGTTTGTGTGGCAGGGTTTTGGTAGTGGGGGAGAGGCTGCAGGGGTGGCTCCTGTGAACAGCTGCTAGAAGCTTCCTCGGCTCCAAGTTGCACCTGTCTCTGCCAAGGCTGACCCATCAGCGACAGTGGTAGCGCCTCTGGGAGAACAGATTTAAGAAGGGAAACCTGCAGTGAGCAGTGGGATCAGAATGTGAGAGAAAGCCCTCTGCAGACAGTGAGGTCAGTGAAGGAGAGGGAGGAGGAGCAGGGGAGGAGGTTGATGCCCCTGCAGCCCGTGGTGAGACAGCAGGCTGTCCCCCCCAGCCCATGGAGGGGAGCAGGGGAGCAGATGCCCACTGCAGCCCAGGGAGGACCCCACGCCAGAGCAGGGGGATGCCCCTGAAGACGGCTGTGACTCCACAGGAAAGCCCACGCTGGAGCAGTCTGTGCCTGAAGGACTGCAGCCTGTGGGAAGGACCTACGCTGGAGCAGTTTGTGAAGGAACTGCAGCCTGTGGGAAGGACCCATGTTGGAGAAGTTCATGAAGGAACTGCAGCCTGTGGGAAGGACCCACGTTGGAGAAGTTCGTGGAGGACTGTCTCCCATGGGAGGGACCCCACGCTGGAGCAGGGGAAGAGTGAGGAGTCCTGCCCCTGAGTGGATGAAGGAGTGACAGAGACAATGTGTGATGAACTGACCACAACCCCCATGCCCCATCCCCCTGCACCGCTGGCAAGGAGGAGGTAGAGAACTCAGGAGTGGAAGTTGAGCTGGGAAGGAGGGAGGGGTGGGGGGAAGGCGTTTTTAAGATTTGGTTTTACTTCCCCTTATCCTTGTTATGAGTTGACTAGTAGTAAATTAAATTGATTCTGTTTTTTCCCTAAGTTAAGTCTGTCTTCTGCTCATGACCATAACTGGTGAGTGACCCCTCCCTATCTCGACCCACGAGCTTTTCTTTGTATTTTCTCCTCATCCCAGCAGGGCCTGGGGTGAGGGGAGGAGTAAGCAAGCAGCTTTCTGGTGCTTTGTTACCAGCTGGGCTTAAACTACAAAATACATATAAGAAACCTTCAGGGTGAGGTACCTTTCAGTTTACATTTTGCAGTGTGTAATATACATTGATACCTTGAGAAAGAGTAAGAAAAAAATATTTGGCACCTTCGTTTCTAGTCCCTGCAGTTAAAATAACTTTTTCAGTACCAACTGCTGCAGTGCTGCCTTCCTGAATCTATTGACTATTATCAATACACAACAAGAGAAGGGTATTTTGTGATAAAATTCGACCTATCCACTTGGTGGTCCTCCTCTTAACATTTTATTTATGGTAATTGAAGTATCAGTATTTTTAGTGATTTTGCTCTTGGCCATTAGAAAAGACATTTCTGTTACAACTGGTCATTCTGAATCGCAAAAATCAAATTTATGAAAACGTTAGTATCTCAGCTGGCAGCATGAGGTTGTCTGTAATTCTGGGTAAAATTCTTGCATTAAGGCTGTACAGTCAACCTTGGCCACAAGAACATCAGATAGCCTGGTTTAAATATGTTAACGCCTGCTTGAACAGGTTCTTTCAATCATGTAAGCTAATTCAATTAAAAACCACACATCATTATATCCATCAAACAATACTTCTGTCCTTCTATATCTGGGGAATATGACTGATGTAGCAGCATGGTTACGAGGTTGCAGTTAACCGTACATTTCCTGTAAGGTCCAGCTCTTTATTCCATAATAAGTTGAACACTGACTTTGCGTTATGTGACTCTGAAAAACCTGCTTGTAAATTTCTTCAAAAAGACAAACTTCAGGCAAAAAGAAAATGCCACTGGTTAGTATATGGTGCTTATGAGCACAGGCAAGCAAAAGCTACCATTAACACACGTTAAATTAGCGAGGGAGAATGATGGAGGAGCTTGAAAACCAGCCTGAACTAGTGCACATTAAAGTAATTGCTGCCTCATTAACATTTTGCCAACATCTAGTGTTGATGAGAGTGGATTGCATTCTGACATTCAGGAAACCTGCTGATGATCTTTGTAGCTGAAAACCTAACTCACACGTGAATGTATACAGTGGAGAACACAGGGAGTCCTGCCACTGAGCTGTGCCATGCAGACCCTAACTGGACAGCACAGCTGAACATATGAAAGCTGCCTCAAGATGCTTTGAAGCATGTTTCCAGAGTAGGACTGCCACAAACACATCTTAACCACTACACCTCAGTTCCCCAACCTGCCAAACAGAAATATTTCTGATCTGTAAATGGAGTGACATGAATGTCACGGTATACCACCGTAGCACAGTACAGGCAATTTTTTTTTTAAACATAACTTGCAGTACAAGTAGATTAAAAGGGACCTTTAAGATCTGTGGTGCTTCACAGGTGAAAAGCTAACTCAGCTATTGATGTTGTGCGTTATATATTCTGGGCTGTTTTAAATAGATCCATAAGCTACTTCCAAACATTATATAAATTAGAGACTATCCTTGACCAGGAAAGATGAACTACTACTATGCAAAACTATGTATGTGTATTAATTACAAATCTGGTATTTCTTACCTATAAAGAGAAGTCAAAATGAATCAAACTTAACTGGAGGGTCTGCTTCCGGTTCAACTTTCCTTTGTCCTCTTACTTTCCCTCCCCAAATAAAACCAATAGCAAAAATGCATAAACCAGCAGCCTTCCTCATAGCAATTATGAGCAGAAGGTTTAGTTCAACATTGTCTTGCTGAGGGATCTTACAGAAGTATTCAGTCAGCTCAGTTTTATTAGCTCATCATATACCAGTGGGTTACAACTTAATTAATAGAAGTAGCAAGCTGTTTAAGTTTTACTTGTAGACGATCTTGTAAACAGGCCCTGCACATTAGCTTGATTCAGTGCCTCTCCACTGCTCGTGAATTAGAGATGATACTATTGTCTGTGCAGCTCCATTTCAACACCCAGAGCAGGCAAGCAGAGCCAACAACAGGCAGAACTTGCCCTAGCACAGCAGTGTCTCCCTTGGCTGGAGATTCACACAAAGCGGCAGTTCCCATCGCAGCACAGCTCTGCCGCCAGGCACCGAACAGGGCAGCCACAGGGCAGCTGCAGCTGAACCGCTCGGAGGTGAACCCTAGCTCAACAGGCAGGTGCTGGCCACTGCCCTACTCACAGGGTTTCAAGGCAGCACGAATAGCATCACTTTCCATCATGCCTTAGCTTGCCTACATTCAGTTTTGCACCTACAGGGGGACTGGCTGCAAGTTAACTAGAACTGGGTTCTATTTCTATTGAGATATGCTCTGTTTAAAAAGAAAAAAATAAATCAGAACAGGAAATATCCATCCATAATACACTTAGTTCTATGTTAAGTTTCCTAAACATGGAAAGTTTTGGCAGACAATACCAAAACCGCTACTAACGTAACTGAGACAGGAGAACAATTCCTTAGTGCAGTTTCTTTATGAGGCAGAGGCTGAACTGACATTTCAGCAACCACCACATTCATTGTACCAAAACTTTATATAACAGCAGAGGTTCCCTCTTAATGAAAACACAAAATCTATTAAAAAGAAAAAAACAACAACAACAAAAAAAACAACAAAGAAAAAAACAAACCCCCAAAACAGCCACTGCTCTCCAAAATGCTTTGTATCTTACAGTCTAACCTTGACTACAGCAGCACACCACTATGAATACAACACAGGAGTTCTTGGGCCTAGATACTGTCACAAGGAGCCACAAGTATTTAGATACTCATCATGCCTTTCATTAGCCATGAATTCCACCTTTATTATTAAGCAAGAGGTTGCCAAGTACTCACGCCCACGTAAAACCTTTCCTACTACAGTTCCAAGTAACACCTTTGAAAAAAAGCAGAATTTTTTGTAAATGTCATGAAACGGCACTTCGACGTTTGCATTTTAACTTTAAATAATTCAACTGCTAGAAAAACGTCATAATTTTCAAATCCTCTATTATGGTGGTTGAAAGTAAAGTTATTTTCCCACATCAAGTCCTAGTTATTTACTCCGCAGCATTTTGTCTATATTATTCTGTGCCATTACGCTAAAAGGAAAGAATCTTTCATACTGTGGCATTTCCTATAATTAAAGAGGCTACAAAAAGGGCTGTTTGTGTGCTGGTATGGACCATTTGCTCGTATTCATGGAAAAAATTATCAAGTTATTAGTGACTGGAAAGCTATGTAATCCTAGAAGCAGGTAAAAAGCGTTACATTATAGCAACCCTCAGACAGGCATCATTCCTATTAATTTAGCTCTTACATCCAGGACTTTTTAAGAAGCAGCGAATGAGACACGCAGAAATCCATTAGGTTTTTTTCTAAAATTTAAAGGACAGACTGAATCTGTGAGATGAAGGGATCACAATTTGTTTTGGAGCCTTGAAATGCCAGTGTTCTTTCAATCAACCATTATGGGTCAACGCTATGCTCCTTTTTGCTGGCGCAGAATGGGATAGCCTGTGTGGTGTACTTCTGTTTGAGAAGAGCCCTGACAAACAGCGGAAGGGGCTCACGCCACCACCCAATTAAGATGTTTCCAAATCACAAATGCCTGCTCATCATGGCGCAGGGAGGTAAATGTTTGCCATCATGTACCCACACAAGGAGAAGGGGCTGCTCGCAACTTGGACACCTTGAGCCTCGCCCGCCACGTTTGCTTCTTTCTCAGCAACAGACCTACAGCTCTATCATACCACCAGAGCCCGCGCTTACTATCCTCGCACAAGAACAGGGCGTTTCGTGATTTTCCCCATTTGGCAGCAACCCGACAGCCCCTATGGAAGCAGCACACGTTCGCACAGAGAAGATTCAACCACCACCAAACTGGTGCCACTACTCCATCCGCTTCTTTCTGAGAAGATGGAAGTGTTTATAAATGATAAGGAGAGGTTGGTGCAAGACATCTGCACGAGAGCAAGTTTCACCCGTTATCTCACTGCAGCATGTCCTTGCACAATACAGCCAGCAAAGTGCTGTCTCTTTGTTTTGTATATAAACACCTCACTCATCACTGCAGTTAGCTGAGGGCAAGTCTGCTGTTCTCCAGAAGCGCAAGTAGTCTTACATGGGAGCAAGTAATGTTGTGCACAGGGAACTGCACTCCAGCCCAGAGGTCTTAAAATCCTTTTGGGCTGCCTTCAGCACACGGGAAGGGAAGAGTGTGCCTGGGAAGGCTGTCCCTCCTTAGCTCCACAATCCTCTTTTCCTCTTATCTTGTTAAAAAGTACACCAAAATTGGGGAACCCGCACAAATACGCATTAATTCAAATTCAGGCTCACCACTGTATCAGTATCCCTTTACTCTGTCACTGTACAAACTGAAGTCCTTAATGAATAAAAAATTTCCGGATGCTGCACTCAACAAGCTTTCTCTTGCTAACAGCAGCCCCTTAATTGTAATCTTCGTAAGAAGCAGCACTCTAAAGAGCTAACCAAATCCTTGGATTTTCCTAGAAAGACTTGAGAACGTAAGAACCAATTAAACTATCATGTCAGCCAGCCAAGGCATTGCCAGACATTATGCAAGAGGACGGTCACACAAACCCCATCAAGTTGTTCATCTGGATATCAAAGCTCTTTAAATCTGAGAAGCAAAGCAGAGATGCTGCCTGCTCTGCAACAATTTAGTCATGACAACAAAAAATTTCTTTTCTACTGTTACATTTCCAGCACATATTTTTCATGTGCAATAGCTGAAACCCAGGAGAATGACTGATGTTTAAATCCTCTTAAATGGATATGACAACATTATCCTGTCCCTTAACTGGAAACAGGTCACTCTAATCAGTGGCTATGACAGCAGAGGATACAATTTTACTCTGGCTGAGCTTCCAGATTCGGAAAAAGTATCGCAAAAAAATTATGCTCTTACATATGAAATGTAATTTCTGAAGACAAGCTCCTAACCATGCAACTAACCTGTCCCCAAAGTTGGCAGCAAGCATGCAAAAAAGACAACGCTAAAAACTAGCCCGTTAATAATTAAGACTGAGCCAGTGGCATGAGCCATGTTTATTAGTTCTAGACTCGGTCTATCTAGGCTCCCACAAAATTACTGACCACCATAGCACTTAAGCTTTTCCACAGAGTAAGACAAAACAGATGAATAGACTAAATCAGGAGTTGGAGTCTGTCATCAGCTCCATACACTCTGGGCATGGGGAAACCCAGAGAACTGCTGTCAGCCTGTGGGAACACGGTGCTGCTTCTCCATCCGCTGGCCGGTGCCTGTGAAGAGCTGCCAAGAGGCTGGACGCACCTTCTGGCCCCTGCTCCTCTTGCCCCAGTGAGGGTCACACACGAATTCAGGCAGCGGGGCTCTCCCCTGCTCCTGGGAAAACCTGTCTGAAGGAAGTTAGGGAATTTATACATGGTCCATTATTTGAACTAAATAATTAGTTTAGCCTCACTCTTTCCCTGGATATTATGTTAGTCAGCTCCCCGTTGCCTGTGTGAGCCTTTTAGCGCTATAAAAGAGGAAAGGAAAAATATTTTTTAGCAGCAGGAAAATGTGATTATAAAACAGCTCAAATTGGCAGGGGACTTCAGGAGGGAATGTAAAGTAAAAAAAAGCAACTGAACAGATTTCAAGTTTTCTTTGTTTCCTTCAAGTGTAATTTTAGTTTACATTAAATGTTTACAGGTAGCTAATTTTTTAAAATAAGGTTATCACTAAGATTATTGTTTGAGCATACACAGTGGATGGCAAGTACAGGACCATAAACGTAAACCAAAATCCCACTAACATTTGGATGAAGTGTTACATCAGTGTAGTCTTTGGAAGTTCACTGGTTGGTAACACTGATGCTTTGGACATCTTCAAAGCACTCAAAAATCTCAAAACATTTTTTTTTAATAGTAACTAGCACTAGTTACTGTCTGTAAATAGACTTCTGCTTTAATCTGTGAGCATTTGTACATACTGGTATACAAGGTGGACAACTGTAAGACAGTTTATACTTAAAAAGTAGTTTCACAGTTAACATGGTCAAACTAAACAAAACCTAAGTCTTGCTAGCTTTGATACCTAAAAAAGCTTCTGGGAGAAAAGGCATTCACCTACGTGGGAAAGAAATACCCAACAAATGGCCTTTTCTCTTGTTCACTACCAGTTATCAGCAAATCCTGCAAAAATGCTGTCATCTGCAGTAGACTTAAAACCGAAACAAAAGCAACATGAATTGAAACTTTTTCAATGTCTAAATTCAGATACTCAAGACACATAAAAGCAACATACTAGAGATGTTTGCAAAATCACGATTACAGAAGTGAAAATACACTTTTGGATATCAGTTTCATTATAAGTACTCCTCCACTTTTGACTAATTTACAATTAATGCTGTCTAGCAGAAAGTGGTTGCTACATCTTTGTTATTGGCATTCTTCATTTATTTGTTGTCTGTCACAGAATAACGCTCAGATCCAGAATCAGGGACTTAAGCTAGGTACTGCCAAACCACATACTGGAAGAAGATAGTTCTTCTCCCAGAGAACTTAAAATCTATTAATTTTTGCTTCAATCTTGTTTGGCAGAAAAAGAAGAGGGGGTTATTCATTAAAAAAGAGCAAATTATTAAAAAAAATTGAAAAAAAAACCCCATTGTGCAACCTGGAAATTTTAAAAAGATCATTTGCTTGTACAAGAGGATCAAAGTGTACCTATTTCTGAAGTTAGGAATCACAATCAGCAAGCTAGTACCCATGTAAAAACTATGTTCTTCAACAGATTATTACTCACAATTCAGTTTAGCAGAAACTGATATGGGTTAGCATCTCCGGAAATCAGAACAGTTAAATAGATATATCTAATTATGCCTTGGTATCCTATCTTTAGTGACCCAAATCAGCAAACTATTTCCTACAATGAATTTATTTCTGTTCGAGTAAGCATCACTCAGAAAAATGCAACAATAGAGCCACAGTCCACTGACGTCAGCCAACATTAACAGCACACAGTATAGAAAATCAGAAATAGGTCTCCAAAAATGAAAGATGTTTCAGTTGATTTTCCAAATTTAAGGTGCTTCTTACTTGTTTTCTAGTTTTGGAGACTTTTAAGACTTTACAGGGTTTCTAGTGGAGTATCAGGAGGACAAACTTCCTGTGCTTTTAAAAAGAAGCTCGGATTCTCTTGTTAGTACCCAATTCCAGAAGCTGTTAATTTAAGAAAACACCAAGTACTGCAAGATTCATAACAACATAATGACAACTGACAATACGTTTAAATACTATGTCCTTTCAAAATCGGATTTATTTAAGAACTACACCTATGGGTGCGTCACAGGTCTCTCCATCAGTTACTTCACGTGCAATGCCTCCAGGCACTTGGAAGCCTGCTTATCACAGGGATGGCTGGGAAATGGGACATCGTCTGGATATTACAGTCATCCTGGCATAACTTTGGCAGCCAAGCATCACGGCTGGCTTCCTACAGAGCCGACCTAGAGCACGTTTCCAAACTTTCTGGGGTTACGCTTACTGCCAAAACATGCCGGGGCTCATCCAGAGATTGTGGAGAGCACCCTGTACCTACTGCTTCAGGCCCTTTTAAGCAGGGAGAAGGCAGCTCTTTTCATGTATCTGCGTCATCCCACTTTCAGTCATGCAAAGCTGTGAGCTGGCACGTCACAGACTACTGCTAATTGAGCACGAGGGGCATCTAAACAAAATAAATACCCTTGGATTGGGATATGCTAATGCGAGTCCTACGCAGGCATTACCAACTTTAAGGGGATTCCACACAGACGCAATTGACAGTTCAGACTGCCAACTCTGCAAAGAGAGGGATTGGAGATAAGACTCACTCCCTGGCCTACTTCAGGCACTCAGGACACACACAATACTGTTTTCTCCCTGGATTTTTCTCCTCTGCTATGGCAGGCTTTGCATGATGGGCAAAAGCTCTTACCTGGTGCAGAGTTCAATTCTTATGCCCCCCACTTACATCTCGCACATGTCCACGTAAATAAGGAAAACTAACACTGATGAAAATGCTTTTACATACTAAAAAAGAGGGGGGGAAAAAAAATAAGGGAAGTAGCTGAGAGTCTGGGAAAAAAAACCATGAATCAACCTTACTGGCTAGTTCTTAAAAGAAACCGAGAGAAAGGGAAAGAGGGAAACACGGTGAGAAGCCATGTTCTGTACCAACAATGATCCCTTTCCCGATTTTCTCACCTTACAGGTGACGGGACTTATTCTGGGGACAGAGAACTGGGTACTCTCGAATATTCATTGCTGTACTGAAGTCTACGTCCTCAGCCTTCAGCAAAGTCTACTTCAGTTTCTCTATAAACTAAAATAGTATAATTTACCTATATGCCTCACCAAGATGTTGCGGTTTGCAGTTATATTACAATAGGAGATGATGTATAAATGCCAGATACACTTTTAATAATCAGGAATAAAATGATTCTGTAGAACAACCTGTTACACACCTAAAATTAAAATCCTGCTGCACTAAATTTTCTCACATTACTATATGGGCTTGCTGGTTTATAATCAAGGTTGTTCACATTATGGTTAATAGCCCTTATCTACTTTTATTTATTTAAATTTTCTTTAAAAAAAAAAAAAAGTAAGCCAGTTTTCTTAAAAAAATATAACCAAACAAAAACCCACTAACAACACTGAAAGATGTTACAGATTTCTGTACAAAGGTGACAGATTTCCCAAAACGGGGAAAAAGTTTACCTTAAGAATTGAGTTTGACCTGCAAAACCAAACAGCAGCTATTCCTTCCCAATATAGTAATATCAGACTCTTCCTGAACATTGCAAAATGAAACAGTAAGTAGCAATAAAGTGCTTTAGACATGTATATCCATATTTGATAGATCAAGCAGACTGAGACAATACATTACTGTAGTATAAAAATTTCAGTCTTGATGTAAAGTTTGGCACCATTCTTACTGACATTCAAATTAACTATGACAACTAGGCTTACTGTTTACCCCATACCGATCCCTTCTCTGCATGATCTTATGCTGGAAACAAGATGAAAACCTTTCTCTGAATCATATTTTCCTTTTAATTTGAATAAAGGTGTGAAGAATGTTTATCCTGTAACCTGTGGCAAACAATTCTTTAACTAGTTCAAACAAATACAAACAAAACATAGTAACAGATGTACCACCTTTGTGTTTACTTAAGACGCAAAGCAGTTGTCACATTTTATTTTAAAAACAGATTCCCTTTAGATAAGAATCTGAATATACTTGGCAAAACTTAAGACGCTTTGATTCATCATTAGTTTTATTTTATTCTAAAAACAGCTTGCCCTTGTTGTTCATAGAACATACTGCATATCCTGTCTTTTTTAGGGAGGTAATATATAAATACCTGAAGAATGCCCAGGATCTTGTGAAAGAGTGGCTATACAGACATCACAAGTCAGGGAAGCGATAGGTGTTCAAACTTCTTAGCAAGATCAGACCCGACATGTCCGTCTGATCTTACTCCCTTTGAAACAATGTCCCTAGATGCTGGGATGTTCCCTAGAACAGACTCCGAAACTCTTGACTTTTTAACTTGCCAATACATACGCAATACACCCCGAGTAATGAGTTCTTTCAACTGGCAGTAAAAATTGAAAACACAGTTCTCAGAATAGGGCAATGCCACGCAGGTAACTCTTAAAACAGAGATTTAATTCCTGCTAATACTCTCTGAAGAGAAGAAAAGCACTACAGATACTACTTTAAGGGACTAAACCGCACAAGCGTGGAAACACCTACCTCTTAACACACAGGCAGAGTTGAATATAGGCTTAAAAACAGTCAATAAGAAACAGCAGGTATTTGCTAAGGGCAGTCAAAGGAAGACAGCAGAATTTTAAGCAGGCATAAGCAGAGTCAAAAACACTTATTATTTTCTGACTTTAAAGAATCCTGATTGCAACTAAAAAGGTTAAAAGGTGCTAAAATATCGATCAGCTGCTTTTGCAGACCTGAGAGGCAAAATCAGCCTATTTAAAACTTTCTTCTCTCTCATCGTACATGTAGCTCCCCAAACACTCAGTTGATGACAAACATAAAAATAAACTCTGAAGCAAGACAGCAGGCTTATTAATTTGGCTTTAAAAATTAATTCCAGCAATGTAGCTACATACTCTTTGCACACCGAAATCACGAAAGCAAGTGTACTTTTGAATGGAGCATGTGGAAACTCCACTTCAAACTGCAAAACAAACACACACACAGATCACAGCAGATACCAGCACACAGCCCCTGGCCAACAGGCATCCTCAACCTCCGGGAAGCGCAGGGCGGGCGCGTTCTGTCTCAGACGCACACCTCTGGATCTGGGTGACTACCGTGGCTATTGTGATGGCACCTGGGTTCTGAGCGTCCTCCTCCGTAACGAACCGTCTCACGAGAGCTGTTAGCACGACTACTCACACTCGTAAGTTTATTTAAAATTCAGCCCGCAGCTCCCCCCGAATCAAGAACTACCTTTATCACCTTTTCCTGCTACTTTCCGCACCATTTTCTGGGAAAGGTCGCTAGTTCAGAACGCGGCGCTGTGAAAAGAGCGAGCAACTGAAGGGATTACCGCCAGCAGCCGAAACTTTTTTGGTTTTAAATGGAGACGCATCGGAAAACTGCGCAGCGTCCCGAGCCCCGCGTCACTTTCACAGCCTGTCCTGAAGTTTCAGAAAACGGGGTAGGGACCCCAACAGCAGCCCCTCCCGCACCCCAGCAGCCTGCTACCTCCGGCGGCAACCTTCCGGGCCGGGGGCGGTTCCAGCCAGCGGACCCGCTGCCGCCCGACACGGGGGTGCGGGGCCGGGGCAGCCCAGCCGCGCCGCAAAGCGCGACCCCCCCAGA
>JANXJC010000078.1:62533876-62547423 GCA_027564655.1 Leptodon cayanensis | reverse complement strand
TTTTTTTTTTTTTACAGAAGGAAAAAAATGAGTAACAGTTTAGTCCCAATAACAAAATTCACATGTGGACTTCAACATTTCCAGTGATTCCATGTTAAAATCAAAATAAAACATCTTGAGTTCTGGCAGCCAACACCGTATGTCTCCCGCAACAATTAGAGCACCAGCAGCTGAATGGAGCAGAACTCCTCTACACGTTACTGATGAAATCAGCCCACGTAAGAGAAACACAAGTCTTTCAAATTTTGTCAGGGAAGAACAGACATTTTAAAATATTTTCAGTTAAAATGCAGGTACTGGAAATTAATATAAATACAATTTTTAAACTGTATTATGTGTCTTTCATATTTTAAGAACTTCAGTTCATCTTTAAACTTAGGCAAAAATGCATTACTGCCAACTGCTTTTTGAGGGGAGAGAGATCAAATAACGTGGAGGAGGAAAGCGGTAGTTTAAAATCAGCTATTGCATGAACTAACATACTTTGTAATAGGAGATATAAAGACAGTAAAAGAACAGATTAAGAAGAAGCACAACAGGATGGGCGAGCAACATTCTTCCAGAAAGAGGCACATACAAGTAACTTCCAGAGAGGGCAACCCAAACTCATGGTGTCCTTTTAATTGCAAAGGGAGCTCATGCAACACCTGAAGGAAAGAGAGACCTGCAGTCAGTGTGTCTCCAAAAGTAAGAGCAAGTGGAAGCTCCAAGGAAAACATGTGGGTCCCTTCATTTCCACCTGCTTAATCTCTACTGGGTACCTGTGCAATAAAGAATTCATACTAAAGGCCCTTAAAAGAACTATCTGTTGTTTTTGATGGCAGCATACACTCCAAGCTTCCTGAATGTACTAGAGGCACGCCTCCCAGGGGAGGGGTTAAAAAATACCAAATAGAGTGTATGATGAACATTTTGTCTGATTGTTTTCAAAGTGATTGTTGTAGATAATGAAATTCAATGAAGTATATATAAGCTGATTGAAAAAGAGTAAGATTAGCTATAAAACAAGAAGAGATACACAACTTAGGCTCCAGAATAAGTGTCCTGGTTTCAGCTGGGATAGAGTTAATTGTCTTCATAGTAGCTGGTACTGTGCTGTTTTGAGTTCAGTATGAGAAGAATGTTGATAACACTGATGTTCTCAGTTGTTGCTAAGTAGTGTTTAGTCTAAAGTCAAGTATTTTTCAGCTTCTCATGCCCAGCCAGTGAGAAAGCTGGAGGGGCACAAGTTGGGACGGGGGAAAGCCAGGGCAGCTGACCCAAAGTAGCCAACGGGGTATTCCATACCGTGTGATGTCACATCCAGTATAAAACCTGGGGGGAGTGGGGGGCGAGGGGATCACCGGTCAGGGACTAACTGGGCGTCAGTCAGCAGGTGGTGAGCAATTGCTCTGTGCATCATTTGTATATTCCAATCCTTTTATTATTGTTATTGTCATTTTATTAGTGTTATCATTATTAGTTTCTTCTTTTCTCTTCCCTTAAACCATTCTTATCTCAACCCATGAGTTTTACTTCTTTTCCCAATTCCTTCCCCCATCCCGCTGGGTTGGGGGGGGGTGAGTGAGTGGCTGCATGGTGCTTAGTTGCTGGCTGGGGTTAACCCACGACAATGACACAAGGAATTTTCCAAAAGGGAAAAAAGAAAAAGGGAAGAAGTTATAAACTGAAAAATAGTAATTAGATCATAAAACTTTTCAACAGGAAAAGAATAGCAGTTAAAGCCCCAGCTCCAGTGAATTCTTGCACAAAATTCCCACTGATAGCAACTGACCAGAACTTCACTGACGAGCCACTCCATAGAGTTGTCAGGAGTGATAGCAGGAGTGATGAAAAGAGGTGGCAAAATGACAGTGCTGGTTGTGGGTTTTTTTCAGGATTTGAAAAATAAGCTGCTACAATATGACAATTTGTTTACATCTCAGATTACCTTTTTTTTACTAGGGGTTTCCAACAATTGCCATCCAACATGCAACTAATGTTAGCTCTAGTTGGATGTAACTCATTTTTTCTAAAAGATACTGAAAAATTACTATTTCAAAGGCTACTTTTGGAAAACTTCCCATGAGAAATACAGTGTGCAGTGCACATTAGTGTGCAGAGCTGCTGCTTGGACCATCTGGTAAATTGCACATCATACCTTTGTGGGGAATTTCAGACTTGTGACATTCAAAATTGATTATTTCAAAAGGTATGTTTACTTAGTAGAAACAAACTCGTAGCAAACTATTACAAGTAAAGTAGCTAACCTTCTGCCATAAGAAATACTAAATCAGGCTTCGATTATTAGGTAAACTGTCTTAACCTCTGTGACATAACTAATGTAGCACTCTAAATCGCATCTTTACCTTAATGGATTTTGTAACCTGTTTTAACCTTAGAAGAGTGTTCTGCTTTAAATTCCATTTGGTCTAGTGTAAAGGACATTTTTTTTTAAGGCAATAAGAGTGTTTGATACTCATGGGTATAGTTTTAACACCTTATCCTCTAAAAGCACAGTAAGTGTCTGCAAGTGTAGAAAAATAAAGGGCTACAACTTAGCTGATAGGTAGGTATCAGTGATTTTAATAGTGGCACACTGATTTACTGCAGCTAAGGATGGGATCCATAGCTTGCATTTGTTTACACAAATGTAGTACAATATACAAAGACAACTGAATTCAAACTCATGAGTAAAAGCTAAATAAATAAGTAAAATCAGTCAAGCAAACATGACAAGCCATGTGTTCCCGTGAGATTAGACAAGTGGTCAAGGTAATGAAATGTGCAAGGCAAAAATGAGTGTTTCACATAAGCTGCAAAGTTAACTCGTAATAACACAAACCTTAAAATTGTTCACTGTCAACACAGAAGAGGTTTCACAAAGAGAAATGACAGAATATTAGGTGTTTTTTTAAGACGAATCATAACCTCTTTTTCAAATCGCATGATTATTTCCTTAGCAAATAATTTACTTCAACATATTTTTATTATTTTTTTTTTAATAAAACTAAACAAACAAATCAGAACAAGGGAATTGGTTCCCCAAAGCAGATCACTCCATGGCTGACTGCTGGCTGCACCAGCTTGTCCCAGTTTAAATGGGGCTGCAATTTTGAATTTAAAAAAACCTTACATCTTGTGTACACCAAGCCCTAAGACATTAGGTATTGTAAAGATTCGATGCCCTTCCCTTGTCATAAAGCCATGCACTGGATCATTCAGTGATTTCCCCTCTCTGTGAGAAGAGTGCATTCAGCATGCTGGGGCACACATAACCCACGTTCTTGCATCTTGGTTTTGGCTTGTCAGGATGTGCAACTGGGAAGGAGAGATGGGATTTCTGCTACCAGCTTGGCAGAATCCCTGACCTTGGCTCAGCGCTGGTGGCCCCGCTTGCCAGGTGCAGGTGGGCACTGAGCTGCAGCTCAGGCTGCCCCGGTGCATCTGGCACACAGAGTCACAGGATGGGAGAGACCGTGGTGGTGTGCTGCGTGCTGGGGAGCTCGCGGTAGGAAGGTATGTATGTCCAGTACATGAAATCAAACAATCTGATTTCCTCCTCTGGTCAGATTCAGTGAAGCCAGATGACATGCATCTTTCAGTCATCAAGAGTTGTGCATTTTTTCCCTCCTACCAGAGGTATTTCTCCTACAGAACTTCTGTCCTGTAAAACTCTGGGCACAACTCTTAACTTCTTTTGGGGTCAGGTGTTCCATGAAGAAATAAAACTGAAGGTGAAGACTGCAGTGGAACCACCATTTGCCTTGTTCCGAGCTTGGTCTAATTCATAACATGGCAAAACGATAATTTTAAAAATCAATTGGTTTTGACTGAAGTTTTGTTTTGAATGGAAAGGCAAAGCGTATCAGCTACCGTATGCTGGATCAACTTTGTTAGTATATCATTGCTAATAAACAAAATAATGAACATTGGGGAAATGAAAAGTGCAGGATTGAAAGGATGGTTCTACACTATTGGTTCCTGGTGGCGATGCTGGCAAGGGTTGTTCTGTCCTTGCTCTGACGACTACAGTCATTGTTAGCCATCTGCATACTACCCTTCCTTTGGGGACACATGGTGATATAGACAAGAGGACCAGACTTGCTAAAAATAACTCTGCAAAACCCAGTTATTTTTAACCTGGCTAAGTTCTTACCGGTTTATTTTGTGCCTTCACAAACAATAGCACTGGCACAGATGAGGAGATTGCCTCAGGATAGGAGAGAATGGCTTGGGACAGAGTATAGATCTCTTGATGCTGGCACGGTGGCCAAGATATGTGGAAATGTGGTCTCTGTGGAATGACCATTCACCAGCCAAACACAGTTTCATTAGAATTTAAGAATAATATTTGGACCAATAACAGAACAGTGAAAATTATTTTGTTTGCAGGTATCTTGTGCCCCAGACCACTGCCCAGAACACTATCCTGGGCCATGAAAAGCAAGTCTTATGGCGACACAGTACCCCAGAAAGAATTGAGTCGGACAACGGGACTCATTTCTGAAACAACCTCATAGACACCTGGGTCAAAGACGATGGCATTGTTTGGGTATATTACATCCCCCCCTATCATGCACCAGCCTCCGGGAAAATGAAGCGGTACAAATGGACTGTTAAAGACTACATTGAGAGCAATGGGGGCTGGGACCTTCAAACATTGGAATACACATTTAGCAAAAGCCACCTGGTTAGTTAACAGTAGGCGATCTGCCAGTTGGGCTGGCCCTGCCCAGTCAGAACTTTTATGTACTGTAGAAGGGGTAAAGTCCCTGTAGTGCACATAAATAATATCCTAGGAAGACAGTCTGGCTTACTCCTACCTCAGGCAAAGGCAAACCCATTCGCGGGATTGCTTTTGGTCAAAGACCTGGGTGTACTTGGTGGGTGATGTGGAAGGATGAGGAAGTCCACTGTGTGCCTCAAGGGAACTTGATTTTAGGTAAGAATAGTCAATGAATTAAATTGTATGATGTTAATTGCTATATAACCCAGTGTCCTGGTTTCAGCTGGGATAGAGTTAATTGTCTTCCTAGTAGGTGGTATAGTGCTCTGTTTTTGAGCTCAGTATGAGAAGAATGTTGATAACACACTGACGTTTTCAGTTGTTGCTAAGTAGTGTTTAGTCTAAAGTTAAGGATTTTTCAGCTTCTCGTGCCCAGCCAGCAAGAAGGTTGGAGGGGCACAGGAAGTTGGGAGGGGACACAGCCAGGACAGCTGACCCAAATTGGCCAAAGGGGTACTCCATACTGTGTGATGTCATGCCCAGTATATAAACTGGGGGGAGTTGGCCTGGGGTGGGAGGGAGGATCACTGCTTAGGAACTAACTGGGCATCGGTCGGGGAGTGGTGAGCAACTGCATTATGCATCACTTGTTTTGTATATGCCAATCCTTTTATTATTGTCATTTTAATTATTGTCATTTCATTATTATTATTACTACTACTACTACTACTATTTTCTTTCTTTCTGTCCTATTAAACTGTCTTTATCTCAACCCACGAGTTTTACTGTCTTCTTCCTGATTCTCTCCCCCATCCCACTGGTTGGGGGGCAGTGAGCGAGCAGCTGTGTGGTGCTTAGTTGCTGGCTGGGGTTAAATCACAACAGCAGGCTTGCAAAAAAACGTTCATATTAAAGTACAGTTCTGCACTTTCAGAGAAATGTACAACATTAGGGGAACACTTGCTAAACACTAGGCTCTTGGTTGCCATAGGAATAGTTTTCCAATAAATGGAAACTGGCCAATCCTTGTGTCAGAAAATTAGCCGTCCTCAGACTGATTCCTTAAATGCTAACTCCTTAAGGCAGATGCTAATAAATCTTGATATTGGTACTTTAAAGGTGATACAGCTTAGACAATTGTCAGCTTTGACTGTGGATAGGTAAAGACCTAAAAGTAGTTTGAAGTCTTTGACCTCTTCCTTGAGGACTAGGAGAAATAAACTCTCCCATCCCTTCACATTGAAGGAGAAAAATATCACAGCACAGTCTGAAAGAGTATGTACAGATCAAGAGTGGGGGAAGCACATAAAAAGTGTTTGAAGATAAGAAGATAAGACAGATTCAGCTGACCAAAGAACTCTAATGTCTCTACATGTTACAGATCACAAATCTGAACTGGCACAAGCCTGCTTTTGAGGACATTGCTAAAGTTTAGTAAATAGCATCTATATCAAGCTCTAAAAATTCTTTTGGCAATCCACACAGTGCACCACAACTAGTCTTGCCATCAACCTCCGTGTGCCAGCAAACAGGTTTTTAGATTTAACAGAAAGTCATAAGAATGACTGGCAGAATATGATAATCATTAGAAAAGCAAATGGAAAGAAAAATTACTCAGATTAATTTCCATCCATTCCAAAGAAACCTGAGACTATAGCTGGAAATGACAATCCCTTTCTTGAGTGCTGCATGTAGCTTGTTTAATAAACATATAAGGAGCCAGACAACAGGAAGCTCAGCTTGCCACTGCAGACTAATGAAATGCTTTGAACTACAGGCAATATGCACACCCAAATTACACACTGTGATACTCACAATATTTGAGCTGCTCCACAACACAAAGGCCAATTATTCTTGGCAAGCATCCTCATCATGCCTTCCAGCTCCCCATCATTCACATGTGGAGTAGTGCCACATCAAAAGAACCCAGCCATAAATTCTATAAATCCTTACAGATGAAGATCAAGTGGAAAAAATACTCAACCTTTTGGAGCAAGTAAGATTTCGAATAGAGTAGCATTTATGTGCTCAGAGGTGTTATCAGTATACCTCTTTGCAAGAAAGAAGAATACCTAAAAATTCAGTTTAGATAAACTAATGATGCATGTCAGTCTAATACTGACTTTTTGTTATACTATAGAGCAATAGAGTGAGGCAATGGGAAATATGGATTACATTAAATGAAAAAGATCAAATACCTAACTTTTTATGAACATTAGTTGGTGTCAGCTGGATTAATTACACATACTATAAAAACTCACAAGAAATTCACAACTGAACTTGTAGTCTCTAGTGCTACTTATTGCAGAACATCAGTGTGAGACACGGTCCATGACCTAAAATACACATATTCCAACAGACAGAAAAGCACAAAGGAGAAAAATGAGCTGCCCAAGTCTATAGTACATACCTTGTTTGTCCCACAACTGTGACCAGAAGGCAAGTTTCTGAAACGCAGTCCAGGATTCCACCAAGGAATCACACTGCTGCAGAAGTGATTAAAAATGGTTCACAGGTACACTGTTACTTTCGAAATCTTCTCTTTTCATTCATAAAACAAGAACAATTTGGGGACACAATCTGACTTGCAGCTTCAGCTATACGAGAATCATTTTGGGGCAAAACCTGACTTGCAGCTCAAATAAATATGGTAGTGACGACAAGCTCTCAGAGAAAATAAAAGACGTATCTAACTCAAGTGTTCCATAACACTGCACCACCAAGGGCTGTGATACTTGAATGACAGTCTTCAATGTACCCAAAAGAGCAAATTGTTATGCTTGGGAAGGGAGCAAGTGTTCCAATAATATCTGCTGCAATAAATAAGAATATAGGAGCTTCCAGTTGAGCCAGCTAGGGAATCAAACTAAAGAATCAAGATCTGCTTGCTTATCATAAGAAAAACTTCACTGTTAGCAAAACAGTTATGTGGAAGAAAGAACTCCTGAAAGAAGAGAATGTGAGAAGAAATGCAATCTCTTTAGCATTCAGAAGGAATATGATATACTTGTTGGGCTGTCTGTGTGCTAACAAAGGCCATAACTTGGTGATATAAATACAATTAGTGGCTTACAATAGAGTCATCAGCCAACAGACCTGCGTCAGGCCCGGAAAAAAGCGAAGTTTGGGCAAAGCAAGAAACACATTGGTGACACATAGATAATTTTGAAGGGGATTGTACAATTAGCTCTGCCAGAAAATAAAATTTACCACTAGGAAAGCAAGGACATCAATATTATAAGCTTTTAATCAATACAACCAACACAACAAAAGCCCTCAGATGCTTGGGCTATGTAGTGAAATGTGACACAGAAAGTAGATGCGGAAAGAAAAGCATTCCTAAAGGAAGTCTGTTCTCTGTTGTTCCATGAAGAAATTCCAAGTGCAAGAAAACAGTCAATTTTCTCGGTTTTGTAATATTTTTCTAATTCTAAATTATCTGAGAAACAGATTAAATTTATTTCAGCAAAATGTCTAACATTTGCTAACACCTGGTTTTATGTTTAAATATAAAAATATACTTTTATAATATATCACTTAAGCTGGCATTGGCTGTTGGATGGGGTAACAGCACATTGAACTCAACAGTGAAGCATGAGGCCACAACCCAGATGTTACTTGGAAGCAGGGACTGTGTCCAGCTAATCCACCACAAATGCAGCTCCTATCAGCTGAGACTGGTCCTAAATCAAATAATTGGAGATAGAAAGTTTTATTATCCTATTACAAACTCCCAGATGATTCAGTCCTAACACACACTAGGGCAGAGCTAAAGCACATTCCATGAGATTAGTAATTCATATTTTAAATGTTTTTGGAAATTTACAGACAACTGATACCCCAAAGAAAAAGGCTGTCATGGGGCAGCACAGAACCACTGTGTTTGACATCATAACTCCCACAGACAACCGCAGCAATGGGGTATGTCCTTAGAACCTCACACTTGGCAATGTCCTGAAAGAAGACTAAGGTTAATCTTCCCTGACTCCCGAATTCCCTCATAGTTTCTCTCCTACTTTAATGCAAATTAGAGCAGTCTTGGTTTATTCATGATTTGCAATAATTCAGATTACTTCTATTTACTATTTTAGATGATCAAATAATTCAGCTAGTATCTTTAACAGTAGTTTCTTTTTAGCATTAAACTGAAATCACAGCTCTAATTGCTCCCGAAATTCAGCAGCGAGTTTAGGATTCTCTTACTATATTTTCTTCCTGCTTTTTACACAGACCATTAGTTTATACTCCCTACACATAAACTACAAAGGATTTCAGTGCACTACCCTACTTTATAAATCCTCACTGAGAAGCACTGCACAATCTGCCCAGATTAGCATTTTTACCAGTGTAATGGCACTCGATTAAAGTCTCTAATATGCATAAACATTCAGAACCACTCACCCAAATTCACCCCATTCACAGCAGCAAAGTGCGTGAAGCCACTCAGTGGTGGGACGTTGGAGAAGAATCAAACTCTTGCCCCACGCTGTCATTTAAAGATCTGATACCAGAAAGCGGTTTATCACTGTGCACCTGCACACATAAATTCAGAGTCTGCCCTGTCATGTCTTACAAACTCAGTATATAAGCCTCCTTTACACAAACACCTAATTACAAATCTCCAGGAACATCCATGAGTAGTGTATGTCTGAGTTTAACATTAATTTCTCCTTAGCCTCAATTATAAATACCCTTTTAAAAGGATTTTAACTTCCATTATTTAACCTTTCTTTTGATGAAAGACTGAAATACAAATTCTCACCAAAGTGCAAACTGTTCTTCAAGTTCCTGCACTCCAGCCACAGCATGTGCAAAGTAAGGCTTTCACAGAAGGCTATTTCTGCTTATTTATTTGTTAAGAAGACTATAATTAAACAGAGAGAAACTACAGCACAAATACACTTTTCTGATTCCACATGGTGCCTCCTTCAGTCTGTGAAAGATTCCTAACAAACCAGTGCACGCCGCAACATAATTAAAATTAAAAATCCCACAACAACTATTACGACACTAATGAGGTAAAGAATAATGTCAGCCAACATCCTCTGGTAAGAAAGTTGAAAGAGTAACAGAGAGGATATATATAATGTCAACAGACTTCAAAGAGAGTGCCAAGTTTAAATGTAAACAAATGTAAAGCACTAGCAATAAAATTTTAATTAGTGGTTTGCAGTGATGTCATCTAGCAGTCTGATGTCAGGCTGGAAGAAAACAAGATACGGGCAGCGGAGTAAAGCACATCTGTCCAAAGTCCACAAGAAAGGACTGTGTTTTCTGCATACAACTAAAAACAAACAAACAAACAAACAAACAAAAGCAGTAACCAGGGCAGGATGCTTATTAATTTTTTAAAAGCTATTACTCTGTAAGCGGCAGTGTATTCAAATTTTTTTTTCTGCTTTGTTTACTGGAACTTTCTGACACAAAGGGACATTTCTGTTACAGTTAACGTAGTCCCATGCACATAATCTTAATGGAACAAAGAGATATTACTGATTTTATTTTTTCTTTCAGTTGCTTTTTTAATGTTCAGATAAAGTACCTAGGAAAAAAAGAATGTTTTATTATTCTATTTCCAAGTTAAACAGAAACATGACCTTTAAAAAAGTGACTTCAGACTTCAGCCAGTATCAGCAAGTCCTGATCCTGCAAACTTTAATCACATGACAAAAATATGACAGCCTAACATCTTTAGTATTTTGACATGTTCACACAGAAGGTCCACCTGACCTCATTGCCGCTGTTACTGCCTTTGTATTTCTAACTGTGTAGCAGAGGATAAATATTCAACATCCAGATTTAAAAATAGATCTTATAGCACACTTTATTAAGTGTTAACCATGTTCTAGATTTAAGAATCTGCACAGGATGGAATTGGTGGAGTAAACAATGCATAGAAATTATATACTTGCTCATTACTTGTCAAAGTTGACTATATCAATAACCTTTTTTTCACAGGATACTTTTTAAATAATATGCAGATCTTTCACTATAAATGTTAATCCTTTAAGAAAAACTAAGATTGTTTTTCTAACAGTCTGATTCTGAACGGCCACAAAACAGCATTGTGCTGTTGTGTTTCAAAACAACATTGATACCAGAGATGTTGCATCACAAAAAAATCCAAGTGACTTGCAAGAGTCACCAGTTGCAAGAAAGCTGCTCTGCAAACTTCCCTGAAGGTGACTCTGCTGCACACGCTGCACAGAATGGCAACTGCTCCATGTAGCAGCTCGGGCCAGAGCCAGCAGGCCACCAAAGGCCACATGAAAGGACTAAACTTTTGTAACCTTGATCAATGTTGGCTGACTAGTCCCGGGAAACATAGTCAGGCCTCTGCTTCTGTGACTCATGCCTTTATTACAGTATATATTTCTTGGTTAAATTGATTAGGCTGCACCATACATACTACCTTGTGTATTAATAATGTACACTCAGTCTGCAGCTTTATCACTGGGGTACATTTTATTACATGAAGTGATGTAAATACAACCACTCCCATTCCTGGTAGCTCTTACACCTTTATGGTATTCATAAAAATATATGCCTGCATTGTGATGTTTTGAGCAAATATATCAGAAGTATGAAAGATAAAAGCCAATAATTAATTAATGTTTTGCTGTCTAATTCAATAATGCACAAACGACCCATGGTAAATATTACAGACCAAGCCAGAGTCACTCTAGACTTATTTCAAGGACAGCTCAGTTAGAATAAAACTACTCTAACAATTAATGTATGTTGCAATAGTTCTGATACAGTGTAAAGATTTTAGATGGTAAATGAAATCAGGTCAATGACCAAATAAAGGAATATGGATAATACCACTTGTCTTGTCCCTAGCTGTTATTTCTTGGAGCAGAGTATCTATGTGCAGGAAATTTGTCATTAAAAGGTTTTAGGCATATCCCTTTGGAGAAATACAGAAAGTATCACTGTACATCATCCTTTTTTTACATATATACATATCTGTCTTGTTCCCAAGAGATTTTATGGATAACTAAGCAAATAGGTATGATATTCATACAGCATCAGGTACATGATGTATAGGGTTAAGCTAAAGAAAGCTATAAAAGGAACTAGGAAAATGAATAAGAGCTAAACAAACTCAGTGTTTTACAGTGGGTCATGTGTCCTTAGCAAACAGGGGCATTCTGATTTCAGGTCAAGCACTGCTCTCAGAGAAATTACTTTTTAAAGTATTTCATTTAAGTGAATTCACTCCCACATCCATAAGCTATGGAAACTTAGTCATCTTATGCAGCATTCAGTTATAATCCAGCTATAAACTGCCACAGTTAGACAGGCACAGATTGTTTCTTTTAGCTACATTTTCTAGACTACCTCATAATGTGTCCACTTTTCATTCTGAAAATCGGAACTGGTTCACATTGCTAACGTGGATTTTCAGAGGTCACAGTGACACACACAAAGTCAACAGAGGGAAAGGCACGCGGCATTAAAAGATCCTCTAAGCAGATTGCTGAACCCAAGGCTGAGGAGGAAAGGAGTTTTTCTGATCATGTGTTAATGTTCTAGATAAGGAAAATTTGCCTCTTTCCTGACACTATTGCTGTATAACACCCTAATTAATGGTTCTCAGGTGGACTTGAAGGACAGAATTCTCACTCATTACACAGCTTCCCAAAATCTTTGGAAATGTGCAACACCCCTGTATGTCTTTATGTGCAGTATGTAACATAATCCCAGCCTAAAACAGAGAAATGTGTCATCCTACTGATGCCATCTCACTTGAAGGCTATTTTTAAGCATGTATTGGGGTGGGTGGGAGGTATTACAATTACCCAACATCAAAAAACGGATAAAGTCATACGTAAGATCAAATGGAAGAGCTCTAAATTTGATGGAAGTAAGTCAGAGATTTGCTTGCAGATAGAAAAACACATCTGATTTTGATTTCACACTCACTTCCCACAGAAATAATCGACAACTCTGACGACTTTATGGGGATACTTATGAGTTAGGGAAGATTCAGATACGGTAAACACAAAACTATTTCTACCATGTGTGAAAGTGCATCAGTCTCTACCTTGGCAACCACAGAGTATTTTTCAGGTGACTGCAGTTAACAGACTTTGTTTTCTTCCCCACCAGACACACCGGTTCACAGGAGCATCCAGAACTACTCTCTCCCTTAAGAGATCGAAGTAGCTAGGAGGAGCAGTCCATCAACGTGATCGCATAGATTTCAACTGCTGTAGAACTAGGTTGCAAAACGGAGTGGGCCGTGCCAGTGACACCGCTCAGACTCCGTGCTCCCTCCCTGTTTTTTAATTCTAGAAAAAAGGGCCGCGGCCTGGCCTGCCTGCGCCAGGGCCCGTCCCGCCAGCGGGGCAGGAGGCCTGGCGGGCCGCAGGCGTCGTCGGTTCGGGAGGCAGAACCGGCCTCGGCCTCCTCTCTGCCAAGAGCCACAGGCCGCCCGCACACTCCTCTTCACAGAGCTCCTGCAGCTGCAGCCCCGGCCCTCACGAGGGACCGTGCGTCCTGGAGGTCAGCACCAGCAGGCACCGACCTCGCGTGCTGGGGGGGGTTGGTTCTTTTCCTGAACAACTACTCCTCGCACCTTTTTTTTTGCATAGTAAGCCTGTTTTCACTAGCCACGTGTAATTATTTCAAGCGATTCAGCACACATATGAAAGCGTTAACTTCTTTTTGCTGGGTGGCCGGCGCGTCCCTGCCGCGGTACGGTTCATTTCGCTGGGGGGCGGAGGGGCGCCGGAATATCATCCTAAACGGCGTTTCTCCGGTGGGTTTTGGCTTCCCCTGCCACAGCTCCGCGGCAAGGCTGCATTTCCGCCGCCGCTCCGAGCCCCCCCCC
>JANXJC010000078.1:62519800-62533818 GCA_027564655.1 Leptodon cayanensis | reverse complement strand
CCCGGCCGCTGCCGCCTCGCTGACGTCAATGGCATTCTTATCGCGCCGCCTGCGACGAGCGCGGCAGCCCTCAGAGGCCGCTCGCGCGCTGCGCTGCCCGGCCGCCGCCAAGCTGCGGACTGGAGCCCGCGGCAGACGGGGCGGGCGGCCGGCTGCCGGCGCTCGGAAGGGGTCTCTTGTCACCTGCGGCGGGGGGGCCCTCCCGGCAGCCGGCCGGCGGGGCGGGCCGGCGTCGTCCCGTCCGGCCTTCTCCCAGCCCTGCCGGCAGTGCCCTGCCGGCAGTGCCAGGCCGGGGAGGAGCGCGGCCCAAGGCGGCAGCGCTGCGGTCGCGCAGGATGACCTGCGTTTCCCTCACGGCCAGCCGCCCCCAGCCGCCGGCGCCGGGCCCCCGCCAGCTCCCGCCGCCGCTGGCTCTCCCACCCCGCTCCTGGCGGAGCAAGGCGGCTGAGGCGGCGGCGGGGAACCTTCAGGAAGGCGGCCGGACGGGTTGCTCAGCCGACAGCCAGGGAAAAGCTGTTGTCCTAAAGAGGTAGAAGGTTTTAAAAGCGCGGCTGCCAGCTGAAGTGCCAAATCCAAAACATTAACCCCCAGCGGTCGAGTCTTGTCCCTTTCACGCCTGTTCTGTGTCACGCTCAGCATCTTTGTTTTCCAGGGTGTTACACCTAATGACGGCATTACGAGGGAAAGACCTGGCACCTCTGGGTTTCTTTTTGCACCGTAGGCGGTGAGTGAGAGAGTTGTGGGAAACGGCATTCCTTCTGGGGTGTTTGAGCCGCAGGGATCTGATACGTGTGAATGTTCAGCGCGACTCTGCGAAAATCCTGTGGAAAAAACAGGCATTTAAAGCGCGCATGGCAGCCGTGAGGTTGAGGCTGCTGATACGGAGATGGGATATGATGTCAAAGTGCAGAGATGCTGTGTTGTAGAAGGCAAAAAGGACAAAGACCCGAGATTTCATGAGATTAAATCCATTCCAAGCCTCAGCTGGTGGTAAAACTGGCAGAGGGGGGCTGTGATCAGTTTCTCGGGCTGGTTTGGTGATGTGAAGTCTAACTGCACTTACACTGAAATCTGCAGCATCCATGTATTTAAACACTCACAAGGTGTAGCGTGTCAGTCTGGTTTGCACCTCACAACTGACTCAGCTGATTACTAGTTATCAGCTCTTACTGCAAATGGCCCAAAATGTCTTGTTTTCCTCTCTGCACCCCTACTGTATATCCATGCCTTTATGCTCTGTCTTTACATATATATAGACACACCCCTGATGTATTCTACACATACACTTCTATACAAAATCCAACAAACTGAATTTTACAGAATTACCACAGTTTATGTCCTTGTCTCTAAAGCAAAATTCCCTTTTGAATGAAAAATACTTGCATCATTTAAGCCCCAGTTTTTCTACATACCAGTATTAATCCCCACATTGTTTCTTTTTTTTACAGCCATGCAGATGCTAACATGATGTTTACACACCTGTACACTGTTACTGTTCATGACATGAAGCAGTAACATTCTCACGGACCCATGAAGTCAGTGCCAAATCACATTCAGCCCTAGAAAAAACAGTTAAAACTCTGTTACTTTTCAAAAGATTTACAGCTGTTGGCCCTGGGTATGAATTTAGCCCACAAAGTGGAAAGCAGCACCTTGATGGGTTTGTAAAGGCTAAGTGTGACAGACTGGACAGCTGCAGCTGCAGCTGCTGGTCATGAGGTTTTTGCACTGTTTCATCATAGTACCTATACTTCACAAATATTGTTACTTTTGTTTTGAAAAGCTTTTCTTCAAATGGATGGCTAAACACAGATAACAGTAGAAAACTGATACGGAGACTATTCGTGTTCCTTTCCTGCTAAGTAAGGACATCAATACAAGAAATGAGTGGAAATCTACCAACATTTTCTTAATCTGATAATCACATGCTATTCCTCGTCATGGTGGCAGCTGTCTTTTGCAAGAAAATGTAAGGGAGAAAAGAGAAAAACAGAGTCTGTCCAATATCTGTGTTATTCAAAATAGATTATTCTTCTTTGGAAGGTCAGATGTGTTACAGACACATCCTGCTGCACCAACAGGATTAAGGCACAGCTGGCCTTTGATGAAAAATGACTGAAAAAAAGGTGTCAAAAATAGTTTGCAGCAACCAGGCTTAATCCATTCACAGACAGCTCCCTAAAGCCAGGGCTAAATTCCTTATTTTTTAAAATTGGCCTGTTGTTGCCGTCAGTCTTCCAGATGCAGCAATAAAGGTGCAAATACAGACCAGCCATCAGATTTGTCAGTGAAAACAACTGCTACACCACCAAATGGCATATTGTGACAGGACTCCCTTCATTCTTGCCACCTATATAGTGAGTTGAAAATGCAGTGAAACCAAAGCTGAGAAATTAAGTCAAACCTAGGCCAGGCCTGAAAAGGCTTAATCAAATCCGGCTCGCTGAGGGTTGTTTTAATCCCAGACTGCACACTCAAACCAAGAACAGCAACTGAGATGCTAGTGAAATGGAACCTAGCTTTCTACTCATTAAAATAAACTTTAAAAAAAAAAATGGTTAGGCTTCATGCATACTGGCCAGCGGAATAATCTTGGAGAACAATTTTGCCTGAATTCTGTTTATATTGAATGCAATAGTTTTAAAGTTTTAAGATACAGTAGAACTGGCAGCTTTGAATGGAGAGTTATATGCCAGAAGTCCATCGCTATAGTCTGTGATGGACTCAAGAGTCTCTGGCACCAGGAAAATAGTATTTTGCTCTTTGTGTATAGATTTTGAATGAAATGCAAAAGTTATTGTGAGATCCCTGAGTCTAGGCTTATAAAAACCAATTCTGATTGTATAACTCTCTTAAATGGGGTAAGAATTCTATTTGTCTAGGATGTAGATTCCAGTTAAGATCATCAGTATAACAGAAAAGCCTGCCAGAAAAGAATTTCTACACCATACAACATGCTTTGTCTCTGTACTTGCAAGAGTAAATAAAATCCTAATGATTGTGACATTTATAAAGGTATTCTGAGACCATCTGAAAAGATTATAAAATTGACCCTTCTTATTTGTGTATTTAAAAAAACCAGACTTGTAATGCTTTTCTAAGTCTAATATGAAGATATTAGAACATTATTGACCTGGCAGATACCTACATATACGTATTTTTTTCAGGATTAGTAGCCAGAGGATATATATTTACTCAAGTGTAATTTTTTAGCTGGGTATTTTTTATATTTTTGCACAATTACAACTGCTGATCCATGCTCTTTGCCTGAGGAGTAACCTAGAAATTCCATTCCCATTTACAGTTGTGATGGACTACAGTCTGTTGTGCTAACATTTCCACTTCACAGGAGAGCCTGACATTCATTCTCAGCTACACATTTCCAAAGTATTAGTAACGCTGAAGCCATCTTTTTGCATTACAGGAGTTTCTGTAATGGCAAGGAGTGGAAATTGCCATCTTAAAATATGGCCACATAGACACAGTGGCTGTCTTAAGTATCATGAATAACATTCTCGTCATGGAGAAGGCCTTTACAGAAAAATACAGTAAGCAGAACCTTCCCCCCCCCCCACTTAAAGAACAAGTCCTGTTTCCAGCCTCAGCTAACAGAACAGACTATATGGAGAGAATGAATTTAAGAACACCATCTCCTGAATCCTCTTCCTCTGCTAAACAACTTCACATGTTAAACGACTGATTACCCGTGGGGAGCTATCTCTTCTGTGAAACAGCTCACTCTTCAGTTTACTATGCCAATTACATAGACTAAAGCCTTTCTTAAGGAACCTGACTGCCATCTGGTAACAGTCCACCCTCTAGCAACACAACACGGAGCCAAGTTTGAGAACTGCTAGAAGCAATCTTGTATAACAGGAACGTGGCTAGTTTGGGCTTTACATATGCGATATGTTTTGTTTAAAGCTATGCTGCCACTGCAGGATGTGATCATGGCATGAGCAGATATAGCTAAACAAGCTTTAATCTGACAGCCATGAAACTGTGAGACCGTGGGCTTTAGCTTGGGACTTTACTAATAGTGGGCTCTTAGGTGGATGAAAGGCACACTCTCCTCCTTCGTTCCTGCTGGTACTCACTAAATACAGTGAGCTCAGGTATATCTATACATCTTGCAGTCCTCATTTGCAAGGCTGCCTTAGAATGCGCTGGGGAAGTTCTTTCCCTGTACTGAAATATTAACACTAGCTTCCAAATAACCTTGTCTAAGCATTGCCAGATGATGAGATAATCAGTAACTCAGACAATAAAATGGTAATCTGCTGAAATACTGTAATACTGGGCTTTGTCATGGGGAATATTTGAGCTAGTGTTAACAAATTCATAATTTTTCCTATAGTAAAGTTTATAAGGCATTTAATATTTATCATTTTGTATTTAGGAATGATGAAACTATACTATTGGCATAAAATGCACACAAGGCAAAGAAAGGGAATGTTCTAAGTGAGTTTATTACTGAATGGATAGAAATATTCCTTGATAACAGTTCTGAAAGAATTAAAAACCCTGGAGTAATAAATGTTGATTTGAGAACTATTGTTATTTAATAGATTAGAAAGCATTGAAACATAACTGAATCCAGTATTATAACTAAAGGTGTTTGGGTCCAGTACTGCTTTTATAAATGCTTATACACGACCTATTTTGTCAAGTTTTTCCATGTAGGTGTAAAATTATTCTAACCTCTCTAAGCCTCTGCATCTAAGTTTTTTGGGTTTTTTGGTTTGGTTTTTTTTTTTTTTGGTGGTTGCTGCTGTTGTTTTGTAAAGAGGATGTGAAGGAAAATACAGATTAATAGATTGCAAAGATATGATCACACATTGCAGAACTGCATTTAAAGAAAAACATGAAGACATTTAAATAGGAGAAAAGGCAGATTATAAATCAAGTCATAAGTAGGGTAGAAGTAAAAACTGAATGAAAGAAAAATAGGCATGAGACTAAAATAGGCCTTTTCTTTGTTTTAAGGGAATAAATTGAAGGGAAAAATAACTTGAAATTACAAAAGAGCAAACATTCAATTTTTAGCAAGATGCTTTGCTTTAACAGAAGCCTTTTCCACCCTCTGCAACTTGCTGAACTACTATGAAAAATTACATTAAATCTGTAATATAGCCAGCAGACTGTTTCAAGATGTTTTCAGACTTCTTGCCTTCTCATGGTATTCCAGACTAGTATGATCACACCATACAGAGATACTACCTCTGCTTTCTCTGCAACTGGATTTTTAAATGGCTGATCACCAGATTGTCAGAGTATCTTGCAGACATTAATAGGATTTGTCCTCACAATGAGGTAGGCAGCGTGAGAGAGGAAGCCACAAGCATGTGTGTGATCATACAAGAAAGCTTAGAACTAATTCCAGGTGTGAGTCTCAGTGCAACGCTGTGTCCATACAGCAGCTTCTGAGGGCAGCCTATGTTGCAGTCAAAGGATTTATAGTTCTGCTGGCCATAAACAATCTCTGTCATGCAATTGTGGCAGCACAATTTCAGGACTACAGAGTCCTGCTCAGGCTGCAGAACTCCCAGCTGCGCACGGAGCACCATGCTCAGCTTGACTAAATTGTCTAAGCTTTCCTCTGTGGTCAGACTTACGCACGTGGACCCAAAGAACTTAGCCTAAAAGCTGCAACGCATTAAAATGTCCTTCAAGTCCCTTGACTGTTTTGTCTTGTTGGAAATGGTCACTCTGCATCTTGCACCTTTTTCCCAATTAGAAGATTGAAAACTTTCTGAAACAGTTTTAAAACACTGTCTAAAGTGAAAAATAGCCCGTGTGATAATGTCTAATTACTGTTTTTGCATATATTAACCACTGATTGTATTTATAAGTGTAATAAGTGTAATAAGCACTGTTAATCTTCACTAAGTTCATTTTTAACAAGCTGTGAATGCTTATGACATACAGTAATTTTCTCGACAAAAGGAAGATGAAACTGTTTACCTCAGCAAATTTCTCTCCAAGTTAAGCATTTTGGGTGACAACATTATCGTTTGTTTCAGTTTTTAAGATACTTTGCTTATACTCGCTGTAGAGTGGAGTCTGTACAGTTAAATCTTACTTTGGACCTTTCCTTTCTAAGAATTATACGTCTTTCAGCTACAATCTGCATTAAGAGTTGATGAGGGATTGTTTTGTTTTCTCGGAGACATGAACTTGGTGTGCTGTGCATCAGAGTTTCATGTCTGAATGTCATGTCTGGATAGTGATCTGCACTTTTGATGTGCAAGACTTTTTCACATATATGAGAAAAGGGCAGCTAAATCTTTAAAATGAGTCAGTGTTGTTTCAGAAAGAAATCCACTTGGGACAAAGCAGTTAAAGTAAGACATTTTGGAGGCATGAAAGCTGAATGTGTGCTTTTGCATTTTAAATGTTACTCAGGTAGATGAGGGAAATGCCCATCTATGTGACATTTTGTGTAATTTTGATTTCTTTCTAAATATTTTTGAAAGACTCTAAAACCTAAACTTGATTTATCTGTTTAACTGAGATTCCAGTAAAACTAGTTTTTCTGTATGAACCCTACTGCCATATTTCAATCTATAGTTTAATTTTCAGCAATTCAGATTGTCACTTTGTGGGGATTAAATGATGATGGTATGATGAAGGGCAAGCTTATGGGTTCATATACTTCTACACATGTTCCTTAATTTATTTTACAAATGTGCCTATTGTCAAATCTCTTGATCTGTGTAACTTTTTTTATGGGATTAAATTATTTCAGCATCATACGGAAATGTTTGCCTGTGATCTGGGCCATCTTTCAGCCAGTCAAATAACAGGTTTATTTTTGTGGAAACTTTCCGGTGCTGGAATGCGGAGTGCTGTATGCCTGCTAAGAGTTTCGATGGCAGCTAATGATCTTAGGCAACACTTAACCCATCCATATTTTCAGAAACCTGTATAAACCCAGCACTGCTATTTTGCGGTAGTACTGTTTAAGCTAATTTCAAGTTGCCAGGCTATTGCACCATTCGCTGCTTAGATATATCCTTGCAGCAGCCCATTCATTTGTTTTCAGACAAGTATTTGAATAGCTGTGTAGTGAATCAACTGGAAAACTTACGGACTGAAGAAAAAAAAAGAAAAATAATACAGGTTATTTTTCAGTCTGTTGGGTTCCTTGATTATTTCACTCTGTGTCTGCACAGACAATGGCATATTGCAGGGAGTAGCGAGAGGAAAGAAATGAGTGATGGGGTTCAGGAATTACATAAACTGATGTTTTTGCTCAAAAATATGTGTTGAACCATAGCTTGTGCCCCATTTAATCTATGGGACCTAAATAGATGCCTCAAGTTTGCTGAAACAAGGCTTCAAGTAGTTAAATCATAGGCAATTAAAAAGAAGAATGGTTAATTTTTAAACTAATTGAGTTGAAATTTGGGGGTGTTTCTCAACTGAGCAGTTTAAAATGAAGCAGAATGAGTCTGGGTATCAGTGTGTGAGGCAGACCTGGAGAAACAATGCAGAGCGTGAGAAAGTCAAGTGGTCTCCTTTGATTGGGGTCCCAACTACGAAAGAAAAATGTCCCCACTTGTTGCTGACACTTCTACAGGAAGTGTATACAGAAAGTCTGTAGATTTTCAGAAAAAAAAGGTTCCTGAGAAGTAGAAAGATTAAGTGCAGATACTGCTTATGCTTCTTTCTGTTGATTACATTATCTCGTATGCATTACAGTGTTTAGATGGTAGGCCTGACTACTTTTAAATAAGGATCTAACTCATAGGTGTTTCGTAACATTAATGACTCCAAAGGAAATTATATCAATCTAGTTTTAGGAACACTTTTTCAGACATAATCACAAAAGTTTGCTTTAAAATGGGATTCATGTCCCTTTGCATGATCACTTTTCATCTCCCTTTTTTAAAATTGAGACATTTATTCCAGAACATTGCCATAGCAGTGAACATCTTGAAATACTGCCTCTGAAAGGCAGCATCTAACATCTTCTGCGGAAAGACGGGTATTTTACTGTGTATTTTATTTTTTTCGCTGGATGGAGTTGGTTACTTTTAGTCAAAGAACTATAGCTAATGTGAAAACTTTTATTATATTTTTATTTTATTCTATGAATTTTTTTTTCTTTAGAATACTGATGTCAACTTTTTTTATTTTGCAAAAGGAAGTGTGGCACTAGTAGATGTTTTATAATCCAGCTCTGCTGGATTGAGCTGTGCTTGGAAGGAATACCTATAATACTGGTCTCTCACAGAATCACCAAAACATACAGTTTTCAAAAATCAATGTCTATCACTAAACCCATGTATACTCTGAAGGAGAAATACCTATTTATTTTAACAACCAGTCTTCAAAGAGATTCTTGGAAAATCTGTGCTATTTTTATAGCCTGTATATTATAGACAAGACTAATGCCATCTTTGGAGAAAAGAGACTTCAAGGTGGAACTGGCAAGTGTTTCAACACACCGGTTCTTACTACAAGCACCTACTATTTATTGAAGCAACATTTACTCCTTTGAGCATCAACTCTGTGTTCCAGTGGGTATGTTTAGACAATAGCATTTGTGGAACAGAATTGTGGCTTTCTTCTTTGGAATGTGTACTGAGGCTACAAGAATCCTTTGTCTTCCCAGTGTCTTCTCCCACTATGGCTTATCACCGCATTGTATCATACTGCCACCTGTACCTCCTAAAGAACAAACAAGCCAAACAGGTAAGGTGGTGAGACATGGAACTCAAGGGAGTATAAATCTGCAAGGAGGGTAGAACTGCAGTAGACCAGAGAAGAGTGTTGCAAGAGACACATGGGTGCTGCAGCTTCAGGTTTTACTCAGCAAAACAAAGGCTTGCAGACTTCATTGTAAGAATTAGCAGGAACAAGGAAATCACATTTTGGTTTCATAATATCATACAGTAAAAATCTGTCTGGTAAGTAACATGCTTACATACATTTCCAAGTAGCAGAAGCATGAGAACTAAGTGGTTTCACCACCTGACTGTTGCTTTCCTGTGTGAAACGCGTATGCGTAGTATGTATGTCAGCTGCTTGCTCTTTCTCTGAAAAATAGTGTCTTGAACTGCAAAGACGTAGATTGCTTCAGGACTAATCCTTCTCTGCCTGCCTCCTCTGTCTGATAGATTTTCAGAGTTGAAGATTGAATGGGGAATGACAAGGTTCAAACAGCCATTTTATCTGATATGCCAAAAAGTTTTGAGATTCACCTTTTTCAAAAAAAAAAAGGAACACACTGGAGAAGAAAAGTATTTATGCAGCTGAAATGCTGAAATAGATCATACAGATCCTTTTTTTTTTAGGAAACAGAAAGGACAGAACACAAAAAGCAGTTGAGGGGAGGGGTTTCATTTGCCATTGCTGCTGCTTCTATTTGCCAAACTCCAGTTAAAAAGAAACAAACCTTCCCCAAAATCTGATTTTGCTTTTTCCCTTTAAGAAGTGGAGTTCAAAACCAGTAATATTAATCACAACAACAACAACCACATCAACAATAATAACAATAATAGTATTAAAGACCAAACAAATGTTGGTTTCTTTCCCACTAGCTGCCTCCCTTCATCTGTCAGACCTTTCTGCATCCCATTGATAAAATTTAGTTAGCTCAGGTAGCCAGACTATGTCAAACTGTTTTCTAATTTTCTCCTTCATTTTTTTGGCACTGATTTCTTCCTGGGCTTTTACTTCTAATCATCTTTGCACTCCTTCAATTAAAGACTAATTAGTCAATGTTTCCTACAGTATGTCCACTAAGTAAGCCACTAGCATATGGCTTACTTAATACAAGGGGAATTTTTAAATGCTTGCTAATACAGTAGTCACTTCTCTAATATATTCCTGAGTTATTTCACGTTTCTTTAGCATAGTAATAAGTTATCTAGTGGCAAAATTCACTTACTTAGATGTAATCCTACCTTGTTCATTATTATTAAGGAAAGAAACCTTTTATTTTTATCATATATCATCCTATAATTTAAGAGACTACCTCAATTTATTGTCTGTCAGCTTCATTTTTTATCTGGCTTAGAATTAGTTCAATTTCATATCTAATTTACACTTTCAAAGATAAATATCAGTCACAGAAATTAATTTAGATTACTGCATGGGGAAAGAATAACAAATTAGATTGGCAATTTGCTACTAATATTTTAATGTAAATATTTGGGAATAATCTTTAATATTTAGTATCAACTAAAACTTTATGCATGTGGCCACAGCTGCTTCATTAACTCAGAATATCATCATAATAAGGATAAAATCAAGACATTCCTGGTACAAAAAAGTCTGCTCCTACAGAAGATGGAGCTGAATCTTCTTAACTGTGAGCTGATTAAGGACTATGATAAAAACCCCCAAATTTTCCAACTCTGTTAGCAGAAAGCAAGAGTCACAGAGCTGTGCAAACCTGCCTGAGTACTATGGCTTGGATTTGATTAGGAAATTTTAAACAAGTCATACCTCAGCACTTTTAAGATTTCAAGTGAAAGCTCTCCAGTAAGAACTACTGGCTCTTTCTGTGCCTCCTGCCATTTCCCCCAAAGTCCCAGACGCAAGCTTGGCAAATTCCTTGTTGCGACTCTTCCCTGGCAGGTTTCTGCTAGGGAATACCTTACAATATTTGGGACTATGTTAGGCTGCCTACTGCTGGTGTCTCTTTTATGAATAGTGACACTAAAGTAATGTCTATTGGATGACTCTCAATCTCTTGCCTAGGCACTTGGAGGGGTTAAGGCCTGCACAGAGCACTTGGATTGCCTGAGACACCTGCCTGCCTACCCTGACTGTAAAGGGGCTGTTCAGAGGAATTTGGTATACTGAGCCAGCCAACTGGAAGCATGAAACACAGGGGTATGTCTGAATATGTGACTAAGGTGTGCTCACCAGTTATTTCCATGCTAACCAGTTACTTCCATACCTCCCAGTTCCCATCACCAAAGGTCTTCTGAGGTGAGTCGCCGAACAGGAAAAAAATGTCTTTTTGCATGAAGATGTTAGAACTCCTGGCCTGAGAGCAGAGGCCTGAGTTTTAGGCACTTCTGATTCTTGAATTTTTTGATCCCAGTTCGTGAGAAAGTGCAGTAGGCACAAGCCGATTTTCCTACCACTAGACCTGGAATTACTCCTTCCAGCTCAAGATTAGTCACTTTGCAGAATGTAATGCAAAATGCATGAGGTCAGAGAGAGAATGAGCAAAAGCTGTCCCTGTTGTCCGGTGATGAGGTCACTCCTGGACAAGATGTTGTGCAGGGGCAGATCCTAAACTCTGAGCACTACTCCTAGGGTAATTTATTCATTTTAGCTGAGCACGAACAAAAGACTAGGTGGAGAGACCTGCAGAACTTCCTACTCCACAAGAGAAGAGCTGTTATTCCTGCTTGTTTCTAGGGTTGTCTGACCGTGGCTGCTGCCTGCTCTGATTCACTGCTTTGTTCAGGCTCCATACTTAGGAGCCTGCATATAATAAAAGCAGAACTTAGGCACTTTAATGGGTGATCTCAATGTAGCCCTTCTTTTTCAAATGGATACTTGGGAAAGTGAATAGGCCTTAATGCACCAGTTTCTTGGTAACCTGTTAATGGAAAAGAAATCTACTTCCAAATCTGTTTTTCAATTGGACAGAAGTTAATGTATCACTGATCAGAGATGTCAGAACCTGGATGAAATGTAGAACAAAGATGCACTCCAACTGTACCCAACGTCATACCAAAAGCCACATCCGCACAGTTTTATTTTCTATATTCATCAGCCAACAGGGCGCATTCATAACAGCAGTGAGAAAAATGACACAGTCAAGAGTCCTATTTTTCTTTCTGATTCTTCTCACCTCAGTCCTACAAACCAAATCACCTTTCACTCTTTTCAGTTGTTCTGTTGTTGTTATCGATACGGTAAATGCAGCCTGGGGTCATGTACGGTTTTCAACCGTAAGTGACACAGCTGGGCTGAAAGGAAAAGAGGAAGCCCATGGAGCTCATCATCCTCTCTGTCTTTCCAATAAAACGGACAGTTTGGGTGAAAAGGTGATACAGGAACTTTTACTGATGCAGCAAAATATGAGACCTATTTAAAGGTAAGAAGCGATGATCTGTGTTGGGTTGCATATCAGATTATCAATGTGGAGATTGATAATGTCTCTCATGTTTTCTTTTTAAACTGATTGCTGTTCTAACTAAAAAATGTGTGAGTCTGTTTCAAAATCAAGGCTGTACTACACTGCAGTCCTAAGGAAAAGTAACCTAAGTGCTGGATGAAGCTTACAAGCAGAGGTCAGCCCTATGCTGCCTTCTAGTCTCTATGCACTTTGATAACCCAACCACACATTTCCACCAATACAGACTGTTAAGAAATTACAAATCATACATAAGGGCCAAGTGCGGTAGTCTACACACTGCAAAACAATGACAGTTATTTTATAATTGTTGATTTGGATGGTTAGTTTTAATTACATGGACGTTCTTGCCAGGAATTTTTTAAACTATGATTGTACTTCTCTGTTTAAGTAACTTGCTATTTTATGGAAGCTTATACATTTGACTATGAGGTATCACTGTTGAAGTGCAAAACAAAAGGTGTGCATAATACTGAGCAAAATGCATCTTTTCATAATACATGTTAGTTGGCATTTTTAAATGACATAATGTAAACCACCATTTTGCAATTAGTATAGTCAGGGCAAGTCATTGTTTAAACATCTTAAGGGATCCTGAAAGCTCTTAGGTTTCTCATACTTTCACTGTATAGAAAGCCTGAATTTTTCAGATTTTTCTATGGTACCTTGCAGTAATCAAATGTAGAGCGTACTCTATTTTGTACCCTGGTTTTATTCACTTCCTTGAATGTGGAATGATACATGAACAGCTTGCATTGTCCAGAACCACATCAATCCTGTTCCTGCTATTCTGCTTCCAGAAAGTTAATCACTATTTAACAAACCCACTGAACTTAAAGGAGCAGTAGATAAAGATTTCATCTGGAATCTTTCATTCAGTTAGAAAAGTTTTGCAACATTAATTAAAGGTCTACAAATCAAGATGGAGAAAGCATTCAGTAAGTCTTCAGAGATGTATCCTGTCAATAACAACCTCTTCCCTAAACCAAGGAAGGAGGCTGAACTGGAGGCACAAATACTGTTCCCATTAACAGGGAAATACAATTCAATAGTTATCTTTTCAAATGACCCATTTTAAGCAGGTATTTTTTCATGACATCATATGGCAGTGCTGCACAAACTATGACAGAGAGAGCTAGTTTTTCATAGAATATAAGCAAATGAGTATCAAATGCCCACAAACTCTGTATATACAAGGAAAGAAGCTGCTAGTTCACCCCTGAAGGTGACAAAGTGACTGTGAAAGACTGGCTGGGGAGCAGACTCCTTTCCCTCTGAATCCCTGCCTGTTCACTGCATACGTTGTTCACTATGGCAGGAGACATATGAATGAATTTCAGTCTGAATGTAGTTTGTGCCCTGTATCTCACAAAGCAATATGATTCTTTTTTTATTGTGGCTAGGAAGGCTGTAAATGAGATAAATCTCGTTTTAGCTATCAAAACCTAGATAAGGCCTTTAATGATTAACTAAAAAGAGTACCTGATGTAAATATTGCCATTTGTTTATGCAAAATATTATTGATCATTTGAAAAAAAAATAATATACAGGCCTCTTTAAAGTACTTTGTACAGTACTGATGGGGGATTGGTTCAACTCCACTGAAGCTGATGATTGTCAATCCTTTATTCAGAACGTTTGTTGGAAAATTGTGAGCTTGTTTTGCAAACAGAATAGCTAAACCAGCTTAAACAAAGGATATCTGCATTGGTAACTGGTTACAGAACTACATGGACCAGCAGGAGGGATTTCATTAGAAGCCAAATCTGTATTTGCTCTGGGTTGCACAATATAAATCCTTTTCTTTTTATATGCTATCTGAATTCATAGACTCATAGAATGGTTTGGGTTGGAAGGGACCTTAAAGATCACCTAGTTCCAACCCCCTGCCATGGGCAGGGACACCTTC
>JANXJC010000078.1:62493088-62517723 GCA_027564655.1 Leptodon cayanensis | reverse complement strand
TTCACCTAGTTCACATAAAGGGGTAATTTCAGAAGCATTCACAGAAGTTGAAAGGACACATTTAACTGACTGTTAGTAAGAATTCTGGTCCTAAATGTGAGCATTGAACATATTCCCCTAGGAAGTAAACTGAGGTGGACCGGCATGTGTGTGCCAGTGACTTTTGTGCATATAAAGCACTTGTAATGCTTGAATTCAGCCACTGGTGATGTATACTGTTAACCTGTTGCAAGTCTGCAGATACACATCTGCTAATTTCTCAAATAACAGATGGTATTTACCACAGACAGAAAGATGTGAAAATGCTACAAATCACATTCACACTTGAAAATTAAGTGTCTGTGGTATTTACCCTGAAATTAAAATAATTGCCTGAGGTGAGTTAAATAATTCAGAATATCCATAGGTGTATGGATATAATCAAAAGTACAAAGAAGAGAACATTTACATACAGTTCGACATACTGCACAAAAAACAAAGGCCATTTTATCAAAAACATCCTGCTTTAAAACCAGGGTCTCAGGTTTCTCCATGGCTTCAGGAAAGCACCCTTTACTCAATGAACTTGAATGAAGATTTCAGAACATTTTACTTTGCCTCTGCCAAAAGTTTGGCAGTGCGGTTTACCATAGACGTACTTTTCTGTAATAAGATAAAAATATGTTCAGTGGGCAAATTAAGTAAGAGGGGGAAGTTCTCATTATAAATGTAATCCTGCTTACTAAATCTAGAGGAGTGATGCATATACTTCAATTACGTCTTGAATAGGGTATGTTTTGTATATGTGCCTAAATCTGGGTATGAAATCTAAGGTCTTTAGCACTTTAAAATGTGACACTGATATTGTATTATGAGTTTTCTTTTGTTGAAAACCTGAAATATTCTTTATTTTTAAGCCTCTGTTTTCATAGACATTACGATCCCCTCAATCTCACGTACCCACTCCCAGCCTAGTGGCTATTACCGCAGTATTGCAGGAATTAACCTCTGTAAGGCATGCAGTTGTGGTTTTTTCTGTCCACTCATGTTCTCGTGTTTACTTTATCCTCTGCTGTGCTCTGGCAGAATCCCAGACATAGGAAAGAATAAAAGGCATTTGGATTATTGAGGACATCTCCATGCAGTGACACACTGTACAGTCCAGTCAGATCCTGAAAGAGTCAGCAGGGTATGTAACACTTTGCTTTGTGGACTTTTGAACAGTTTAAAGTATATCAAGAATGTTACTTCTTGTTGAACAAGAATTTATTCTATTTTAATTCCATCCTGTTAAGCCCATGAAAAACATGTAAGAAATTCCATTTAATTAGCAGGATATTGATTTCTGCTGGATTTAAGATGCATGTAAAAAGTGTAATTCAAGTCCAATAAGAAGCAATGAAATCACGGAGTAGCAAATTAATTCAGTTAGATATATAACCTCATAATCTTTGCAAATAGTGTATTTCTCTATCACCATGGTTTTTGTATACATAACAAAATCTGAAGGGTTTTTTCTGACACTAAGCCACATGCTTCCTACATTTTAATAAATGAAATGTAGCTTGTTATTGAAAAATTCCATATATTTTCCTCTATCAGATGAAGTAGGTTTGGGTTAGCTTTTGATGCAAAATTGTAAACAACTTCTAAAAAGTGCAGTTTTGCAATTATGGTTTATTTTATGATTAAATTAAATTACCTTTTTGTTACATATACAAGTCTTCACTTACAGGTCCTTTGGCACTGTATTTGTAATATAAAGGGCCGCTTATGTAATCTGAATTTAAATCTACTTTAAAGCTATGAATTAGATACTATGTCTATCTAATATATGCATATATATGAATCAGACCCTGTGTGTGTGGTTTCAGGTTAACTAAGACTTGCCAGTTACTCAGTAGTTGTGGTAGTATTCAGAGGCTCAGAAACTCATTCTTTTGGACAAACTTACCTCCTTCTGCATGCAAAATCTTTGAACATAAAAACAAGTACCAGACTGAGTTTGCAAACTGTGAGATGTCCTATCTGTTTTAAATTGGAAACATATTAAGGAAGAACTTATGTGGTTCCTTCCTAATTCAAATTATTCTGATGTAGAAATGCAGATACTAAAACTGTAGTAATCAAAATATATCTAATGCTTGCTCACTTTTTTATCAGTTAAAAATTAAAACTTGCAAGCTCAATCCTTGAGTCACAGCTGGTTTCATTTTTTTGAAACGTTATTTATAATACACTGGTTGTGTTAAGAGAATTACTGTCAACTTGAAGTGAAACACCATTCATGTCACTGCCTGGAAAACGTGACTCATAGTGAGAGGAACCCCTCTTCTGGTTGAAGCACAGAACACCACACATGGAAGCACTGTATAGCCAACAGGCTGGTCTCAGTCATGGGACAGAGATGGCACTTCTAGGGAGCAATTAATCTCCCTTTAAAGAAGACATCTAATGTAAGTCAGTTTGCATGTCTGCTTATTCACACTGACTATAGACATAATAGGTATCTACATCCTGGGTATCTAAAGCAAGTAAGCAAAGTGCCATCTAAGAAGTCTGTTGTTACATGAAAAGCTCCCACCTCCTACCCCCTAATTTGTCTGCAAAAGGAACACCTGGCATGCTATGGCATACTTGGCTGATACTGAAGATCAAGTATGTCATTGATGTTCATTAGCTTCTTCCAACACAGTTTCCAAAAGGAATTCATGTGGATGTATTGAATAGAACAGACCATATTTTGATCATCAACTTCTACATATCTACATTGAAAAATCACTGCAAATTTTAAGGCCACCATGGTTGCTGTTGCTTCTGAGAATCTGAACATTTGATTCCTCTCCTGCTTCTCAATTCCACAGTTTCTTCTCTTTTTGCTAATGGATTTTTCTCCCACATTTATGCCTCAGGGTGAATGCTTAAAATAGTAAATGGGAGAATTTTGCTATTGCTATTTTAGTCACTTGGCTTTACCAAATTCCTTTTTATTTTTCCTTTGTCATTTTCCCTTATCTTCTGCAGTAGTTCCATTTTGCTAAACTTTTGCTTTCTGTGATCGTCCCATTCTTCAGTCAAAGTCTTCCCAAAGACAATTCTTCCAGGAAGCTTAGCAGCATAAACTCTCCATCTTAAGTGTCCGTTTCTGGTTTAGCATTGACATAGTTTAGTGATACTGTGCCTTCCAGTCACCTAGTTTGTTACACTGGTGATCAGTTCTTGCTGAGATTGCTAGCTGAGCCATCCGGATGATGGGATGGGGCTCTACCTGTCCGGTGTATTGTTCTGGATACTCCATGGCATGAACTCTGAGAACAGCACAACCAGGAGGATTTCTCAGCAGGAAGGATCTGCACAAGCTACATTTCAAACATTCCCCAGAAGAATTCAAAAGCTTAGTAGCATCTGATGGGGTTTTCAATCATTCTGTGAAGAGCAGGCAAAGTGTTTGTAATGTATCTTCCTTCTTGGCATAGTGCTATAGTGCAACATGTTTTACTAGGATTTTTTATGCTCCAAGAAAGCACCTATACATACTTCTGTGCTTATGCCGTGAAATTTGTTGCTATGGAAATATCAAAACCAGTCTATGACTAAGAACAGGCAAACCTGTTCAGGCAAAATAGTATCTAGCCTCAATCTCCATTCAACAGTCAAAATGAATTGTAGCCATTTTCATGCTTTAGAGTGGCTTAATATCTTTCCTGTATCATTAAAGTCTTTTAGCCACTTATATCCAATGGGCACAGGCCCCAGCTCACCCAGTTCAATGCATAATTTGGGCACAGCAATTCCAGCAGCATCTCTGAGAAATCAGATTAAACTAAATTAGATTAAATTATCCTTACTATTCTTTGCCTTCTCTTGCTTCCTTTAAATTTCTTGGCACAGAAGCATTTTCTAGATTAATTACAGCACTGACTGCACCACCTCCCTTCTAAACATTAAAACTTCAGATGATTTATTGCTTCTGACATGTAGAGTGCACTCTGAAGATTAACTGAATGGAAACCTTCAGATCGGAAGGGGAATTTAGAAAGAGCAACAGCATCTTCCAGCAGAGTGTGTCTTGGGTCCTGCTGTCTGAGCAGCTTCCCCTGCTGGAGAAAAGTTGACCTCAGGCAAACAACTGTGGGAGAGCACGTAAGGTGGGCTCATTGTGTGCTTACATGCATGTATATCTTCTCTTCTGGGTATCAGATTTTCTTTTACTGTCAGGGATTTTACTGTGTTACAGGCTTTCTAAAGTTAGTCCCTTGGAACCAAACAAAGAACCCTGTTTTCCAGTATCTCTATCTCCAGTTAAGGTAACAGACTTCTGGATGACTGCGTTGTATGAGACAAATTCCACAATTAAAAATAGGTGTCATATCTATCAATAACTAAAATGTCTCACGGAAAGTCATTTGAAACCAATGCCCAAAATTACCCCTTAAAGGAATACGTTAATAAAGGTTTATAACTGATTTAAGCATTTACCTCTCTCCCCTTCCTATTTATTTAATTACCATGAATTAAGTATGACGGCAGAACATTCTTAACTAAGGGTGCTTTCCTGTTTAAAGAATAGATTCAAAGATTTAACCTCTGTTCCCATATGAGCCCTAAACACAAATGGTCAGATTACGTGCTGAGTTCCTAGGAGAGTAAAATTGTACAGAACTGCCAAGATTGGGTCTTTTAGAGTTAAATATGCATATTGTGTGAGGCTAAATGTAAAAAACTAACAAAGTTAACACATTCCAGAGCCTAAAGACAGAAACTATTGAACATGACAAAGCCACACTTCTCAAAAGAGCTGAAGTACCATTTCTTCCTTGACTTCCAAATCAATTATATAATAAAAAAAAACTAAAGCGATTTTGAAAATTCTGGAAACATTAAGTTTTTGGTTTAAATGATAAATTGCTCTTTAGTAAGTGTCTGTATACCTTCATCAAGAGGCAAAGCAAATGCTCTTTCACTCTGCCAGCACACCATAGAGAATGCAACTACCTGGAAAATTACACATTGTAAGAACACATGGATTAATATGATGTAAAAAATATGAGGTCAAATAAAGTGTGTTCCCATAAAGATGTCCAAGACCAAGTTGCCATAATAATAATAACCAAAAGTGCTGCAGGGTAAAATTTTCAGAAGTGTTCATGTAACTTACAGTGCCAGTCCTGTTTTCAGGTGAATGTTTCTTTAGAAATAATAGTGTCTTTTACAAAGGAATTATTTTTCTCTTATGCACCTACAAATGTTATAGAAATAGAATTTACCATCCTAAATCAGAAAAGCCAGTTTTGAAAATTTCTCCTCATTACCTAAGGGCTTGTAATGTGAAGGCTTTGCCTCGGTAAAGCTACAGAACTCTGTGTCTCAAATGAAAGATTGATGCATTCCTCATACCAGTTCATTCTCCTACATCCTATTGCAAAAAGTTACTAATGAAGGTAGTCATGACATGGTCACACACTGGTATATAGAGGGGGGGAAAAAACAATTAGGGAAAAAACTTAAATTAAAACCAGGATGAGACGACAGAAATCAGAAAGCTAATATGATACAACACCAAAAGTCGACAGTTTGAGTCAACACATGACTCATCCTCTTCAGTAAAACAGATATAAGGATATGAAACAATACAAGGTTATTATTATAAAAGGCAGTTTTCAATGAGACATTTTTATAAATAAGTATTAAATTTAGAAATCCATGATGCTTTCACAGAGAAATTTTAGTCATATTAATTCTTCTTACCTGTTATAGTTGCTTTATTAATAGATGGCTGATTACACATTGGCGATCGTCTGTTTAAAAGAAAAGGAAAAAAGATATAAGCCTGATAAACTCACAGATGACGCGAACAATATAATAGAAAATACATTTCCTTGGGAAGTTATTTGGGACTGGAATACCCTGGCATTGCCAAAGAAAAAGTTCGTTTAGAACAGATACTTCTTTGTAGTGTAGAAGGGAATTCACAACTGACCCTGAAACCTCTCTGCAGATTGGGAACTCCAAAAAAGGAATATTTTAGGAATTTACAAGTTCATTAAAAACCTGCCTAATCATACCTAGAGCTTATACCTAGCTCAAAGTTTAATTTATATACATAGTTACCATTATTCTAACATGGCTTGCACTTCCCATGTTCTCTGACTTGAAATACTTTTTTTAATTATTATTATTTTTCACCCCCTTATTTTACATATACATTCCACACACTATTTTGCATGTACTTTTCACAATAATCTTTAGGGCAAACAGCTCAGTGGACTGCTTTACCCGTTGATGAAAGCTAGAAGTTGCTGGACTGACACAGCTACATAGGGATGTGTGGATGACTGCAAGCAGGGGCCACATAGCGTCTGCATATTCCAACCAAGGGGGCTGGAAGTATCTTTTAATGGCAGTCACTGCATACACAATGGTAGGCAGCTGTCTTTGGAATGCTAATTAGTCCTAAGTTCTAGAGACGCACATTTTGGGTGAGGGAAATGACTCCATCACAAAATTTGCCAGTGTAACTAACGTTAATGTTAACTGTGACGCTGCAACACAGTTGGAGAAAGACCATACTTATAATGTCTCATTTATAATCATGAACTACTGTGGATAAGTGGGATGTCATTATCTTGAATGAGTTGGGCAGAGTTCTAGGTTCAGATCATGCAAGTAGCTCACAATGAGTCTGTCTGCTCACTTTGGTTCATTTGCAAGACTCAGACTCTGAATGATCATCTTTGAATGATCTTTGACATATGACTAATTTATTGAAAATCATGTAAATTGCACAAAAACCACTCCAAGTTTATGCAAGGATATATTTATGCAAGCAGTGCAAGAGCAATTAGTAGGCAAGGTGGCTGTCGTCTCAGCTATCAAGTATAGCATCTTTAAGGGATTAATAAACTCATTACTCATCCACATTTTATGCAGATTTGGTGGCACAGACTGAAATCTGTAACATCTAATTGTTATTCTTAGTTTACATTTTAAAAGTATCACTGCAAAAAGTTCAGTGGCCAAAAATTGACACTCACTTGCTGGGCGCTCGATCTTGTAAATTGGTTAATGCGGCAAAGTTATTCCGTACAGTACGCAGGCTGGCCAGCACCTGGAACAGACAAAATGGTTTCAGTCTAAATTTCTGCAAAGGTGAGCCTGATTTATCTCCATTCCACTGTGCTGAAAGAAAAAGGAAAGGACATTGCAAAACAACTGTAAAAGGTTTCCAGGGTTGGTTTGTCTGAAGCCTTTGACTATTATTTAACAATAACATGTCTGTAATACAAGGGCAATAGTTTATTTCTTGTTTTTCCTCATAAACAACTCATTATTTGTTTAAAGGCAGACTTACTTGAAGAGGAGGAAAGTTTTTCACAGAATACTTCTTAGTTCTTTAAAATGAGCATAAAAGCATTCGTGATTGGAAGATAATAGCCTATTCAAGCATAATACTTCATGCATAAGAAACGATTACAAAATCTTCCATTTGCAGTTCAGCCCCCACAAACCTCAAAGGACAAAGGGAATGAGATTGTCTAGACTGCCAGGAAAAATAAAAGTGAGTCCTTTAAGGGGCACAGTTGATTTAAGTCTGCACAGTTTGACTTTGTGCAGAAGGCCAGAGTAAGAGGAAGGTATCACCTAAGCAGGTGGGAAATGTCTGCAGGCTCTTACAAGGTTTTCACATTGGAAAAGATGACATAAATGAACTTCTTCCTTTCTGGAATTAATTTCATGCAAGACATCAGATAGTGGAGGCAGAAGCAGAGTGCCTTCTTGTTATAAATGGCATAGGCACTCTCTTCCGAAGGCAGTTGGATAAATGCAGCAAATTTGTGCCATGTAAGGATAACAAGATGCACCTCTCCGACTAGGGAGAGGCAGTTCAGCTGATGTCAGAGAGGAACCACAAGTTGTTTGGAACCAGACTGGGAACAGGAGGAAGCAGCAACACTAATCACTGGTGTGTCTTTGCAGGAGTTGCCCATTGTTGTTTCTCAGCACAGACTGGGCTGGTTCCCTGGTGAACCTGTCCTAGGAATTACAAAGGTGGGAAAGGGGATATGGGTTCCAGAGGTCTGAGTCAAGGAGGATACAACCCTCGTTTCATAGCCCCTTAAATTTATACATGAGGTAGGAAGGGGGGTAGGAGGCTGAAGAGAAAAGAAGGATTTAGTGAAAGCTTGTAACAGACAGAAAATACTCTGGAGATAATAATGACTGGCAGTGCTCTAGCTATTGTAGGCAATTCCCAAATGAGTTAAGATAATAAAAATACATTTGCTGCCTAATTAGACAGTATTAATTTCATTATGTTTTTCTTTCCAAAGATCAGGAGGCAAACTCACATACTTTACATTCAGCATGGAATAAAAATAATTACATATGCCATCAAATTTGCTTGCCCAGGGTACAGTGACACTGACAAATGTTGTATTTAGATGTCGGATATATGCAGAGGGAAATCAGGCATAAACCAAGCAGAAGGGGAAAGAAGATCTTGAGTTCAAAAGTTCAAAAATGAATACATGCAATATAAAGAAAAACTGCTGAAGTATGAAAATACTGTAAAAGGAAAGGATGAGTTGAAGGTGGGAGGAGAAGGAAAGCATAAATGGAAAAAAGTTGGGCCTATTAAGGTAAGACTTCAGTGACTGCAGTCCATTTTCAGTTCTCTTCCGTTGATCTGCCTGGGTTCAGTTTATGTGTGCCAAGATGCTGAGACAGATTGTATATGCTAGTATTATCAAAGAAGCATATCTATGTGGCTCCCAGAGATGTCTCAGGCCATGAAAAAATGTAGCTGATTTTCCTGGCTGCAAGTTTCTACTCAATAAGCCCTGCCGGACTCAAATTGGCTGTATATTCAGGTGCACTGAGAATTGGGAGCGTGTACAAAGGTAGCAAAGCGACTCCTTGGTGAGTGATCTCGGGTACAGCCATGCTTACTAGCTCTGCCTCTGCTGGACTCCAAGGCATGACTGTACCGGCAGCGCAGGGCTGAGTTTCAGAAAGGTTAGCAGCCTAGGCACGATGCCACATGAAAACATGGACCTAGCTGAGGTATGCATTGGATCTGAAATAACAGGACATTTAGCACCTGGGGTGCAGGGCAAAGAAGTGTGCAGAGCTGCAAGGTTGCCCAGGGCCAGTTACGAGTGGAGGCTAACGAGCCTTGCTGGACCTACACACAGGTCTCTGAAGAGCTACGAGGGGGTCTCTCTGTGCCACCACTATGCACATCGACCAGATTTTTCCACTGTCTGAGATATTATCAATCTCTCCTTTTTCAGAAAGCAGAGACTTGACTGTTTGGTTTGTATGTCCTTCTATTTGTTCTTCTGGCAGGTGAGATAACTTTTATAGGTCCGGGGGTAAAATGTCAAATCTCTGCCCAGCACCCCAGCTGCTTTAGCACACATGCACATTTTTTGTCAGTTTCTGCAAGTGCAAGGTGTCTCCACATACACAGCAATGAATGTAAAAGTGACAACAAAAACTTTGGCCATTGGCTACAGTGGAGCTAAAAAACTTGATTTATTGTATAAAGGTATTAATATTTATAAGTCTATTATAGTATTAGTACATAAAATAATATTTCAGTTTTTCATTATAAGTTGCTTAAGTGACAGTTTCTCTGTCCACAGAGGTTCCAGTTGTGCTCAAAGTTTCTAGAGTTAGATTTGTGAGCAAAAAGCAACCAGTCATCTGCAAACCTCCTTGGGTTTAATCGCTAAGTAAATAATACTATTTTCAAAATCAAGTTGTATACGAACAGTTGCAAGTGAATTAAAAAATCAAACTTTTTTGATCATACAAAACCTACAAAATTTTCCCTTAAATTTCAAATCACTCAAATGATTTTCTTTTGAAAAGCAAAATTCTACAAATAACTAAATTACAACAGTTGCTGTGTATTACAATATAGAGGAGTGCAACTAATAATACGCTTGTGATAGATTTTTTAATTTTAGCTTACAGAATTCCATTCTGGTAAAAATAGTAAATTATCTTGTCCTGGGGCCAGATTCTATGTGGGGGACACAGCGTGCCACCCTGCCTCCATTTAACACGTGCAGCTGCACTACCATGGTGATGTGCTGAATCGAAACTGAAATACTAAAACTGGAACTATTACCACCAGGTGGCTCATGATCAGATGAAATAAGCTTCCTGATCAATTGAAGAAAATACAGATGGTTTGAAATAACTGGAACATGTGTTCCACGTGCCATGATCTACTGCTACCAGGAAGCCCCGAATGGATTAAAACGGTGCTTTTGCTGTTTGCAACACAGAAATTCATCTACATGATGAAATACTGGTCCAAGAAGATATTGAAAGGGTAGTTTGTACAATGCATAGACATTGTACTGGCACATGGGATGCAATTTCTGAAGTCCTGAGTGAGGTCCTGATATTGCCAACGTAACTCAGAGGAACCGGCTTAGCTGCAGATGGAGTCTGTGAGCAGGCCCCACTGGGACATGGGATTTGCATATTCAAATAACTTTCAGATAAGGGCTACGTTTTTCCTGAGTACAATCAGATGTCACTTCCCCTCTATTAGGCACGCTCTCTCAACTGCATCTCAGTTCCCACTGTGTTGGGGAACGTGACATGTGATAACACCCTGTGAGTGCTCTTTCTCCTGTTCAATGCAAATGGAAACAGGCTGATTTAAACCACTGCTTATAGGGTTTTGCACTGAAATACTAAAAGCTCTCAAATAATCAATTACGGCACCTTGGTGCAAGCATCAATAACATTCATCTACTCCTGCTTCAATTGCTGAAGCATGTCCCTCAATGCCAACAAGAATACGAAACTGCCCTTAAAACAAATAGGGTGTTTTGTCCCAGAAAAAAAATCCATAAATGGGGTGTAATATTTGCTGATTTTTGAGGCATACTATAACTTGTCCTATCTATGTGGCATAATTTGTAATAAAAATTCAGGCGACAATGAACATGAATTCAATATAGTAAATATTATTGGATTGCTTGACCAGCATACAATTTGTATTTCTTCTGTGCCCAAGAGTTAGGGTTTTTATGTTTCCTGAGGAACTAAAACCAGAAGTGGTTTTACATTTTTTTCCCCTTGTTTTTCCTGTAATTTCTTCTCTTCCATTACTGTTGAAGTATATTTACCATTTGAGAGACCTTAAAGCATTCTTAGAAAAGGCCCTGGCTTAATCTTTTCTCTGCTAATAAAAGATCAAGGTATTCTTCATATTAAGGACTTGATCAGCTGTGTCTTATAAACACTGTATCTGTTTACAATATAATTAAATATATGATAACCTATTAAATGAATTATTAATTGTTTTAACAGCTTATCATTAGACCAAAGCAACCTGCATATTCAGACTGAAGCTGGACACCTTATTCTTATTTGAGACTGCTGTGTGACTCAACGTTTCTTTTTCCATTCACCTTCAATCACATATGACTTCCAGATTTATTCCCCCCCCCCGTAGTTACACTGAATTAACTTTCATTCCTATCCATTACAGGGTAAAACCTATCATCATAAGTTCAAGGAACATCAGTATTAACTTTTCAGACATGATAAGACATCTCTATTGCTAAAAATTGTGGAGTTTCAATCTAAATTATATAGAGTTTTGTGCTGATGTTTTGTAAAACAGAATCTGAATGGAAAAATAAAATAGAGATGGTTTTGTAAAGGAATATAAGTATTCTGGGTAAAACTTATCTCACATCTAAAAATTGCCTTGTACTGAATGCATAAAAATTGTTCAAAAGGAGAAACTGTAATTATAAAAAGCAGGAGAATAACTGAGAGCACAGATTTGTCTTCATCATGGCTGTTTGCTACAGTATTTAAAAAGAGATCAAAGGTGTTTATTGTGTTATCGTACTTCAACTTTTCAGTTAATCAAAAAGCATTAAAAAAGAGGTATAGATAACGGGAGTGGGAGGTTTATGACTTTCTTGTTTAGACAGCTTTTTCCTGTTTCAAGCAAACATATCTTATATAATATTAACAACTGAAAACAACTGGTTTGGCCATTTGGCTTTTAAGTTGTAAGACTGCGTGAGAAATATGGCAAAATTGTGCCTACCTGAGCAAATGGTGTCACAATCAAGTCATCTCCATGTCTGAAAAAGTGAGCAGAGTTGTAAGTTAGGTATCATTGAAAACTTATCTCACTGCTTTAACAAAAAGAAAATCAGGTTTTACAATGCACTGTAGATAACTCCAATTTTATTCTTCTGCAGTTACTCACTACCCCGGCTTTACACATTCTTTGAAAAGTAAATATGAACTTAGTTATTGCCCAACTGCTTGGCACGTCTATGGGATGGCTGATGAACCAGGTGGTTTCTGCGCTGCGGGCTGGGCAGGTGACTGACCACCCAGGATCGATCTGCAGAGATTTCATCCCAAAGGATGGAGCTGAAAATACTGAAAGCCACCCCACTAAGGGTTACCAGCATGTTTGTGAGCACTGGATGGGCAAGTAACTGCAGATGGCTGGGCAGTGCACTGCAGACAAATACAAACCTATAAAACTTCTAAACTGACTCACACTTCTGTAGCTATAGGGGGTGTTACTGAGAGTGTGGTGTTGCTGTGGCAACCTCACCCACACCATGGGGTGATGTATGGGCAAGGTGCTGGGATGACGCACTGTAAGGGAGAAGGCAGGAAGGGAATGAGGGGTTCCTTCGCTTCAGCACCGAAAGCTGCCACTTGAAGCCGTTTCCAAAAAATATAGTCTTGTACATACAAGTAGGCTGAAGGGCTGTTGAGCTTAAGAGTAACATCTGCAGCACTGAGGATATGGAGTTGGTCCTCTCCAGGGGACAACAGGGAGAGGGCAAACTTGGGATTTTTCAGTTATCATATCTAGTATATGGCAGCAATCAAGTTGAAAAGAAATTTTCCTAATACAAAAATCCAATATGACTCTGTTCTTAATTCTCCTGTATTTTCCTGCAGTGAATTTGTTGTGATGAGTTACAAGTTGCAGCTTTCAGCAGAAATTACCATTGCTTTGGTGCTATTTTATTGTTATTTAAGTTTAAGCATAAACTATGAGTATTTAACAATGGATTCCAAATCCATGAAAATCTAATCAGGAAAAGGCTTTCTGATAAATTGAGAAATATGATTTGCATTTGAGTTGCTACATAATTCTTAGAATTTATATACTGTCCACAAGACAGGAATGTTTTTGCGGGTATTGCAAAAAACTAATAAAAAAGCAGTAAATACAACCAGAGAAACAAAACTCCCCAATATTCAGAATTATCATAATACTTAATATCTGTGTAGCTGTTTTTATTACCATCTGTTTTATGCCTGTTAGTTGAAACAGAGAAATGGATTTTTACAGACCTTGTGGAAGAAGTCTGCATGTTTAACAAAGTCTTTGCAGGAGTGGTTGGAATAAGGTGTTGCTTCAGGTGAAACCACAGTCCCAGACTGGCTGGAAAGCCTGTAAGCCTGATCCTCACACTAAACCAGAAGAAACATGGCACCATGGGAGGAACTCAGAGGCTTTAATTGCCCAATGAAGCCAAATCCAATCAGTTATTATAGACATCAGGAATCAGCTCAGGGCATTAACAAGGGAGTTAATGACCTGATGGGTTTAGTACCTCTTCACGTTTTCATTGGGTCATGAAAACATCAGGAAATGCCCTAGACTATTATTTCTGATCAGGATTGCTTAATGAGTTACAGAGCTACACAAAGGCTTCAGCAGAAGATAAGCCACATCTGTATTTTCCTTTTCTCTCCTGTTCTCCACTTAAACAGCCATAGCATGAATATATACGCTACCTCACTTCCAAGAAAACTATGCTCTTTGTCTTCAAATTCTGTGAAATGGTATTGTCTGCTGTGTTACAGCTGGCTTACCTGTTCCTCAGTAAAATCTGTTCATTTCTTCCCCTTTATAGAGAATATTTTCACGATTTATGTACAGCTACTGCCATTTTCGCTTCTGTTTTGACACTTAAAAGAGGCACAGCTGTGTACAGCAAGGAATCCTGTGTTAGTAATATGAATGACTTCTGCAAAGATGGAAGAGCCTGAAGCCTCAAGTAAATTATTTGCCAGTCTTTGTCACACCTACCCACTTTATCTGGTACTCAGGTTGTTTAGGCAAAAAGCAAACAAAAGGTTGAGCAAATTCTTAGAAATGAGTGTGTTTTCTGAGCAATCAAATTCTGCATAGAAACTGTATCTAAAATCAATATGCAAATCCATTTTTTATTCATCTAGTCTAATTCCCATATTTGGAAATGAAGAAGGGGCAGAATCCTCCAGATTAAAAGTTTTACAAGTAGCAGCAGCACTGGACAAAGAACAAAAATATTAAATTGTTTCTACCTGTAAATAAGCCAGATGATAGAGTAGAGTTAGTTCTTTTTAGCGTCACAAGCACCTGTCAGTGGCAAACACTCTGAATGCCCAACATAGGACACAAATGCACAAAATATTCATTAGTGCTTCAAATTCCCAGGCAACTGCTACAACATAGTTATTAACTGTCAAAGTGCAGATTGGCAAAACTAGGAAAACAGGAGGGTCCTTCCTCTCAAAATTTCTTGTGGACTTCCTTACTGGAGGTGGTACTTTCTTGCTCTTCTTCCCATTCAGTGCCCCTGTTTGCCACCCTTTGAATACTAAGGCACTTCTAAGAGGCAACAAGTACATATTTCTGGGCTTTCTGCCCTGGAATTTTTTTTTTCCTTTACATAAAATAGCATGACCGTGCTCCTCTAATTTTCAAACTTCATTCTACTTGAGCTCTTGCTGGACTGCTTTTCATTGGAGACTACTGATAAAGTACTGTAGCTTGTTATTTTTAGAGGAGGCATTATTAAATACTAATTTAATGCACTGAAATCAACCCAGGATTTAATCTCCACTTTTCAAATGCCCCTTGTGTCAAGAGCAACAATACCAGAAATTATTATTTTGGTGAAAGTGTGATACTTAAAGTACAGATATCCACAGCTTTTGCAAAGCAGTTTAGCACACACCAGACACACTTGAACAGAAAAGCAATTGCATAGTGTGGTGAGTAATCTTTAATCCACTTTGGGTCAGGAAATCTGGAAAAGGTGAGAGTTCTCAAAAAGGGAGCAGACACGTCTGAAGTGTGTTATTTTTTGTACCGAAGAGCAAGAACATATGATTCAATCAAAGTGCCATTGATCCACAGTGTACTGCAGTATAGTAAACACTACAATGTATGAGTGTCCTGCTGTTTTCTTTTCAGATGATAAGGAAGCTGATAGATGATTCTGTCTGGATTCTGGACAGGGTAGTGCCACACATCTATATACAGAAGCATGAAGAGGGAGTGTAAACCCTGTGCAATATATCACAAGCTTTAAATATAGAGAGAGCTGTTAACCTTTAAGGTTAGAAGAAATTGTTCACATCAGTGTTAGACTCTGTTAACTAGAATGGGTGGCATACTTATTCACATCTTAATTTTTCAAAAGAAAGACAGATTTGAAAGCAGAATAATTTTCACATAGCCCGAAAATTTAAAATTATAAAATTTTATCACCACCAAAAAACACTGCTAAAGCACATAACAGTCCACATGAGATGAACTGCTGTTACACAAAACACAGGCCACATTTCCATTAGCAGACCAAAGATTATATAATGCATTGCAAGTTATTTACCACGTTAAAGTGATGAAGCCTAGCCTTCTGTAGATTTTCTGGGTTTAGCTTCCTAACCTTTCCTATGGGACATACTTGAACTCACCCCATATAACCTATGATAGTCCTCACCCCAGAGAAGAGATAAAAGTGCTGTCCTAAGTCAGAAGTTAGATGAGCATGTTCAGCCGACTGTTGCCAAATAAAAAGTACAAAAATTCTGCTTCCCTTCCTCAAGACTGGCATTAATTTGTCTCTTCTATCCCAATTACAGGACAGTAATTAACTTTGCCCCCACTAAAAAGGAACTTAGAGATGCATGCATGGACAGACAGAAGAGCGGGCTGGAAGATTAACACAAGGATAGACAGGGTGACTGTGTAACCTTTACTTCTTAATTAAGTTGGGATAATTAAATATAATCATCTAATAAGAGGAGTAGCTAGAGAGATACTCCGCAGACCTGCTAGGATACAGTTAAAAAAGAGGATGTTTTTTTAACGTGGTCAGAAAAAAGTCAAGATGCCTGTTAAGAAGTGACTCCCAGACCTTAGAGACCACTAAAAATGTGAGTCTGCACTTGCCAGTGTGGAGCTTTGCAGGGAAAGTCCTGAATAAGGTTTGTCTTTGTAAAGGCCATAGTAAACTCAGATTAAGCTTTCCTAGACACACGTGAAGAATACCAAGTGAGTAATCGTGAAGACACACGTTGCAGATGGGAGACATAAACAGGATAAATAAGAGCTCTGTCTAAATACAAGGGGGAAAATGTACAAAACATTTACACCAATTTGACACATACCTTTTCACGGACAAGATATAGTCAAAATAAAATTCCTGGTTAATCTTGATACAATTTTTATAGCCTAAATTATAAGACTAGTGGAAAGAATTTTGATGCTTTGTACCACTTTAAAGCATGATGATACTGGTTTGCCACACTCCTCCATTTGAATGAAAAACTCACTTATCTCCCCAGGGTAAGTACTCGCTGAGGATGTCAGTCAGGCTTTAAATCCAACTGGTGTAGTCTGTGTTGAATTCTCTGGCTACAAACTTAGGACATAGCCTATTTGAAAGAATAAAGCTGCCAACCAACTTTGAAAAGCACTAGGGGACAGTGGCTGTCTGGAATCCCTGAACTGTGCTCCACAACAAGAACTAAGGTTTTTGTTATATTGTCACAAGAATTGACTCCACTTTTACAGAGTTGTATTTGGGCGTTTTTTATTATTATTTTTTAATATAGAAACATAGCAAACACAAAAGCAAGGGAAAATCCATACAGTCTACCCACAATGTACAAAATAGGAAAGAAGATGAACATGAAAGTAGTCTTCTATTTGAACCAGAAAATATATTGCAGCCTCCTTTTTCAGTGTAAACATCTAAATTTGGATTAAACATGACATCCACACATTTCTGTATACAAAGCTGATTCAGACTTACTGTCCAATAACATGCAATAAATACAGCTTAGATGAGACATTTGTGTTTTGCTTGCACATACGCTGGCACACAAATATACTACATGCAAAACCACAAATGGAGAACAGAGAGTAAGGTGATCATTTACCCTAATTGCTAGGATTTTTTTTTCAGCCCCAATAACATTTTATAGGTGAAGCCAAATAAACACACAAGAAACGTGAATTAGGTATGCTGAAAATATGCATGTTGCTCAGATTCAGATTTTAGCAGCAATGAAACCTGACTCTAGTTTGCACTCTCATAGAGTAATGGAAACATCATATAATGATACTAGTCAGCAGAAGCTGTGCTCTAAGGACAGCAGGCAGGAGGGGTGGCTGGCTGGCTGCTCCTTGCAGCTTGCACTTTATCATCATCTGCATTTGGAGAATCCAAGCGCGCTGGTTTGCTATACTGATTTGGTGGAGTCCAAAATCACAGTGCTCCAAGTTAGTTTATTCTGCAAGTATAGTGCTTAAGTCATATTATCTCAATTTTGGAAGACTTTGAAAACAATTTTCTAGTCCTAATATGAGATAGCCTAGGCCTGGCTCCAAAAGCTAAGGCTGAGTGGGCATATGAGGCACCTCTCAATGTTGTGCCTACATTATGTGGTGTGACAGAAACTGGCTTACAGCTTTTCCCAGATAGTCAGTGGGTTGTCAGTGATCTGCATCTCATTGAAAGGCTGAGTGCCATTTGAGGGATGATCAGGCATCTAAGGCGAGGGCTAGAGACTACGACACTGTGGGCAGGCTGGGATTTAGGGTTGAGACAGCAAGCAACTGAAATTGTTTATGGAGTCATGAGCTACAAAGGAGGGGGTTGTTTTTCCCAGAGCATTTATTTATTTCTGGGAACAGGTACCTTAAAGGATTTTTATGAAGAGCACTTGAAACCACTTGTTCTATCACACAGTAGACAGAAATTAGACCCTGAATGAAGCAGGCTCTTGTCAGCTATTGTCTGAGTGTTTCTGAACACTGTGCAGTTATGTCCTCCTGATACTTCTTGCTAATACAGCAAGAGAGCTTGCCCTAATTAGTCAAAAGTATTGCTGTAATATTGAAAGTTCTGGAGAGTTCAACTTACTTAATTTCAGTTGAGCTTCACCAGATGGAAGAGGATTGGCTCAGAAAAGCCACAGGCCCTGAGAAGTCCATTATCCCAGCCAAAAGAAGGGCTGGTTATAGTGGTTCTTCTTGGGCTATCTAACTAAGCAAGTTAGACTTAGGAAGACACACCAAAGGGAAAAGCCATTTCTCCAGCATAAATCTCACTAGCAAATACTTCAGATATGTTTCCAAACACCCCAATTAACTTCATATGGAGCACAAATCCAGTTACTCCATTATGGCATGTTGATGAAGAAAACAACACCCGGCCGCCTTATGATTAGAGATCCAAAAGACAGCTCAAAACAAATGTGGATGACTACATGACTAATACACACCAAGATATGCCATGTACTAATGTACCTGGAGCTTTCCAGGTATAATGGATGTTTTGTACAAGTAAGTACTTTAATTTTTCATGCCACCATCTGAGTTCCTGAAGATACTCTTGATTAGGTTTGAAAGAAGCCTTTGAATACTTGGGAGTCTGCTCTGTTGAAGTCATCAATGTTAGGTTACCCAAATTACAATCTTACTTCCAGTTGAACTGCATTAGCACCCAAGGTAAGGAGCACTCTCAAGACTTGGAAAGACAGAATGATCGTATCCATTACACAATAAAGGACTGAAAAGGCACAGTGAATACCAAGGTGTTTTTAAATCAGTATTTTCAGATTTAATCCAGGCAGTATCAGGAAGTATTATCTGGTTACCCATTTACCTTACTGTGCATCACCACCATCATATCATAGTGCCTATGCCTTTGAGCAGACTAGAAACAAGAGACTTTGCTGGGTGACAAGGGCAGCTAACTACATCTCAGTGATGGTGACATGAACCAAGACCCATTGAAGCCAGACGCTTCATTCAGGATTGCTGGATGGGCTGGAATCAGAATGAGCTGACTAACTCAAAGAATGGGAAGTATACTATTTTTCACCATTACGTATAATATGCTATAGGAACACTATCAAGCTTCTTCCATCTCCCATGAAAGTATCATAGCACCTTTGGAAGATTTCAAGGAAGATCAGGGCTTCTTGTGTCAGATCTAGCTACTTCCTTGCTCAAGAAGCTTAAATGTTTTCCAAAGAGACTGCATTTGCACATCTGACTTGGGTAATCTGCCTGAGGAAATCATGTAGATACTGATGTAGTGGGCCATCACAGAAGGATGCCAGCATGATGTGCAAGATATGAAAACACAGGACAACTCAAGAAATCACCTGTATCATATTGCCCCAAACAGCCACCAAGCTTCAATACTTTAATCTTACCATAATACAGCAGACCATTTAGATGACAGAAGAATGGTGGACAACTCTGAGCCACTGGCCTGTGTTAAGTCTGACAGAATTACTTAGTCCTAAAGAGAAACTGAGCATGGACTTGCCAGAGTGTTTCACTGGCGTAGCTGGTTTTCCTTGTAAAATCAGAAGGCAGTCTGCCTGGGGGTCACTGAGGCAATGGCAAGGGAAAAGAAGCTACTGCATTGCGGAGGTTTGGTTTGTGTGTTGAAGGAGGGACTGGATTAAGCCAGAGGCTGTAGGACTTTGAACTAGAAAAGAGCTGAACTGAATCAGAAGAGTCCAGGCCAGTTCAGCAGTGCCATTGTTGGACTGTTCATACAAGAGAAGTCATCATTTAGCTCTAAGCAAGGCTGTAAAACAAACAAGTATCAGTGACTAAAGGATAGGTTTGTTTTCTGCTCAGGTTAGAGAAAATTAGTGGGTGTGCACACATGACTGGAAGCAATCAAGTTAGTGCAGCTTAACAAGTTGCTATTAATCAGTTTTGATTGCATTAGCTGACACATATAAACTCTTAGCTTGTTGCAAATGAAAATAAAATGTATTACCTTGAACTATTTTTAAGGAGCAGACATTTGGTTGCTTGTTTGTCCCTGCCCCATGTGCTTAAGTCTTGAGAACTGATATGATTGTGTTACTTCTGAAGAATAAGAACACATGACTTTCCATGTGAATCTCCTACTGATGCCAGCTGAAAAGACTTCCTCTCTAAAAGAAATGAGAGCAGAACTGCTGAGAACAGCACCTACACAAGGTAACTTCCCAGCCTTAGCAAGCTTGCTTTCAGCCAGCCACAGGAAGATTGTCTCAGCTTCAACGTTTAGAAAAAAGGGTCCCCTAACCAAATTCAAAGGCCCCTAAATATGTGTATGTAAGAAGAAAAAAGAAGACTTCAAGAAAAACAAGGTAAAACCATCAGAATTTCAGATTGTCCATTTTCTGGGAGCAAACTCTATAGCTAACACAGTGTTAGTGCCACTGCAAGCACACAGAGCGTTGTTTGTGCCCTGAGGGGTGAAACAAGAGTTAATATTATTCTGGGTTGTGAAATAAATTCAGCCTGTGCATGTAGATGATCACTGAGCTGGAAAAACAGTCTAAAGAGGCACCTCCTAAAACATTTGAGTCCCTCTTTGCAAAGTTTTTTTTCTCCATGCTGCTCCCATCCTTCAATATTGTGTGCACGTGTGCACACACACACAACACTCGTCCTCCCTCTCCTCCATGGCAGATCTGTGTAGCAAGCCCAGAGATGAATGGTGGTGTGATGTAGCTGAAACACCAGCTAAGAATCGGTTTTGGTACCATGTTTTTAACAACATGCCACCTTTGACTGAAGAGATTTAGGAATTCAGTCTGCCTTGTTTAGCACAGGAGCAGTAACTTGCTGTTTTGTTTCAAACACCCATTATTTCCAGAAGAGGGAAAATAAAGCCAGACACGTTAAAAGTGTTTGAAGGGGAAGTGATGTGTTTGACAACTGACAGTTATATTTGGAAAAAGATTAGGTTCTAGCATCTGGACATAAAACTGGTAATGATTCTGCATTGTCTGAAAGTAAGATAAAATCAATGCATTTCATCAAAAAAATCCTGAATCAACAACCATATAAAGGTATATTAGAATACCTTAGAATCTTCTGAATTAAAAAGCAGATCAAAAGAAGCCTTCTCAATGTGAAAATGTTCTTTTTTTTGTTTACAACATAACTGATTTCCTGATCCACAAATGGAGTTAGTGCAAACTTATTATTTAAATTTAAGTAAACTGGGTATTACTGAGTTCTTTGCTTTAGAGTCCCTCTGTAAAATGTCCCAAGCACCCGGAAAGGATGCAGTGGTCTTCTTTCAAAATGTTTTTGTTTATAATTCAAAAAAAGATTGTAAGTGACTTTACTAATTACTTAGCTTAAATTAAACTGCAACCTGGAGATTTATTCAATGTAAAAGATCTTAAGAACAAAAAAACAAAACCCAATGAAGCAAAATATTTGCCTATTTTTCCTAAAGCCATGTAAGCACATTTCTTTCTATGGAAAAATAAATGTTTCAAGCAATTAAATACGTTTTTTCATTAAAAAGTGTTTCTAAGCTGAAACACACATAGAAAATGTATCTTAGAAGATTTTTTTTTAAAGCAGGCTGGACTTTGAAGTTTAACTGGCTCTTTTCAGCCAGTAATATCTGTGATATAGTAATATCACAGATTCTGAGAAAAGAATCCAATAAATCATAAGGACTTTCAACAGCAGTTTATCTGGAAAGAAACACAACTGTTTCTAATTTGTTAAACTGAGGTGCAATTACTCTGCTCAGTAACTGCATGTCTTTTCTGCTCTCCTAGAATCTTGGCCAGAACCTTTCAGGGAAAAGTTTTTTCTCTGTAACTTCATATGCATATGCACAGCATTTTATTAATAAATCTGGGCCTTCCTGGCTCAGAAACAGTAGAATAAACTGTATCACTAGTAATTTAACTTCCTGTTCTGTATGAGAAAATATATCCTAATTTAATGATTTCACTGGCATGTTAAAGGCTTAGGTGAACCTTATTAACTGTCCAGGTTTGCCATCTTTGTCTGCCGTTATTTTAAAGTACATTCCCTTTATGAATCTGACCCAGATTGAATACAATGCAATTTTTTTAAAAGCTGAGCAGACTGTCGGGAACTGGGAAATGTGTGCAGGTTTACCTCAAAAATTCTCTTCTCTGGCAGTTGTTCTATGTGCCAGTTGAAGGGATATTTCAGCCTGTTTGCAGCTTTAGGTCAGGACCAGACCTGCCAGTCACTGACAAATGAGGGAACTCCCTACCTTGGAATTTCCCTTTATTTAAGGTAATTTTTGCAGCCAGAATAATTCTGTTATTCTTTTTTTCTTTGCAAAATTACAGATTATTTTGGCAAAAAATACCCACACAAATTAAAAATCCCGCAACTACTTCTCTAGCTATTGAAGAAGGGAATAATTCACCCTGCCAGAACAACCCCAACCTCTGTCAGTATCCATGTTTATCAGACTACAGAGGCTCTTTTTGTTCCAAAGTAGTCCACATTTGGGTTTTATTATTCAAAGACAGATTTTTAAAAATTTTTTTTTTAATTTTTGTTTTGGTAAACATGGAGCCAAGGCTTACAGATACATTCAAATACATTCTACAAAGCAGCACATCCTCAAGGAGAAGGCAAGATAATACTGTAGTTTATAGCGAAAAAAATCCTGGGGTAAATTGCATCCTCTTGACATTTCTTTTACCACGGACAGCAGCAGAGGGATGCTACTATTTACAAGAAGGTATAGCAAAATTGCAGTAGGTTGACCAGTTTGGGGAATGGGTGTACTGGTGGCCATTTTTCCATTTACCAGATCACCAGGCCAATGACCATGCAGTTCCCTACAGTCAGTGTTCCCTGGCTGGGTTCTGGTACTTAAAACATGGAAGCAAGGTTTAATAGAAATTAAGAAATTTTGTGTAATTACAGTAATTAGAGCTTATAATGACATTTCACCTCACTGGGGAAACCGTGCTAAGCCTCTCTAAAGAAGCCCATAAAACTCCCCACAGGAGCTACTTTTTTACTGGGTGAGGTTCAGTTGGCCAAGTCCTGGAAAAGCCAGGACGTTATGTCCGAGCTGTGTTCTGTGACCGTGTGGAAATGGAAAAAGGGTAGACTTAAGGAGTTCTTATTGTCACATACCTTTCCCCCTAGATATATTCAGAAGACATAGTGGAGCTCAGACAGACTTCTGTACCAAGAGTGACTTGGTCCTCTGGTCTGGTCTGCTACACTGTGGTCTGCTTCTTCAGGATCACCGCGGGACTTAACACATGCTTTTCTCCCTTTAGAGTGGCACTTAAAACACGGCTCTGCCCCAGCCAGTGGACTGCTTATTGACTTCCTTCTAGTGGTCATAAGAGTGATAATGATTTCATTGAAGAATCCATTTTTTAACCTGGTTAGAGACCTGTGTTTTGTTAAAATGGAGATTCTCTACTGATTTGATATCTTGCTCCATTAATCAGGGCAGTGATCCCTTAGCAAGAAAGGCATACAAAGTGTTACCACTTCTGCCTCTGTCTGCATGTGCAAGTTCTGAGCAGCAATAGCCGTTCAAACAGGTGAGTCTTAAGTAATCAGACCACCTCTGCAAGACACCTACAAAACTCCCTGCTTCACTGATGTCTTCAAACATAAACCTGACAGTTCTTCCAGTACAACACTGATGATTTTGCTCATCTTTCAGCTAGCTTATTGGTGACAACACCAAGCTGTGTGGTGTGGTCAACACGCAGGAGGGAAGGGATGCCATCCAGAGGGACCTTGACAGGCTTGAGAGGTGGGTCCATGTGAATGTCATGAAATTCAACAAGGCCAACTGCAAGGTCCTGCACATGGGTCGGGGCAATCCCAAGCACAAATACAGGCTGGACGATGAGCGGACTGAGAGCAGCCCTGCAGAGAAGGACTTGGGGGTGTTGGTAAACAAGTAGCTCAACATGACCCAGCAATGTGCACCTGCAGCCCAGAAAGCCAATTACATCCTGGGCCGCATCAAAAGAAGCGTGACCAGCAGGTCAACGGAGGTGTTTCTGCCCTTCTACTCTGCTCTGGTGAGACCCCACCTGGAGTACTGCGTCCAGCTCTGGGGACCTCCAACATAAAAGGGACATGGACCTATTGGAGCGAGTCCAGAGGAGTACCACAAAAACGATCAAGGGGCTGGAACACCTCTCCTATGAGGAAAAGCTGAGATAGTTGGGGTTGTTCAGCCTGGAGAAAAGAAGGCTCTGGGGAGAACTTCAAGCAGCCTTCCAGTACCTAAAGGGGGCCTACAAGAAAGCCAGAGAGGGACTTTTTACAAGGGCATGTAGTGATAGCACAAGGGGTAATGGCTTTAAACTGAAAGAGCGTAGATTAGATGTAAGGAAGAAGTTCTTCACTGTGAGGGTGGTGAGGCACTGGAACAGGTTGCCCAGAGAACTTGTGGGTACCCCATCCCTGGAAGTGCTCAAGGCCAGGCTGGATGGGGCTGTGAGCAACCTGGTCTAGTGGAAGGTGTCCCTGCCCATGGCAGGGGGGTTGGAACTGGATGATCTTT
>JANXJC010000078.1:62455575-62479088 GCA_027564655.1 Leptodon cayanensis | reverse complement strand
GTGACCCAAGTGCAGGACCCGGCACTTGGCCTTGTTGAACCTCATACAATTGGCCTCGGCCCATCGATCCAGCCTGTAATTGAATAGCAGGCCTAAAATTTATTTCTTATATTAATTCTCTGCTCGGGACCTTTCAAAATGTTTCCTTTCTGACAGTGTCTACCCAGTGATGCAGGAGAGACCACATGTGGTTTTCTCCTTCTACTTTCCTTTCTGTCTCTTCCCCTATGCCAAGTAAAAACTAAAGAAATCAGGAAAATGAGGGGGAAAAAAAGGAAAATATTTGTACTGACATTTTAGAAGGAATATCATATCAACTCTACATTTGAAGGAAAAAAACTACATGACCTGATATTTTTATTTTCTCTGTAGCAAAGTTAACAAAAACTTTTGCCTTCTGTCTCTTAAAGATAGTGAATTGTAAGCAATGATACTAAAAGGAACATATGATCTAAATCTGAATTTTCTTGTACCACCTGAAAATTCAAGCCAACTATCTACTTGTGGCTTTGGGTTTCCAGTTAAGTGATTCAGCAAGCAAGCCCTGTGATTAACTCCATTTTTAGAAGTGGTGTGGATAGATTTTCCAGTATCAAAACTGCAAGCAAAAGAAGAAAATGTGACATTTAATGAAATTTGCTTTTAGCAGCAGAATGTGGCTTTTGCTATTGGCATAACTGTTTTTGGAAACATTTAGAGTGTAACAAGGCTTAATACTAATATTAAAAGCCCAGATAACAGGCAAATAGAACATACGTAGGACAAAAAATACACTCAACCAAAAAGGTTTGTAAGAATTAGTCTACTCAAACATGTTAGCAAAGGAACTCAAACTACCTATTTAGCTTCTGTCTCATGATTTTCCAGCAAGCATCTTAGGAAATGTAGACAATCTCTCAAAACAAAGTGTTCTGTGTTTCGTTAAAGTTTCCAAGCAAGGAGTTTCCTGTGACTATTCAATATCTGTGGGCCTTTTGCTGTGAATCGTCTCCTTATACTCAATTCAAGGCGTACTTTTCATAATGTCACTTCATTATCCTTAATTATTCCTCAGATGCATTTGGCATGCAAGCCTTTGTTGCACCTATTAAATCAATTTGCTTGTTGCGCTCAGCCATACTGGGATTCTTCTTCTGATTCCTTTTATTCTTTCCTCAGAGAGAGGATCGTCCCTCACCTGGCAATTTTTATTCTCTGAACTTGGCTCTCACGAGCGAACATCTTCCTACTAATGTGATGTTCAGATAAGTGTTGGATTTCAGAGCCTGTTACATGGATTTGATGTTTTGATGTTTCTTTGCAGCTGAAATAGTTGTCTTATTGCAGTATAACAAAAATGCAAAAAAAAAAAAAAAACCCGCAAGAGAAACAAAATACAAAATAATTTCCAAGAAACGTGGTAATCTGTTCAGGCTTCTACCAGGTTTAAGTCACTTTGTATGGTTCTTCTGATCTAATAATCCTAGTGGGACAAGTATCCCTGTTCTTGGATGATAAATAAAGGCCACCAAGACATTATCTGTTTTCCCCAAGGCTTCTGGTAAAATCAGTGGCGGGTTGAGGTCTGAATGAGGAAATCTGCAGAAAATATTGAAGAATTGGAACTATTTTGGGGAACCTGAGGTAAAGAAGGCTGAAAAGTAGAATGACTTAATCCAGACATGAGAAAGAGTACGCAGCAAATCCAGGGGTGCTCCCAAGCAGCCCACCAGCCAGTTGGCCCCAGACACCTGCCAGCTCCGACTGCTCCGGGCACCTGTCAGCGCCACTGCATTTGTAGGAGTGCAGTCTCAGCAAGACTGATGGTTCTCCACTTCATTATTGTCATTATTTAATTACAGTCTATCTGTCACCATTCAGTTAAATCATTCTATAGTGTTGTCTGCACTTATTTTCCATAAGGTAGTTTTTTTCTGGGCTCTAAATACTAAAGTATCTTCAAACTCTTTTTAAAAAAAACACTTTACCTAATTGCTTCAAGGAATTCTAGAACAACACTGTTTTTCTTTCAAGGGTGAGTTTTGATCCAACTGTCCCTACTTCTCTTTCTGCAGCACTACTTTCTGAGCAGTATTTGGACACCAGGATACAAAACCAACTTGCACTGAGTGTGACTACATAGCATGTATTTACTGTAATTAACATCACTAATAATTTTCTTTTATTTTAAATGTATTGGAATCAAATCTCAAAGTATTTAAAAATGTTTATTTAGCAATTTATAAAAAAATGCAAACCATCCATCAAGCATACTGACTAATCCTAATTAAAATGCAACTCCCCTAAGATATTAGCAGAAGACCTTTCTTTCAGGAAAAACTAAAATATAAAAATGAATGTAAGATCATGGTTGAGAAGCAGACTGCTGCCAGAGAATGAAAATCCAATACACTGAAAAAAGTTCAGCCTCCTCTTTCTATGAATTCGGTTTGATGCCATTATCAGAAGTGGCCAAATTGCTTATATATTCTATCTGAATTGGTGGTGTGATAAAGCAAGTATGTATGAGGTAGTTCCTCAGACCTGTAATATTTAAATCAATACCCTACAGTACTGATGAAAGCACAGAGAATCCAAAAAATAGATATAAATGTTCCCCAGGGCTAACATTAGTATGCATTGGGAAGCTTCCTGGCAAACACATCCTTCTGAGGAATCATCACATATAGCCACGACGACGATAAACACTTGGCATGGTCACAGAAGATATGGTTACATGTACCCTGTGCTTAGTGGCAGAGATCTCTGGCAAAGAGTGCCCCAGCCAGAAGCTGACAGGAAAAAGCAGTTGTGGTTACTCCTGGCTGCTCTCCCACCCCAGAGAATGTGGCACAGAAGGAGGTCCAAAGAGCCAGGACGTGCGATCATCATGACAAGAGGAGGTTGCATCCCTCAGCATCACCCAGCTCATAGCTATTAGGTCTTTCGCACAACTGAGCTTAAGCCAACCTCGCTTCAAAAAGTGTGTCTTCCAGAAAACGGATAAGGGCTGTGGACAAAGAAGTCCAAAAAGAAGAAGGTGTATAGCCCAAACTATAAGAACCCTGCACATAGAAGATAAGATGGTTTGTTTCACCAGTATGATGCGCATACATAGCTATCTACAAGAAATCAAGGCCAGCTTCAGAGCAGAGCGGAGAGGAGGCAGCTGGATAAGAAACTGCAGTTGTCTGTTTAGGCAAAGGAAGAAAGTGTCTTCCAGTGTTGCTCTGGATTCCCTGTGCAAATGAAAGCTCCATGAAAAGGAGATGTAATTATATTTGTCAAGCAACATTTTTTTTCACACTGTTGTAAAATTCTTCTAATTGCAATAATCAATTGCTGGCAATAAATCACATATGAATTGTACTTCACAAGAATTTGTGTTGGGATATGTTAGCAGCAATCATCACTTAAATCATGGCATGTCTTGTTCAAAGCTTAAAAGCTCAAAATATTAAAAGCTTCAGAGCTCTAAAATTTTTGTACTTCGCTTTTTTGAAATTGTTTCATTGAAATCCTTTCCACTTCAGTTCTTTCCATTTCAGTTATTTTTGTATTATATTATTTTGTATTGTATTTTTTTATTTAGTTTACCAAATTTGCTAAATTTTTAGTTGCTTCCATTTCCCTAGACATGTACTAAATGTATCAGGGTCCACTTCATGATTTGGGCTCTGGAAATCCTTGCTACAGCTTTGCAACAACCTTTCAAGGGAAACAAAAAGGTCAGGATCTTGCCTTGGAAGGGTGCCAAGACTGGAATATCTTGAGTGTATGCGCTCACCCTGTATTTTATTTTATACTGATCATAGACCCTGAGCACATTCACTGAGTACTTGGTATGTCAAGAAAGAGAATTCTTGTCACTAGTCCAAACCAAATTATAATCTACAATAATGGATCATTTGGGGCTTATTTTTCTTGATTTTTATTGCATTTTTTAATGCTGTATTATTATAATGCTTAATAACATTGCCTAGGAGGGCTGCCTGATCCTCCACATTATAAGACCATGTTTTCTTTTTACCATTACTAAATTCTGTCCAATGGTGCTGAAATTTTATTTCCAAATTTTTTTTTTGAGGGAAAATGGGTCAACTGTTGATGAGAAAATGGCAGAGAAATATGTATTTTTTCATATTAAAAAACAATCTGGAAGCTGTTTTGTGAGATATTCTAGTGACTCATATTTTGCAGCAGCAAAGTGGAATTTAGCTGTGTCTGCAAAATGCTTTTTTTTGCTGATTTTGTGAACATCTTCATAAATTACAAAAAGTCATAAGCTTAGGCCAACCTTAAGTCAGTCACCTCAGGTATCTGCATTATTGAAAAAATATTGTGATACTATATTATTTTTAAAAATTATCCTGCCTTGCTCAGGGTCTAAGAGGGCTCTGGGAAACAAGCCCCTATCAGTGGGATACTTGTCTCCTTCACCGCAGAAGGCGGGTACTGAATCAGGCAAAGGACTACAGAAAGGTAAAAGTGCTTTTATCATCAGGAACTGGAAATAATATTTGCCCAAATTGCAGAGAACCTGATACTGAACTAGTCACACCAACTTGATCATACATCACTAATTACATGTTCTCATTCTTGAGGTATCTACTCTGAAAGGCTGTTGCTTGAGCCATGTGGGCATCAGCACTTACAGATACAGATTAATTCAGAACATCTAACCACCTACTGGATGGATCAAAGCTTCATGAGATTCACTATTCTGTCTCTAGTAGTGGCCAAAAGTGAATGCCAATGGAAGAGGGTAAGAAGAAGCAAGTAGAAGTGGTATCTCCCCAGTGCACCCCAGCCCTTCAGCATTCTCTCACCCTTTCATGAAAACTATGCTCTAAATATATGAGTCATTCTATGACAAGTAAATAAAAAAAAATAAGTTCTAGACACCTCATTTTGGATCATCAATTTAGGGAATACTTTCACTTTAATCTCTGTGTTTTAGTTGTCCTTATGTTAAGTAAGGATGATAATACTTCCTCATATCACATGGGTTATATGAAAAATAATTTAATAATCTCTGAGAAGTAATAAGGTATCATAGTGATGAACACCACAGAAAAACCAATGAAAGCACTATAACTGCTTTTCCAATACGTCTGAACAGCAAGTTGTCAATAAAGCATGTGGCCATATAATGAGCAGCAAGAAAATAACAGAATACTGACTATCTCATGAATTGAGTCGCATTCATGCTGTGCACTCAGTGAAGTAAAAGCAGTATGGAATCATACAGGTAAAGCTTTTATCAAATTATTTATGCACAGGACTAAACCAAAGTTCCTAAGTCCATTGTAATGTTGGTGTTTCCTTCTTTTGTGTTTGACTTTTCAATCATAAAAATGTGGATATGAGGTTATTGTGTATACATATATGCACATGTTGGAGAGACGGCCTAATCTCTCTAAACTCTTGCATTTGTCATTGTTGTTCTCCAATCCTCTTTTTCAGCCTACTGTAGCCCTATCAACAGCCACTACCGGTAAACCATCAGGAATTTCAGACTTCAAATGCAGTCTTGCAGATTTGCTTTCTAATGGTTAGTATACAGATGAACAAATGCATGTTCCATTTTGGTTATAATGCATGTTTCATTAACCTCATCTTCTGCAGACTTCAAGATCACTGGAACATCTCATTTATAGTCTCATTAACTACTATCATAACATAAACATGTTCTCACTCAAATCTCTTGTGCTCCTATATTGTCTACAAAATTTGTTAGTCACTGTAAGATCCCTTTTGTGCACATGACTGTTGGACTCTGAAAGCAAAAGCTATAAAGCAAAAGCTATAAAGCTATAAATACAGTGCTTTAACTATTAGCAAAATAAATAATATACTATGAGGTGTAAAATTACTATACATATTATGCAATTCTCATTTGGTAAAATACTTAAATGAGCAGAAGTCTATGAGTTCTCAAGTACTATTCACAAACTAGAAACAAGAAAAAACAAAACACTAGCTGCTACAGTCTTCAAGTGCCACACACACAGCTAAGCTAAGCATGTCTCACCAAAGAAATGAGTCTTTCTCTGTGGAGGAATGTGGTAACAGAAATACCAGTTTACACTCTTTATTTGTAACAAGGCATTTTTCCCAGTATTAAACTAACTTGGAAACAGATTTGATGTAGTGAGTTGAGACAGGAACTGAAAAAAAAAATACACTTTTTTTATAAATGTGAGTGATCTGACAAGCCAAAGCTGTTAAAAATCACTGTGCACTGCAAAACAAAATCAAACATTCTCCCCACAAAGCAATAACAAAGTGTTTTACTAAAATTTATAACTCAGCCTGCCCAATACAGAAGTATGTATCTATAGAACTATCAATACATTCAAGGACAGCTCAGGTTTTCTCATCAATTACAGAGTTATCTGTAAGTGCAAGCCCCTTCCAGACAATGAACTTTGTGCTCCGGTCCAGATTAAGAATTTGGGAGGGGAGCAGACTGACTGCTTACTGCTGTGCTCGTCCATCAACCATCCTCCCTGCTGGAGCCCCTCCTCTGCTGCTGTTCTCCGTCAGGCAAAACATGCTGCCTTTCCTCATCCTTTCTGCAAGCCCTTCCTCTAACACCAAAGGATTATGTGTTTAAACTACCAAAGACATTGCAAAGTTTGGTCAAATCGTAACAATTGAACTACCAAGTTTCTTAGGATAAAATGATTAAAATGCCATCTGGTTACAAACAGAAAAAAGCCAAAATAAATCAAATACATAAGGGCATCTTTTGAATTAAGTCATTTCCCATTTTCAGGAAAAATTGTGTATGTTTTATTTTACTTTCTGCAAAAAAGCCGTTTGGCAACTCGATTCCAAAAGTCTATTTTCCTGATACCAATGTCATTACTAAAATTGGGACAGGACATGCCATAATTGCTGGCGCCAAGGAGGTGATTATATCACTCTGGAAACATTGCAAAATGTGCAATCCAAGAGACTGAGAAGGAGAAATGCCAGCATCTAGCACCAGTCTCTACAGCTGAAAAAAAGTCACTGTAAGTTGCTTTTGGAACAAGCTTTGTCTCCAACTATTTTCCCCTGACATCTGGTTATTTCACCCTGTGAAGTGTGCCCAGGAGAACCAAGAATTTTGCCAAATAAAAAGTACTTTTCAAGCAGTTCTTTTCAGCAAACTCAACCTACATGTCCAAAGCTCTGCTAAGCTGATCACACATGTGGCTGTGTGGTTATGCACCCTTCCCAGCTCGAACCGTTGTAGCTGCACCATCCATCACCCTGTCTAGCCTACAGTTCTGGAGCAGAACTCGTGGTCAAAGTCTTCGGCTCTCAAGGAGAAACCTTAAGCAGAACTGGGGCGCCACAGGCAGCGGAGGGAGGGACACTGCTATTTTGCTATATAAGCTATCAGGAAATCCTTTGTTTCATTCTTTTCTTTTGCGGGAATAAAGTAGGATAAGAGGATACAAAAACATGTTTTTTCACTGGATGAGTCATCCTGAGTGAATAATTTTATCCATTTCCCTACCTGCAAAATGGGTATCTTGTAAAATGCTAAGAGCTCTGGTCATTACAAAAAAAAAAAAAAAAAAAAAAAAAAAAAAAAGAAATTTTGTAAGAGCTAAAATGAGTATTACTGGGAGTAGTATTACAAGCAGTAGAAATATCAGAAACACTGCTTTTAAGAAGCTATCAAAAGCGGATTTGGGTGGGAAAAAGAGAAATTTAGAAATTTTACTGTTTTTCCTCATAGGAAACGTGAAGGAATAGGAAGAACACAAGAAAAGAAAGACTTGCTTTTTTCACTTGTTTTGGTACATTTACTTTTCAAGACCTTCTCATCATTAAAAATGGAGTGGAAGAAGACATTAGATCTGATATTTATGTAACACTTGGAAGTAAATGGAGAGAATAATGGCAAAAAAAACCCCAACCAAATAAAAACAAACAAACAAACAAACAAAAAAAAGGAAAAAATAATAAACCAAAGGAAAAAACTTCACCATAGATTTATTATAACAAATTTTATGAAGAACAGTTTAGAAAAGAAAAAGGGAAATCTTTTTCATTTCAGGTGAGAAGTTGGAAAGATTTTTTTTTAAACGTGGTGCTTATTTTCTCTCCACTCTATGCTGTACTTCTATAAGACACAGAAAATCATTACGAATTCTCCTTTCAGGCAGAATGAGATTTTTTTTTTTTTCCAGAACAAAAAAAAGGACTATAGAATTAAAAAAAAAAAGTTAAACGAGTAATTATTGCAGCAGATGAAACATTACTAAGGTCTAAAGGAGAAAAACCTGAGAATGGCCAAATACTTGCTTGGCATACCCTACTATACAGTCCTGACAGGACAGCAGATGGGTGGGCGTCTGCTCCTGGGAATCTGGTAGTTGTGCCTTAAGGAAGTCTTAACAGTACATATTTTCCTGTACTATTCTTTTTTTACCCCCTCCAGCCATGGCTCTTTGTCAACACAGGAGAACCTGCCCATCCATGAGAAAGACATCCTATTAAAAAGGATAGGCAATTAAGCAGGCATGTGTACTATTTTCTTCTTTGAAATTTTTCTCTGAGTGTTAAAAGTTAAGGCAATAAAGACAGAAACTTGTTTATATCTAACCTCTCTAATGTGTGAATGAAGTAGCATGAGTGAAACACCAATACAGTTTGCACTAATAAACTTAAGTGTCAACATAGGAGTGCAACTTAGAAACAGTAAGCATAAATTCGCAGAATATTGATGGGTTTGTACAATTTCAGAGATTTCTGCAAGGATGCTTGAGACATGAAGCATTCTACTAAAACAAAACAAAATCATCAAGGAGTATTTAAAATAAAGAAGAAAGGATGGGAAGTCTCTGCTTATACTTCAAATATTAAAGTTCATACAATCCCCTGACACCTGAGAAAGTGAAATAACCAATAATGGGAGTATCTGTATATTTTCAGTCTTCATGAACTATTATGTTACACAGTAATGCTTGTGATTGTCTCTGAGTTCCACCCTGGAAAGCTGGATTTAATTTATTTTCTAAGCAGCTGCAATAAAGAATATTGCACAAGAGCTGACTCTGCAAAGCTGAATTTCAGGAAATGGGGCCTTTTCTTTTGCTTCTATGAATACAATGTCTGAGGCTAATTTAACATCAAAAGAACTAGGAGGTAACTCTGAAACCACATGCGGGTCCTGAGCTTCACAGAGATAGTACAGCAATGTCAAAGAGGTTCAGAAAGCTGCTCTCAAAATCATTGTTCACCAGGATTATTATGATAAAAGCCATAACATGATAGAGAATATTCACACACTTAGAAAGGAAGAGCAGCAAGCAGGCAAAGGTGGAATGGACTGGCCATGTGTGTGGAGAAGGAAGAAGAAATACAACAAAGGATCCTTATGCTGCAAACTCATCCTTTTTAGCACATAAATATCTCTGGCAAACAAAATTCTAATACCAATACTTTTCATGAAAGCTTGAAGAAAAGGGATGTGCTTACAAGCAAAAGTACATTCCAAGAGCTGCTAGCCCTTAGATTTTGTTCTCCAGTTAAAACAACTGCAGTGGATTTTTAATTAATGTTACAATTTTATTATTATTGTATTTCAAACGTCTCTCCCAGGGAGTTTTGCAAGTAACTGGAAAGTTACTGGAAAGTAACTTTTTCTTTGCTTTGTCATTCTGGATTTCTAATTCCAATGAATATTTAAATTAAAAATAAAATTTTATTTTGAAGCAAAACCCCAAATATTACCATGATCAGTATCTGAAATAGAAAAATTGGAGAAGGCAGAGAAAGCAGCTGGTCTATCTTAATGATAGAAGAGTTACAGTGTTTTGCTTTCAGTTACAAGGAATTACACAGAACATCTATTTCTAGTGCCAGTAACCAATAAGAAAATAACTACTGGTTAGGAAATCAATCAATTTTAGGTGATTAAGTAAAATGTTCTGAAGAGCTACTAGAAACTGAAAAATGCATGCTTCCCACCCATCTAAAACTATGTAATCATACTGATAGCATAAATACAAAGTTATATTTTACTGTTGAAATAAGTAATTGTGAGAAAGTTGCAAATGCACAACATCGGTAACAAAGTCATAAGGTCATCTTACTGACACAGTGGTGAATGTATTTCTGAGGCAGAAAAGCTGTTTGGAGAAGATGAAAAGCTGTGATGGCTTTACAAAATGTCATTTCCAGCCTTTCCCAAGAATGGAAATTCCAAGAAGAAAAATACACTGCCTCACAGCTGTGAATGTCCTGCTTGCCAAAAATGCCAATGTGATCTCTATCTGTGATTCAAAGGCAAATGATGGCATTGCTGATAAATATGAGTAAGGACTTCATGGAAATGTAGACCTCTAGAAAAGTCAGATTCCTTTCAAAAGGCTATCTGTGCATGTGCATAACAACAAGCACATCAGTTACAAACTGGCTGGTACCAAGAGGAACATAGTTGTAAGAGATAAAATCCTTCTAATAGGCAATTGTGGCATTTGAGTTGCCACAAATGCTAAGACTTTATGAAGGCTGCCGCCACCACTAGAGGTTCAAAGAATGGTTCCTAACATTTTTCCAGCTAAAATCTCTGGCCCTTAAAGAACGGAAAACATATGTCAGCAATTAAGTCACTGTTACCAAGCATAAAAACAGTGCCTGTGCCAATATCGACTGAGTTACTTTATACGTTTTCTCAAATGTCCTGGACCCTACACGGCATTGAACCTAAACGGTCATTTCGGTCATAGCGAAACCTAGGCAGGCATGGGTCTTTCCTTAATAGTATGGAATTCAGAGCAGATGGCACTGAGGTCACTATCACAGGACAAGAGGGACATAAAACCAAAGATCAAACCAGACATTGGCTTGGCCAGTGTTTCCAGGAGGATAAATCAAAAAATAAACTTCTGCAGACTAGGCTGGAAAGGGCACAGCTTCAATATCACTGAGCCAGCCAGCATCACTTTCAGGCTCATTAAATGAAGGGCATCTGAACAGTTTGCTTGAGAACTGACACAGAATAGGCTGAACTTTTAAAAAGTAATTAATTATGCAATTGTAGTGCCTACCGCTGATCATCAGCAAGGGTTGAACCAGGGGTCCCACCGGCTTTAATCCATGTGTTCTCTTACCATGCCTTCCAAACATAACTTTTAAAAGATCCCTTACGATGTGTATATTTCCACTTGAATGTTGTAATTTTTTTTTTCCTCTGTGTCTATCACTCCTTGATTCTTGTCAGATTTCCTCTATATGTGGGTACAAATGAAAGACTAGTATCACAGGGATTTCCTGTGATAACAGGTAACAAACAGCCTGGTAAATAACCTTACTGTTCTCAGGTTCTAACCCACTGATTTCTTTCTCTTGTGAAACTTCACAGTACATTTTGAACTCCTAGCAACTTAAGGCAGACCAAAGTATCAAATCAAGACTTAAACATAATAAAAAGGGGGAGAAGGTAACAATCTAGTCAGCTCTTTGGACACTGACTGTCCTCTAGGGCTAGTAGAATAGCTATTGAAACGGGCAGTAATAATGAAACTGTTTTTGGGGAAGCTTACTGTGCAGGTTTTGGTGTATCATGAGCTGCTGAGCAGAGAAATATTAGATTTCAAATTTTCAAAATCAGTTTGCTAAAGCAGAAGAGAAGAAATTAAAATTATGAAAGGTGACGTAAAAGCAGATCTACAGTACTGAATACTTTGTGAACCAACAGCCAAAATGCTCACTATGCAAGTCATAAACCAAGGAGCAGCCAGAGTTACTTAAGCAGAATGTTTTTTTCCTTGTCACAGAAAAGGCATACATTTACTATCTCATTATCTGATTCATACAGAGGTTTATACTGTAGAATAAAGACAGAAAAGAAGTCAGGGAAACATCATTGTTTTCTAGTCTGGAGAGAAACAAATCACAATAGCTCCTGACGCACAGCCAATTCCTCTTTTCAGCCCTGTTTTGTAGAAAGAACACAATCAGGTCTGGTTTGACTTTTTCAGAAAATAAGTTGTGAAACAGTGAGTATTAAAGGGTAAATAAATCCAAAGAAATTTAGAGAAGAAAGGAACAAGAACCAGAATATGAGCCAGGAGGGAAAAGCTATCCAAACCCAATTGTCTGCTGCTGTAAGTAAGCATTTGCTTAATTTATGGTATAGAGTTTCTTCCATTTATATGAACAGAAGATTTGTTCCCAAGTAAACAAGATGCCAGGAATGGCCTGAGTGGAGTCTATTCGAAACAGCAGTTTGTATTGCATGAATTGTTCAACATCCAGGTGGTTGAATGATTGGCATGAGATAATAATAGTAGGAAATTAAATTCTTATAGAATTACAGGATATTACAATTTCAGAATTCAGTACTGTTTTAAGACTAAAGTAATTTAAAATTGAAGAAGACATGAAAAAAACCTGAAACTCATTTGGAAGCATTTGCAACTTCTCCCTAAATGTCCCTTTCAGCCTAGCTGCCTAGCTGCAAACTGCTTTCAAGCTGTACTTTACAGAAGCATGCTGAAGTGGGGCAGTCCTTTGTGTATTTTTAATTGATATCACATCACTGAACACACTTAGAAGAAAACTTGTGTTACAATGGAAGTGGGTGGAAAAAGGGACTTGGTTCTCCAGCATCAGCAAGGGATCCTTTCAGGGCCTTAGTTCCACTTCCAGTCTGAAAGAACACATGGTGGTTTTTTTTTTTTCATTTTCCATTCCTGACCTTCTTAGGGTAACTCTGTGTGTGTTTCTTTTTGGTAGCCAAAAAAGTATGCAAGAACAGCAACAAGGGACTAATATGGCCTCTACTACTGAAAAACGTCTGCTGATGAGTATAACCAGAACATCTACCAGCAGATGTAGTGATGTTACTGTTCTTTTGCAACTTGACATTTTCATCTGTTGTAAATTTTCATTTGTCATAAGTGAACATGTTCCATGTTACCATTATTGAGTCTGTCAGTGCTAGCTTTAATAGTGGTCTTACACTCTCACTGCAAGTGCAGGCCTGCTAACTTCTAAATTATTGTCTTCATCATATTTCTGACTACAAAATGGGGCTATACCTGCTGACAAATTTTTTATGCAGTTTCAAACTTAACAGACTAAAAATGATGAAGAACAGTACGCAGGAATTGGGCGAGATCTATCTACAGTTGTGAAATGGCATTTTAGTCTATCAGACGTCCTTCCTCTGTATTTCCTTTTTCCTATGTACATTGCAACCCCAGCAGATAAAGGTGTTATCATACCATCTTTATGCAAAGCATGAAAAGTAAATATACACATGAATCAAGAATAAGAAGTAAATACGCAAAACAAAAAGATGGATTTTGTTTTCTAAAAAGTTGCCAACATCACTTGGCAAAACTTGAAAAAAACTTTGTTTATAGATCATGCGGGAAAGACTTACAGCACAGATTTGCACAGATGTCTGAACACGGAGGCCAGGCTCCCCGGCAGCCCCTGAGGAGAGAGCTCAAGAGGAAAGCTGGGAGCACCTGCCTGTGTTAGGATGTCAATCCTGATTTTCTGAACGGCCCTCTTGACCAGTGCTGTTTCCTCTATCGACTACACAAGCACAGGTGATGGAATTGTCTTTAAAATGGTGAGATTTGAAAAACAGATCTTTTTCTCACCTTTTAATTTTTGAAACTCTGAATTCAAATTTATGTTTTCTGTCATCATTAAATATTTTCTTTTTAAATGTAAGAGCTGAGAATTTCACATGACTACAAGACTTGGGTTTACATAAAAATTACTAGAACTATGCCAAGTGGAAAATAATAGAAGCAGATACATTTTTATAAATGATAAAAACTTGACTGGAAAAAAAGTTAGGATGGGAAAAAGAAAATAGTATTTATATACACAGTTAATTCGGACACACCTCAGGATGGCATGAGATGATAGCAGTAAGACTACAAACTGTTCAGACAAAGGGGTTCACTTATGGAAGTATGAGGCACTTCATTTGGTCACATATACCATAAGGAGTACAGGCTTTATTATGCTGTGGCTTCTCACATTAAATATGAAGAAACATAACTTGTGAGGGCTAAGTATCTTTTTAGCACACCTGACACACGTGGAAAATACAGATATACAAAAGAGGAAACTGAAAATTATAGTATATAACATATACGGTATGTTTTATGTAGATATATACACGTCCACAAAAGCACACTTGTCCAAATTTGCACGCACGTGTCTAAAGTGCAAACAGACCAAAAGGATTAAGCTGTTTAGAACATAACTTGGTTTGTGATACAGCAATAAGGATGCCAAAGCGTGTAGGAGAGGTTGAACAAGGAAGCATGAAAGCTGCAATAACACAATTGTAAGATTGCTCAGTTTTAGGTGTGCAAATACCTGTTTTATATCTGGAAGTTTTGAAGGCAAAAACTGAAACCAAGTGATTATTTATTCATGAAATGAAGTTAACATTATGAAAATAACTGTTTTGTTGCAGTCTTGCAAAGGCAAATTTTCATGACATTCAAATGAGGAAGGCTATTTCAAACTCAGTTGGAAAGGAACATTTAAATGCAAATAAGGAGGACAGAAAACGTGCAAAAGAAAAAAGGGGGGAAGTAAACTAGCTACAGAGTTGGACCCCAGATGATAAGGCAAATGTATAGGGGTATGACAAGAGAAAAATAGATGTTGTCTAAGTCAAGGAAACATCACATGTCAAATGACAGCACTGCTCGCAAGCTTCAAATCACTAAATTTGGAAATTTCTGAGACAATAAAGTTGATTATGAATAGAAAGCGCTAAGAAGGAAGATGATCTTACGTAACTGATCTTGTGTAGGGGATGCTTCAGGGCAGTAGCAACCAAGAAGCTTTTGTAGCGATTGGCTGTTTTTAATCTATACCTCTTTGAAAGAATTTCCTAGAAGTCCTTGCTGGAGTCTGCCCTGATGTTTGTGTGGGTGGATGCTGGCAGCAGCTATGAGATGTAGTATGACACCATGTGGAATTAGTCATTGGGGTTCAGAAAGCAGTGTAGTCATGCCACCACGGTAGAGGGCTAACTGGCCTTGGTACAGCATCATCCCACCAGCTCCCAGGACAGCACAGCTGGCACCAACGTGCAAGTCTTTGCCATGTGTTGTCTTGCACTATACGTATGTAGCATCTATGTCCTTCTTTCTTTGGAACATGTTATGGGCACATGTCATCGAGCTATTTGTTCGTTGGGTGTTATATAATGACACATGGGAATTTCTTCAAAATGTTGATAACTAACTATAATTTCACCAAAACTGAAACTTTTCACACACACACACACAAAGAAATTTAAGTACAAATTTCAGAATTATCAAAACTTTTTTCATCAAAATAAACCCAATTTTTCTAGTCTGACATGATTTTTTATTCAAATAGTTGATCTGAATAATATTTCTAAATTATTAAATTGAAATAAAGCATAATGACACTATTGAAATGAAATTTTTTAACTGATCTGTGCTGAATTTATTTTGAGATCTCTGATTAAAAAAAGGCAGTTATTCATACTTCTGAAGCAATCTTCTCCCTTTTTTAATGCCTAGCACTTTCACAGAAGGGGAAGAGTCCTAAATATCTATAGAGAAAAGTATTTTTTACTTTGTGCCTGAGGTTTTGAGTGTATTAGTGTTAAATAGCACCATCAGGTGCTGTTGTAAAACTAGCAAATGAAATGGAGAAGAAATAAATTTAAGTCACGTATTCCTCTCTGTGCTTCTTGAATCCTCAAAACTGAGGTCTGATGAGCAAAATAAGTTTCTGCCATTTAGCTTCTAAAGCTGTGCACTGTTCTGTCTTTTTATAAATAACAGATTTGAAAATGTTCCATAACTTTTGATGAAAGAAAAAATATTTAAAAGATCATATCATATAATAGCCATGTCATGCATCTATTTAAGTCATACATGCAGACTTCTTCACAGTATCACCAATGTCAACAAATAAAGCAGCGCAGAAATCTACTTATGTGTTTTGTAATGTGACTTAAGAAACATGCTCTAGTGCATATTAGTCTGAATTAAAACCCACCGTAGCTGAAATCCGATGGGAATCACAGTAATGAGGTTCAGTAATCTGTGCTGCCATTAGAATCATGACACCATTCCTTAGTGACTTCATGGATGTGAACTGACCACACTTTGAGCACAAGCTTTTTCAACATTACTTTCAGCCTAAGTAGTTGGTTTATTCTTGCTGCTGTGTTCTAAAACATTACATTCCAGACTGGACTTCCCTTGTTTTATATGAATACTCTCCTTATATCATAAAATAATGCTACAATTACTAAATATTAAAGCATGTATTCAGCATAAGCTAAGTTAGTTGCACTAGAAAGAATTAATCTGGTTAAATGTGCACACTGCAGGTGCCCACATACAAGTTAGATTCCATTTGTATGTATTATTTCTATTCAGTGGAGCTTTTGTTGATAAAATCAGTGACATCAGGAGCACATCTCCTCCTGAGGCAGACATCTAAAATACGTGATGTAAGTCACACACTGCAAGCAAGTATTTCTCTCTACTGAGAATGTGAGGTTAGTAGTTCAGGTATGGCAGACATCTATCTTTAGGTGAGCTGAATCCTGTCTGTTAGGCCTTCCAGTATAGTTGTGCTTCTCAGGAAACTGCGATGGAAGAAAAGTGCCCCTCATCTTGGAAAAAAATGCAGCCAACTAGTTCAGCCATGGGGTAATGGAAGGGAATAAAAGGGAGAGAACTTCTATCAAGGCATCTGAACACTGATCTAGATTTGAGCTATCTCCTATCTTCAGTTGAACCAGCTGTAAATGGGCATTTGGTCATTCAGCCTGAGCTGTCAAGTGAGCTCCCCACGAAGCTTGCTGCCCTCTCCATCACATAATGCTAGGGATAGACACTGAAGTGCCTTGTCGCCACTGACCTCACTGTCCAGTTAGTTACATTTGAATGGAGCTTCGTCCATGACCTGATAATCCACAGATGTGCACAGGGAGAAGGTGTGAGAGCAAACTGTGCTGTAAACGCAAGATTTTATCTTCAGGAAAATTGAGAGTGGATTGTTTGTACACTAAGGTGAGCGGCAGAGAACTATATCATGTGCTTGAGTGTGGTGGGGAAAGAATATTACGTATGTTTTTCTGGATGCAGCTCAAAAGAGAATGTGTCTGAGGAAGTGCCCTTTCTTTGCTGGAGTCAAACTTCAACATTTATTCTGTTTGGCATGGTTTGCAATATTTTTGTTTGTTTAAAAAAACATTTATTATTTCAAGATAGCAGTTCTTATCACATTCATGTTAAAGTAATTGGATTTTATGTTGGCAAGTCTAATATTTCTGCTCTAAAAAAATAATGCAGAGATGAAACCATGCCAAAAGATTGTATTGGCAAGAAAAAACAGTAAAAATTCTCTAAAATCACTTACTCAACTTGAAATGGCAGTCAAAAAAGCTAACAGCATACTGGGCATCATCAACAAAGGTACTGAGAAAAAAAGCAGGTGCAATTTTACTACTGTATAAAAACCTTGGTGTGTTCAAGTCTTGAGTAATGCACGCCATCTGGTCTCTATATTTCAAGGACACAGTGGTGCTTGAGGAAATACAATGAACGGCAGCTAAAATGATCAAGGGATGGGGCAGCAGCCTTTCCAGGAAAGTCTAAGGCAGCTACAACTCTTCAGTTTCTACAGGAAAAGGCTGAGGAGGTTATGACCGAGCTTTACAAAATCATGAAGTTGGTGGACAAAGTGAATGCAGAATCTTTCACCATGCCACAACAACAAAACTGAGGGATGTTTGTTGAAACCAGTAGCACACCACTTCTAAAGCATAGTAAAGAAAGGACTTTCCTACGTAGTCAGAAAGGTTGTCAAAAGGCTGTGGGAGAAGACAGTGTCAGCAAATTCAAAAAAGAGGTTAGACAAATCCATGGGCAACAGGTCCTTAGATGGATTCTAAAGGGAGCAGCCAAGGGTGTACCCTGTAACATCCCTAATACAACACTAGTAGATGGTTGGCAATATATGATGGGAATGGACTGCAGAAATTGGACAGGTTTTCATGTTCTCCTGTTGCTGCAGGTGAAGACAGAGTACTAGGTTAGGTAGACCACTGGTTAGGCCCAGTAGGACATGTCTTATATTGTTAAAAAACAGAATACTTGATGACCTCAAACTCCACCCTTAATTCACTAGAGAAAATAGCATTTGCTCCTGTTTCATTTTGTAAAAATAACACCATTTAACGTATTACACTCTGGAAAATAGTGTAATGCTGACTATGCAGGCTTCCTCATTAGCACTGACACTGGCAGAATAAATAAAAGCACGCATACCACCCCGAATTTCTATCACCATCACGATTTGAGGCCTATACTGCTTATGAAAGCCTACTTTGCTGAATGAAGTCACCTACAACTTCCATCAAAGTCAGACTTCATGCAGTAAAGGTCATTTCTAGCTTGCAGGCTTTGTTCAGCATCCAGAAATCCCCCAATTCTACGTATGATATTTGGTGCTTCAGCGTCCCCACGAGTCTGGACACTGTGCAGCTTGCACTGAACTTTCTCAGTGGACTATATTCAACATCTTAAACTGCTAAAAGTGTAACTCAAAATTTTGTAAGGTCCCAATCCTCTTTTGTTCAAGAGTAGTTTTCATAAGCTATGGCAACAGGGGACAGGTAATACTGCCAACAATGACAACAGCCACTTGCCTCCCACAAACAATCATAATACTGCAGTGGAAAAAAGATTCATCCAGTAGAGGAATAAAAACCTTAACTCTTCAACAGCCAAGTGGTATGAATGCTGTTAATAGTATTCACAGTTACATTTCCGTACTGTTCTCTGCCCCATAGACAAAGACTTCTTCAGGGAATACCCTGGTTTTGCTCTTGAACTCCCCAGCACTGGGATTCCCAATCTGAAAGTCAGCAGTTACTTCAAATATAGGTCTGACGCCAATAGCCTAGAGGTATACAACTCATTCAATATTATTTATTATATATTCATCATCTTTATACTGGCAATAGGCTTGCTAGCACCAAGCAATTAACCAAGGAACTGATCTGTTTTGGGATGGCCAGTGTCTAGGCAATGTGATGTAGCCACAGCTTCCTCCTGCCAGACGTGGGTACCAAAAGATTGGGTCACGCTCATGGTAGAGTTCTACTTTGTGGTACCTTTAAGTCAGGAAGCCAGTGCAGCTACCTCAGGTCAGCATAGCTGGATCTCATCTCATTCTTCTGCCCCAGAAACAACACTATCCACTTATGTCAGGCCACAAGCATTTTCTTGTCTCCATTCAACAGAACTTATATTTAGTATCCCTATTGTGATCTACATATTAAGAGTACAGTCATGACAAGTTCACCCAATAGAGCAGTTCTGTTCCACTTATCTATAAATATGTTATAGTCTGAGAAAGTCATACTTGACAATATCCTTCAACAACTTCCAATCTAGCAAACTCCATGCTATCGTAGACAAGCATATCACCCACTTCTGGAGTTAAATAAGAACAGATGCATTGTTCTACAGAATACCACAGACTGAATCATCGAAGGCCTCTGCTCTCAGGGGCACCAGGGAGGCTGGGATATGCCCTTTGCAGATCAGCCAACCCTAAGTTAAAAAAAAAAACAAAACAGGAAAGCCTGAATTGGCATATGTTAAAAAAGTAAAGACAGAGGAAGGCCAACCCACAAAGTAAACAGATAACTATCAACTCTAGACACACCACACAGAAAAAATTGTGGCAAAAAGCTGACAGTAGTCCTGAGGCTTATTAGTTCTTTGGGCTAATTACCTGTACCATGAGAAAATACAGAAGTTCTAAAATCTGATCAGCTGCACCTTTTCCAGCTGGTAAGCTGTTGTCCAACAACACTGGCTGCTTGCTTGACTTGCCATCAGTTCCTCACCTAAACTTCCCAAATTCTAATTTATTTCCTCCAAAATAGTATTTTTTTAGAAGTTCAAACTTCTCCTCAATTAGAAAAGAAAAAATAAACATTTCCTGTGGAACACTGCTGCTCTACTGTTCAGTGGCAAATAGTCAAGGAAGTGGAGTCATATTCTCATTTAAATGCATGTACTCCTGTCTCAGCCAAGGTTCTACCTTACAGTGAGTTTCCTTAGTACCTTGTTATTTCTTCTCAGGAATAACAAGACAAATGAATCATCTTCATTGAAAAGTCTGTACCATCATTTATCCATTCTAGACTATTCCGCAGAAATTTTCTGATTCACAGCCACACTTCACAATCACATCCTGAAGTTAGGAATGAGTGGCAGAATTGATCAGCATTAACGTAACAGGTAATAATCCTTAAATAAGTCACCTTCTTATTTTGCATAAATACCAACCATCTGCTTCTACTTCAGTCACTATAACGTCAGGAGAAATTTTCCAAGGTGCATCAGAAAGAGAAGGTTTGCCTACAGACCATACTGTCATGCTAAGCAGTAGCCAGCCCCGACTGAGCCGACTTTGCAAGGGGAAGCATTCAGCATAGCCTGGGCTTACCTGCACCTCCTCAAAGCCAGCTGGGTGTACCTCTGCACGCTGCCAGTGGGTGATAGCCTTCGGATGCTTCATAATATTGATACTGAAAAGAATAACCCTGAAGTTATTGCATCTTTTGGACAGAGGGTGAGTGTGATTTCAGGGAACCAAGAGCAGAGGATTCTCTGCCTTGTCTCTGAGTCTCTTCCATCCTCTCACTGGTCTCCGTGTGTTGGGAGCCTGGTTTCTGTTATTCATGCGAACTTGTGCACATGGGAAACTGCAGTGCAAGGATATCCTGGGACCATTTCTCTCAAACCCTTGAAAGAGGGATATCCATACTTCAGTATAACCCTGTCACTCAAGTTCCTGTGCTCGTGGGACCCACGAACCCTGCCGTGGCTCTTCTTCTCACATCCTCCCATCTTCTTCCCCCCAGCCACCCTTGCTCCTCCAACACACAGCAGGATCGCTATGTCAACAGATGAAGAAAGGAGAATTACGTGCCGCAGCTCTCCCAGTCTCCTGGCCTGAACACCCATCAGCGTTCCCGACTTCATCACATTCCTTGTCCCTAAGCATTTTGGCGCTGTTTAATACTGTGGCGAGACTGTCGTGTTGCCATCCTGCCCACAGAACGGGAGGGAATGGCGCTGACCCACAGGGACAAACCCACAGACTCCCCAGTCTGGTGACAAGAACGCCAGCTTAAGTCCTGCAGGTGACTTTGCCAACCAATCCCGCTCAGGCCCACCGCGACGGCTGCTCTGCTCGGTTGGGCGGCGCGGGTAGGGTGGCCTGGCCTGAGCTGCCGTGCGGCGTCCCGGGAGGCGTCCGGGAGCTGAGCCCGGTGCGGGGCGGCTGGCGGCTCCCTCCCCTTCCCTCCTGCCTCGGCACTCCGGTTCCCCTCTGCTCTCTGGCTGGGGCAGGGCTTGCCTGGCTTCGCTCCACACCACCAGAGAACATCACACACCTTGCCTAGTCAGCCTCCAAGGAAGTCCCCGAGAGCCACCTCCGAGCTCAGGTAGTGTTTCCAAATGGCAGGGTAGCAGAGGACTCCCAATTCACCATTAGCAGGACAGGTATTCCCACCTACCAGATCAACGTTGTAACTAAAGGCATCAGCAACAAAAGGCAGGCAGGCAGGTATTTTAGACAGAATACCTGGTGGTCAAATCAGCCTGCAGGTATTAGCTATGCGGATTTTTTTCTTTGAAATGGTTTCTTTTTTCCTGCAAGAATCAATGCAAGCAGCCAAAAAAGAAATAATTGAAAGGCAGAAGAATTAATCAGAAAGATACCGATTTATTTGCACAGTTGTATATAATAATTAAGGTATGTATGTTTCAGCTCACTACCTTGGAGACACCCTGCAGAGTGTAACACTTTAGCAATTCATAGTTCACCAACACAGTATTACTTTACTATACTTTAAGAAATATAGGGAGCCACTACTTACTGCAGTTATTTCAGCAAAACTCTTCCTTAGCAGTTTCTGAGAACGACTGGGAGTACTCTTTAGCTTGAGTAGTGCAGTTATTTCATTTTCTTTTACTACAAAATGGTTTTAGTAAAGGACAACTGGAAAAAATTACTAACTTCTTTAATGGTAGTGCTGACATGGCTTTAACTCAGAACATAGACTATTTGAAACAAAGTTTTTAATAGGCTAATGGTCAATTAACTTGATATATTTCCTCACAAAGAAATGTATTTAGTTACTAGTCTATCCCACAGTAACACATCAGCCATTTATTTCTAAACAGAGGCTATATTTCACAATACTTCATTTTATATCAGTTAAATATAGTCCTGAACAATTAGTCTATTACGTGTTTATTAAAATGATGGTGGTTTTCTTAAAAACAGAGCGAGGGAAAAAAAATGTGGGAGACATTAAAAGAGAAGAGGAAAATTATTTCACATACCTAATAAAAACCTGTCCTGTCAGTGCCTATTAAGCTATATAAAGCATAAAGTTCTCACAAGAAAAAATAATTAATTAAAAGACAGAACTTTGCTGATTTCTAACTGAAAAAAATCTGCAAGAAAAACAAACACACAGATCACTATTACAGGCTGCTTCTGCTCCTCTGAGAGGAGGGGAAATGCATGAAGCATAACACAGCATAGTCTCACACATGCTACTATAAAGTCTGTCTCCTCCCAGGACACTTATCTCTACTAGTCAGTCTATTTATGCAGCAAAACGACATGTAAGTATCCCAAAATAGCTCACACAAACTGTAGCTTCATTTTACCCTCCAGCCTCCAGAACTGCAAGCTTTATATCATAACTTTGTCCCTGAAATAAATCTACTGAAGATTTTTAGAAAGTACATGTAGGTGCAGGGACTGAACTACTGAATGGGAAAAACATATGCAATGGGTTAAAAAAATGTATGCAATGGGTTCTCATTAAAAAAATGCTACACACAGTATTGTACAAGAAAAAGATAAATAAATTTTGTTTCTTACTACTAATTGTGAAAATCAAACACTGAACATCTTCAATAACCATGCAAAATCTATCAAGTCAAAATTAAACCCTGTGACTTTCTTGGGACATGTCTGTGTGTCATAATAGGAAGGGGAGCTTGAAAGAAACAAACCAAACACATTACCACATTGTGTCGGCAGTCCTTAAGGAGCTGGTAGATCGGGATCTTGGCTTCATAACAATGCTCATTTTGAAAAATTCCTTCAGTATTTCTAGCAGTCAAACATCAGTTGTCCTTACAAAGCTTATTCTCAAAGTACTCCATTTCAAAGTATCTTTCAAAATCCTCTGCTTTTTAAAACCCTTGAAATCCGTCTCCTGTAATAATCCAGGCTCTGGAGGAGGAATTTTAACACGCTGCAACTCCTTCCTTTTTCACGCTGAATTTACTCTAGCACTGTGCTGTTCGGAAATGACAGTGCTTTTCTCTTCTGTCTTATATTGCCCTGGGAGGAACTAGTCTATTTTGAATCTATTCTCCCAGCTGGTCACATGGGAATGAAGGCAGCTGAAAAAAGTCTCTACCTCTTTCTTGCAGTTTGATAAC
>JANXJC010000078.1:62420761-62441232 GCA_027564655.1 Leptodon cayanensis | reverse complement strand
AAAACCCCAGAGTTTACACGTGTTAATTTTGTAAGTTCATAATCAATGCAAGACATTTCTAGAGAAGTCAGATTTGCAGAAAAAGACATCTTTCAAAAAGTGAGTTGACAGTACTAGAAAAAGGGAACGAAGTTTGCATACACAATCCTTTCATCTAGATCAATAACAAAAGACTAATATGAATTAGAACCAAATGTGTTCTTAGTTTAATCTAATTCTGTTTCTTAATTAGACCTATAGAAAAAAAAAAACTGCAGTACTGGTGAAGAAGAAAGGGATGCTGGAAAGGGAACAAATAGCAGATCCATAGAGAGCAAAAAGAGAGAAACAGCGTCTATAGAATAGAAGGTGGCCAGTGAGGAAAAGGTAAGATTGAAAAAAACCAATGTCTCTGAGGATTCTATTAATTTTAGTGTCCAATAAAATCACAACTTTTCATTCCCAGGCATGCCTTTTGAAGATATTGCTAGGTGTCCTTTGTGTTTCACACTGAGGGATGATATACAACATGGCTGCAGTTGTTTCTGACCTTCCTCCATTGCTTCAGAAAGATGATTCTAGATTGCAGAACTTGTGTATTTTGACTCACATGGTTTCCATGACAACATCCAGTGCATGGGATAAAGTATATTACACTCGTGAGGAGCAGATGTAGGATCTATGGATCTCGATATTTCTGTTGTGAAGGATATTGACTGTGGTGGCTTTGGACATGCATTGGCCTTCTTAATATAAAAAAACATTAAAATTCTGCTTGTGGGCCTAAGAATTTTGCCTTTATAGCTTGGTCAAATCCTTCTGGTTTTGTTTTGTGTTCTGAGAATACCATTTAAAATAGGCCTCCTTCAGCTCAGTATACTAAGATGGAGAAGGGTTAATGGACCATTAGAGAAAAGAATAAGAAAAAAAATGCACTGGCGCTTTAGAAGAACATGAGTTATCTCCCTGACACAAAGTTCTCTTCAACTCTTATCAGCAACCACAATCTTAATGAAAAAAAGCCATTGAACATCAGAATAGTTAAATCACTTTTCTAAATAAACTTAAGGCCTCTCCTACAAGAGTCATGCTTTCATCCTTTACATATCCTGGTTTTGGTCTAGTTTTAGTTTGAATATGAAACTTATTTGATCTTTTATCTCTTGCAATACATAGTATTTAAACAAAATTAATAACTTGAATCTTTCTCTCCTGCACAGATTTATCCACAGATATATGGAACTGATAGAACTTAAGAAATTCTAATCTGTGGTGTAGACATGAATCTGTGGTTTAAATATGAATATCCATGACAGCACCATATTCAAATTTATCCCACTTCTGCTTTTTTAACATAAGCCCTTTTGATAAGCTGGAGCAGCTACACCAGAGCAACAGCATATGTTGCTGTTCCCTGGGTAGGTATAACACTCAAAAAAGCAACCTGTTTTTCCCAAAGTGGAAAATGTACTACTACCAAAAAAAAAAAAAAGGCATTTTAAAATAAGACGTTACAGAACATGGTCGAATAATACTTTACTTCCTTTCTTCAATTTAGACTTCAGATCTCAGTTCTGCCCCTATTGTTTCTTTTCTTATCCGTATCTGAAATCAGTTTGTGATCTCTTTCAGGCTCAGCTGATGGGCCATTATTCCTGAAGGACTCGGCCCTGCTACAGCAGACATGCCTTTTAAGTACACAAAGTGATATTTAATTGCTCAATACTTTTAGTTTACAAGACTGATTTTAGATACACACACTGATTTTAACTCTGTTGCAACTGATTTATAAATTGAAGTTGATGACTGCTAATAACACTTTCCTGCCTCATTTTGCATTATAACTTCAGCAAACAGCATCTCTGTGTTATAGGGAAAGATAAACCACTGAAAAGAAACCAGTAAACTGAGCGATTATTTACATTGGTAAAGAAAAAAGCTCCACTAATAATGTATTATGATACTTTTTTAAAGGTCAGTTTGCCGGAAGAGTGAGATAGAAACCTCACCTAACAAATATGGTCTTATGTTTTATTTAAAAATATGATAACTATCACCAACAAAAAGTAAAATAAATAATGAAGAATGAGCCAAACCATTTGCAGCTTAATTAACCAGGTTTGTAGTTGGATGAACAACTGGAGACCCTCTATATATCTCAGGGTTGTATCTTTGATCACGTGTTCTCTGCTGACACTTTTCTTTCCCAATATACAAAAGTTAGAAATATGAAGATATCCATACTTTTGTGTTATCCATTTGAATCTGAAGCTAAATGATTCTCAAAACATTTCTCAGTCCAGGTACTTTCCTTGGTTTTAATAAAACTGAATTATTTATGGTTTGTCACCTTCCTAACAGTCATCTCAGAAAGACAGGTTCAGTTCAGCTCAGTTAGCGTGGTTTCACATGGATCTTGGAAAGCATTTTTCCCTGTAAATTTTCTGGCATAATTCGCAAGAAGCTGAACTATCTCAGCATTTTTTTTTTCTGAGCTCTATTTCATAATTTTTTACTACTTTATATATAAAACATCTCACAAAACATGCACGTGTCAAAGTTGAACCAAATCAATTAGATGTCAAAGAGCCAATTCCTGAAAATTCTTCCCTGTACTTTGGTCTGCCTAACACACAGGACAGTAACAGCAGTGTCCTACAGAAGGCAGTTCATGAACTTGAATGCATACCAATTTACAAATAAAATGTATGGTTGTTTTTATAATGTATTTGGCTTCTGTATAGTAGGATCAGGAATAGTCAACATTGAACAGTGTCCTACAGCTGCACTGCACTGTCTAGTTTAACTAGGCCTCCAGAATTTTTTTTTTTTTGGAGAGGAAAAATTAAGTACCAGTTTTGTATTTGAACTGAAAATGGAAAGCAGCAGCAACAAACACTCTCAACTTCCTCACCAGCAAAAACTAACTTTCTGTACCGTCTCAGAAGGACTGAAGATTACATGCAAGGTTTCAAGGTGATATTTTACATTACCTAAATTTTACAGCATTGACTAGATCACTTTGCAGCAGTTCAAAGAGGGAGGAGCTCAAGTACTACTGGCTTAAAGTGCCTACTGCTTTAAAGTGTACAGACCTAAGGGCACATGTAGAGTGGGAATGCTGTTTTGGTCCTATGAATTGATATTAGAGGAAATGTCAGCACTTGCAGGCCACTTCGGTGACCTGGATAGTAAGGCAGCTGAGTTTGCAGATTAAGTTTCCAGTAGCATTACTTAAATGGTATTTCTTCCATTAAAAAAGAAATTCTCTTCTTAAAGTCTTCTTTAGAAAGCCTTTAAGTTTTTGCCATATTTTGTATTAAAATTAATTGATGGAGGCATTAATATGTAGTTTATAAATTCTGAAGATCTGTTAACAAGAACCACAAACAAAATCTTTTGTCTTGATACTAAATTCACCATGGTAGAGTTGCTTTGAAAAAAGAAATTGATGCTTCTCCAGTTGCAGTGGCTGTGAGAGATATAGAGCTGATAAACAACACTGTAAAAATTTTATGAATATGGTCCTAGGCCCGGAAGAACAACTTTCTGCATGGCAGCACCACTGGCCTACCATGTTTGTCTACAAAACAGCTAGAGATTTGCCATAAAATTTTGCCTTGAAAACTAAACCTGCATCAAGGTGCTGCTTGTTACTGGCAACCTGGGATGGCTCGACCTATGCCTGGCCATTGCACAAATTATTGGTTATATATTATATAATAATTGTAATAGGTTAATTTATATTCAGGGCAGGAGAACGTATGTCTCAATCTCTTGAACTCAGTAAGGTGTATCCATGAGGGTAACTCAGTGGGGCAGATTGTCACCTCCAGGAACTCCTGTTGCTAAGGGGCTGCAAACCTTATTTTGCTAAAGACAGGTACTACAGATCAAAAGGCTCTAGGCAGCTGGGAAACAATTTTAGCCCCGCAAAAGGGAGAAATAAAAGAATTGAGCTGCAGTAGTATGACGCAGCTTTTGGTACTGACTGCTTAGACAGTGGTCATACGCCACTGTAGTACACCACCTCTTGCATCTGCATGCTTTTCTCCCCCTAACAGCTCTTCTCTCCTTTCCACTCTTTGCCCCATATTTTTCTGTCATGTAGCCAAATTAAAGCTGGATATTAAAGTTGTAAAAGTTAATTCTGTGACTCCTCTGAATTTTCAGCAATTACCCATTTCTTAACTTGCATCCCTCAGTCCACAGGTATTACGATGTTACCGTGCAACCCAACAGTTCTAGATAAAAAATAATATCAGACTGTTTTGAAATTTAACTTAAAGAGATATTGAAAAAGCCTAAGCAAACCACTAGATTATTAGAAATACACAAAATAAAGCCATTTTATTTATCTTCCTGCCAAGTATGAAAATAATTTTTTTTCCAGAAATGTGCTATGAACAAAGTGTTCCTCTACTAATGGTAAATCAAATTGTAGTGCTATTACATATACTTAGTGACACAACAAACAGAAAGAAGGTAACTAAAGCAGGCAATTTGTTAGCCAGAAATAAATTCCAAAAACACAGCAGAAATTCCGCAATGACTTCAATTAAGGAACAGGAGCAGATAACAGCTATAATGAAAAAACATTATTTAGGTTATGCATAAAAATACTGAACATAAAAATGTTCCTAAACTACAGATGTCAAAATTTATTGAAGAAAAAAAACCCTTTCCTTAAGTATGTAGAGCTGTAATGTCTTTCTAACAGTACATTTATACTTCACTTTACTAAGCTATCCAGTATAAATGCAAAAATGCTGCTGCTGCACCAAAGTTAGGATAAGAACTGTAGGACATCAAATGCAGATGCCTAAGAATGCTTTACATTGTTACCACAAACTGCTTTACATTGCTTTACGTTATTACCATAACTCCTAAAGGAGCTATTTTGAGGGAAGTGACTTTGTCTGTAAACCCAAAGAGCAGGCATGAACAAGCTCATGTCTTATTGAAACAGTGTGTACTTGGAAGCAGTTTTACTCTTATCCTTTTATAGTAACAGAATGTATGACATTTAACGGTGAATTAAAGGTCCCAGGATCAAAAAAATAGATTGTACCAAAAAGAAATATTATCTAAACCATTTAGAAGTATCATATGAGATAATGTTTATAATAAATTGCTAATAATATCCACTTCTATCAAAATTAAGAAGCTGACAAACTTCAGTGCCATCAGACAGTTCTGCACTGTAATAAATAACTTTGACATTCTCTGACTGCTTTTTATCCTCCTTCATTTAAACTTATATTAGCTATTATAAACTATAATCAAAATGACAAATTAATTCAAAATGAATGGTCCAAATTATGAAATATCTTCTTGGTCAAAGATCAACTGTTCCTTTGAAAGGGTGAAGAGAGTGCAAATTCAGCAAATCTCTCAGTGGAAAGAGAGAGCATAGCTTTTCCAGGATTGTCTGCTGCTTTCTTAACATCTTAAAACAGCCCCATTATACAGATGGGAAATCTACAACTTGAAAGAATATCAGGTAAGAAGAGGCTGGAGAGTTTTGCATGCTAATAGCAGCCCAGGTGAATCCCTTATACTGACACATAACAACCTTTTACTTTGAACTCCAGAAGAAAGAGTAGGGTATCCTGACGAGCAGTCTGGGTCACACTTCCACTCCCTGTGCTGTGAAAAGCAGAATTTTAGCTAAATAAAGTTTTCAGGGTGTGACTGTCGAAGCCACATTATCCTGTCCTGCCAAGCTCTGAAATGTTATTTCCAGTCTCACAGACTAAGCTATTTTCCCTAAAGCTCCTAGAGTCCAGATATTAGATGAAAATCTCAAACTGCACCTTAAGAAAGCTCCTGGCTTTTCTGTTTTGGGGAAAACCTTTTAGATTTAACCACTTGAGGACAAAGAAGAAACAAAGACTTTTAAAGCAAACTCTTGTGATTCTCCAAGGCATAACTAAAAAGTTGGAGTTGACAGTACTGTAATGTAATTAAGCAGAATGTAATATAATCCAGTAGAAAACTGTGGTTAGTTTATTTTCACGGAGCAGAAAGGGATTAAACCCTTCTTGGTTTGGAGGCTACCATGGACCACCTGAGCCCTGGACCAAGGCCCTCTCCAGATGAGTATTTTGTCCCCTCACATTCTGCTCCAGGGAGCAGGAGAGGCTAGCATTATGGAATTAGCCTTGTCATGCCAGCTAGTCCCAGTTCACCAGCTGGAAGGATTCCTGGGCTGTTTTATTCACTGTGTAGATACAACCAAGGAAAAATAAGGGCCCCCACATGGCACTCACTAAAACCAGTCCAGCTAGCACTTTCTGATAGCATCTAGGTACCTCAAAAAGAGCTTTCACATCAACATTTTACAGAAACGTACTGGTTTTGACATTCAGTGTGGATAAGACAATCATATCACGGTATGATTATGTGTTTAACAGACACTACCTGGATTACTACGTATTTCTATTTAAATTTTATATGGATTTACAGGCTAATATTTGGTGTATTTAGGAGTCCAGACTGGAAAGTATGCACAGTGTAATTAAAATTTTATATCTTTCTACGATATGCTAGCAGGGATAGCCAAGCAGGAAGAACTGTGACAGCAAAACTTAAGGCCCTGGTGGATCAGAGGTATCTGTTCCTCTGCATGTGAGGATTAAATTTTGTCTGTATCTTGAAACAGATTTTTAATGAGATCACACTACATTTTGCTACTGGCCCCAAGTATAAATTAGTATACCATCTGTGTTTTATCATTACTATTCTTATCTATAAACTGTTAAGTATTATTTTGGCATTAAAATGTGCTTGTGTTTGCACTGTAAACCCACTCTGGCTAGAATTCCTTCTGTTTTCTATGATCCTAAGCAGAGTTTATCAGAAAACAGAACTCCATGTATTTTATGCCAAATTTGGATATGCCTCAAAATATGCCGTGTTCCAATATACACTATGCTATGTCATATGGGAGAGAGCTTAAACAGAGACTGTGACCAAGAGGAAACATGAAACAAATACAGTTTGCAACTTCCATGCTCATTAACACTGCATGATTCCCTCATTAAGGGAACGATGTGGATGCTGGGATTAATGTTAAAAAATTACACAAATGTCTTTCGTTTTTCTTTCTATTTGAAATAGAAAAATATCTGCAAAAATCAATATTTTGTTTCAGAAGGCTGACATGATTAGCCACACGTGCTAGTATAATGTAAACTTATTCCTGATTCTCAGGTGCCAATGACACTTATGTTCAGGAACCCTCACTTCTAGATATCTCACAGCAAATTCGTGAGAGTGTTTTCCTTATACAATGTTTAGAAGAAACTTAATTTTCTCCTCTGCCACCAGTAAAAGCCTAACTCAGCAGATTTAACTTCTACTGTTTTATAGACATACCTCAGTTTTCAAACTATCAATTTTCTGACTGTTCAGTCACTGGTTTAGTGGAGTGCAAATGGTGTTGAAACATTTGGCTTGGCTTCCAAAGCACAATATAAAACAGATGAACTTTGTTGCTTAAAACAGCTGACTTCTCTGCTTTTCCCATTTAATGTTTGCCTGACTGTATTTCCATTTTCTTTTTATTTTATGAGTAAGTGGAGCAAAATGCAAGGAAAAATCATGCAATTGGATGGTTACTAGAAGTTGAAACATGTTTCACACACTTAGGAAAACCAAGTAAACATAAGAAAATATCCACACCTACTAGTGTCAAATGAATTAAGGTAAAAAACCTGCATCATTTGCATAGTGCTACATGATGCTTCTGCCTTACACCAGAACTCTCGAAGCAGCAGATCCTGGCCCATCTGCAATATTTTAATGGCAATTATGAGTTCCGTGTATTGCCACATTTCAGTTTATCATAATGAAAACATAACTTTAAATTGAACAGAAGAGACTCTAGTGTTTCTAATTTGAAAAAAAAAAAAAACCAAACCAAAAACAAACCACAAAACAAAACAACTAACCCTGAGGTACTGTTCCCTAGGCATGCATTCCCCTTTGGAAGGGATGAAAGCTTCAGCCATCCATCCATTCTCCTTGTGTTCTGTACACCTAAAATGGTCATATACAGAAACAGAGAATTCATCATTTAAGAAACTGGCAAACTTTCCCTTGTAGCATGAACTCCCTGTGTTTTCTCTGTGGGTGAGAGGCTTCTCACAGCAGATTTGATGTGGGATAAATACAATTCCTGAAAAAGCAAGTGGAAAGAAAGTCATTGAAGAGTGTCAACCTGCCAAGGTCCTTTTCTTTGGTGCTAGTACTTCTGTAGCAGCTTGCAACAAGGGCTGCAGGTGTGTAGTCGTGTCTGGAAAGAGCTTGGGGAAGGAAATGGTGTTTCCAGATGAAGTGTCACAAGGACACTGAAATATCTGGTATGGCTTGCTTTCCAGCAACTGCAGATTAAGTTGGATTCACAGGGTAAATCATAGGGTATATTAGAGTAATATGTATGTCGCTCGAGCTGGGGTTATTTTTTATTTTTCTTTTTTTTATATTTGACTTTTTTCTTCACCTACGTCTGTTATAACCAAGAAAATATGAGGCCTCCCGTTCTCCAGCTGGAGGCAATTATATCGCATTTAAGTAGTTTTGCTTTCTTCCATTCTAGGTTTCTTCACTAGCTAAATAACTTCAGCTAGTATTAACAGGAGTTTATCTGATCCTGCTTGGGAAAGACGATAGATATTCTAAGGCTTTGCTGTTGTTCTGCTGTGTCATTTTGCTTTTACAACTTCAAGAGAAATTTGTACCAAAGCCTGTGAAAGCTAAGCCACTAAAAAGCCAAGTATTGACTGGAAATGTTGCAAAGGTAAAATAAATAAAGGAAAGCCAAGTTCATGTGGACAAACAATAAAATAAGCACTGTGTATTCAGCTTCTTCCTGGCAAACTTCTGACAGTTTGCTCACTTTAATGTAGGATATACATACACACACACACATATGTGTGTGTGCATAATGTATATATAATATACACACATATAATGACCAACTATATGAGTATGTTGATGGGAAGCATCTGTCTCCTCCTACCGCTGAGACCCCCAATTTCTGTGGTTACCCAGATTCTGGCAGCTTGCCAGAAGCACTTTCTAACTTCCTAACAAGTCAGGAACACTGAAGAAGAGAGGCTATAAAAAACATAAATCACATTTTATATTTCATTATCTTAAAAAAAAGGAAGTGTTCTTCCCATAGTAAAACTCCTATTCATCACAAGGGATTTTTTTTCTTTTAGAAATGCAAAATTTCCAGTGAGATTGAAATTCTACCTCCTGCAATGATCTCTGTTGCCTGCACTCACTGTGTCCTTGTAAAATTCTCTATAAGGAAAGAGAACAGGTGGACACGGAACAAGAAGAAAAGTACATGGTAATGGAAGTAAGTTTATTCTAACAGTGTTAAAAACACAGAATATCTGGTCTGGCCAGTACAGACACTAACAGGTATTTAATGGAATGGGAGGCTATTGCTCGTGACTCAGAATTAGTTCATCAGCAAACCTGTTAAAATACATCAGAAATGAGATAGAGGGTAATAATGGAAATGTTATAATGGAAACATTATTAAGATTATACTTCCATGAGAATAGGAATATTATAATTCATCTAGACCATGTGTCCTTATCAGAAGCTCTGGGTTTACTTTTAGTCACTCTGCATTAGAAGCAGCATTGCAATAGGACAAGGGATTGAGATCTGGAACATGAATGATATGGACACAAAATTTTTCCATGTGAAAAGAGGCAATGAAAATATAGATTAGTTAGAAAGTTGATGAGCAAGAGTGGTATACAAAGATATAAAACAACAACTAACACTTTAGCAACATAAGGTCGCAATACTACTTAAAACATTCCAAGTCAAAAGAGAGCAGAATGAAGAAATGCCTGCACATCGCAGAGAGTTCACCTGTGGAAGTGAGTGTCAAAAGTTACTGCTGAAGCAAAAAATTCAGCAACTTTTTCATTAAAAAATGATAAAAATTTGGTATGAATAAATGAAATACTCAGACTTGTTGCAGTAAGCAATACACACGATAAGAAGAGTTCTGGAGTAGTCACACATAAGGAACTACTGAAGGTGCTGAGGAGATTCTTCCTCAAGGAAGATTATACTGTAACCACCAAGTTTCTTACTGTTCTTTCTCAAATGTTTGCTGCTGGCTGCTGTCACAGACTAGGAGCTGGATTAGCTAGCAGGACCATCCCTGTGATGAAACATAACAACACTCCTATGGCTAAGGACACCAGGCTGGTGTGTGTTACGGACCCTTCTACTAGCTGGGCAGAAGTATCTCTTTTTTTTTTTCTCCTCTTCCTTTTTTTCTTTTTTTTGTCTCATGAAGAAAGGTGCATTAGAGACTTAAATTTCCTTTTAGCATATTGCAGAAGTTTTCAATTAACACTCACACATGGCTTCCATCCAGACAACTGAAACACGAAATGACCCGTCGATATTAGTGGTTTCTGGGGCTCAGAAATAAATTGTATTTACTAGTTCCAATAAGAAATTCCAGGTTTTCAATTTCCTTTGCAATAAAAAAATTATCTGTTCAGATCCACAATGGACATAAACATATTCTAGTGGCATAAAAAAAACCATTGGTAGGTTACCCCTGTACCACTTTTATTCTTGTTTAATGCAGTATCTAGAAATTAACTGCAACATTTTGACATGGTACATGCTGAACTAGAGTCAGCTTGTTCCTGATGTATTCGGTATCAGATTGAATGATAGATCTATTTATAGTGCTCCTAGAATTTGTTATACATCAGGGAATTGCAAGTCAGATAGTCTTGACATTAACATAAATATCCATGGGCATCTAAAATTTGTAAATCAAACTGAGTATTTCCTGGTGTTTATGGTTAGTGCAATCTTTTTCTGCATCCCAAGGGATGCTAGTGTCTGCTCCCAGCCTAATCTGGAAGGCCAGCTTTGTGTGGGGATTGTTTCAGCCACAAACAGCAAAGCCCAGCCATTTATTTATTGTAAACCAAAGCAACACTAGTCATCCTAATTTACTTCACTGTGTATAAAAGAACATTTCCTGATGGTTATTCATACAGGTTCTGGCTTAGGCTGGTAGAATTTACTTAAGCATAATTTGGAAGAAACTTGTTCAGAAAATACCTATAGAAGTACTTCAGTTTTCTGTTTATTTCACACTAGCTAAATCACTTCCAAAGCAGTAGCAAGAACAACAAAATCCCACAGAATAAGCACTCAAGTAACGCTAGTCCAAAGCAGCAATAAGAAACACTGACACACTCAACCTGTCCCACTGTGATAGACTCACTCAACACATCTGTGTGAGGATCAACTACATCTGAGAAATTTAAGCAAAAGCTGAAACTTTTGAACATGTTACTTGCCTTCTGTTTTTTTCCTGCTGTTGGGGACCTATGGACTGGGACTTGACTTTCTGAGGTTTTAGGAAATGGCGTAGAGACTCTTTATATTTAGTCATTATCAGGGACTCTCTAGGCAGTTTTGTCAAGGACGTAAGTCTGCAGCAACACCAAGAATCACGTATGATTCTCTTGCAACTGCTTTCCTACTGCTACTTAAGCTGACTAGCAATACGCCTTGCTATTTTGCCACATTTCCCAAGATTTCAATTTAACATAACCAAATGTCTGAATTGGTTACGATGATATTTTGGCATGCAGATTTGTCTAAAATAAGTCTGAGTGAGACTCAATATCGTTTTAACGGTGGCATGGCACACTCTGAATTACAGAATTTCTGAGCTGAATATGAAATCAACTGTGTGACTCATCACGTTCACTAGAAAAGTCCACACTTACACATTTGAATATTTTATTTCCTAGACAATGTTGAATGACTAGTCAAAAGAACCAAACCAGTTCCAGTGTGCTGTGACTCTACTCCCTAACAAATAAAATAATAAACTTTAATCTGGTTTCTATTCCCATTTCACTACAAGGCTTATAATAACAAAAATGTTAGAAAATTACACTCTGCTCACTAAGAAAGCTTTGACATAATTAAGAAATCCCTGTAGAGAAAGGATTCCTGAAAACTGCTGTTTTGAGAGAGAGATTCCACTTTCCAGCCCAGCTCCTGAGAGTTTAGTGGCTTGGAGTACAATTATCTGGCAGGAGGGAATCTGCCTCCTTATGTATGAATGCCGTGAGCAGCTGGCTGTAGAAGTGGTATTGGCAGTAGCTTCAGCCACGTGATCATTCCTCTAGTCCAGGGAAATATGCCAGATGGCAGCCAAAGAAGAAAAACAGAAAGCAAGTAGAGGAAGGAACAAAAGAAGCTCACATAAAACAACACAGAACCTTTTCTTCTTTTCCATATGAAGATGTAAGTTTCATGATTACTGTCTCAGGAGGTGTATCTTCATAGCTAACCAAATGAAGATGTAGTTCTGACACTGCAATAATTTAATGAACTTATTAATTCTTTGATTATTCAATTCAATGCGTATTATTGCCAGTGTCATTCCCCTGTAACACCCATTTTACTTTGGAGCTTACAACCTCTACAAAATTGTCTCCACAAACGGGTTTTACTTGGCAGATTTTCACTCTGAGTTATTCAAAAATCCTTCATTGTGGAAAAAGACTTAATGACCAGCCAGACAATCAGGACACATCCTGCTGCCTCTGGAGAATCTTCTAAGTGGTCCTGAGGACCTGTCATTAAGTCAGTGGCAGGTGTGAGAGTTTAGCATCTAGCAGGATTGAGTGTCATATACCGTGCTCTTATTCATACATCTCATTTATGTGCAGGAAATTTTGATAGGTGCTTTAGTTGTTCTTCATCCATGCACGACAGGATTTAGAGGTCATGAAGAAGGCTTCTGTTTCCATCCATTCTTCAGAGGCTCTTGGGAAGCTCTAAACCATAACTGTGCTACTATTAGGACTCAGTTTTTACAGTCACATCTACTGGTATTTTCCTGAGCAAAGCTAAATGCAGCAGGAAATGCAATTCCTGTCTGCATTTCAGGAAATGAGGTGTGCTTCAGTTTAGACAGACTCAAGGCTTTAAAAAGAAAGAAAAAAAAAAAAAGAAAAAAGAGAAAAAAGGAAAAGAGGTGAGCTTGTCTGTGAGTTCTGGAAACGTAATAAAGATTTACAAATATTTTGTTTGCATTGGACTAGAAGAATGTTTATCTGCCAGAGAGCAGGATGGGCACACCTCCATACAAAACTAAACAACCCTCCTCCTCCTCCAGCCTGCAAAAATATACTGAAATTGTGAAACAGTTTGGTGGTCTCCTGAGTTTCCTTATCTGTGAAGTACCCACTCCTGCCTTGGCTCTACATGTAATGCTGTGAATACTTGCACTTCTGGTGCATAGTGAATCATAAGTGAATCTCTACCAGTTTTTTTGGTCTGCTTTCCTGTTTTTGTTCAGTACAATTTGCTGAGGCTTTAAGTTATGGTTTAGATAGTGAGGGCAGAGGAGGAGGAGCTTTAAGTGGCATTTCATCTCTTCCTAGAAAAACTGCATTGTCTCAAGACATATTCTTTTCCTGCTCTGGGAAAACTTGCATTAGCCTGGCTCTTCCACCACCTTCTGAAAGATACAAACCCCAGCACTTGCTGATCAGCAAAGCAGTTCAAATCACTATTTGGCTATAAGGGGGCATCGATGTATCACAGAATCTCCCAGCAATGAAGTATGTAAGTTAAAACATAATGGTCCATTTAATCAATAGATTCTGAGTATCCCACAGAAGAAACACTATGGTTTTGCCCAAAATGTAGCAAAAGAAATTTCAAAATCATGGCCAACTTCACAATTTAAATTAAGATTATGAAGTAGAACAGCATGGATTGCTACACAATGTTCATCATGGAAAGCCTGGATAGTACTATCAGGTATCCAGATTTAGAAACCAAAGCCCCTTGACATCAGATAGTTGAGTGACGTGAGCAGAACTGTCAGTTGACATAAACAAGGTTATTAAATTACATGGGGACTGAGTACTGTAAAATTTTGTAGTGGATTTCTAAATACAACCTACAGTGTGAATGGAGCCATGGCAGTGACATGGCAATATGTATATTAAGGATTTTTAATCCTCTTCTCAGTTGAAACTTAAATTACACAGTAACAACAAAAATGGCTCACATTCAATAATACAACTATGACCCAGTTTTTATGAAATTATCTTCAACTTCACACTAATTCTTTAAAGCTCCTGAAAAACAAACATCTAATATCTTCTCTATGGTAAGACAAAATTCATTCACACCTCTGGACAATAGATAAAAATTCCTTGCTTTTTATTTTTATTAACAAGTTCTAAGACTATTTTCACTCTGTTAGATTGAAAAATTAAACAATGTGCTATATTTACATGTAATCAAAATAATCAGATCCTATATTAACATGCTACTTGAAATAGTTTTCTTTCTGCTTCTGAAACATTGATAGAAGTTTGTAAAAGAAACATGAGTAGCTTTCTTTAAGCAAAAAAATCCCTGATAAAAAGATTGCCTTAAGAGAATCTCAGTTTAACTATATGATCTAGTTTTGAACTTTTAGAAACTATTACAGATATCATCTTTTTATTGTCTATTCAAGTCCCTTTATCTGTTATTATTATTTTTTGTGATAAAACCAGCTCCCTCTGTGTGAACAACCTAGCTTTTGCAAAGGAAAACACTGAGAGAAGTTGGACTGTACCTAGCCAGTTGTTTTTACGGTACTCACATAGACAGTGTTTGCTATCGCTAATCCTACACAAAGCATTTAGCTGCTTAGGCATTTGATATTGTACACGTGTCCAAATAAATGTGACTGTGTTGCATCACTTAATATTAAAAAGTTATCATTAAGATAATATGTAGTAAGTTCTTCAATGCATTATACACAAATGGGAGGATCTTCTCTTAAGAATTTTATATTTGAAAATTTATATTGCATCTATTACAGATAATAGCAAGAAAGTTGGCAAACAAGTATTGGTTCAATTGCAAAAAGCAGTATGATAAATAATGGAAAGCATACTTTGCTGTTATTATTTTTAAATAACACCTAAGGAAAAAATAGAATCTGCTGTTTTTTTCATTGGTTATACTTACTTTTAAAATGTTGAACACAAAAGTATTTAGCAAACATGCTTTTCTGGTTATGCAAAAGCCCCTCAACTATAAATATTAATTCAGATTTGGTATGCTGTACTGTGTGTCATATTTATAATTAAATATGTTTACTTATAATAATAATATGTTTACTGATAATATTTAGAATTAATATTTTTATAAGAACACTGACAGAAATGTTAATCTCCTTTTTCCCCAACTTGGAGTGCAAAAAAGATTCAAAATTATTATTTGCTTGAAAAGTGCAGTTTCATGAACTTCCATGGTCACTTATTCATAACACTTTCCAACCACACAGAAACAATTACTATTTTCCTGATATACATGTTCAGCAAAGCCTTTAAGAGCTCAATAGAGTCACAATTAATACAAGACATTTCCAAATTTTTCCATACTATAATCCTACAGAAGAATAAAAAAGAGCCACAGTTGCAACTATTATCACTGTCAGTTACACCGTAAGCCACTAAAAGAGATACCTGTAGGACTTCAAAAAGCGAAATCTCATCTTATTTCTCGGAGACGGACGAGGGGTATAGGCTCCAAAAGGATCCCACAGAAAGGCCATTGGCGAAGTTAACTCTAAAATCGTCTAAAAAATATATCCCTGAGGGGAACCAGGACAGTTGTGCTGGAGGTGCCCTGCACTAATCATGAAGCACTTGTAACTGTGTAAGGGAACGTCCTTTTCCTACGGTATGCTTTGGCAGAGATGTGGCTGGCTGAGAGCACAGGCTAGAAGGGATAACTGGGATTTCCTGCCGCATGAGACGTGCCCTTTGCATGAACGTTTCCTATATTCAGGGCTCTTATCGCATTATTCAAGTGAGAACTCTTATGGTAAACCCTTGGATAGTTAGAGCAGCCACTAAAGAGCACAGAACCGTAGGACTAAGGCAGACCAGAAATAGCCAATGCTCTGATTACTCACGGCTGCCCAGACAAAAGCCTTCAAACTCTTAACAGTATGTTGAAAGTGTTTTTAATATGGATTATAATTGAACAATCTGTTTCGGCTGGCATCAGACAGCTAAAGAGTATGCAGAAAAAAACCCCAAGCCCCCTAAAAGAACCCCAAACCAAAATCTGCCATGTCCCCCAACGGGTGCCCCTGGGCACAGTGCGGAGCTAGTAATCAGGGAGTAAAACTGCTCTTGAAAACATGCCCACAAACCCCTCAACTGCCTCTTTCTTTAATTCTTAACTCTCTTCAAGTGTGTCTTCCTTCCTCATGGTTTCTAAAGAGAATCAATTTATAACATTAAGTAGCTTTTCTGAAAAGGCTTAATCATCTACGAGAGATCAGCCACTCTAAGAAAGTACGTCTCAGACTCGTAGATGATTTTCAGGCCTCTTGGCACCTTTTCTCAAAGACATCACTCCCAATACTGAATTACTACCAGTGACTTTGAGAACTGAACTCAGTTCCCTGCTACCTGGGGTCATTCCAGTTCAATGTCTTTTTGTTGTTTGTTCTGCTGGTTTGGCTTTTTTTGTTTGTTTTTTTGTTTGTTTGGTTTGGTTTGGTTTTTATTTTCAATTTTAATTCAAGCCCCAACTCTTGCATGCAATTGTTTCAGTCTAGCACTAGCAGTGTTGAAAGCAAACACAGCCTACAAGTCAATTCTGACACCAGCTGAGGTCATGCCAGCAAGGCCACCATTACTTCCTCTACCAACTCTGAATGTGGCAACCATCTCCCAGCACTGGGAAGCAGAGGATTCTCTAATTCAGGTGATCTTTGAAACAAAGCTAACCCAGATATTTCTGTTCATGAGAAAGGTGATGGAGGAGAAATTGAGTATTCACCCAGAGCAAGGTTAAAAATGAAAATTCAGGATTACTCAGGGCTCTGCTGGAAAAGGTCAGAGAATTAGAAAAATAAATTCCCAGGAAGAAATTATATCGCTCAATCAATTATCTGATTAAATGTGCTATTTTCATGGTAAAGGGTACTATGAGAAACTACACTCTTCAGAAAAATTATAAATAAACTATAATTGGGTGTATTTTGCTCTTTGGAGGAACGTTTTTTCTTCTGTTACACTGATAAATGCACTACAGCGTCAACTGACAAGAAATCTCTCTACACCATTAAATAATTTTTGAATATATGGGATTCAGAGGTGAAATCACAGTTTCCAGGCCATAAGTCACATTATTTTTGAGCAATTTAAAGAATACACTATATAATTAAATTATAATAATATAGAATCTAATTTCCACAGAAATAGAATCGTGATCATTCCAACAAAGGTTAGTAAGGTGCTTTCTGGGTATCATAAGCTATAGTCTTCTTCACAATCATGGTATCATTAAAATTTGAGTGATTAATAGAACACTTTAAACATACCTGAATGATAATACTGGATGTGAGTGTTGCCAAAATCAATTTATCTTCTGGCAAATAAAACCAGGATAGGTTGCATTTCTATAACTAAATCCTAAGTAACTTAATATTGCCAGGTATGTTTCCTTTTCACATTCTGTTTCTAAAAAGAATTTTGTACAACACACATTAATACAGCAGCAACATTTGTTTTTTCTTTTTTGATAAAGAAAACTGAACCAAACATGCTTATTATAAGCTCTCTTTCTTCCTCCTTAGTGCCCTTCCTTTGCTATTGCACTAAACCTGCTAATGCAGCCAACCTCAACAAGGTCACAGAAATAAGCTTCTTACAAGATTACTAAAGACTAAATTTATACCTTGATATCAAAACCACTTATTGTCACTATACAGTGGCATGCAGCAGATCACTGTATCAAAACAAATCACAGTGTTTATGGAAATTCAAGGAAATGAAGGAGCAAATAACTCTGTAATACACCTTGACTTTTACAGGGAAGTCTCTAGCTCTTCCTGCCTTTTTTCTTTTCTTTCAAGACAAAAAGAAAACGTTTCTAGAAGCACCCAAAGAACATAAAATTATTTGACATTAAGTTGCTACTTGTAGGCAGTGTTTTGTGGAAAAAATAGCTCATTAGTGTGAGCAAACAAATCTCTAGTTTTTATATAAAAAAGGCAAAATCAGTCATTGCACTTAGTGATAATCCAGACCTCTTACAGAAATGCATACTGTAATAAACATTTATGGTGCACTATCTTTGACATTCTATGCAGTTTTATGATTGCAACTTTTGCTCTACATTTTTGACAGACATTGGGATATCAGGTTCACATTCCTAGCTGGTCAGTGGCACCACTATAGTATGTCATTGTTGATGGCTTTCAGGATCTACAAAGAGTGAACCATTAAAGAAACATTTATTTTACTGTTCTCCCAGATAGGTAAACTACTGCTATTTTTGTAGAAAAGGTTCAAATAAATGAATAGCAAAATAGTATTTTTTGTAATTAAAAATGTGAAATTATATATATATATATAAATTAATAATGAGCACACAAACCAACATGAAATTAGACTCTTTTTTTGGTCAGCTGAAGTCATGTAAGTGGAAAAGCTCTTGGTAGTAAGCAGGTGTTGTGATAGGCATAAATATCTTTACATAGTTGGTTCACTTTCCCAGCTGTGCTGACACATATTAGAACTCAAAGGGCCAAGTTTTATCCCTAAACTCCTCTCAATGTATCCAAAGCTCAAAAGATTACAGCTTTAAGGGGACCGCGGCCGGAAGGCTCGTCAATGGTGGCAATTACCTTTTTGCAGGGATCTCCATTTTACTCTAACCCAGCTCCATGCTTTGGGTCATACAATGGGAACCCACTACAGCGTCAGGACATGTGATGGATCATGCTGTTCAACAGAGCCTGTGACAGAAGTATAGCCTGGACCTGGACACTATGACTCCTAAGACAGTTTCTTTAAGTAGGCTCCCCCTCGCACCTTGATCTCGTTGGTTGGGTGCAACCTGTGACAAACTCCTAGGTCAGCTTCGTCAACTGCATCTGACATGCGCCGTCCTGAGCAGGTGGGAGGGGGGATGTTACACTGGCAGCGCATCATGCCGTGGGGGCACAGGGGCTGCAGCTCAACCAACTGCCCGTCGAGCAACCAGGAAGCGGACAGGACCACTGGTTCCTGTTTTGACAGAGGAGGTAGCGGTAAATGTCGGAAACAGAAAAAACAACTGAGATTATTACTTTGTAAGTTGTGGAAAGCAATGGGGCTTTCCTGCATGCTCCCTTCATGGCTCCTGCATAGTGCAGTCGTGCTCCTTCCCAAAGCGTGTTGGTCTACTGTATGCAGTGTTGTACTTTGAGAAAAAGGATGTTACAGTTTCTATCGCAACAATAGCAATATATAAACTTTGTTGTTTAAAAAATGTGTATTTATCAACAACTGGAAATGCTGAAAGAGTTCAAACTGGGGTCACTACAGTGGACAGAACGGTTTACATTAGTATACAGTATTTTACAGACGCTTCTCCCAGAGTTAGTCCTTCTGTTTTCAAACATTGCCTGATGGTTTAGTTGGACATCTCCAAACAAAATGCCACTTAATATTATGTAGCTAAAATAAAATATATACTCACCATTCAAAGAGATGGCTTGCACAATCTGAATTCTAAGCAGTTTAATAATATTTATGCACACTTTATTACAGGCAAGTTATTTTTCCATATTTTTTTCCCCTCCCTTGCCATTAACGAGACAGGAATGAAAGACGACTGACAAAACAATCATTAGGAGTAAACCATTTGAATATAGGATACACCTGCATTTTAATTTTCCCCAACAGCATGATAGTGTCTAGAGTTTCATATAGAGCTACCTCAATAAAGTTTTATGTTGGAAGGCTAAGAATACATGAACTAGAATTAAATAAAATTATTTTCCACATTTCATTTAGTTGTTAGATAACTTGAAGTTTATTTTTGTAAAATTTCTTCTAACTTGCATTTTTTATATTATTCCTGTTCAGAATGTTATACTTCCATAACACAGGTATTTTCTCTTGAAAGTATCCTGACTGAAGTATTCCCTTTCCACCTGAAAAAACAATCACCCCAGCAGAAAACACCCTGCCTAATTCTGACTTTGAGTAATAAACTGAAAGTCTGAACCTTCGACCCCTCAAAAGGCAAGTACATTTCCTTCAGTCTTTCATTTTTTCCATCACTTATCTATTTTAACAGGTCAGAAAGTCTGAATATATTATTTATGATACCAGCTTGGCCCTATTAATGTGTTCAATAAAAAAAAATAAAAATCACCAATTATTTCACTGGGGACTAAACATCAAGAAAAATACATGTTCTGACTATATTTTGTTAAGTTTAAATAAGATTCTACCCAGGACTACTACCTCTTTTCACTGCAAATTCTTTCTGATTATTATTAATTATCATCCCTTATTGGCTTCAATGCTTAATTCTGCAGCTCTTGTTTCTGCAGAAAAAACTGGCTGCCTTATAGGTGGCTAAATGGGAATATTTCTGCA
>JANXJC010000078.1:62410368-62420661 GCA_027564655.1 Leptodon cayanensis | reverse complement strand
GGGGTTTCGGAAAAATGAGACTGCAACTTTTGTAGCTGTCTCATCTCAGTTATCAATGGTCTTGGACTCCGTTGTTAAAACAACAGTTTCGGAAGTGGTTTGTAGTACTGATACTATTACTGAGGTTGGAGCATTCACAAGAATGCTCTCTTTTAAGAATTTGATAAAGAGTCAGCATAGCCTGCAGCCTTTCTGTCAAAAGAGCAGCTCTAGGGTGTTTTACAGATCTATTCTACTATAACTGTGAACTTCCAGCAGTTTAATTATCTCCCAGGTTCTTATAAAACCATTATATTTTGTGGAAATCATACAGGGTTAAAAATTATCTAGAAGGAAGACATAGACACATGCATGAACAAGCATGCACTCACTCACACACTGATTCTGTAAATAGGAAATATAAAAAAATTCTGAAAGCATCACAAAATATCTGAGTTTCATTCTTTCAGTAACTTTACAGTAATGTAACTTTTTGCTAGCGTTAGTTTTACAGATTACAATATAACCTGACTTGAGATGCACGTATGAAGGGTTTTGTCTCATTAGTCATGAACTATTTATGGCCTCTAATATATCTGTTGTGTGGAAATTATTGTTAAATAGTGGTGACTAATTTAAAGTAAGTGAAAGTTTGGTGCTCTGATCATTACTACTAAAGCCATGCAATGAAGCAGCAAGCTCTCACTCAGAAAGTAAAATGACTGTGTCTGTGCTGAAAGCAAATCACATGGAGAGCTAAATGTATGTAAGATAAAAAAAAAGTGTGAAAAGCTTTCCTAGAAATTAAAATACTAATACCAGAGAGCCAGATAAGAGATGTCAAAAATGTACCAGCCTAAACAGGTAGCTCTTTCATTAAATGTACATACAGACACTACCTACTGTAGGTGACATAGCATCAAGAAGGGATATCAGAATGAAAGCCAGGAGAGACCTGAGCTCAGAAATAAGTTGGTTTAATCATGAAGGAAAGGCAGGTGCCAGACCAGGCAGGAATGTTAAGGCTACTGAAATGTGTCTAGCCAAGTTTTCAATGGAGTTTGCATGAAGAGCTTTTACTGAGCAGGGTTCTTCTCCGAATTCATTGGCAACTCCTGCAGCCTGTGCAGGCAGATGTTACCCCTGGTACAGAATTATGTGTTCATCTATGGCCATTACATAACCACTGCACACTGATCTGCAGCTTAGAGTTATAAACTACAAAATTCTGTAAAAGCCACAACTGAAAGTATTGTTTTTAAAAAGGTAGCGAGATTAAATAACATGTGATATAGAAATGTTCTCATTCCTGATAATTTTCCAATAAATTGTATGACCTGTATTTACAAAAATTATTTTACAAATCAAAGAGATACTGTCCCAATATGCATTGTGGTCATTATTTTTAAAATCACTGCTTAAATCAAAGCTCTTCTATTCATCTATTCTTTCAAGGGATGCTGGTATGATGCCATTTCAAGGACAAATGGCGTCTCAAGAATTACTGAGAAACCTAATTTTAGTACAAATGAAATTGAAGAGCTTGTGTAAACAATTACCAGGCACCTTTGACTCATGTTTGGAGCTGCCTCACTGAAAGCAGATTTCACAAGTAAGGAAAACATATATTCAGCAAATTACCTAGGAAAGTTTTGTGCTGTTCCTATGGACATTAAACAATCCTCTGATTCCTCAAAGGCCTTTCAAAGAATCATGAATTAGAGTCATTCCTTGCCTTGAACACTTCCAATCCTATGTTTTTAGTGAGATTTCAAGAACTGTTTGGCAGGAAACCATACTACTTCTAGTTGACTACTTCTGCAACAGAAGTGGCATCAGAGCCAATTAGATCAGAGCTAATTTGTGAAGTCCTGCCTTAGGACAAGGGCAAAAATGGAAGACCATTGGACAGTACTGAAATGTAAAAGAAACAAGCTAAGTTTACAGTCTACATTTTAATTTACTGAATTTATGTTAACACATACAAGAAATCCTGTTTGCATCACGTGTAGTATTAAGTGATCTTTTGTAAAGATGGAAATAAAGATCCTACTTTAATGCCTGAGCATGAGAAGACAGAACTAACACTGCCAGCGAGACTTGAGAAATCTGAGTCTTAAAGTCTTTGCAACTCAGCCTTGCTTCTCTGTGTGACAGGTAAAAAGCATGTATCCATTCTCCTGATGCTCAGACAGGCAAGTTAATCTGTCTTTCAAAGATGATAGACAATATTTATAGGTTAAGGTCTTAAATGGCGACATACGTGTTATGTATCGAAGTCTTGTTCAAAAGAAAGGAACAATTAGAGGAAAGCCATTAGGACTGCCCAGGACCCATTTGCTAGAGAATTAGAAAACTGTGGTTTTGTTTTAGCCTCCATGAAAAATATACCCCATGAAAATGAGTAGAATGGAATGGTAGTCAACATGGCAGACAAAAGCACTGGAAAAATGCAGAAGAGTTGCCTGCAAGAAAAGAGTGGAGATAACTCTCTTGTCTAAAATACGTAAACATTGATTTAAAATGCAAGCTTCCCAGGAAGTGCTACAGTTTTCCTGAATAAATTGCCTGAACTGACATAGTATATGTTTTGTATTCAGAGAACCTCATTTGTGAAACTACTTATTAAATATCACTTCTTTTTTTTTCCCCACCAGCTTATTAAAAAGCAAATTACCTATCTGGAAGTAAAAAGTATTTTCACATTTAACAAAAATGGTAGCTGAAGTAGGGAACTTAGCTGATTTAACCTAAATCAAAAAGGAAATCAGTATCTGAACTAGGACTGGAATCTTGCTTAACACATGACTCCAATGTAATCAAAAACTGTAATAATATAAACTGCATCTTTAAACAAGGAATTCTACTGCAGGTAGTGAAAAGTATTATATTGTTATTAATTTTTCAGTGTATCTATCCCCATTAATTATCTCCTTAAGTCTTTGAAACTTAAAAGTACTATCATAAAGTTCCTAACACAAATAATGAGAGTTAACTTACAGAATAGGATGAAATAAAGAGGCAATGCTTAGCATTGCAAGTTACCTAAAAGCAGAACAGTTCCAAAAGTAATATTAGACCATGTGTTGTTGTTGCAAGTGACTGAAGAAAATTCACTATAACAAATTTACTGAAGATTTGTTGACTGAAATAAAAAATGACACAATACTATAGCATAATAGTTTTGGTCACTTCATGTTTAGATCACAGCAATACTACAAATAAAGCTGTAAAGTTATCAAGCAACGTGGTCTTGGACCACCTGTTCCAGGTGACCCTGCTTCAGCAGGGGGGGCTGGACTAGAGGATTTCAAGAAGTGCCTTCCTGCCTGAGTGATTCTGTGACGCTGTAAACCAATCCAGCTTCCTATAGCTTTTGAGATCATGACAGCTGTGGGATTTCAGAAGTGCTTTAACTTACTTGCAAAGCATTTCTCTGGAAACACACTTTCATGCCCTCTAGTGTTCAAAATAATAAAACCCGTTTCTCTGACTTTTATCAATTACATCTAAAATTATAACACATCCTTAACTACATCATTCCTCCAATCAAGAGAAATAGTTCGGATTGTGATCAAAAGAGGGACAGAGGGACCTGTTTGTTAGGTTAGTTGATCTTTTAGTAAGACAAAATAATGTAGTAAGTTCAAAGACATCGTGGTTCAATGATTCTAGCATGACGGCAGTGAGCAAAATTCAGAACTACATTGAGCCAGCTCTTTCTAAATAGAGCAACTTCTGTGTATTTTGCAAGAGAAATTTCATGTGAAATACACAGTAAGTTGCCTATCGTTCGGATGATTCACAATGCACAAGGAACTGAAGCTATAGTTCAGTGATGAACTACCACAAATACTTCATTTGCTAAATTTAAAGAAAACAAGTATAAACATCTTCACAGAAATCATCAGTATGCTTTAATAGAACTCAACACTATAAGATTTATTCTGTAACAAGTATTTTACTACGACACAGAAGATGATGAACTCACAAATATAAGGGCAAATGTTAAGCAGTAAATACCTGCACTGTTTTGCTGAGTATCAAATTCATTATTTTATTTTGTATGGTCTGTTAAGGAATATTAGTGACCTAGTAAATGTTTTGAAACACTAATTCAGACTTAGCATTTTAATTAGGAGAAGTGTAATGGTAAGAAACCACATAAAGAAAAAGCACCTATCATCGCTATCTTCTGTCAAAAAACAGACGGGGAGAAAATCCTTACTGCCATAGAAGGATTCTGGCATTCTGACCTAGGGTTCTCTAGCCTGTTTTGTCCGTATTCTTCCTTTTGCTTTTCTTTGAATAAATAATTTAAATAAACGCTGGAGCAGGTTCAGTGAACCATAGGCTCTTAATCTAGTACTTGCACTAACTACCAGTCTGAAGAGCTACTCTTCCACTGACTCACTCAGTTAATACTTAAATATCTCTAACCAGATTAGACCAAATTAGACAGAAGACAACCCTAATCAGAAAATATAAATACATGAGGTTTATCAGTGTCTAAGAAATCTAAACATAGCAGTTCAATTCCTTTCAGCACGAAGACATGAAGATGGGACTCCTGCAAACTGACTTATCTGATTGCTAGGGAATTACATAAGCAGTTCTAAAAAACACTAGCTTTGAAACATTATCAAATTTAGACAGAATTTCAAACAAAATACACATATAAGATCATCTGTCCTAGACCAGAAAAAGGTTCATTCAGTGCCATGTCTCATCTCCATCAATGGCCAAAAGTGGATGACTTGCAAAAAGACTTTAAGAGTAGCCCTGGTACCTGATAATTCTTTCCCCCCAATATACTCCTAAACTTCAACAGGTTTCAACTCAGGGAATTCAGAGCTAAAGATAACCAGGCTTTGCCTTGTTTTTTTTTGGTTTTTTTTTTTTTTTAATTGATGGGGTTATTTTTTAATTTAAATTAGTGTTTGTCTCAAAACTTTTCAAGCTCTAGTTATACAGCAATATCTAGTTAGAATGGTGTAATCCAAGTAAGTTTGCTAGCCTTATAAACAACCATCATAAAGTACTTGCATTGAAATACTACCTACATTGACATACAGACTGTATAACACTGGCCTAACATGTAATGCATGTATATTAATTAGAAGGTTTTACAGAAAGAAGCATAGAAATAAACATTCCATCCAGGTATCTACACCACCTTCAATTCATGGATGACTCTGAGGTAGTTTAGTTTATGTCAAATGACTTATTCAAGTACATGTTCAATACATTTCTTAGAGTTTGGGTTTCTGTGTGTGAAATGCTTTCAAATTTTGCAATGATAGTGCTACACAGAAAGACTTGGAAATAATGTAATCTGACAGACAGATCTGATTGATTTTCTCTGGTTTAATGGAATATCGAATATAATTTTTCATATTCTAAACTTTTCATTGTTCCTTTCACAGCAAATCATTCTTAAAAAAATCTAACCTGAACCATAATATATTTGAGAAAAGCATCTGAATATGTCCAAGCCCTCACTTTCACTAGAAACATTTTGACCATTAAGAACTAATTCTGTAATTTTCAAGATACAAAAACTTTTAAAAGAACTATGCATCTGTGTAAAAAGCCCACTAGCATACCTGGATTTTGGAGGAAATAAGTTCTCACCTCTCAGAACAAGAACATTTGCAGCCCTTTTCATACCCCAAATGCCTTAGAAATATGTAGTGACTGAACACTATGGCATGCTTGGTCTTCCCTTAAATCTACAGGCAGGCACAACAGAAGGCTAAAATGTTAAACTAACTGAAACTACATTTTCTGTGCACTAAAAGGACACAGACTGACAAGGTAGATTAGATGACAATAGTACATTCCTTTTTTCTTCCTCTGAAAAGGTTTGTTCAGCTAGCCATCACCAGGTGTCTGCATGGTAAGCTCAATTGATCTTTAAGCTACTCTGACAGTATTGACTAGCTGCCTGTTGACTACAGTAGCTCCGACATCTGTCATACATGCATAGATCACCTCTTTATATTACAGTTGTCCTAACCTGGAGCAAGTCCCATCCCTGGATTCTTAATGGCTTAAATCCCTCAGAAAATTGAGCTTAGGCAACATTGTTAAAGGGAGCAAAATGCCTAGATAGCTTTAAAAATGTGAGCTGTGTACAACTTAAAGTACTTAACATAGTATTATTCAATCTCAAAAATATGTGATTGTAAGGCAGGAGCAGTAACAAATATACCAACTCAAAGTAGAGGTGATTCCAGCAGCAAAGCTGACTTACACCTGTCTTCCCAAACAATCAATCTCAGTAGCTGGGGCTGAAATACAACTTTTTTTTTTTTAAAACAGCAACCACCTGAACTTCACATACACACACCTCTTCAATACTCCATCCAAATCACAAAGAAAGATATTGGGACCATCTCCAGTACCCAATTCCCATACACACTGCTGACATACATCTGCAGCATGAGTCATAATTTAGAATTAATTCAGCAGCTTGGGAATCAGTCCATTGGTAATGGCTTTGCCCATTAAGAAAAATCAAATCCTGGGTGCATTAAAAGCAAAAATGTACACTTCCAAGTGACCTCATGGCACACAGTTTGGCGGTGTCTTGCACAAGGGCAGCCCTTTGTTGCTGGCCGCTCGATGTCCCCATGCATATACAGCATTGTCGTCCCAGTGGAAAGGGGCACACTGCCACCTCCCAGCTCTCCCAAGGCAGCCCATTATTCCACCAGCCAGGACTGAGTCTTTATGTATACTTCAAATAAATAACAGAGAATTTCACTTACCATGAAAAAATAATAATCCAGAAAAACAAACCTGCTCACTACTAAATTCTTTAAAAAAAAAAAGTGTAGAAATGGCAGTTTGCAGAAAGCAATATCCTTTCAGCCAGTCTATTAAAAAATGAGTGGAAAATTAAGCTTATTTTTAAACAAAAAATCAGTTTTAGAAAGAGGTCCTGAAATGTAGTCAGTGAAGACTTCTCTTCCTCCCATACCCTCACAGAAATGAAGGAAAATGCCATCATGCTGTTGTTCGCATATCCAACAAATTTTCACAGTTCTTTTGATAATGAAAATAGGAACAAGAGCTATGACCATTCGTCATGTTATGAGCTTGCAAGACAGAGACTTCCTGTAGAGAAGTCAGATACAACTATGCATCCACGATGGAGATTTGCTTTCATGTGAACAACAGATTCATATGAACAACGTTTCTACCCCAAAAAGCCGGCGTAGAAAGTCAGAGTAGAAGGATCCGACCAGAATTTTTTTCTTCTTTTCAGAAAGAAAATAAGCGAAAGCATGAATGAGAAGACATGGGGAAAAGTATGAGTAGTGCACATTGAACAGACAAATACAGTTGATGTACTGGGTAACCTTTGTAAAGAAGCTATTAACTTACTGCCTTTTTTGCATTATATTTCAGGTTATAAAAACAGATCATATTGTCTTGCATTATGCTCTCTTTTACTTACTGGGCCAACAAAATATGACTTCATAGTAAACATATTTGTTGCTTAGTTTCACAGGTGAAATTATGTAGAATATAGCATATTTGTTGAAGCAGATAAATAAAGCCCCTTTGTTCAGAGGTGGTAAAGCAATGTTCTTTCATGAGAAGTCAAGGACCTAGAGAAAAGCAGTGTACCAGCCCTGGAGCCAAGTGCATCTAAGTGAGATTTTGAGCATGCAGAAGTTTTAATTAAAGCCATGGGAAAGGAGAAGAAAAGGGCTTCACACAGAATATCATAGAACTTTGAGAAAGTAAGGAAAGGCTGATATCCACCAGAAGAATTGTAAAAATGGGTAGGAGATAGGGGACAATGAAGTAGTAAGAGATGTTAAAAGAAGCACAGAGATGAAAGAGGAAATATAACTGAAGAGAGCTCCAGTTTTAATCCAGGAAAAAATTTCCGGGGAAGGGAAGGGGGTGATTTCTAGTCTAAAATATTTTTTTTTCTCTCATTTCTTTACTTCCAACTCATGGAAGAAACTCCTTCATTACCATGTACATATTTTGGTCAGAAAGAGAAAATGTGTTCTCTATTTCAAACATCTGCAGCCGAAAATTACTTTTCCCTCATAAGAAAGACAGTCTTGGTGAAAACCCATACAAAAATCTGAGCTCTTCCCCAGATTTACCTGGAACATTTCATGTGACATTGGCTGCATTACTCTGGGAATTTGTGCTAGGCTTTACAGCTGCATTAACTAGTAAAGGGAATCCTGAGCTTCGCACAGAAACTACTCATCCTAAAAACAGAATTTTGGAACAAAACTGCTAGTACTTTTAAAAACACTAGTAAAAGGAAAATAGAGACCTGAAAAGTTCCCAGCAGTGATCTTCAACTTGGTTTCATAACAGGATTTCTTTCTGCCCTATCTACAAGGTGTAAGTCAGACTTTTGTTGCTCTATATTCTTATAAATTATGTAGAAATGAAGTTGTGATTATAGACTGTACTGCAAGGTTACATTCGAATAACATGTTGAGGATTATGCTGATTTGAAACATTAGTTGCCAGTACACGAAATCATTTTTATCAGATTCACAATTCTAAAGAAAAGACAATATTTAGTTGAATGAATAAAGAGATTTTGGAAATTACTTCAATGATATTTCTGTAAATTGACAATTGACTGTAACAGATGAAGTTGAATCATCAGTCAATCATGGCTGAAATCAGGAAGTGCAGCTGTGGAGTGCATTTATTTCGTGTCTATTATGCTGTTAGGAAAGCTTCAAGACATTTTACCCTTCCTGATCAGATTTTGACTCAGTATAGGTAATCTAGTATCATTTAATAATTTCATCTACTTTACAATAAAAGGCTTTGCTGAGTTCAGATAGCTGGACTCTTCTTGTCTTTTGTTAACTTCTCTCCTCATTAGAAGCCTAGACATTTTAAGTATTTTCAACCATAAACTCTTCTGATGGATTTGCTTTAAGAATCACTTGAAATGCATCTGCGTAATGGATGTAAGTGAACAAAGTGTGATTTTCATAAAATACCAGCCTTTTGCTGTCTGTAGAGCTGCCTTTCCAAAATTTAGATAGATTTGCTACGTCCATCTACACCATCCATTCACTGCCTTATTCTGGGAAAAATCTCAAACCTAATAAACTTTCAGTACTGTTAGTATTTCGGAGGTGTCATGGATTATCCTGACTGTCTGACATCAGACAGACAATGTCAGCACAAGAATAAGTGAAGGCTGCCTGGCTCACCACAGTTTATCATGACCTAGTAACTTGGCAACTAAAGACACTGTTGAATAAAGTTAATCCCACAAGCTCTCTGAGTTTTCTTTCACAGCTGTAAGAGCTGAACTTCCTCTAGATTTAAAAAAAAAAAAAAACAAAAAAAAAAACCCAAAAAACCCACACCAAAAAAAAGGAATCTATGCAGGTAAACATTTGAAAAACCAGAAAATCTCACCTCAAGGCTGGTCCCAAACTTATTGCAGAGCAATACTGATATAGCCATTGTTTAACAACAATAATGCTTTTCAACTAACTTCAAAGCTAAATTGGAGGAAATTAAAGAGGAAATTAAACACTGCCAATTGAGTAGTAATGCTGCAAAATCTTACTAGTTTCTCCTACAGCATCCTGCAAAAAGCAACATATTCTGTACAGGGAGGTTCATCTTGATTTGAGGGCTACAATGTGTTTTGAAGTAGATAATGCTTCTAATAGCGTACACAGAAATAGATCATCTTATTTAAAAGTTAATTCATAATTTATTGAAGCTGTTTTCAAGAGCAGCCATTAGGAGAGCGCTAAGAGTGCCCTGGCATTTAAAATTCAAAGCATACCTGCAATTTTGTATGTGGTTCACCTGATATAGTCTGGTAGCTATGACTGATATTAAGCCTTCTATTTTAACAAAGATATTACAGTCCCTGTCAGCAAAAGCTTAATATTTAGATTGAATAATACACATTATTTTTTAACATAATTGCCTCCACTGATGAATACTTACACTGAACAATTTAATTAAATGTTCACAAAGACCCACAGTGCAAAACATTTAATTAAAAATCACCAAACCAGGATAAGAAAACAGAATGACTTTGTTTTCCAAGATTATACTTAGATAAATACTTAAGAGTCAGGTTTAATACAGTACCTCAGAAGTGTCAGCAGTATCAGGCAATTGGCTTATGAGCAGGGAACAGCACATTACAACCACTTGATGTTTAAGGTCTAATTTCTGCCTTTTTAATTCAGCATGTTTTCATAGAATCATAGAATTGTTTAGGTTGGAAAAGACCTTTAAGATCATCGAGTCCAACCGTCAACACAACATCACCATGCCCAC
>JANXJC010000078.1:62336463-62349346 GCA_027564655.1 Leptodon cayanensis | reverse complement strand
GGAGGGCAAAAAACAAAAATATCACTTAAATCCTTTTGCCTTCTTAAGATTGGTAGTCTGACACCTTTCATCTCATACTGTATAAAGTGGGTTGCTAAGATGATGTGTCTAAGAATCTTGAAAAACACTCTTAATTCTTTTGGGTTTAGATTCCTCCTTGCATCCTTTCACTTTATCAGTTTCTGACTGATTAGTTTCTAATTTATATACTTTGTTATTCGTATCCTCTGTTTTTGTCACAATTCATGTACAACTGTTTCAAATAAATATTTGTCTTGTTCAAGCAAGATATTTTTGTTTCCCTTGAATGAATTTTACGTTTCTAATGTACTTAAAGTAAAAAAAAATATTGCAGACAGTTTTCCATACTCAAAACTGATGATGCACAAGCAAGCTCTGAATACAAGCTCTGTAATGAAGATTGCTGAGGGTTCTCAGGGCACCTGAAAGGTAAAATATTTTTGCATAGGCTGGCCCTGGGTTAATACGTTTTAGTATCAGAGGTAGCCTGCACCCTCCCCTCATTTCAAAGCACTGGTGTCTCCCTGTTCCTGACATTACATAGTCTTGAAAATATAGGAAAATATAGTGAATTCTCAGACAAGACCTGATAAAGGACAGATTACTATTTGGCAAATTAAACTTGAGTGCTTTTTATTTTGAAGTTTAATCCTCTTTCCTCTTTTGTCAGAACAAATTCTTGCATAAATCTTTGCTCTGCTATACAAGTTAAACTTAAGAAACTCTGCGGGACTTGGGGTAGTACAACTTCTTTCTGAAACACAGTCAGGATCACAGTCACAGTCTTTCAACTCTCTGTGCATTATCAAGGATATAAACAAAACAAATACAACACTTTTTTTTTCTTTTTTTCCTTCTTTTTTGCCGCCGAGGTAAACCTTTTCAGCTTAGTTTTTTTTCTTGGTACAGTTCCAGATTTCTCAGTCTGGCGGGTTGAAAAGATGTAAAGATGTTTTTACAAAGCAGCAAGTGTAGCAATTCTGGCAAACCCTGAAGGGAAGAGACATCATCAGGGCATTTAGCAATATCTATTATCATAACAATACTAGAAAATGTCCACCAAACTAACAACTTATTTTGCCATCAACATTCTTCCTGGAATATGTTCAAGCAACATTATTAGCATGAGACTGCTGAAAGAGGAGCAGGAAATTACATTTCTTTGCTTCTTGGTTGCCTCTTACAAATGCATTATGTAGGTGTGCGTAACATCAACTCAAATACCACTATTTACAGAAAAAATATTATCATGGAAAGAGAAGGCAAAAATATTTAGTATATAAATCAACATGATTTTGAAGCAGAAAATAATTTAAATTCTCTTACATATAAATTTTCAGAACTAAAATATTTTTTCTTTCTCAAAGATTATGTCTGTTACTAGGTCCTGATGTCAGGCACCAAGGGTAGTTGGATGTCTCAAAATTTATTTCTCAAAGTGAAGCTTTCTTTCCACTGGTTTAAAGTACAGACCAGTCTAGGTATCATGACAAGATTAAATAGGGATCCATGTTATTATGAAATGACTCAGGCCTGCAGTCAGCCAAGAAGAAACCGTGCTGGTATCTTACCTTTTAACCACACTTAGTTTTAAATTATAAGCATATAACATCAACATGTTATTTAAAAAAGTAAAGAAACAGAAATCCTAATAAATTCAACCTAGTAAAACAACTTCTTGAGATCTTAATTTTCACTTTAAATTTGCATTGACTTTTAAGTGCAAGAGTTCCACCTATGTCCTTTAGACAATCATTCCTACCAGTTATTTGCTAGCTGGCTAGGACCAAATTCCATGATCTGACTCATCTTGCGCATCTGTGTAATAGGTGTAAAATTCCAAAGAAAAATCTTCATGATAATAATAAGGCTATACTATTTGTTGTGAATAACCAAGCAGGACAAATCATTGGGGCATCCCACAGCAGGGGGAGCTCTAAGACAAGCTGTATGATCTAACATTGCACCAAAGCAAGAAATAAATTATGAAGTGTACTAGGAGAAAGGAATGCAGGGAGGAAGGGATTTGATGAGAGATAGCGTGAAACAAAAGTCAGAAAACATTTTCTAAATACATTTGAGAGACAGAAAAGAAATCACTGATAGTAACTCAAAATATGATGCTACATCCAGAACATTATTTTATGGATTAGAATTTACTAGATTATAGCATTAAAACTATCAGAGAGTTCCTACTTAAAACTATGGCCTGAGGTGGGGAGAAGGTGAAAGGAAAGTCAATTACAAACATGAAAAGCAGTTTGACAGACCTTCTAAAAGAAGAGTTTCAGATAAACAAGCTCTGAATGTATCAGCAAATTCTCCTTTCTTGTAACTAAAAAAAAAAAGTGTTTAAAGTATTTGAAGAACAAGTATCTTCACTTTCCCAACATGCTTAACACATCGTTTATATCTCAGTAAGCTACACTGGATTTTGTTGGTATCTTCACATTGATTTTGCACTTTTTTAATTGATAATTTGAACATTTCTTTTCAGGACACTGGTAGCTTTTTTCCAAACTTTTTGGTCATGATTATGGTCTTACTCATTAGCCTCAGCCTCGGGGTCAGATAGTAAAAAAAAAAATAAAAAAAATCTGAATGTCTAGTTGTTTGAACAATTAGTAGATAAATGTGAAATGTGATCAAGTTCTCAGATTCTCTTTGGTGAATGTAAATATTTCAGGGAAATTGTAAGTGAGAGTTGAAATTCATTTTCAGGACATGGCCACAGCCCTCTAGCTCACTGCAATACCATTGTCCCTGCTTGCAGACCTAAAAGCAATATAGGGCTATTAAGAAACTGCATGTATTGTAGTGGCCTAAGAAAAACTTGAAATATTAAACTCTTTGTAGACATAAATACACAAAGCCAAGATAACTAAATAAAAAAAAAGTAATATGCCCAGAATGTTATCAATGCACCTTTTGAAATTAGCAAGTACTCACTGATGACAATTCATCTGCATCAGTATTGGCTTTTTTCCTTAAATAATGTATATTGCACATAATTCTACTACAGAGAGAAAAATATCCAAATAGGGACAAGAAGATAAAAGAAATTCTAAAAAAACCCCAGGCTTTAGGACTTTTTGATTCATGAGCAAATCAAAATAAAGTCTGACACAATGAAATTGAATTAACAGTTATTTCCCACTTTAACTAGGAAAAAAATAATTTACACATTTCAAGGAAATAAGTAAAATGTACAAAATTGGTGAACATCTTAAGATAACTCTGTGAGCAGCAATGACAATTATGAATAAGAGACATTGTGAAGACGTCAGTAAGAGGGCAATACTATGCAGAATCTATTTACTAATCTTTCTCATCCTGAGAGTGGCATTTCCTAGTCTCAATAGCCGTTAAAACAGGGGCATGGCCTGTTTCCTTCGGGACAGGCTGGAAAGTCCCAGAAATTTCTGAAAAGACCACTCTGTGAACTGCTTTGTGTGTGTGGGTGAGGGAAGTCCTCGCATGGACTCTGCAGCAAATCAGCTGGCATTTGCAAGCTTATCTGGCTATGCTTCTCCTGGTATGCTCAGCAGTAAAACGTTATTGCTGGTTTCTAAAAATATCTGGCATCATTTGAAATCACTACTGCATTTGACTCTGTAATAATCTCCCGCAGCAGTGAATCACACAGACTAATTAAAACTATGAAACACTGTTTCCTGAATTTCTTTTATAATTTTCTTGCATTTGAATGCATACAGTGGCCCTTTTTGTTGTTTCTCTGGGACAAGGTAATTAAAAGGCAGATTGCATCCTCTGTAGTTCTTTAATAACTCTGAAAATTACATTTAACTAGTAACTAGAGGCACTGAATGGACCCATAATGCTAGTGATGATGGTTTTTCCAGCTTCAGAGATTGTACGGGATTTCTGCACAAATCCCAGCCATAAAATTATGACTTTGCAGTTGAGGCTGTAAAGCTTTAAGTTCATCGCTGGAGGTTTCTCCTGCCTAAACCTCCAGTGACTCAGCCAGGATGGCAGGTATCACACTAGGTCATATGTATACACATTTTATACACTTCAGGAAATTATAGCCGTATTGAACTGCAGAAAGCAGTTCTGCCAGTGAGAGATAAGCTACCACTTTTAAAATTGAGTCTACAGAGCCAAAAAGAGACGTGACATGAACTATGGGCCTAATTTTCAAAACACATGTATTTCCTCCTGGAGAAAGCATACTAAAAAGCTGTTGATAAAATGAACAGAAAGCAGATGCTGCCTGTGCTTAAGCTGACCTGCAGAGCACTTAGTGAGTGCGAGTAAAGGACACAGTTCCCTGCTTAACTGTGCCACAGAAGTGTGATTAGAGACTAGATTTCCTCAGTATCCTCCTATTTTCCTTCCCACCACCCTATCCCAATTTCAAGAGAATACATTCATTATTAGGAAGAGAAAGTAAATTTGGCTTTGAACAATAAAAAAAAAAAAAAAGGACTAATGGATCTATCACGCATAGTAAAAAGACTGAAAAGACCAACATGATGAATCAATTGAATTAATTTTCTAAATTGAGATTTGTATTCCAGTAACTCCTACAGGCTCCAGTGAGTTACTGTACTTAATACTGTGTACAAATATGGGAGATGGCTGCTGTATTAAAAACCCTATAACTTAATGGCGGAGAACACAGAAAGTAACTGCCCAGCTCAACAAGGGAATCAGTAATGGAAATTTGATTAGCTCAATTATTTTAAGATTTTTTTTTTAGCTATTTAAACAATAGAATATAATTAAAGCTACTAAAATAATTTTTCATTTCAAGTTTTTCACATTAGAGTAAGAATAGGAATGAACAATCCCAAGGAACTATTAAGACTAAAATGCTTTATTTCTGTACGGAAGATCGGGTTATCCTGAAATTAAAAGCTTGTAAAGAAAGGTGTTAGTGCTTGCAGAGACATTGAGTTAAAGATATCAGATGCCTGGGTGAATTCCATTACCTCCCTTACACAGGGGTGAAAAAATCTTGGAAAAGCAGGATAAAAAAAACATCAAAAAAGCCTATGATAAATATGTGGGTGAGAGTGCATGCACACGCAAAAGAGAGAAATTACCACGGTAAAGATAGCATTTACACCTTTTCAGAATATCAAAGATAAAGGTAAAAAGGAAAATAAACAAGTAACACAACGTACATCCTCAGTTGCTCAAGAAAGTTACGTCTGCTAAATAGGTTTAAGAGCACATCTGAAGAACTTCTCGACCTAATTATCTTTGCTTTCAAGTTTTGGGCTATTTTGCATCAGCAATATCCAATTTAGTTGAATTGTACCAGTGTCTTTGGGATCTTAAATAGAAGTAAGTGGAAACTAAGATGAAAAACATTTTAATTCGTTAGGTAATCCATCAAAAGGAAATAAAATGGACTGGTAAATTGCTAGAAGTCTAAGTTAAGGGTAGGAAATTAAATAATTGCATATTCTTTGGGACCTTTCAGTTCTGTCAGAACAGGTATTGCAGAGTGATTATAATTAGGCTTACACGAACCTATTTTTTAATTTTGTCACTCCCAGAGTCCTTGGCTTACCTTTGCTCTAAACATCTAATGAATGCAGAGGCTTCAACATGTATCTTATGCTTTGGTAAATGGTGCAATATACAGAAGCAAGGGCATGCTTAGACATACTGTTTACTTTGTGGTCTAAGGTAAGTTTAAACGTCACTTTAGAATATGATACTATGGATCTAATCAATATGAGCTGATTTCAGATTTTCCTAGATTTTCTTCTGACAGTTTGCCTCAATCTTCTAAGATTTACTGTGTTCAAAAGTGACAATTTTTCTCATGTTTGCCCATTAATATATTTATCTATTTTGAGAAGCCTTGTTCAGTTCTAATGAAGAAACCTAAAACATATTTTCATCCACTTACCCCAGAATCAAAGTGAGTACTTCTAATAAAAGTGATTAAATGTGACAGAAAGGTAACTGCACATGTTCTGAAGCTAGCTGCCCTTTCCAGATCACCACTACCGCATACCTGAGCCTGCCAGATGCTACTGTACGCTTGAGCCTGCTACCCCAGGCACAGAGGATTGCTGGGGAGGGTGAGGATCCACACGCTGCAGGATGCTGCAGGGGTGACAAGTTTCGAGCAGGAAACTGGCACTAAGTAGCATAGTTAAAAAATGCCTGAGATAACACTACTGTTACCTTCTTTCAGAGCAGCATAACTTTGAGATGAAGGCCAAACTGGTCCACATTGTTTTATTATTTATCTATGTTATTTTAAATATACAAGGATATTAATCTTTGATGCAGACCTGAAGCTACATCAGAGAAGAACTGTTCAGAGTAAAACAAAATCTATTCAACCTAACAGTTGAATCTTTACAAATTAGTGTTGAGAAATGGATTAGGTTGATCATAGTTCAGAGTAACTCTACACCACAAAGTGTAAACCAAATTTGACTGATTTTTCTCTATACCTTCAGAATATTTAGTGTCTATGCTGAAGCTCTGAATCATTCATAAGCAGATCTGTCTTACAGGTATTAGTATCACAAGAATTTTAAGAGATTATTAGCAATATTTCAAAATTCTGCTTCAGTAAAAGTGAAAAGTATAAATTCCTATCAATAATTAAAAAGTCTTCATACTTCTAAAACTCTAAACACATTTTCTAGACAAATTAAGTAATGCTTTTCTGGGTCCTCTTTCTCACAAAAGGAGTATGCAAAGACCTACAGAGTTACACTGAGGAAAATATACAATGCATTGCTCACATGGTTATCTCCAAGCCAAGGCGCACATTCGCACAAGCATATAAAACTAGAATTTAGTGAACCTATCTCCTTGTTTCCCTAGGGAACAGTAACAAGAACAGAAGAGCCTAGTTTTCAGAATATTGTATCAGCCATGTTATGTAGGCTAAAATTTGCTTATAACCCTTGCAACACCCCAGGTACACATATTAGATAAGATACTTGTTGTAATCTCTTCATTACTGGCACTGAAAGTGTTACAGCTAGGAATTACTGAATACTTTTAAGACATTATAATCCAAAAGACAAGCAGACAAAAAATATTTGTTTACTTAAAAAAAATATATTTCAGAGTTACTGTAAAACCTTGTCAATAACTTTCCAAGTTGTAGTACTTACTTAAAGCCTGTTTAAAAACTTTAAAGCACCTTTCGACATTCATCAAAATAATGACAGCACATTCTATTTTCTCCTTTAATATAAACATAATAGAAGCATTGTCATACTATTAGGTATCAAGCCATTAAAAAGATAAGTGGCCAAATAATGATACTGGAAGTATTTGTCAGAGAATCAGCAGGACCAAATGAAATTTACCCCAGCATGTTTGTGAAACTAACTGAAATAATATTTAAATCATGAGTGATTTTCTTCCATGAACTGCAGGATAATGGTAAGAGCACAGGGCACTGGAGAGGGCACACAGTGCCAACTGGGAAAAAGGAGATGGAGCCAGCTTAACTTCAACACTAAAAGCAAATCACTAATCGGTTCGTAAGAATCTAGAAGACAAGCTGATAATAACCAGCCAAAATAGCTTAAAATCTTCCCAGACCACTATAACTTTCTTTGACGAAGTAACTGGTCAGATACAGGTTGAAACTGGATGCTATAGGTTTCAACTATCTTGAGTTTTGCAAAACTTTAGATACTTCTTTATGTGATGCACACAGAAATGACATAGGAATACCTGGGCTAGATTCAATTAATATGTGGCAGAAGCAGAAATCATGGGCAAAAGTAAAAATAGTTAAGAACTTCTATCAAGTTGTAAAAGCTCATGAAGTCCATCAGACTGTCTCATGCCAGATGTTTCCATTAGTGACTTGAAGTAAAGCATGAAGTGATAAAAAGTCAATTTTATAAGTAGAAAAAGGGTGAAAACATTTAAGACAGATGGATTAGCATGCAAGTGACCTTGATAACCTGGACATTGAGAACAAGGGAATTTAAGAAACAAGCACTGAGTAAAATACTTTTGGAAAATAATCAGAACTACTAATGCTGAAGAAGGAATTAATGTAATGATACGTTGGATCACAACTCAGTTTCACCTAACAGCAGTCTCAATTCTGTTGCAGCACAGGAAAATTTCACTTTCGGAGATAGTAGCACAAATTACTATCTGCAAGAAATGGGCTGCATTTTTTTCTTTAATCTGAACTGGGAAAGCCTCCAGATTAAACAACATACTAATCTGGGGCACAGTATTTGAAGAAAGGTGCAGAACAGTAACCCCTGAACACCTTGAGCCAATGGATCATCACTAAAATGCAAAACCTCCGAGTTCTGTCACCACATTTTACACTGGAAAATCTAAACAAAACCTGTGTTCTGCGAGGTTCACTTAACATAATCTTGTTTGGGCACTAATGGAAAGTGTCCCAATAAGCAAAGATGTTGCCAAGATCCATAAAGAAAGGTCATGTTTAAACTCAACAAGGGAAGACAAGGAAAAAAATGATGACGGCTTTCGGTGGCTCCTCCCATGTAAAAAATACACTGATGTGTTATTCTCCATTGCCCTCTGAGCTTAGATGAGAAACTTGCCTAATTTGCAGCCAGGGGAATTTGGCCTAGATACCATTTCAAAGATAATGATGGCCAAAAACTGGAATACCTTATCCTGTTCACTGGATATTATACACGACAGGTCAGTTAGTTAGGTTACATAAAAATCTTCATAAAGTTGTCTGGATATATGTGATCCTGCATCAAACTATTATATAATGACCTCTTCAGATATCTTCATCCCTATCATTCTGGTAGAAATAATAATTCCCATTCCATTCAACTTTCAAAATTGTTTTGCAGGCAAGCAATATAAAAGTTAATTTATGACTAATACCTGGATACATTAAAATCTTAAAGGAACATCTGTAAATTGGATGATAAATGGAGCAAATTATGTAGATAATCAGAAGTTATGGAAGGGGAAATATATGTTTTTTTCAGATTTAAGAATGACAACTCTCATCACTTAGACAGCATCCCCAAGGGCATCCCACTGTTATCAGCACCGTTATTTGTCTGCACACTTTAGGGACCATAAGTCTACTCTGCTAGCTGCTGAACAGAACAGCAACAACAAAATCAATCCCTATCTTAAAGACATTAGACTCTAAAGAAAAGAGACAAACATAGGCAGACCCTGATGAATTAACACAGCCAGGAAAATGCATCGAGATAATGACATAGTATTGGTCAGCACAGTAGAGAGTAGGCATAGCATATCATAAGTAAAGTAATAGTTTAGATTTTCTGTGTGTTGTGGCATGGAGAGTGGCATACAGACTTACCTAAGAACCTGTGCAACATTTATCAATAGAGCACATTAGCTAACTTAGTGAGCATAAACAGGCTTGGTTTACATTCAGCAGTCATAAGATAGAGGGGAAAAAAAGAGAAGCAGATAGGTAAATTAATTTTTCATTTCCATTTGACTGCTTCTGAAAACTAATACCTTTTTTTGGACTCCCTTCAGACTGTTCTCATGGAAAATTAAAATACTGACTGCCAAGCAAGGCACTGGAGATTTTGATTCTCCCCTCCAGTTTAGGTACACAACTTCCTGTATCAAAATCAATAGGCATTAAGCACTTAAACAGTTCTGCACAGCACTCTGGCCAGAATAAATTATGCTAAGAAAAAGGTCACAGATCTTAAGCCCAAAACTTTTGTAGATGTGCTAACAGTCTGTATGTGAAAAGACTTGTCCTTTTACCACTCTTATTTTCTCCTTTATTGCATATGTTTGTGATATGTACATTGACTCTTATGTTTTGGCACTGTTTAATAAATGAGCAGGCAATATTTTTAGATTTGGCCTAAATTTACCAAAGAGGATAGTCTGTCAATTCTCTCAACTATTATTGATATTATGTGGATACCACTTCAAAACTCATGATTACATATTAAAGCTGGAAAATAAAAAGTAGTACTCAGTGAGAAGGAATGTAAAAATGTGGCAGATTCAACTATATATAGAATACAAACATATGAGAAAAACATATTTTCATTTCCTCTTTTTATGCAGAAATAGAGAACTGAAGAATGATTTAAAATATTCATCTGACCTTTGCAACTGGTTCAAGAAAAGACCAAAGACACTCTGGTGAAGCTGTAAGATGAAAGCATAGTCTAAAAAGTAAGAGGGCTAGAAAGTATCGTAAGAAACAGGTGAATCACAGTGCTTAATTTGGAATGTGCTTACATGACTTCCTAAATCCCAATGCCAGATGTAAATGTCCTGTCCCCCTCCCCGCCAAATATGTGGTTTCAAACCTACATTTAGTGACACATAATTCTTTATGACTGCAGTAGATTCCTAGACTATGTATGGATAAATTCCATGAATATGCTGTATTTATATAAAATCCATTATTTTTCAAAAGAGAGCAGAATCTGACGAAAACAATAACAGAAGGTGTTTTTAACACTCAATTTTACTAGTAAAATACAAATACAGAGGAGAATAGTTCCATTCCAAATACTTTTCCAGCTGATTTAATAAGAAATATAAATTTGTTTAAGAATAGAGAAGTCTGTGAGACATAATAGAACAATTTGAGGAAACCTCCCTGGCACGAACCTATTCTAGGACTACAAAAGGTCTAGAGAACCCAAGCACACATCCTGCATGTGGTTTTCCTTGGCATTATTTACTGCAGGGAATGTTCCTGCCTGCTGTACAAAGCCTGGCCAGTTTTTGTGCAGAGTACTAAGCCTCATAGTCACTCAAGTTGGTACTTAGCATGCAGGATTAGGATGGAATACTTAAAATTATAAAAGGCACAAAAAGCACAAGAAAGGTACAGTTGCTCTGCAGCCTGCACACTGTTCTTCAGCCAAACAAAAGGGTGGGAATATCTAGTCCTGCTAAATATCGCAAAACATGGCACTTTGTAGAATCACTGTACTGCTTATGTTACACATACTCCGGCTGTGTAGAAAATCACTGGTCCAACCAATTTCAACACATTACTAATAGGTTAAAAGTACAGAATATTTTTAACAAATCTTCATGTCCCTAAAGATTTTCTCTCAAACCCTTCTTAAATCCTCACCTTTAGGATGTCAATGAAAGTTGCCATGGGCCTTAGCAGGATCAGGTTTTACCTCGGATCTTTGAAGAACAATTTAAGGTATTATTTATCACTACAAAATCGTGATTTGAAATTGCTAGGGCATTTTGCTGTAAAATTACAGTAATCATGTACTATTCCACCCTATATATAATTGAAAGCATAAGGATCTTCAAGCTTCTGAGTCAAAGTAGAAGGGAGACAACAGCAGAACTGAACTTCAGGGGTTTACAATTCATGAACTCCGTAAAAAAAACTCTCTTCCATTAATGTAATTTAAATTTTTTTCCAGGGCTGCCTTGAAATGTCAGTTGTTCCCAAGTAAGGAAAAACATTTCTACACAAACCCTGTGAGAAACTAAATGGGGCCTTTTCAGGCAACACCACTGTAAATGCTTTTTCCCATATGGCTGGTTGCAGCTGTCATTTCAAAACCTCACATTCTTGGGCTATTAGGTAACTACCTCCACGTCAGTTATTCTCTGTTCCAGTGTAAAGGTGACTTCCATGCAAAACAAGTCATCTACTCAGTTTATTTTAAAAACAAGTGATTGCCTTCAGGGATTTTCTTATTTAATGAATGAAAACAGACTCTTACTTATTTTAAACACCATTTTTTAAAGCCAACTTTATCATTAATTACTGTTATAATCCAGAGTGACTTCTTGTTTCTCTTCAGTTACCTGAATTTTAGGATTTATTTAATGAGCATATTTCTCCTGTTACCAAAGTTACTTCACAAAGTGCGCACATTTATTTCCATCTTTTTCTTGTCTTAGAGACAGCGTTTAAAAATTAATACAATGCACTCTACATAATTTACAATATTTATGACCTTTAATGCTGTTTCTGAATTTTTTAGAAAAAAAAATGCCATTTTCTCCAGAAAATTTGTATGGATATATTGAAGTTCTGCAGGTACAGTTAAGGTAATTACCTTAACAGAGATTTGTGTGTTCCCATTCGGTCTTTTGATTTCTATTAACGAAGCTCTTGCCTCCTACCTGAAGTTACTCTGCAGCAGTTTCATTTACCTGTTGGATACCTAACCCTTTCCTTGTGCTGAGTTTTGGTATGCAATTTACTTTTAAAATTCACCCTTCCATTTTTAAAAATAATTTTCATTTAAGAATGGTGGATGGAGAGTTACAATTTCAACAGAAAGTATCTTGTCAACAATAGTTCCAGCCTTCTAACAAACAGATGCAGATGTGCAAATATGCATATTTATCGTTATCCTGAATCTTCATACAACACGACGTGCAACTTTAATCAGCACATTTTTCTACAAGGCTGCAGTATTTCTGCAAAGTTCTGTGGAAATGTCATTGCTCATTATATCGCTACACAGTCTGACAAAACCTCAGATTTCTTTCTAAAACTTTGGCTAAGAAAATAATTGTGCTAGAATCTCAGCTTTTGTTTCTACAGCCTATTTCCAGCTTTTCTAGGGAAAACTTGAAAATGCAATGCATTGCCGAGCCAGATTCGTGCCTGCAGTTGGCTGTTGTGGCAGGCCACTGTGGGTAACGGTGTGGATCGGGGATGGGGAGAGAGCCCCCAAGGCTGGGGAGGACAAGGACCAGCTGCCTGGGAAGCAGAGGCTGCCTGAAGAGCAGCTCTCCTGCTCTCCTCTCCTTTCTCACGCAGCCACACACAGGGCTAGCGAGGCTGCAGCCTCTCATACAACACCGCTATGTTGGATAGCGCAGGCTGCGTGCGTGGTGACTACTGCTGTGGAGGGTGACCCTTTTAAACAGGAGCTTTGCTACTCCC
>JANXJC010000078.1:62272639-62282873 GCA_027564655.1 Leptodon cayanensis | reverse complement strand
GAAATACTTATATTAAATGATATTATTTAAAATATTGTATTTTAATCCTTTTTGTTCAGGGATTCTATGTTTCTTATGTCTGTGGGCAATTGTTCATCTTTTATTTGCTATCAGGAGTAAGAGTCACAAAATATATTAGTTTCTGTAGTGTCATCATTGATACTGTCAATAGATAAATTTAATACTGGATTTACAAAAAAAGGGGTATGTTTTCTTTCCTGTTTGCAGAGTACTAAGTACATTTCTTGCTGTTGTTCAGCATAAAGAAATATTACACATTACTAAACATTTTGGGTAAGTAGAGAGTAAAATAGACTAAAATCAATGAGAAAAAGTGGGAGTTAAAATTGTATTGTTGAGACAATAATAGGGAGGCTATGCGAAATGGAAAAAAATTAAAAATATTAAGAAAATTGAATAAAAACCAAAAGTATTTTCAACATAGTCTTTTAAAGTACTAGCTCACAATGATAACTTGCAAAAATAAACTAAAGAGAAACTTGCCCTGAGGACATTACATAAATTTAATATCAGTTCAGCATTTGTAGGTTAAATGGTCTCCCTCTCTTTAGTATCTCTCGTGTTTTTCTTTCTTTATCTTTCTGCTGCTTTCTGCTATAAAATTGTTTTAGCTGGTGCCATTCTTCAATGAATGTTGACTATGCTATGCTGCATGCCAGCAAAACAAGTTCCAAACTAAAACTAAATAAGACGAAATAATTAAATACTGCATCACAACACATGTATACAGGGAGCAAGAATGAAAGCCACCTGCCCAGGCATAAAGCTGACATTTTTTAATTTTCTAATGTTCCCACTTTGTTAATTAATACTTTTATGTTACGTTTAGCGTCACAGCCTTTCATGCAATAGTGAAATGTTAGAAAATGTTTTTAAATTTATGCAATACACCCAAATGTGATTACAGTGCACTTTCATCAAGATGGTGTATTGGGAGCCTTGCAGAAGACATTGTGTTTTAACAGTCAGGGATCTTTTAATAGGCCGTGCCTGCTCTATTGGGCCTCATACTTAGGGCTTGAGAAACCCATGTTTCATTCATATCACCTGTAACTTATCTTACCTTTGGGAAATATAAACTGTATGTGGATTGAGGGGTAGAATGTATTGATGCTGACCAAGAGACCGCTGCACGTTTAGCAGGTGGTGATCCCCCCCCCATAACAGTTAACCTGAGCAGGTGCCAGACGGTGCTGTGCTGCACAAATCCTGTGGCCGCAGGATAACCTCAGCCAGCTCGATTGCAACAGGGGAGCCTGCGGGCAGCTCCCACTCAGCACTGTGATTACACCACCTTCATGGCCTTGCCTTTACCTAACAGCACAGCAAGAAGTTCTCATGAGAACATCCTCTGGGAACAGAGTTGTTTTCTTATAAGGAAATTACATGTATTTGCTCAAAGGACCAAAAGGGAGAGCTTCTCTCCATGGGCAGGATCCATTCTGCTCTACACTGTGTTGTGGAGCCCATCTGGGCTCCACCCGATGCTGCATGAACATAGGGTGCCCAGCATCTGAAGGGATGCAAGATTTACTTGCTATCTATATTCCTCTTATTTTTCTGTCTTATTAAAGCAGTTACCATATTAAGTCATTTGTTGTCAGGCCTTTTCTTACTGAGATTCAGGAAGAACCTTGCACCTTCTCTCCCTCTCCTCACCCTCCACCCTGGCACAGAACAGAGGGAGACGCTCTACTGTACAAGCTTCCACTGCTGGAGGTAAAACACTTGCCACATAAGTTGGAAACGGAAGATTAAGACTCCTTGCAGAATGGCATGGCAGACTGGACTTCTCTTTCCCAAGATAAGCAGGGTAGCAACTAAACAGGAGTTGGGTGGTCCTACCTTTTGCAGAGCATGTGAAACTGATAGGCAATTTCTTTAGCCTGAAGTAGGAGCACTGCAATGCCCTGCCAACCGGGTGCCTGGGGCAGCTGACATGGGGGGGCAGCTGCCTCCAGTGGCTCTTTGATCACATATCACGTTAGGTGCCACTGTAAGCATGCCTGTACGCTGGACGTGGGCCCTGTGCCACACAGAGGTGATGTTCTTCTGTGGGAAACGGCTGTAGTGTCTACTGTGGTCATGCTCTGGTGCTGGCGGATAGGCGTGAGCCCTGCTCGGGAAGTGTTAAATCATTATACCCCCCCGTGAAAACTGTCTGCTAAAACTTGGTCAGACTGTGGGTTGCCAGGGCCATACATGTGTGACAACCGCGCCATCGGCTTCCAGATCTGCACACTGAAGTCTGCTGCTGTTGCCTTGTTGATGGGGCAAACCCTGGGTTTTAGAAAGTTTGTGTGTTTAGTTGTTCTGGTAGGCTGCCAAACCTTTCTGAGTAATACAATCAGCAGAAGGAAATTGGTATTTTAAGCAGTATAATTAAGCTAAAATTGAGCAGAATTCATCAGAAAGAGAAATTTCTCTATCCAGAGAGTTTTCACACTGCTGAATTTTATGAAATCTCAGGGGTTTGCTGCAAACTTTGGTGGTATTAGAAACTTCTAAACATACATTTTGTTTGTAACTCCTTGTATAACACCATGGCTAATTCAGAAGCAAAACAAATAAAAACAACAAAGAAGGAAACTATTGCACAATAGGTTTTATACACATTCTGTTATTAATTAGGAAATTCACAGCGCTTTCAGCTGGAGAGTGGGAAGAAACAGCAGCACACTGCAGATTTTTCTTCATTTTAATACCTACAGTGTTCTGATTTTGTAAATTCTATATCTTTGAAATCTTAATCCAGCCTAGGGTGGTGAGAGAAGAGGGAAGGGGACAAGGAAAAAACATGTTAAGCATTAAAGACAATTTAGAAAAAAACATCATTTTGCTTTGTCCTCGTTCTCTATAAAATGAGAATTGGACCTGCTGCCCTGCAGATGGTGAAGGGCTAAACAGACTAAGGAACTGATAAGTCAGTCTGCAGACTTAGGCTGGCATTCCAGGGTACCTAATGCTTAGTTGTCCACTGTTAGAGGAGTCAGCTGTGTTGTGAGAAACACACATTAAAGCCTCAATGCTGACACACGTAGAGCAAGAACTTGTACCTGGGCTTCCTAGAGTACAATTAAATACGCTTTTAGCCACTTGCCTATAGGAAAGCATGAGGGACTAGCTGATCACTGTCACCTGACTTTATGTCAATAAATTTACAAAGTTTGGATTTGTTCTAGAATACAAAGGCAACATTAAAATCTGTTCTCCCTCTCATTTTCCAGCCAGATCTGGATATCCAGGACCTTAGTTTTGCCCAGTGAAAGCACAAATTATTTTCTTTTGCCTCTCCCTTAGACTCCCTCAGAGATGCATATATTTCTAATTTCCTTTTTCACCTTTTCCAGACAGACTTGTTATTCTCTCCTCATTGCTGAGGATATCAGACATAATCACTATGTGTGCATAGTACTTACAATACCACAGTATACTGTATGCAAAACAGTCCAATACTAAATATCCCCATCAACAGTTCTCTGTGTGCAACACTGCAGTTCATACAAAGTCTTTTGGAAAATAATGTTAACTGGTGTAACAACAGTTTCTTTAAGAAAAACTCTATATACAGGGAGCTCTGTCATCCTCTGTTGGTCAATTATGACTAAAACTGTACAGAAAAACTGGAAAAAATACATTTCAGTATCTATATTCACTTAAAATAACAAGAAGAATTAGAGAAAAGCTTACTCTAGGGAATTACATTTTGTTAAATTCTGATAACCATCCTATCTGACATCATATATACAGCATCATACAGAAAGAAACTGACAGCAACGCTTCTGAAGTAACGGAGGCAGTTACTGTAGCATGTAGACAGAAGAAGCATTTACATTTATGAGGTTCCACCTAGAGAAAAAAAGAAACTCATATTTTTTTACAAAAAGACAAGTCCATAAGACTCTTACATGACTTTTTCAGTTGCATACTATTCATGAATGCACTATCATTATTTCTACCCTGGTAAAATTGTGACAGCTTCCTGATAATCATAACCTAGAGTAGCAAGCTCCAATATTATCACCCTATTAAACACTCATTTCTGAAAGAAGTGACTACATAGCCCCCCAGTGTAGGAATCTACAATATTGGTTACAATTTACTGAATGGTCATACACTTTCTTGTCTCATTTTCTTTTGCTCAAACTTCCATCATTCTTAGCCTTTACAGTAAGCTCCTAAGAAATTAAATAACAAAAAGGAGGTATCCTGAGAGAATAAAATGACTGATTTCTTTTGCCCTTCAGAAAAAAACTTCAGCTTACCTTCAGGCTTTGTCTCCAAAATGTTTTATATTACATAACACTAAAAAGGAAACATAAAACCAGGTAAATTTGCCACAAAATCTAGTGGCAAATTTGATGGCATGTTTTGATAGTCGCATGCCAACATCATCTGTGTGACGGGTCTCTCAGAGAGGCACTATGACAAATTATTCAATGTTCAGCATCACTAGGACAAGGTGGCATTCAGAAGAAACTGATAAGGTGCTTTGAAAGCATACGATTGACAGAATTGCCATCTCAGTCCTAGTTCAGTGAATTGCCACTCTGTTGACATCTTAAATTCAGTCTCCTGCTAGTATTTCCTTTCTTTCTGAGATCAAAACACAAACATCTGCTTGAGCTTTTTCAGAAGTTAGGAAACTTTAGATCTTTCTTTGATGTCTCCATGGTGATGGGACTCCATGGTCCCAATCTGACATGAGGATTTGATTTTTTTTCACTTGAGTAGCAATAGATGTACATCATCTGTTGGTGGCACCTGGAAGCAAAACAAATGTAGTAATAAAGTGTTTTCCTGCTTTTTTACATTATTTTAAGTTGCCTCTCTCACCTCCTCCTATTCCTCACTTCCCAGCTCATGAAGACTAAGAGGCAACTAGCACCTCTCCCCTTCCCCCCCACACCATCCCTTGGTACCATCACATTTATCTGAAGGCCTCCACCCAACATCTGAACCAGCATTACTCTTGTGCCTCCACAAATTTTTAACGTTCTTGCTTTGTAAACCTCTTAGTGTTCTTGAAAGAAGTGGGCTAGGTTCAGTGTAGCTCCTGTAGAAGCTCCCTGATGATCTGATCTCCCTGATGATGTCTGCTGCTACCTTTTTTCTGTGGGGCTAGCTCTCAGTATCATATCTGCTTCAGCATGGCCCCTAGACTAATAAATCCAAGAGATCTTTGATATTAGTACATCTCATCAGTGAAGTGTACATCACTGCTTGGTAACTTGCTTGAGTGAGCTGACTGATTGAATCTAGTATTGGATTACTGAGAATGATATACACAGACACATGCAAAAGTCAGGATCATCTCTCTGTACCCCATCCATTTCCAAAACACAGAAGTTTCCTTTCACTGTCTCCAAACACTTGTATGTTTGATTGTTATTATGCAAACTGGGCACTCAAGATCATAGCACTGTTGCGGGAAGGATTTGCTAACAAAAATATGGGGGTTTGGAATTGTCTTTTAAAGTACATGCAGGCTTGGGGAGAGGCCAGCACTAGATGTGTTCACAGTTTTTTTCTGTGAAAGGTAACTAAATGCCTGACTTACAAAAATATAGACACACAACCTAATTTTAAGTTTAATAAATATAGTTATTAAGAACAAACATGGCTGTTTCAACTCCAACTATTCAAATCCAATTATTTTGAAAGATACGTTGCTTCTAACTGCTGATTCTAATAAGAAAGAACAATGCTGAGGTAAAAAGATTCCTACCAATAACGCATTTTCATGTTTATAATCCCTAAGAATCTAAATCCCTTTTTGTTCATTCAGTGCCATGGGCTTTCATGGCTTAAAGCACTATAGCTTATAATTAGCTAAGCTATGTCAGATACATGACAAACCTCCAAGGCGAGCCTGAACATAACAAGAAATATGCTGGTATGTTCCTCATTAATATGACAACAAAGTGTTAGTTTTGACTTCACTTGTCAGTTTGCAGAGCTCCAGATTTCCTGTTTATACCAGCACTATAAGGAGGTATAATGCATGCTGGAATGAAATTCAGTTCAAGACATCAGTAAGTAAAGGTTTTATCAAGGACACTAAAAAAAACAGTCTCAAAAACCAAGGCAGCAATTAAAGAAAAGAAAATAAAAGCCATGGCTATATTCCAAACCCACTTTGTTATTATTGATAGGTTTGAAAGATGCTGATGGTAACCGTAGAGCATAATAGTGATGGTGGCCTGTATCCCACAACTATAAAAAGTTTTGCTAATTCCAAGGAGTGTTTCAAACACTCTTGGGCTCAGTAAAAAGGGCAATTAACAGAAGGCAAATAACAGAGGTTAGAAACTGTCAGTCTCTTACCAGTCTCTCTGGTCAGGTGAATAATTGATTATAGAGATGGAAACAGTCCTCTTGGGCACTACTGAGAGACCCCCAGAGCATTATTAACTGCAGGCTGTTAGTCAGGTCTAAGCCATGACTTGGGCCACATAGTTCAGCATTAAGAACTCATATTCCCCACCCCACCTTCTTCTCCTGTTCAACCTGTTGTCTAAAATAATCACACTAACAAATTTACTTACAGCTTGAGGATAAGTTATGAATCTGAATCTTTAATTTGCAACAATATGAATCAGTTTTGCTATGAAAATTTGCTTCAGTTTCAGAAGGATAGTTCTACCTCTATTTGTTTTTGCCAAGATAAAGTAGATATTCCTTTTGTCTTCAAGTTATAAAACTCCTCAAATTCATAGCCTACATTGCAACCAATAACAAGTACAGAAACTTATAAAACAAACATGTATTTCTATATTATATAACATGTCTGTGCACATATTTAAAGAGAGAATATATACATTCAAGACAACATATTAGAAGTGCAAGATTATTTTTATATTTTATATATATAAAACACATTAATATATACAAAATATAAAAGATCTTTAAACATGGAATACATCCCACGTAGATGGATTTCTCCAAAGAATTTGGAAACATTGCTGCAAAATGCTAGAAATGCTGCTATCTAACTAATTTAGTGTAATCAGCACAACAACTTGTTGTACACATTTTGTTCTGAAGTCCATTCAGAAAGCATGCTTTATAGAAACTTGAAAGTAAGGAAATTTGCATTGGAACCATTTATGATATTTTTATTTAATGTTCATATTGAAATAGCTTTCTCAGATCCCATTTGCATCTGCCTACTATAAAATAATTTTGAAAGTCATAGCTTTTTCTCATAGTGTTTAGAAGATAAAACTAATGTTGTAGCATATATAATCTCTATGTTAGTTACCTTAAATATGAGATCCGAAGATAACAATTAGCCCATGTGTGCCATTAACTTATGAACATATGCATTAGTTGTCTGATTTTCAGAAAAGTTCCATGAGAGGTTTAACTAGTGAAGGAATAAGAATGACTATACTGGGTCTCACTTAAGAAAGGGGAAAAAAAAGAGTTTTAAATGATCTAAGAATTTGCTTTTCTAAGGTATAACTGAATTGTCCTTATTCAGGAAACAATAGAAAATAATTACCTACTAAATTGTTTAAATGAACTATGGCTTTGAAAATTGAAATAGTTCCATTCTTATAGTAATGTTGGGCAAATAATATTTGTCCTTCAGAGCCAACTTCTTTCCTAATGAAGTTAGCATATAGCAACCAAGACGACAACATGCAACATTAACTTGCAACCACTTAGAACTTTTATCTACACACTATAAGACAATAAGACTAAGAGAGTCAGTTAGAAAATAGAAGATCTTAGCTCTAACAATGAGTGCCTTGGGAATACTTGAAGTAGGTGCCCTTTGCATATCCTTAAGAGGATGGAGTCAGATAGCATAGCCTGGTGATAAGACCAACCCAAGCAGAGTTTTGAGGGAGCTCTGCCTGCACTTTATCTTTGAGATAGCCACATCAGATACAGGAGAATGACATTTAATCAATAAGGATGACTTTTCATCAATATTGCTGACCGATCCCACAGGGTGGGTTCTTCCCTTAGAGCTCACCCTCAGTCCAACAACAAATTTCCTGAGCTTCTGCCAATGTTACGTCCCTAGCCACATCCATAGGAAAAACCCCTCTTTCTCCCATTGCTCTGGTCTGGCCACACGGCCCTCTCTTTCCTGTACTCAAAATTTGTGTCTTACTCTCCTGATGCTGTGGGCTCCCTGGCTTTTTGTCTACCAGCCACTCCCCAGTCCCACTCATCCTTAGCTGTGCTCTGCAATGGTAGAAACCCCACTTTCTCCAGAGAGTTTTGCCTATTCGGTGTGAAGTGGCTAGAGCAAGGCGAATGGGCAGCCTTCATTCCTGCTNNNNGGCACAGAACTTAACACAGATAGGCAGTAAATCACCACAAATAAAACAAATAATCCAAGACATCTAATTTTCTTTAAAGAAGAGAAGAAACCTCTCTGTTCTTTGCAACTGATGTTGCCTAATTATGTTTCAAATCCTCACTGAATTATTGGACAGCTTTTCAAATGTCTACCAACTATATTCTTAAGAAAAATGATGACATCTAGTGACAAGACAGAAAATCACAGCACTGTCTTCCCTATGCAGGACTGAATACACATTCATGTCAACGCTTGTGGCACCTATATACTCACGGCAGCTTCAAGATTAGCTGTTTCTTGTGTTAAAAATCAGCAGAAATGATAAACCAAACAAGACTTAAATTGCCTGGCTTGCTTGGATCTTTATCCAGCTGCATTTTAAATGCACAGAATTTTAATTTCACAAATTAAACATCCCTCATACTTTACCCTAAGATCTTATACACTGACATATTCAGAAAGTAGTAAACTATAACATGCACTTGACAGACTTTTTTGTAAAAACTAGCAAAAATGAGTGTACTATTTATATACTTCCTCCTGCCTCCCCCTGCCCCCAGTATGGATGCTACACTAAGAAAGTTCAGACTTTTGTATTATTCTGCTCGCAACATAAAGAATAACATAAAAGCTTGGTGGTAACAGTGTAGTTGTAGATTAAAGTATAGGAGTTCAGGCAATACTCCGAACAGCTTTTTCGTTTTTCTTTTCCGAACAGCTGTTTTGTTTTGGTTTTTTTGGGTTTTTTTTTTTCCCCCAGAGGGCATTATTTCCCTCCCAGTCTCCTAGAGAGTGAATGAATTTCTGGGATATAAAATTTGTACTCATGTTTCTGCATGATAGGTCTTCTTAATCTTGATCTCGGCCTACAAATGCCTTCCTATATTATGTATCTTTTCTCTATATTATGTGTCCTTTCCAGCTTTTACTCTGCCAACTTGACAACATAACATTGTATAAAGCAACATTTGTACTATTTAGCAGTTCATTTTATGTTCTATTAATTACGTGACACAAAACAAGGCACTGAACTACATCACATTATTGTAATGTTATTGTCTCTATTGTATCATTCCGGACTCATTTCCAGCTGCCCTTGATTGGAAATTTGTTATAGGAAACCATAATTCTTATTTTCACAGTAGCTACATTATCTGACATGTCCTATGTATCATCTTACAGTTCTTTCCTTTCTTCCTGAAAAACTTTAAAATTCATCTAGAAGGCTGTTTCAGTAATGATACTGTAATTTAATTCTCCATTTCCTTGGTAAAGAAAGATTGCACATGATATACTGGCCCATTTTAGCTCAGGAAAATACTGGAGCATATTCCTGCAACATATCCTTTTATCCCAATGGCTCAAGTATATGCCTGAATTCCATTGATAATTATGAAATTTAGGCATAATTGCAAGTGCTGTTCTGAATAGTAACACAAATAAAAATGTACTCAAATTTTGTGTTGAACTTAGATAATTTTGTCCTGTTATATATGCAAAGAACAATGTTGAAAATTCCTAAAAACAGGCATTTTAAAAAGAGAGTTATTTATACGTGTACTTATTCCCATTAATAGAAGTGGGCAAAGATGTTTTGCCTTTCAAGTCTGCACCAAGTTTTAAGCAGAACAACTCTGCAGGGACAGAATGAATTGGTAAACACATCTTCTTTCATTTTAATCCCATGCCGACTCCAAGAGCTGCACCACAGAACTTCAGAAAAAGCAACCAAAATAACTACATTAGTAAATTCTTATTATAGATCATGCTTGTCAAAATATAGCTTCTAGTTTAAAGACTTCTCCAGCTGTTCTGTTTTTTCCTGCCTAAACAACTAACATTTAATTATTAATGAAATTATTAATAAATTATTAATAAAATAGGTTGCATGAT
>JANXJC010000078.1:62256167-62270893 GCA_027564655.1 Leptodon cayanensis | reverse complement strand
CCAGCAACCAAGCACAATGCAGCCGCTCACTCACTTGCCACTGCAACCAAGTGGGATGGGGGAGAGAATCAGAAAAAAGGTAAAACTTGTGGGTTGAGTTAAAGATAGTTTAATAGGACAGAAAGGAAGAAAATAGTAATAATAGTAGTAGTAGTAGTAGTAGTAGTAGTAGTAATGATAATGATAAAAATGGAATATACAGAACAAGTGATGCACAATGCAATTGCTCACCACTCACCGACCGATGTCCAGTGAGTCCCCAAGCAGCGATCTGCCCCCCCAGCCAACTGCCCCCAGTTTACATACTAAGTATGACGTCACATTGTATGGAATATTCCTTTGGCCAGTTTGGGTCAGCTATTCTGGCTGTGTCCCCTCCCAACTTCTTGTGCCCCTCCAGCCTTCTTGCTGGCTGCGCATGAGAGGCTGAAAAATCCTTGGCTTAGTATAAACATTACTTAGCAACAACTGAAAACATCAGTGTTATCAACATTCTTCTCATACTAAGTCCAAAACATAACACTTTACCAGATACAAGAAAGAAAATTAACTCTATCCCAGCGGAAACCAGGACGGTAGCTCATGCATCTACATACAGTTCAGAGAATGATTCATCAGAATTACTGAAATGTAAAGGCTCCTGCTTTGTGGTATGCTGTTTCAGCTTTCACTCAGGCCTGCAGATATTGCAGTTAGTGAAGACCACAGAAATTTCGTCATTATACAAGATTTCTGTGTATCCTTTAGGTCGCAATGTATTTAAAGATATCATTCTGTCTATGATTTAGATCACAAATACTCATATACATGATAAAATTTCATAAATTCAACAATTTCCAGCCATCCAAGAATATTAAAGTGGTTTATGATATCTGTTAACTCAAATGTATAATTTAACCTTGAAAATTAGACATTAGTAGGCGTGAATGCTACACAGTGATAATCCATTTTCTTTAAAAATAACCCTTGATACGGTTTGCTAGTACACGTCACTAGAGGTCAGAATATTGATTTCTGCAAATTCCAGCTAATTCTGAACGCCATATTTTTCCACTGAACACCATACAACCACTAGGTAAATAGCTTGTATTTTGTCACAGGTATGTTCCTTAAAAATTTTCTTTGCATACTAGCTTCAAGAACTTTGGAGGAAAGACCACAGAAACTCATTGTATATTTATTGATTTGTTGCTATAAATCTTGATGCAGCTCTGCAATTTATTTTTTAAAATGGCAGCATTCAAGGTAATTCGTCTGACATAGATTTGTAGTAAAGTGCGAGTAATGTGCCAACAGCATCGCTAGTTGAAAACACTGCAATTACATCATCTATAGGTTTTCTTGCTTGAGTTCTAAACACCCAAAAGTTCCACAGAACTGCTAGGATTGCACTGATCTAAAGCAGCACGTGTCAGAGAAGAGCACAAGAGTACATTTTTCAATGTATTCTTACAGATCTCATCCAAAATCCAGAGAGCACAGCAGAAAGAATTCATTACATATAATAGCAATTCCTGACAAGTTAAAAATGTCAAGACATTAAACAATTTTATGTGTACTCACTGGACATGTGAATTCACAGAAGGACACAATGCAAACACTCACCAAACTATGTACTTCTTCATAAATGGTACTTACCTACAAAGCAAAAAAACCAGAAAAAAGCCTTAAATATCTATACAGACACACATGTATGTTTTAGCATCCTAAAAGATGTCAGAGCATCGCAGTATTGTATTCAGTTCTACAAAAGGTTCCAGTCAAAACATATTCCTAGATTTACAACTTATACGTCATTGGCTACATATAGGATACAAGGATTCTCATGTCAAGTTTTATTTTGCATTTTTCCTTCTTAATTTTGGAAAATCACCACTTTTAAGGTCTAAAAAGACTTGCAAAGTTTTGCTACCTGCCCTACATTCAAATTTTAAGAATCAGTTACAATGCAAAAATATGTTAAAAATGTACAAGATTTTAGCTACAAAATTAAATAGTACAATAATAACACCTGTAAGAAGAAGAACTAGCATATTCCTAAGTAGGTTATTGAAAAGATTAAAAGTTTACCTTTTTTATATGGCTTTATGCTTTAGTTTCAGATAATGCTACTCCGCAATTCAACCTATTTCTCATACCAGATCTCCAAAAATTGTTCCAATATTATAAATATTTAGCACTAAATAACACTGTTTATTCATAGGTCTGACTCTTCAATCACATGTGTTGCCTACCTTTGATAGAGTAAAAAAACCCAACAGGGCACATAATTGACTTGGCCAACTTCACAAAAATCAGTCAATAATCCGATTGAAATAATATTTTAGTCCTCAAATACCCAGTCATGTGATATATAATGGAGAGTGGATGAACATGCTTAATCTCGCCCTTTAGAGTCATTTCATACCATTAAATGATGAGGCATTCTCTTGCTTTCTGTTCTTTCAAAGGGAGAAAAATAAATAAAAAAATACAGGAGAAATTTCTTAAATGGTATGAATTTCAAAGCTGTGAATTTCTTGCCTGTGCTTAGGCAAAGGTCACCAGAATGTGATTGTATTCTACAGTTGTGTAAAATAGGCTCTAAAACACTGTATGCATGTGCATACAATGAAAACAAAACCCAACAAACCACAAATCCCAAAATCAAGCTCTACGCCCAAGTACTGGCATTACTGCACAGGGCTGGTCCTACTCTGCTACAGCTGTTCTAAATTATTTTGTGTTGCTGCATGCAAATGTTTCCATACCTATGTGTCTGCAGGCTATAATAAAATCATTTGTTTCCAGTACTCCACAGCCACACAGACGCCCGAGCATTTGTTGGCTACAGAAAGGTTTCAGTTTCTGTTCAAAGTAGAGATAAGAATGCGATTTGATACGAAAGGTCTGTTATGACACTGGCAAAAGACTGTTTAATTTGTTTCACATCCTGTTTTATTGGTTGTGAGGTACTTCTGCACAGCAAAACACAGTGTCAAGGCCTACATCAAACTGAGCTGTATTACATATTTATGAATTACCAGTGAAGCTGCTGCACTGGGTGTTGTAATGCTGTGCCCAGTAACCTGGTTACAGTAGTAATTGACTTTGCTTTTTCCTTTTCCTTATCTAGGCTCTGTAACACAAATGCTCCACTTTTGCCAACCTAGGAATTTTGTGGTTCAAGCAAACATGCCCGTCTGCTCATGATGTGCATGACAAAGCTGGAAAGATGTGTGTATATTTTTAGAAAAACCTCTTTGCTTTATTGACTCTCTTCATCACAGTCATATTATATAGCCAGAACAACAGCCAGAAAGCCATCACACAAAGGGGACTTTTAATAAAGCAAAGATATTATCCCAAATTTAAACTCAGAACAGCAGACACATATATCTTATACCATCCAAAACGGTAGACGTTCTTGCTCCATACAGTCTCTTTTTATTGTAATCACCGTGATAGCTTACACTTGAATTGGAAAGGTACTGGAGATATTTCCTCAAGGCTGACAGACATCTGAGTTCAGGAAGGCTTGGAAAAGGCATTGTAATTAATGAATTTCCATTTCAGCCATTGAAAAAATGTTCACCATTGAAAAGCTCTTCCAAACAAAATCTTTAAAGACAACAAATGGAAGCTGCAAGACTTACAGTTGCCTTCAAAATATCCTTCCTCCAGGTATTAAACATTGGGGTGGGGGGGGAATCATACTATAAATTGTCACAAATACCTTTATTTTTCTAAATACATGCACAATTTCTATCATTCCTCATGAAAGAAATATAAAGTTGAAATTCCTAATCTGTCTATTCCATTTACATGAATTTTTGATCTCTTGGTATTAGTTTTTGAAAATTATTTACATCAAGTTGAAGAACAATGAAATGGAGGTTACGTAGAGCATGACATGCTCTAATAAAAAAAAAATCTCATAGTGTTCAAGGATTCCTGGGAAGACTGATCTTATCAACTTCTTCAACATTTTCCAACATATCAAGCCCCATATGTAAGCCTTAGCAGGCTGACAGGTGTGCTTGCTGCATGTATCTGTGGAAACTTCCACCTCTATCATGGAAAGCTCACCTGCAGAGACCTCGAGACAATCTAATTGCTCATGAAGATCAACCATATTACATCAGTATTTTTTACTGTCCTGCCTGAAGTCTGAAAGCTAGCTCACAGTCAAATTACATTAAATGCTCAGTACTGATTACTGAATATATCCACAGATAACAAAATTTTATGATTTTTAATACCAAAAAAAGAAAAAAAACACAAAGAAAATAATTTCCCCTCCATTCCAGTTCTCAAAAAATTGAAAATAATATTGGAGACTCCAGTCAGATGCTTGTCAGTCTTGAAATACCCTAATCCAATCGACTCTGCACAGAAGTCTACATGAGTATGAAATCATGTATCTACCTGATAGTACTCATAGGCTTAATAGCACTGAAACCTTACCATTGCTAATTTAAGTATAAAACAATGGCAATTTTTAATACTATATAGTTCCAGGATTTTTAGTTGGTTTTAGTTGATCTGTGAGTTCGATTTACTGCAACTGAAATAGCTTAAGAGTGTGTCTCAGTAAGCAATGGCCATTCTACCTACACAGCTGTGCCAAGAAAATTTACTTCCAGGCTGTAGGTCTTCTGTCATTCCACTTTTTTATCATTCTAGAGAACAGAACAGCAAGTATGCTTAAGCATGCTGTGGGTTTATGACAGTATTAATGTTTTCAAAGATTTTTAAATATGAATTTTTGAGGAAAGGGGTGCTTTTTCCACTGTATGTTATATAGTATTGAGTTAACTAAGCATGTAAAATGATTAATAATTCAAAGCTGCAAGTAAAGTTTCCTTGTGGCTGATAGGATGGGAAATATTAGAATATTATCCTTCTTTCGCAGCAGCCCAAGTCTTGTGTTCTTGGTTGTTACCCAATCAATTGTGGCTTTCTTTGTGACTGCTCTATTTCCTTCCCTTAAACACGAATCTTAACTTTTCTAATTTCTCAAAAACTCAAGAATGTTTGTATTTTTCCTATTAGGAAACCACATTAACAATAACCCCAAAATTAATTTGGAACACTAGAATTCTATAAGGATTATTAGAAATGAAACTAGTTTAACCAAATGATTCTTGTTCAGTTCATGGCATTGAAAGGACTTCAAAATTCTTTGCAAACTGCAGTTACTGATTAATTTAGATGTATTAGGATTACAGAAATCATAAAGAAATTAACCAGAAAGCACACAAATTTTCTGTATTGACTTGTGCAAGGTGTTGTTTTTTTTTTAATTTTAGCTTTGAAAACATTATAATTAATGCTTAAACATAAGAAAAACAGATCTTTACAAAGCATACTGAGTTTTACGACATCAGGAGACATGAATGTGAAAGTCTGCCAAGAAAATGACAACTTAACTGTGCAATGTATCAAAAATCATGCAACAAAGAAAAAATATGAGTTTAGTCTATATAAAGGACTAATTCTGCTTCATTAAACAGGCTGTTTGCTTTCTTATGAATTATTAAAATTGGAAAATGTACTATAAAAATAATGTGGATACTCAACTGGAAAATTATATGTTCAAGGAGTTATTTCCTCTCAGATTACTTTATCAAAGGCTTTATATATATTATTTATTTATTTTCCCCCTTATTTCTAAAATAAGGACTTCCAACTAGTCTAAGGCTGCCTGCCTGCCTACTGAATTTGCAGTAAAATAAATAGGAGCTGAGAAACTATTACCTGTCCACAGTCACAACCCTGCTGTCACACCTCCATTACATATCCTCTTCTAAACATTAGAATCCCACGTGCAGGATGGTATCTCTTACTGTCCATTTACTTCTCTGTGTATGCAACTACGCGAAGCAAATGAGGAGGGAATAGTTGCTGAATATTGTTGATACAAAACCATGGGGTTTTCTACGTAAGCATAACTCTTGTACATTAAGTCTGATGACATGCATTCACGTTGTTAGCATTCTAACACAAAACTTTCTGTTGCCATTTTCTCCTACTGGAACCACATGCAATGGTATCCATCATTTTGTATTCTTAAAAGCAACAGGAATTAACTACATCAAATACTATCACAGAAGATACATTAATCAAAACAGAAGAGCAGAACAGATAGGCATTTCTGAAAGTCCAAAGGAATTCCTCTGCCTCTGGTGGTGGTGATATTTTCATGCCCAAACCAAATCTTGTGCCTTAAAGAGGGGAAAAAAGAATACATGAACTGAACCAAAACTTTTTCTTATTATTTATGTATGACATTCATCATGAAATGTAAAATAATCACCCCCCCCAACAACTACTTTGAGCTGTGCAAAGTCACCTGAGCAGGAGAGGATTCTCCTCTACAAAGTCTAGTAACAAGACAATATAGAATTTAGATCTCCTTAATCTCAACGCTATTCCATAACTGCAGATACATTCCCTATGTCTGTTATCTATTAGATGGTCAAAACCAGTTTCTCAGAAGTTCTTTTCCAACAGGAAGTTGCCTTATTTCAGTTTTAGCATTTCTGTATAAGACTACTTTTAAGTGTACTCAAGACAATATGTAGTTAAATGAATATCGTAAATTAGCAAGGCATATTATCTTTCATCCAATATTACAGTAGAAAGATTACTTTAATCAAAATAATGGAGTAAAATATATATACAGTAATGGATTTGTTTCAAGTCTTTGTTCTGCTAATAATAGGCACTAATTACCTTATGCAAAGAAATCCAAGTCGCAGTTAAACTTCCTTTAAAAGTTGTAATTATAATCTACATTGTTTCATGACTCACTTTTTATAACATAGTGCTGGAATACTGTTGCTCAGCGAAACTGAAATTACCTCTGTATATTATTTTCTTTCCTTTTTGCTCCAGTGGTCATAGAAAGAAACATGAGACTGCTTCATAGGTAAATCAGCTTGGAGAGGTAGGACCTCCAAGGCAAGCGCAGGTAACTGGGCTCAATCGAAAAGCTGAGGAATTTCTCATGCTTACCTGCCTACTTCTTTCAGGTAATGGTGAAAAAGCAACTGGCGACTTTTTCTCTCTTTTACCGGTTTTACTGAGTCATTGTTTTACGCTGTTGGTAACAATACATTCTGTTATTATTACTAATGCATTGTATCACTACCATCACCAAACCCCAAACATTCCACAATCTGACATCCTTTATGGATAAGCTGTTTTAAAACATCTCTAAAGTCACTAATCTTGTCTTTTACATCCCCAAAGTCATTTGCAGAAAATGTATTTATCTGCGTAACAGTGTCTGATCCCCTTGCAATGCCTGTTTCAGTTGCCTGTTGTAACTTCTTTCAAGATAGGTTTGTAAACCTTCATTCTGTGGTCTTATTTTCATTGCACTGCTGCCCAAATGACAAATTGAGCTTTGGTCTACACCTCTATCCACAATCACAGAACCCTAGGCTACGTTTTAGGTTGCTATAATTCAAAGTATCTGGCATGCCAGGATATATAAATTAAAGTTCTAGTTTTGCTGGGGCTCAGGCCAGTAAAGCAGAGGCGGCGCGGTTACTAAAAACCTCCTGAAAATCAGACAAGTCTCCCTGGGGTAGCAAGTGTTTACAAGTTTATTGCTCTGTGTCTTTTGCTCACATGCTTATTTTTACCATGCAGTAGATGTGAAACGATGCAATATAGCTTTTTTCCTTAGTGAAAGAAGAGTAAGTTCTCACATCAACCAAGGCACTGCACTCAGGGTGGGTGATGGTATTTTAAACACATCACAATACCTGGGTTTGCTCAACAAAATCACACTTTCACGAGGGATCTTACTTTCATGATACTTTTGATTAAAAAAAACCCAAACAAACAAACAAACAAACAAAACAAATCCCAAAACATTCTTTTTCCCCAGGAAGCTCTTTCTTTCCTTCTGCTTTACTGACCTGGTCCTCTGCCACCACGCTCTCAATGAGAGCTGCAACATAACTCAGGAAGACTTCAGGTCTGCTATGCAAAACACAACAAGAATCACTGCAACCCTCCTGTCTTCCTTCAGCCCTCACTAGAATTTCCCATTCTTGCTTCTTTCTCACTTAGGACTTGGCAAACTTACAAAAAGGCTGAAAATCTGCTCTGTTCAATTGCATTTCCCAGCACATTAAGAAGGAGAGAGTGAGGCTAACCCCTATCATATTCTTCTTCCTAAAACTGGAGTAGGGAGTCCGTGCAAGCAGATAGTCTCAGAGGGGGCCGGGGGAGCAGTGGTAGAGTACGGTCAAGCAACAGCGAACACAGACCAACTTCCAAAGAGCTGCACAAAGCACAGCAGAACACTGGTATCACAGATGCTGGTTTTGTTGCTAAATACTGCTGTATAGCTTTATATTGTGTAAATATGCTTAGAAGGGACTTTACAATACTAGAACATGGGGCATCAGTGACAAACATATGGAAAGCAGGGGACATGCTGCAAATTCATACAGTAATTTACTTCACTATAACATGAGCTGAAGTCATAATAGCTCATCAATTGTTAATTTTTAATCAATTGTTAATTCAGACATTCTGGTCTGCTAATAAATTTTTCATGTATAGCCCTTTTTTCAGGATCTCTCAATCCAGAATATCTTTCTTGATGTAATCAATATGGATTAAAGAGGGTATGCAACAGCTACTGCCATTTTATCTTGCCATTCGTTAAAACTGACTTGCAGTGAACATATGCTTTTTATACATGTACAAAGCTACAGTTCTATGAATGTATCTCAGCTGGATACATTTCAACCTCTGGTTTAATTTCTTCTATTTGACATATTTAGCCCATACCCTAATCCAGCTATAGACAGTCAGGTGAATAGTCTAGATAAAATGCCAAATAGGCATAAAATAATAACGGAGAAGGTGCAACATAGTTGATAAAAATTGCATAATTTAATAGTGTACATATAAATATGTACACAGAAAAACACCTGAAATCTTTCCAGATGAAAGCGAATAGAAAGTCAGTGAATTAATTTTCATTTTCCATCCTTAAAAAACCATGCAGAATGTGAAAGTGTTGTAAAGTGATAATTTAATTTCATTTTTATGCCTTCTGATGAATACTTTTTCAATAAAAGAAATATTAAAAACAAATAAATAGTGACCAGGGAACATCCCTACTGGTCTCCAGTCAGCTTAAATCCTCTCTGAAATTCCTGAGAATGGTATTTTTACCTGACAGCATGACACTGCCTCCCTGCTTGCTGGTCTTTAGAATTAAAAAGCCTCTTCTTTGCCTTACACATTTCTGATGCATGTCACACACATGCTGAGCTAAAGCACTGTGGAAAACAACAGCGGATTTTACATTATTCTAAAAGAAAAGCTTTTTTAAAAAGAAAAAAAGACAGCAGCAGTCCACACCTTACATAATTCTTTCTTGAACATTCTTAATCTGACTCTATTGAATAACAAACAACAGACATTTAACAAAGGTAATATAATACTCCCATATCCCATCCATAGTGATGGAATTATAAATATTCTTGAAAAAATTCTGCTCTGTAATTATTTAATGACCAAAAAAATCAACCTAGGCAAGAGGGACAGCATGGTATTTTCATTTATTTTCTGCAATATCAAAATAAGTCTAGTTTTAGCAATGAAACAAGAATAAGATTGTCCCAAGCCTCTATAAGTAGCCTTAGCAGTGTTGTATAGTTCCTCCCTACACCCCCACCTCAAACCTCTATTAAGTTCTTGGGCTTAAACACAAAGAAACTTTTACAGGTACATTCAGGTTATAAATTAATCCAAGTAAAAGTGGTAAATCAATCAAGATACCAAGGAGCAGAATATTTAAACCAAACCTTACCGAGTTGTTTGTTTCTTGGTAAAGGAAAAGGTTTGTTAGATATTATCTAAGTTACCATGTGCACCCTTTCTTTTCCTTTTCCTCATCTCAGTTTAGTCAATGTTTTTATAAGTAACAAAGATCATAAGAAATGATGTTGTTTCCATTGAAAGCAACTGCAAAATCCTTCAAAAGAAGAATTAGCCAGTGTTCTCTTGGGACGAGCAATGATGTTAATTCAACAGAATTTGAGGCTGATGCAATACTGTCTAGCAGGCAGATAAACAATATTCAGAATATATGCAAATGACTTAGCCAGTTCAGGTGAGCAACTGAGGTCTTTACAGGGACTGTTCTTAATTACTGAAAATCATTAAAAGGAAGGGAAGGATTTCTTGCCTCTGATACAGTCAGCTTCCACACTTAAGTACTGGTGAATAATTTCAGCCAAAGATGACAGCCCTGAATACATACTAACAGCTCTTAAAATATTTCTTTTCTGGTTAGGAATGCTGTAGGTTGCACTGGTTGGATAGAGACATATAAACAACTCCCCAGTCACACACACATGGATATTACTTTGCTGGGTTGGACCATAAGTTCACTTAGCTCGATTTTCGACTCTCTGACAGAGGCCACTAACAGATGCTCATGGAATAAGTGAAAATAATACTTCAAGAATAGAATGGCATTTCTCTCAATATTTCCTGCCAAAACATGGCAAGCTGAATTCATGGTTGGATTTGCATCATCATTGTGTTGAATAGCTCTCAACAGACTTTTATCCTAGGATTTTACCTAATCATATTTTGAACTTATGTATACTTAGGTATCCACATAAACAAATTTACCATGCATTCTGTGAAAAAATACTTTGTTTCAAACCAGCTGCCTGATCATTTCACTGAGTGACCTTGTTCTTACGTAAGAAATAGCAAGTAGCTTTTCCTTATTCACATTTCCTCTGCTGTTCGCAATTGTATTTATTCTCATAAATTCAAGCTCTTTTCCAAATTGAAGCATCCTAGTCTACCCAATCACTCCTTGCTGTTCTCACTATTTGTTTTCTAATAGTTCTTAAGAATCTGAGTATCTTTTTGACTACTCCTTAGCACCAAGTTGGTATTTTCAAAGGACTACCCACAATGATTGCTAGAACTCCATTCTCAAGGGTGCTAAGATCCGCTGTTAGCTATGCATAGCTCACATAGTTTTCCCCTTATGTATTCATTTTTATTTATTGTCAATGAACTTTCTTCAGTGTGTTGTTTCCCATCAAATCAGTATTGCATGACAGCTTTGTGTCTTTAGGAACTCTTAACAAAGTACATTATAAAAAGCTGTTTTGAAATCCATATATACAAAAAGAACTGGATCATCTTTACTCGTTTGCTGATTCCTTAAAAAACCCCAACCAAACAAAAAACCCACACATACAAAAACAAACAAAACCACCAAAGAAACAAAACCATAAAACCCCCCAAAACACAACAACCCCACCCCTCCCCAAACTCTAACTAGTTCTGAAGAATACTTTTCTTCTATAAAAGCCCATTTCACACTTCACACTTTATCATATGCACTAAAATGTTTACTTTCATTCTAAAAGTTTCTGGAGTTCCTTCAGTACAGAAATCAGACATGCTTGCTTACAATTCTCTGGATACTCCTCCATCTCTCTCCACAAACGGTTCTTTTAAAAATCTGGCATCATGTTTGCCATCATCTGATTTTTTGGTAATAACATGCATCTCACTGATAGATGTAAGTAATAGTTTTACAAGTTTGGTATTGAGTTATTTTAGAAATCTTGAGTGAATAACATCTGGACCTGGAAACTTACTACTTTTACCTTATTTTTTTATTTTTTAATTTTTTTTAGAGTAGATATTGGTCTGTGTTTGAAGCAAGCCTTGAAGTCAACACTTTTAAACAAAAGCTCTAGTACAAGACATAGCCTAAGCTATTTTTTAGTGAACTGTGATAGAGAAAAGATTGTTTTGTTTTTCTGCTTTTGCTTTGACTTCTTTGAATACTCTTCTTATCTCTCAATCATTTATCAGCTTATGTACCAAATGTTACACATACTAACATGGAGTTCTTTCCAAAATAAATTATGAAGTGGGCTAGAAAGAGCCCATTATCTACCTATGCAAAACCTCAAAATCTGAAACAAGCTCTGACAAAATGGATGTATGTTACTAGTTTTTAGGTGTTTCACTTTATTCCAAGAGGTAATGTACGATAGAATTTACACAACTACAGAAATGCTAATACTGGCCTTTAATACTGTGAATTAAGCTTGATCAAATACAAAGCATGATACAGTTAATTTTGGCTATTTAGAGAGGCACGCAGGGATCTAGAATGCCTTACACCAGCAGTGTATTCTTTTCCACTGACTTCACTGGACTGAAAAACAACACTTGTGAAAAAATTTTCTTTTTGTCCAGACATGAAAATATTCCAAAGAAGCTTTGACTAAAAAAATAAAACTTAGAAACTATGCATTATCAAACAATATTAGCCTCTCTTCTACAGCTGTTTAAACAGAAAGAGCTAGTCTTTGACAAATAATCTGATCAATAACACAAACTTTGGTTTTATCTTTTGCATTACCAATGTATTAATTCTTTCTTTTCTTTTTTTTTTTTAAGATATTTGACACAAAAAAATAGCTAATTTCCATCAAATTGTATAGGATTCACTTGTTTCTCGTTAAGACTATTAATTCTACTATTTTTAATAAATATTTTAAATTATAAATATTGCAAATATTTAACAGTCCAAGACACACAATACTTCCTGCTTTAGCAAATAGCATGATATACTAAAGTTTGCCAGGCATGAAATGTATGAATTATTCAGACATGATATTAAAAACTGCCATTTTGACTGTTGGGGTTAGCTCTATTTTTCATTGAAAGCATGCTGCTGATTAATAGAACGGAAATAGCTCTATATTACTGAAAATTTCTCTCTTATTTGTTCTGCAATGTTGTATTATACTGAAATGTAGTAGTACTAATCACACTTTAGAAAAAATACACAGCTAATGGGTTTACCAATGTTTGCTTCTTAAGTTGTGTTCTGCTCAGTGCATATTCCGTTCTGACGTATCAAACACTACAGCAGGGGAGAGCTGGTGCAAGCTGCAAATGAATAAGGCCATTTCACTTCAGTTTCCAGGCAACACAGAAATGTGTAATGACTGTGCAGCATGCTGGTCATTGTTCCAAAAGGTGCTAGAACTCATAATTATCGTGGGTTTTAATTTTAAGCATTTCTGTTTCTTCCATCTCATGTATTCCAAGCCTTCTCTTTTTTTTTTTTTTTTCCCCCTCCCTCTCCTTCCTTCCTAGTCATCATGCGTGGAGGACATCTTTGTTCTAAAATATTGTCTGTCTGTATAATCAGTGTAGCCACTCCTTGGAGGAAGTGCTTTGGTAAATGTCTATTACTAAAATTATATAGAAGTCAAATGATAACCGCGTAACTTTGCCAGCTCTGGAACTTGTTCCTCATTTGATCCAGATAGATCAAAGAATGGAAAGGAGGTAGGATTCTGACACAGGGCATCCAGCAGCTTGAGCACTGACTGTTTCACAGAAGATTTAATTTAAAGGGGCTTACTTAAATTATATTGAACAGTAATAGGGATACTCATCCTGAGTTAAAGTAGTGTAATGTTATTTGGTGAAATTTACCTCCAAAATAAATAACTAATTTTAAAAATCCTTCAAACTATTTAAGTTATAAAATGAGAATTTAAACAAAAGTAATGACTTTATTAGTGATCATTTAAAATTAATCTTATTAATTTTTATTTACTTTCTGAAGGGTTCCTGTTCATTCTTGTAACCATTATAAAATCTCCATCACTGGCACCAGAATTTTTAAAATCTTTAACAAATCTTTACCGTGGCAGATCTCCTGCAAATGTAACCGTAACTGCATTGCTATTAAAAATAGTAGAATATTTACTTCTACCCAATTGCAAAAGGTTTTGCGTCACTGCATATGTGAAATGTGTATTTATGTAGTGACATATATGTATGTCACTTTTGCACAACACTACATAAATACATGAATGTATTAATGTACAAAACGCTGTTAAAAGAGAACAAGCAAAGCTCCTACTTCCTTTCCCTAATTAAATATACAGTTATATGATAACAGTGATTGTATAGAGACAATTTATTCCTCAAGCACATGTAATTCTGAGCTCAGCCGGTGGCAGGAGGCCTGCTCAGAGCCACAGACATGGTAACACACCCTCCACTGCAAAATGATCTCTAACCTGAGCAAACTCAACAGCCAACAGACTTCTTCTGACAGCACACCACCCACACCCTTATCCTACATGTTCAGACCTGGTCTTTCTCTGGCATCCTTAGTCTCTAACTACCAAAATTTGCATTGCCCCAGCTTGAATTTTTCATTAAGAAATACTTCTTTGCCACCTTACAAATACTCCTACTTTGCAGTGGTAGAAAAATATTTTGTGCTTCTAATGTTAGTATAAAAACTATTAGAATAAGAACCTTTTCTTTTACTTTCTTCCCCACTTGCTGTTGTTTTCAGATCTGTAGAAACAGAACAATTTCTTTACACAATTTCAGTGAGTGCTCTGCACAACATTCAGGGGTCTTAAAGGCCTTCCGATGCAGAAGTAGCACACATGAAGGTCTCAGGAAAGTTATAACCCTTACAATATCCAAGAGGTATCAGACTGAAAAGACACTGTTTACTTTGCCACATTGGTCTTAACCCCTATCTACAGAATGACTCACCACTTATATGCTAGACATCTCATTGAAAGCAATGCCATCGGTGACAACTGTGGACTAATTGCCACAATTGTGAATATGGAAAAATATATAAACAAGAAGCAGAATGTAAAATTAATATTAATTAAACC
>JANXJC010000078.1:62218726-62237366 GCA_027564655.1 Leptodon cayanensis | reverse complement strand
AGCAGATGAAGATTTCCTAGATGTCCTGGACTTCTCATGTTGCAACAGGTTTTCCCTCAGGGTCTTCACAAGATCTTCATTTAACCACGGATTTTGACAATGTGTATTAACCACTTCAGGAACAGCCAAAGTGTCTGGACTTGTCTGCTGAGCCATGTTTCCCAAGTAAATTTGTTATTAAGGTCTAATAAAATTGAATATTGGCTTAACTTCTTAAAATACTTCCTTTCTAAATCAGTTCCCAAGAACTGTGCAGAGCTCCAACTCCAGTTCAGCCTACTCTGTTTTCAACATGGTGTCGCCTGCCCTCCGTGTCTCTCTGTAGATAATGATCTACAAAGAAAAAAGCAAGCTAACTCCTCCACAGAAACCTATTAAACATTACCACTCCTCTCACAGCCCTGCTGCCAAAGATCACTTATTAGCTATCATAGCAAGTGAGCACGGGAGGAAGAAACTGCTTTAGCACAGCCTTTGTCGGAGCTGTAAAGCTGCCTGTTAAACTATCGGAACTAATGTGCTGCAGCTGCTTGAGTGACTTCTGGTTATGTACATAAAAAGTGCTGGAGGAGGGCTTAAACATCAGATGTGTGCTCATTTTGTTTGGTTATTCTTTCTGTTTGCTTATTCCTGGACCTTCAGGGAGGCTGGAGGGAAGGGGGACTGCTGAAAAACCTCTTCTGTTTTTTCCAGGATGTACAGTATTTATCTTTGCAGTCCCCATTTACAAATAAAGATTACAAATTTGTGCCTCTTAAGCTAATTGCAAATTCTACAATTAAATAATGTAAAAGTGTTCATGTTCTGCCTTCTCCCTCTCCCCACCCCAAGTCAGTTTACCACAGTCAGTTTTCAAGTGCATTTAGGAAAGGCTAACACTTGCTACCTTACATTTTCCAGAAAAACAAAACAAACATTTAAGATCTGCACACAAACTGAAATCAGACTCTGACAGCTACTAGTATCTGTTTAACGAGATGTTCTTAATTCATCATGTCATCATATCATGACCACTACTTGAAAAAAGGAAGTGCCTTTTTTCTGTTCACAGCTGGTGGGGAAATAAACTATCAGAATATATTAAAAGAGAACTTCGGAAAGGCAGTTCTGCCAAAAAGGAAGAACTACTTGCAGTTATTTGCTCAATCATACTGTTATTAAATTTCATTTTTGGAGTATCTTTTTTTCATGGCACTATGCAACAAGATATCGGTGCAGTTTTCTGATCCAACAAAACCTTTGTCAATCAATCCCAAGATTTTTTTTTTCATTTTCAATTAAAAAAACTCAATTCATCTATTCCAAAAGACAAAATTTTTATAAACGTGTTCAATTTTGTTCATAACTCACCGATAGTGGACAAAGAGCTGTAATAACTGGTAGTAGGCTAATATTTGCTTAAGCTTTGTACATTCATTTTTACAGCAACAACAACAACAATCTTTTCAGTTACAACCATACTTCCTGTTCAACCTACAGGAACAAAACATCACCATCTTGTGAGAGATTTTTTTTTAATGTCAGAACATTGGTTACATATAATTTTCATTGGTACAATATATTTTTTCTCTTTTACTTTGTCTTACAATCCAGCTTTCCTTTGTGAATAATAATTTCCTTTTGAAGCACACAGAGTGTCCAGGCTTTCAATGGAGTGAAGGGTGTTTGATCACAATTACATGACCAGGTGTGAAAGGCAAATACTGTTTTCTGTCTTTACGGCAAATTCAGAAATCCTGCAAAAGCAGCCTTCTGTCACAACGGAGAGGAATCACCTTTGTACTTAGCACCGAAGCCACAATTCCTGATGAGGATTATAAAGAGAACATCATGATGCTGAGAGAAGTAGAGCAGAACAGCAACTGAAAGGTCAGCTTATGTTAAGGATGACATTGCTATCAGGTGTCAGCCCCATTATGTAGACAAGTTTAACTGTACTGCGTCATATGTGAAATTTGATAACAATGTATTTACAAATTTAACTCAATACTGAACAGCACCACGGGATGCAGGAGTCACTGTGCATTATGTTTTTGTGTATTTTTCTAAAATTTTATAGAAGATTTAATCACTATGTAAAAACTAACATAGACCAAATATAGAATAAAGCCCAGGTGTTATTAAAACTACAAAAACAAAATTTAAAACTATGTTTTATTAGTTTCCAGTTCACTGGAAATGAAGGGCTAATCCCAGACAGAAAAAGAATTGGACTAAATCATAACTAACACAATAACTGCTTCCACTCTTTTACAATTGGAAGAGTAGTACAGACAGCACTGGTCCTCAACAAGCAGAAAAAATAAAAGCATACTATATAAAAATGTTTGGTTTATATCTATGAAGAACAAACATATCACCTTTCTCTTAGTCTATTATTCTTTCTTATTTATTAAAAAATACTAGCAAGTCCATATGAGTCCAATCATTTTTTTCAAACACACTGTATGAGAGCTATTTTCTTTTATGCTATGAAATACTGCCATCTAACGTCTATTCCAAGCATGGTCTTCAGATAGCTGCAGTAGCTTTATAAAACTAGACAAACGGACCCGTTGGAGATCAATGAATCAATGACGTCAATAAGACCATTAACATTTATTACAGCAGGCCTGGGATTATGCTTTAAGTTGCACTATGTTACAAAGATAACTATAGAAGAGGAAAGTCTTAGTCCACAGATCAGCAGTTTTATTACCCTTGTTCTTAAAAATATTAGAACTAAATCAACAAGGACCTTTAGCTTGACACCCTGAATTACAGGTATTGAGTGGGTTTGCCACATATTCAAAGAGGTACTGTGTATAGAACAGCAAGATAAGGCCTTTTAACAGGAAAAGTGAACTCAGTCATTATAAAGCAGCACCATTTGCATGAGCAGCTAACTAAAATGCTTTTCCTTACTTGGTTAATGGCTTAAATTTCTGAATGTAGATGTTCCATTCCCCCAGATACCTTATTTTGACATATGCCTGCCTCCTCCTCCTCCTCAAAAAAAAAGTAAAAAAAAAGTCTGGGAGTACTAAATGAGTATGTTGTACATCCTAAGGGCATTTGATTCACTTTCTGATCAAACGTTCTAATTTCAGGCACTCACAGTTAAATCTAATTTTGCAGTTTTTGCTTAGTCACAGCTGCATAGATAAAAGTTGTATCAAGATCAGATTTAATTCTGCCTGCTATACATTTAACTAAATCATCATAAGGCTTAGGACAAAAGCAGAGAGCTAGAATCTCCTTATAACAGAAACTCAGTATTACAAAAATCTAGAAGAGCCAGTAGCTTCGATTCTCTTCCTACTACTACTTAAAGATACTAAGAAATGAAATACAAGCATTCAATTCTTGTACTTTTCATAAACTTTCTGTGAAATATGTTGTTTATGATAAATGTACTGAAATATTACAGGCTTAATGTGCTCACATTTCTGTTAATCATGAAGACTAGGAAGAGCTACAGCATACAGAAGAGAATAAGCAAATAGGTTCTGCAGGTAATACTGTACAAGATTAAACATGTATTTGATTCCACATAAAAGAGACTAAACAAGGATTAAAAAGTAATTTCTGTGTTACAGCTACTTTGAACACAGAGTATGATAAAGTTACTTTAATACCATAACTACTAATCAACATGTAAAATATATTATGCGATTGTGGCTATTTTAATTTGCTTTTAACAGAACTTTTCTTATTAGAGCATAAACACAGTCACTCACAGGGAGCAAAAGAACTCTTTCACATAAAATATGAAGAGGAAAAGTTATTAAAATATCTTACTTGGGACCAAGTAGAGAATTCCAGACACATAGGAATGCAAGCGAAAGAACAACCCTCCGACGTGTTGCTTCTTTGAAAGCAAGCAGACCAGTATCACAGGATCATAGAAGAATTCAGGTTGGTAATGACCTCAGGTGATCAAGTCCACACTCCTGCTCAAAGCAGGACCAGCTGTAAGGTCAGACCATGCTGAGGTACTAGAGCACCTGAGAATGGTGCAGAAGTGGAGAGAAAAGAAGACAAAGTCAGAGGTGGTTGTGAAGAATGGGTGCTATACCATGTTTTAATTTCCTGAAGCAAATAACAGAATACTGAGGGTATGGTGTGACTGAGGAGAATTCTAATTCTAGATAAGGTAGAAAATAAGAATCTTGGATGATACTATGATTCTTATTTGGAAAGAGAGGTTAATGCATGAATTGAGGAGCATAGCAGTCAAGAAAGAAAATAAGGAAAAAAGAAGAAATTAATAGGTGATAGGTAGTCTTAATAAAATGTTATGTAACAGCAAAGTTCACAGTATAAATTGAATACCTGCCAGTTACCACATACTGAAAAAGCTGATATGATATGTGGATTTGTCAAGTGCAGGGTAGTGCTTATCAGACCGTTCTCCTAGCAGTTAACGCACAGCCTTCCAGGGAGACCATAGGTACCATGGAGCTGCAATAGGTGACTAAAAAGGGGATTCGTCGCACTTAGAATAGAAATGGTGGGCATCCTCTGATAGATAAAACTCTCTAATAGACAAAGGTATGGAAAACAAATGCATTTCTAAATATTCCAAGGAAATTTCAGACCGCTTGTTTACTCTGTGTATTTGATCTAAGTAAGTTTTCAGTAATACTCTAATGGAACAATGGTACCTAAAATGGCACTAAAAGACCGAATTAGGTCAACTTTCTAAATAATAGTCAGGTAGACATACATTTAGAAGTATATTTTCAGAAGGAGAACAGAATAAAGAACAGCTTGTGTTGCACCCAAAGTTGGGTATGGTATGTTTACCACCATCAACAAAACACTTGCTGTCACTTAAAATTTAGAGCACTTCTATTTTTGAGAAGTTCCTAATAAAAACTTTTTTCATAATATCAGCTCAGATTCACCCTGTAATTCAATAAAATGTTGAATTTAGTGATTTCTTTTATTATATTTTTTGGAGTGTTTGGAAATATTGTCACAATTCTCTGAAAATAATGTACTGTTCAGTTGCTGATTCCCCCGAATGAGCTGCTGGATTTTTGTTCTCTTTTCTGTGCATGGCAGAAGCAACAGAGATAAGAGAAGAGTGGGTATGTGATAATAAAAGAAAACAAGTAGATACAACAGCTCTGTATTACAATATGGCCAGGGTCCATTCTGAGAAAAAAGAGGAAGATTTTGCAATCCATGCACAAGGACTTCAGCACTATTTTATGCAAATGTCAGAGAAAACACTTAGTCTTGTACTTTCAGAATAATTTGCTAAATGGAATACAGACCCATAACAGAACTTCTAAACCAGCTCCAAACTTTAAACAGAACAGTACAATGTGTTTCTGAAGAATGAACTGAAAATAGAGATTCTCTGATATATTTGCAAGGTTCTACAGTTCTTTCTACAATTCATGCTGCTACAGAGAATGAATTAAGGATATTTTCAGAATACAGTTTGTTTCTGGAATAAAATTCTATAAACTGAGCGCTGTTGGGGGCCATCCACTGTTGACCCGTAAATAATACAGTAAATGGTGTGTCAAAACCTTCAGCTTAAAAACATGCATTGCCATACATGCACACAAGAAGACAAAACAAATGAAGTGGGGCTAGCGGTCATCTCAAAAGCAGTCTCCTTAGCATTTGGTTATAAATGAAATCATTATGTCAACACTGCATAGGATAGCCTGGAGATTTCCTTCTAACAAGATCAGATGTTCCTTAACTTAAAAAAAAACCAAAAGGATTAAGAAAACTTGCTTCCGCAATCAAGAGCTTCCATTAGAAATGACTGCCAACAAAATCCCATTTGACTACACAAAGCAAGCCGTCAACATTTGAAAATGAAATGCCTTTACTCCACCAACCCTTGGAAAAAAGGCCTCAGCCAATGTGACACATGTTAGAATACCTAACAGATACTTCATAAATATAAAAGCAGCATTTCTTTAAAAAGATTGTATTCGGTGTGGCAATTGCCAGGAAAGGATAGGCAGATATGTCATTCCTCACACATATGCATTAACATAGAAGTGAATGACCTCATATGACAAGTAAGAATAAACAGAGTAGCAATAACTGTAATTTCTAAACAATTGTGTAAGAAATATTTCCTGGGGTAAGATTAAGGGAAATGAATGTTAGTCTACACAATTACATCAAAGAACAGACAGGAACATTAGGCAGCATTCCTGCCACTGCAATGCATAAAGATATCTGCTAACTGTTAGTCAATTGCAATTGAAGGACATGGCCCACATGAGCAAAAAACAATTATAAGCATAAATTGCTTTGCAGAGCAGTCCTCAGGAGAGGGGAAAAGAGGGGGCAGGAGAGGACAGGGCACAGAATGAACCAAGCCAAGCCCCACATCTTCAGTCTGTATTTAATATGGATATAGGCTTGATTAAAAAGTATAACAGCTAGGCAAGTTGTGGCTGTAATCTTAGATTTCTTAGGCCTAGACCTGTGACAAATACTGTTAGAGCTTTTGGAAAATCAATTAGCTTAGTCACGAGAGCGTAATTTTACCTGTTGATGTCAGTGAACGCACAATGACTTTGTAAAAATCTAAGGATTATAAAATATCACAAGTACTTGGCAAAAAGCATATAGACATTAAAGATTGCCAAACCTCAGAGTTTATTTCTGAAGCTAGCAGGAGCAATAGCTCTTACCAGACTAGGCTTAACCCAGTCCCTCCAAGCATGGTGGTTAAGCCAGAGTTTAACGTACAAATAAACAAATACATTTCTGAGGTCAGATGCACACACAGAAAGTTTACTCAGTAAGGAATCTAGACCATCTGTTATATTTCAAGTAATCTGTTATTTTGACCATGCATTAAAAGCTGGGAGCAATTCAAAGAAATATTTATAAAATTGAGAGAGGTTAGAAAATAAAAAAATTAAGTCCAAAAGCCTACAGTAAGGTTACATAACTAATCCATTATCTGGAGATGAGCTACTACTTGATGGCAAAAATAAGTGCAATAAAAGAGAAATTATAGCTACTGAAAAAGCTTTAATACCACAGGATGCTTCAGAGTTTGGAGATTTCTGCCTATGAATGAACTTATTAATGGTTCAATTCAAGCTTGTTATTGTAAATTGTTTTTTAGAACACTCACTAAAATTTTAAGTAGATAATGAAAATATACTTTTGAAGAAACCCATTCATACAATTCACTTAGAGTCACTTCCATTATCTTTTCTGTAGTGGTCTTTAAAGTGGTCACTTTACATATTTGTAAGAACTAGAATTCAAACAACACAAAGGATTTGCTTCTACAATGTTATTAAGAATCAACAGAGTGTATTCCCAGCCAAATGATAAGGCTCTCTGAACAAATTTTGGGGAAAAAATGTTCCTTTGCTGCATGGACAAGCTTGAGATTGTGATCCTATGAACGTATCACACTTTTTCCCTTTATAGAGTTCCCCAGAAAGTATGATTTTCATAAATCTTTCTGGAATCAACAGTAGGTAATTGTGTATTTGCCAATTCTATAGTGTGTCTCTCTCCACTCCTATTTTTAGGAGTAGGACTTAAATGGTTTCAGGCAAACTTTTGTGGATATAAATGGAAATTTAATTCTACCCTGCAGAATTCTACCCTGCAGTCTTAAATACCATTATTTTCTTCTGAATGTACAGGAAAAAAAAACCTTCAGAATTCCTTTTGGTTGCATACAGCTTATAAACTTTTTGTATAATAAGAGATCTGTCTTTGTATAAGCAATTTTATTCAACCTAATATTTGCCCTGCTCTCAGATATGCCAAAGTACTGCAATAGCATTTAAATAAGAGGGTCATATATGGTCTATCAGGTAAAGAAAATAAATATATTTACAATAGAAACCAAACATAAGTAGCAGACCTTTGAGATCACCTTATAGGCTGCCCCAAACTAATATTATAGAGAGGTTTTGTGTCTGAGCCTACATCCATTGACTTCAAATGGGGACAGGAACAATCTCTAGAAGTAGGACAATGAAAGAAGAAATCATCAGTCCTCTGTCACCCTCTACAGGAAAAATCCTAAACCAGAAGCAGCTCTTAATACAGAATTACACACATCTGTGCCACCGCTTCATCACTGGCTTAAGGGACACTTCAGTTTTCAAAGAAGTTAATGTTTGAAATGCTCTTGTTGGATATAACTGTAATGAAAATGGCCCTTTTCTTCATTTGTAAAGCTGAGGGCAAAAAAAATTGTCAGATCTTTATAGAATATGTTAAGCACTTGTATTACATTAACACCCCTGGATTACTGACTGAAACCAAACCAAACTAGCATGACAAAGAATTATGTGAAACATTTGAGTTGCAGAATCCAAAATTCTAAGCTGAATTTTGAAATATCCTTTCTGTGCTTAGATAGGATATTATGGTTTTAATGTTAACAAAGAACACATAAAGGAGTTCACTAAAAATAACGTTTACCAGCAAGTGGAAAAGGAACTAAGGATTCAGAGGGATTTTTATGCATTTGAATGTAAAACATGAAATCCATTAACTGAAAGAGATAATCCAAAGGCCAGGCCATGAAGCAGCTTAGTATTTTTTTAGTTTTATAATTCTGCTGTTTCTTCCTCGTTTTCACAGTGTTTGTTTTTATTATTAGATTTGAGATAATTAGATAATATCCTAAGATTAACATTAAGAATAAATATTGAATCCATTTATACCTCGACTCTAAAACCAAAGGCAAAAACCCCCAAAAACTAAAAAAGAGAGAAATTCTTCCTGAGGTTATATTATTTTCAGTGACTAAGGCAGCACAGCACAATAAGAGATGATTTAATTTTCTGTAGCAGGAAGGTTTACCTTTCCAAGTTTTATTATCCCTGTTGCTTGGGAAGAAAACATTTTACAAGTGGCAGGCACTTAGAGCTTGCAGGGCCCCGAGCGAACTAACGGGCCCTGGGTCAGCTCTGTGCTGGAGCCCCACGTAAGAGGGCAGAGATGCGTTGTGGCCGTGGCGAGCCTTGCCTTCTGCTGTCCCAGTTGGTTCCACTTCTGTTGTAGGTGACTTTGCCTCCAGCCCCATCTCCCGCTCCTCCTTTCTGCAATTCCTGGCCCTGACTCGTTCCCTGGCCTCGTGCGGGGCTGCTGGCTGCTCTCCCCCTCGCCAGCCCTGCTCCGGAGCTGCGGGACGGTGCCCTGCCGGTGCCCGGGGAGTCCTCTGCTCCCGGCACGGGCGAGCAGCCCCGCTCTCGCTGCTCCCTGACGCAGTCGTACCACGAACTGTATCTGACTCAGTGAAACGTAAAGTTTTAGTGTATAGTCAGAAGGAAATATTCAAATGCTCTGTCTTGACAGAACAGTCAGTCAAAGAGCAATGCATGAAAATACTAGAAGTTCATGCCTTCTGTGACTTTCGAGGGCACAAAATTGAAAACGTGCTGATCACAGAATGTAGAGATGTAGAAAAGTAAAGGAAAAAACCCCATCCACGCCTAATTTACCTTAACATAGTTATGCAGTGTACCTTTCTGCTATAAAAATTATTCCAGGAAGAATCAGATAACACTGTATTGACTATCAAATGAAAATTTCCACTAGCCAAAAACACATTCCAAAAACTCTTTCTTGATATTGAGGGCACCAGGCCACACATAATCAGGTTAGAAGGGTACCTACAGACAGTGCAGTAGTTGCATTTCAGGAATCTTGCTGCCTGCCCCAATACAGAATCAAAGTAGTGGAATACTACAGTGTGGAAGAAGATGCCTGAGGACAGCCCATTTTCTTTTTAGGAAGGTTGGACTACCTCTAAAGATTTTAATGTGCCTCTAGAATAATTTGTAGAATGCATAATCTTGTCCACATATAAGCTCAAAAGTCCTTTGCTATCAAAGGAGATTGGGACTGAGTACCTCTTTAGGGAAGTAAGAGATCAAGACTGCCTCTCAAAACAAGCATGTAACCACAGAATTGCATTTAGGATATTGGTTGCATAATGAATTATTGTCATAGAAGTGAGCTCTCTCTCTTGACAATCGAGACTCCTGTAGATGTTTGGTGGAATGAAAAGAGCATTAATGGAGTCAGCAGTTTTTTGTTATACCTGATTAAAAATGCTGTTGTAAAAATAAAGAGTATCAGAAAAAATGTAACTGTTGAGCCAAAGCATCAGGGCACTTACATTCCTTTGGGAACACTGAGGCTCCAGCCTGTCTCTTCCTTTAGTGGCAGCAGTTTGCATTAGTGAAGATGAAACTCACATCTCCTATGTAGATGGTTTAACTATTTATTTTAAAAATTGATCATATGAGAATTCATTTTTACCAAATGAGATTGGCAGGATCCAAGACAGCAGACCTGATAAACAGTGGCACCTCAACCAGTGACAGAAGATGTCCAGAAACAAGTGTGATGAACCTAAGGAGAGTGCTAAATACCAAGAAAATAAGAACCGTACTGGGTCAGAACAAAGGTCCATCTACCTGACTATACTTTCTCTAACAGCTGGTAAGAGTAAATAATAATTGTAGAGTAGAAGAGAAGCAGCATGGCACTTCCAACAATAGCCAGTTTCCAATAATTTGCAGTTTGGGACATCTCAAGTTGCATGTTGTCTTTTTACTTAACCAAAAAATCAGTGGATTTTTCTTCCATGTGTTTGTCCAGTCATTTCTTGAACCATCTAAACTTTTGTCATCCACAATTCCTGATAAAGGACTTCCACAACTTGATTAAAAGTTCTGTAGAGAGCAATGCATTTTTGTTCATTTTGAAACTGGGAGATACTGACAGGACAAGGAATATATAATCATATTGGATTCAAGTCTGTGGGATCTGCTAGCCTCAGAGGAAGGCTTTTTTAGAAGGGCAATTCTAAATTGCTTGAAGGAAGGAAAGATAAAGTGAAATACTTTCTCTGCCCCAACCCCAAAGCTGGACAGTGGTGGTATGGTTCAGTGCTGGGATCTTGATTATACCAAAACGGCAGCATTCTCTTGCAGAATAGTATCCAACTAAGTGGTCACAAAAGTGGCCTACTAGAAAGCTTTGAGTATGTACCATGGTGGGCAAGATGTTGTAGAAGAAGTGTTTGTGGTTCCCTGAGGAGCTTTCTCTTGGAAGCTCCCTTTTGATCACATCTTGATGTGTACAGAGAAAGATCAGAAGGGACTATAGAGAACACACAGGCTAAGAAAAGCAAGGGGCTGAAGTGCTGTCTCTTTCCAGTCCCCAGGAACCTCTGCACAGGTGAAGATATTGAAACTCTTAAACCGACTCAGTTGTCAATGCTTTTAATGAATCTCATTTTGCAGAAACTGAGAGACTTCTGAAAAATGGTCCAGAAACACCCCTACATCTCCCATCTCTAGAAAAGTACCTGGAGGTGGTGTGTGATGCTCTGAGAAGGCACATGGCACCAAATAAAGATGAAGCTATTCAAGAAATGCACGAGAAACTACACTCTATGTGTACCTTCTTACTGTGTAACGCTTAAACTGTTTGGTTTTCTTTTACCCCTGCTCAACTGCAAGAATGCATATCTCATATTCAAAACAAGCTGTCCGGACAACTTAAAGGTCAGACAGTCTTATAGCCTACAAGGAAAGAGCAGAAACAGGAAAACAACCTCTGTGTCCTGCAAATGTGTCCAAGATCCTTCCATTATCACACAAACTGCCCTCAAAGGAAGATGAACACGTGAAAGAACGCTACAATGAAAAATTATTGAACAGCACAATAAATATGCTGCATATTGTAAATGGGCTTTCAGATGAACACTCAAAGGAAAAAATAAAGGTACAAAAGAGAAAGAGTACATAGAAAAAGGTACATTAAGAATGGTACACAAAGGAACTAGGAAGGAAATCTGGAGGTCTAAGAAATAGCAGTGATGGTGCAAGACAAAGAACAGTACTGAAAAGTTAGTGCTGCCAATTTTGCTAAATTAACAGCCAGTTCCCTGCAAACTTTTTATCTCAGAGGAAACCAAAACTGTGGTGGGATGTTCATGTTATTGTCTATAGATTGTGAATGTCATTATGCTGATAGAGAGCTTTACAACTTCAACACTGTAAATTGAGAACCCTGAGGAACTGTATGTCCAAGACAGAAAGCAGTGTGAGTTTGTGCCTAGCATCCAATTTTTAGAGACACATGATGATGTAGCGATCCCATCTGTCCACACAACCAGAAATCTCATCCAGAAAATCATTATCTTCCATCCTTTCTCCTGGCCTTGACAAATACAGTCTTGTCAGCATTTCAGAACACTGCTGACAAGCATAATTTCTCCAGCCAAACATTTTGCTAAGACCCTCTACTCAATTTTATCTGTCTCTTTTCCCTTTTTGCTGACATAGGCTGCCTGCCTTCACTTCTAGAAGTCTTCTCTGACTATACCACCTTACCTCTTTTCTTTCATCTAGCTGAAATGTCAACCTCTGCTTAAGATACCCATCTCCCTCAGTCCTCTATCATTACTAAATGCCTTCAAGCTGTCTTCAGGGCAGTCTTTCACTTACGAAAAGCTGCCTATAAACATCGGTGACTTTATCTCATCTACCTTCAAATTCTTTGTTGCAGTAACTTTAGAAAACTGACAAACTAGACTACCGAAAACAATACTTACTGTAGTCACATACTCACTTTTAAATCTCCGTATTGATCTGCTGCTTATGTTGCTTTAAACTACAAGATCTCTTTGTCAAGGAATGTTGGTCTTGGGATATTCTTGTGTTTTTTAATTATGTATTGCTTACAACTTGGGAAAACACAAACAATGAACAAAAAAATTACAGTAACAAGGAGTGCTTGAAAACCCAAGTCTACGGTTCTCTTAATATCCAGCAACAGACAGTGATCTATAAGTGCTAAAGAGATATATGAATATCAATTACTATCTACTGTAAATCAAGTTGATGATAGATACAAAACTTGCAGTAAGAAAATCCTCAAAATTTACCAAATGGGACCCCTGTAAACATTTGGGGAAATACAAGTAGAAATTCTCCCTCTAGTGGACTCGAAGGAGAATTACAGAGTTGCAGCAAACGAGTAACAAAAAGCTCTTTTTTTACAATTTGTTAATAATGATTTTTTTTTTTTTAATTATTTAACATCTACCCTACTGCAGTAGTTCTGAGCCATATCCAAGGACTGCAGCCCCACTGGGGCAGATTCTATACAATTAAAGAATAAAAAGCTTCAATAAACAACTTAAAATTTAACAGAAATCATAGTGAAAAGAAGAGTAAGAAAAAGGGAAAGGAAGAGTATAAGGAAACAGATTTTTTCACATATACAATAGCGATTTGTATGCAGTAGTAAATTCTCAAGATTTTGAACACATGTTCAAAGTTTTAAGGAGGATTTCAAGAACAATTATATATATCTGTAGGCGTTCTAAAGATAGTTTCTGCCAAACATGAGGGGTAGAGACAGAAGAAAATATAAAAACTTGTTAGAAATCCAAGAGGAAGGTATTATAGGCTCATCTATGGACTGATGAAAGCCAGGTGCTCGTTTCTTGCAATGGACATTGTTGGTGAGATGGACAGAAATAATGATGAATTTTGGAGGGGAAGACAAGCAGCTGGTTTTTGATGTAATAGAAAAGTGAGAATTAGAGGACTGGTGCAAAAAACAAGTGGACATAAAGGAAACCACTCTACTGTTTTCATGCTTTGCCTGAACAGATGTAAACAAAATGATTTTCAGTTTCCACGTCCAGAATTACAAAGGCTAACACAGCATAAGATGTAGTTTAAAATTTCATCACCGTTATAGGAAAACTTGTATCTTTGAGGTTTTGTCCAGCTTGAAAGATTTTATATTTAATTTTCTGGAAAGCAAACAGTTAAAGTAGTGTTTGGATTTTGGTTACTGAGATCTCCAGATGGCTCTGCTTTCTGGTCAGTCACAGTCACTTTCTCTCCTCCCTCGTCCACTCACACATGTGATTATAAAGCCCTCTCTTTTCAAACTTCTGTTCATAATTTGGGGTTAACTTCAGACCCTTCCCTATTCCAATTTTCCATGCTGCAGCTGCTATTTCCTCTGTTAATTTTTGCCTTCTGAGCATAGCTAGAAATTATAACGTGTGGTCCAGATGAAGGGAGGCACAGCTGCAAATCCTACAGTCTGGAACAAAAGAGAGGCTGGACTTGATTAGAATGTGATCCAGGATTTGGAGTGGAGGAAGCAAAGAAGAAATTATAAGTGGTGGTTTAGCTCAACAGATCTTAAAGAAGAGTGGCAGGCAAGAAAACCTTGTGTTTACTGAATAAAATGAAATCCTAGAAGAGAGTCAAGTTACACACAGAGTTGCAAGGTAATCCAAATTAAAGGAAAGTGCAGAGCCTTAATCAAATGTAGTTAATTCAAGAACGATATCTCCTTGTAATCACTGGTCAGTAAAAAATGTTTGGTCAGTACTTTCCACCTGAACAGGCAAAATCAGTACATTTCAAACAGTTAAACATGTTGTGTGTTGTCATACTGGCTATACAGGGAAGCATGGAATGCGTTCAGCCCTCAGTCTTTCCCCTCACAAGAGGCTAATCAGTTTGTAGAACTTCTTTTTTTTTTTTTTTCCCCCAACTGATGAAGCTGAAAGCACCAAGGGTATAATTTCTTGTACACAAGGTGACATAGTGACTGGAGGATGGGAGGAATGACATATCAGCTATGGGAGAGGCAAAGTGGCAGGCACTAGGCTGAAATGGAGAAATCTGCTTTCAGCTGAGCTCCTGAGTGCACTGTAAACACTATATGGCAAAGACAGTAGCTGCAGAGGCAAGCCAATCAGGTATGCATGGCACATAGGATCCCAAAGTAGGAGAACTGTGGTACCTGAAAACTCCCTAACACTCCCTAGTAACATCTTTTTGGCCCTTTTCTTATCTTGCTTTGCCATGACCTTAGCAAGCAGGTACTCTTTTGTACTTTGTCACCATTAAAATACAGTTTGAACATTTTTTATTAGTGAAATTACTGGTAGTTTCTTCCCAATAATAAAAAGTTTCTTTCTTTGTTCAGGTACATTTAGTTTGAGCACTCACAAATCTGACTTTCTATTTTACCCCTGTACCTGCAGGCTGCTCCTTAATCTGAGTTTTCTGCATCTGCAATAGAGGACCGCAGTTGTGACAACACCAGACTGGGGGCAGCTGATGCACTGGAGGGCAAGGCTGCTATTCAGGACATAAACAGGCTGGAAAAATGGCTGGACAGGAATGTCAGGGAGTTCAATGAAGGTGACTGCAGAGTGTTGTAGCTGGGATGGCATAAGCCATGCAATGCTACAGGCACTTACTGTCTAGCCAGAAAACAGCTTCCAAGAAAAAGACCAGGGGTTCCTGGTGGACAAGGTAATAAGTTTCAGCAGTGTGCCCTTGCAGCAATGAAGGCCAACCACATACTGGGCTCTATTTAACAAAAATGTTCTCAGAAGACTGAGGGAAGTAATTTTCCCTGTCTTGAGAATACTATGTTCAGTTTTGGGCTTCTCAGTACAAGAAATACGCTGACATACTGGAGTGAGTCCACAGAACAGCCACAAAGATGAGGCTAAGAATAGTGGGGTTTTTCATCCTTAAGAAGAGAATGCTAAGTAGAGATCTTACTGCTGTCTGCAGCTACCTAATAGGAAGGTGCAGAGAAGATGGAGTGAGACTCTTAGCAGAGTTGCACAAATATAGGACAATTGGCAACAAATACAAATTGGAACATGTTAAATTCTGACTGGATGTACACAAAAAAAACCTCCTGTGAGGGTGGTTGAACATTGGAATAGGTTGCACAGAGAGGCTGTAGAAACTCCATCCATGGAGACAGTCAAAACCCAACCGGACATTCCCTGGGCAACCTGCTGTAGCAGCAGGCTGGACTAGAGATCTCAGAAAGTCCCTTCCAACCTATGCAACTCTCTGAGTCTGCATGCTGTCCTATCACTTGCTATTATGGAACAGGGAATGCCTTTTAAAATTAATTCAGGTTTTCGTAATTAGGATAAGCCCATGATACTACAATGCAAATTTATAAGAAAACCAGACGGTAAGCAAATAAGTGCAGGAGAGAGAGGCAAACCCATCTACAAGATTATGTATAAGGAAAGGGGATAGGCTAAATATTTTGTTCTGTTTTCTGATTTGAGAACTGGGCATAATATGAAGCTACTAGGGATGAAGTTTGCAGATAAACAACTTAGTTTTTCATGTAATAAAGAGTTGAACTGTGGAAATCCTTATGAAGAGCTGCTGCAGATAACAAAAGTTTCTATAAGCTGAAGGGCATGTTAAGCAAGTTCACGGAAGAGAAATCCATTTCATGTTATTAACTCAATAGGACCCACATCCTGCCCAGAAAGGCCTGCAGCTGAAAATGGATGGCAGATGAAAAAGTCTTAAGTAGCCTTATCATACATGCTTGTGCTGTTCTTAAAGACCTGCTTATAGAGAAAAACACAGTCAGAACCAAAATACTGTGCCTGATGAACCGTTGGCCTCTCCCCAACAACTATTCTGAGGGAGAGAGAGAGAGAAAACAGCACTCAGCCAATTAACAGTCAAAAGACATGATAACATGCAAGAAGGGAAAGCTAGCGGGAAAGAATTTCTGAAGTGGAAATTGTGCATAGATTTGAAGATGAGCAATCTGAGTTTTAACTTCATATGAAGTGGAAAAAAAGAGAGAGGGCAATTGCATTGAACAGTATGTTTAGGAACAAAAGGAAAAACTTTGGCTGAACAGTAGGAATGGACTTGTTTAACAATGATATTCTGCATGTTACAGCAGAGGGAAAAATGGGCAGACCAAAAGAAAACAGTTTACAATACATAACTGAAGACATCAGAATAGCATAAATTTTGCTTGTGAGATCAGAAAGTGAGAGCAGGGTATTTAGAAACATGATTTAAAGAAAGTGGAGATTTCTGAGACTGCAGTTTTGACAAAAAATTTGACCACAATATTGCAAGATTGAAAGACTAGATATGCTGAGGTACCAGAGGAGAAAGAAAAAGGAAGATAAGCATATACAGATTTTTGGAAAACCACAATGAACTGATGAAAATTTATAATGATGACCCCCCAACACCAGTTATTGCAAATTCCATTTCTTACAAAGTTGCTGTTTTTCAGTCATCTTCAATTCTGAATGGATTGAGAGTAGACTGAAAAGTGACTCTGGACCTGAACATATATGAAGAGATTCCAAGTGAGAAAACACTACTGGCTCTGCTTGCATAAAATATGCTTGTTGGGCTAAAAAATAACAATAATGTAATTATTCCTGAGGAAGCAAAGAGGCTTTTAGAGACTTCTGATGATAATGTTATATTGTTTTCAAAACACCACTTGAAGCTAAAGCTTTTAAAAAATCTGTTTTCCCCTCCCATAATTGCCATCCTAGAGAGCACTGCACAGCAGGAGAGAAGCCTGACCTTTGAAAACATTTATAAAGGACTGCATTAAAAATACAGAAATATAATTTAAAAGTCATCTGAACATACATCCTACAACATTGCCTCAGATTCTTATGTACTTCCTGTCTTCAACTGCAGTAAGTGTATGGTAATGCAAATCTCATTATCTTGTTGTAAAGGACCAAGACATTCAGCTAGTTTTGGCTCAGGCTAAAATTACAAAAATCTTATTTCCTGCTTCTATTGATGGGATACGTAATACAGTAAAAATTCTTTCCTACCCTTTATCAAGAAGTTCCAAGGTTTTCATACTTAAAAGAACAACAGAACAGTAAGATAAATCATTCTCTTTGCATACTACAAAGACTGCCTTTCACAAATACCTTTTTATTTTTTAAAATAAAATTTGGATCATTCAAAGGACTTCTGAATAAATCTAGCAAGGTTCTTTTTATTGGATTTGAAAAATGGTGCAGAAATAAGGAAATTGCCTTTATAGTGTTAAACATGTCTTAAGAAATCCTTTTATTAGTACCAATGAAAGAACTTTTAAAGTTCTTACTAATTAAAAAAAAAAAAAACAACACCAAACTGCTATCATTAAAACATCTATGAAACTGATCCAGAGAAGCCCCTTTGCATATCTTTGACAGTGTAATTTCTGTAGGTTCTTTATTGATAATTACGTAAGTAAGTAAGTAACCCATACCTGATGCATCTCTTTTCTTTACCAGCACCAGGAAATAAAATTAGACTTTTTTTCAGCAACTACTGTAAAAACTTGGCTCTCTGACACTCTGTCCTATAATTAAATTTCTTTTTAAAAGGCTTATTTTTATTGTAAAATGAATCTATCATTCAAATACATATTTCCAAACCAATAAACAAAATCCTGAAGCCTGAGTGATGTCCCACATATGGAAGTACAGATTAAAGACAATAGTGGTCTGAAGTTCTGCAGTCAAAACACACAAGCTATAGAACTGACAAGCAGTGCTGAACATGAAAGCAAATTTGAGAGCATTTCTTTAGCTACGTCACAGTCCTGTAAGCTGTCTTTCATTTTTCCCTGAAACTCTACAGATTGTGACCACATGTATAAAATGAAAATAGCATGCCTTATCTTCACAGATAATCCCATGCTGTATTAATAAAGAAATAAAAAGTTCAGAGACGTTGGCGGCTACATTTTCCTCAACCATCCGGTGTCATCCTCTTCGTACTCGCTCCGGCTTAAGAAAAAAAAAAAAAAAAAAAAAAAAAACAAA
>JANXJC010000078.1:62191022-62203752 GCA_027564655.1 Leptodon cayanensis | reverse complement strand
CTGGTGAGGGGCCTGGAGCACAAGTCTTATGAGGAGCGGCTGAGGGAGCTGGGGCTGTTTAGTCTGGAGAAAAGGAGACTCAGGGGAGACGTTACTGCTCTCTACAACTACCTGAAAGGAGTTGTAGAGGTTGTAGTGAGGTGGGTGTTGGTCTCTTCACCCAAGTAACAAGCAACAGAACAAGAGGAAATAGCCTCAAGTTACACCAGGGGGGTTTAGACTGGATATCAGGAAAAATTTCTTCACTGAAAGGGTTGTCAAGCATTGGACCAGGCTGCCCAGGGAAGTGGTCGAGTCACCGACCCTGGAGGTATTTGAAAGACATGTAGATGTGGCACTTAGGGATGTGGTTTAGTGGTGGACTTGGCAGTGTTACATTAATGGTTGGACTCGATGATCTTAAAGATCTTTTCCAACCTAAATGATTCTATGGTTCTATGATAAAAACACAACACTATAAATTCTCTGGATTTGATTCAGCTGCTTACAAAACCACCGAAATAACTTTATCACTGCATTGGATTTTTTGTGGATTTCAGCAATTACTCAGAAAGCAGTTATTTTACCTAGTTTTCAGAAAACTTCTTTTTTTTTTTTCAATTTAGAACAGCATTATAAATACAGAATTAACTTCTTTAAAATAAATAACATAAAATAACATTTAGGAAGCTTAATGTTGAAGAATCAAATTTAATAATATATAAATGACGAAAAGACACGCTGAGTATGTTGAGGGTGATATAATCACAAGTGAAATTAAACCTCAAAGATCCAGCTGGAAATCAAATATTGTGAAAGTAACATATTCTTTTTTCTCTGCTAACATCCTTAATGTTAATATGATCCATGTCATAAACTAAAATAGCTATGTAAGTCCCAGAACAAAGTCATTTCTTAGAAGCAAGGAAACTGGTGTACATTTAATACACAATCGGTAAATCATCATTATTACCTAGAATGATAGATAGGAATGCAGAATTTAACACTTCCAAACTATTCAGATCCATCAGCTGCATTTTATAAAGTCTGCTTAAATGGTATACTTTTACATGTATATCGTAATAAGAACTTTGCAAACAGAAGAGTAACATTACTTTAGTCTGCCTTTAAACATCTTTTTCCATTCTGAGGAATACATATTCATATACATATTTTATATTCTTACTGGGTTTTCACATATGGCGTAAGAGTTGGTACAGCTGGATATATCCTCCCTAATGGCCAAGAGACTATAAAAGTGGGAATCAGACACTGAGGAACTGAGCTCCATTCTACTGAACCCTTTGGTTCACTTAGGAAGTCAACACAAAGATGTCTTGGCATCTTTATTTTTTTTCTGCTGAAAATGGGACTGCAGAAGAGTTGTCTACCCTTGAAAAGGCTGTGCACTTTAAGCTTATCTTGGCAAGTGAGAGGTTTTGATCCAGGGTATTTAAAATAAGCACTTGCTAAGTTCATAATACTTCCAACTCTTGGGAACATGAGGAAGTTTGTCTTGAGATATCCATTACCGATTTTCACTAATAATTTTAATTTAAAGTTGTGGGTGGTTTTTTCCACCTAAAATAATAATAATCTCCATTTCTTTTAAGCTCCATTTTAGGGTAAAAATTGGAGTATCAAAAGTCTTGAATACTTAAAACAAAAATTCAGTCTTCACTACCTTTGAGATATAGCAAGTATGGGGGTAAATTGGTATTAAAATTCGATATCCTACATATCAAACATGTGTTCAGTTCATCATATCACATTGTTAATGACTGTCAAAGCAGCATCTTGAAAGAGCATTCAGCTTCTTATCTGAATAAACCTATACAGCTGAAAATTGTTAGGACTGTTTGAATTGCATATTGCATTTTTTGTTTCTCTTTCTCTTTATGAGAAGGGCAAACAAGTAATAAAGTTGAATTTGAGCAATATTAAGGCTCACATTAAGCCAAAGGCCTTTTTAGTACTAACAGAGAGTTTTCCTCCTAATAAATAAGCTTGTAAAGACAGCAATGCTCTGAGACCTCTCAGCCTTATCACCTTCCTGTTGCAAAGTCTAAAAAGGCAAAGTTCAATGAAATTCAGACTTCAGTTAGATTATTACACAGCTCCTAGAAGGGGAGGCAGAGGCGGAAGCAGAAGAGCTTCTCTCTCACTGTTTTGTGCATGGTAATAACGCATAATCTTAAACTACAGGTGATGTATCTAAAGCAAGAATCAAAGTGATTAAGCTCTCTGAATTGAAATTAATTGACAGCTATCTATGTGTAATTTCTCAGTTAATTTCCTGCTTATGCACCAGTGAAAATATTATATCGTTAGAAGGGCAGAAAATGTACATGTGGGTTTCAGTTTGCTCATTTCTCTAGGTTTCTGTCCCAGTTTAATTTCTTTGTTCTTTCAGTTTTGTTACTGCCAACTCAAACCGATTTTTTTTTCTCTGACCAGTTTTTCAAATTACACTTTAAGATTCCTTACCTTTACTAAGTGCAGATATACTTTGATAAAAGAAGGGTTCTTCAAATAGAGATAGAATAAAATATTAGAACTCACATTTGCGGCATAAAGGTTTTCTAAAACAATATAAAAAATGTTTGCCAGATCTGATAATTTTCTTTTTCTATTCTTTCTGGATCCAGTCATTAATTTTTCAATGACATTTATAGACATTAAAAGCTAAACAGGTCAGAAACAATTTCATGTACATTTTGGACAAGTGTATTGAAAAAGTTTACAATAGAAACTTTGCTGATACAGTTTTGCTTCTGAGTGTGATCCAGGTAAGGATTAGTCAGTTGTTTCCTTTCATGTGGATTATGCTATACTGATGCATTATTTAACAGGCATAAGAATTTCACAATGAATAATTTAATTATTTGGTGCATACTTCACCTCAAGAAAAGAGGCACTTTAAGTTACTTCCTTACCTTGTTTTCTTTGAGTATGCACCCGTCACTAAAAACAACCCCACTCTATATTTTACTTTTATACTACACTACCCTTTATATTACACTAAGACTTCTATTACTATGGCATCCATGTTTGCTTGTTATTTCAGCAGGACTATCAAGGCACAAGCTTTTCTTCTAGCTGTTTACAGAACACTAAATGTTGCATCAGAAGTTTTAGCAATCTAACAGAGCTTCCTGCTTACCCTATACTACAAGTTACATTATAAAAATAAAGTGTATTGATTATAGTCATTTTTCATGCTTCATGAGCTCAGGGAAGTACTTGATCTCTATTTATTATTATAGGATTTGCAGGAACATAAAACTGGAGGAAATTGCTCAACTGTAAGATAACAATTAGATAGCAGTTCCATTGAAAAGCATTTGGGGTTACTGTGCATTAGAAGCTGATTGTGATACAACATTGCCATGCTGTTGGAAAAAAGTCAATCATCAAACTAGGATAAATAAATAGAGGCATAACTTGCAGAACGCTTAAGGTATGCTTCTGCACTACGCACTCCTAGCATTTCCTTAGCTGAAGGCTTTGATCAGTTTGGGGCATGTTATGTAATGAAAGTTATGGATCAAAAGTGGAAAGAGTTTAGAAGACAGGAGCAACTAGATTAAAACCCTAAAAATATGGAGCAAAAAGAAAAAAATTAAGGAAAAAAGAAAAGATCTGACACAGGTGTAGCTGATTCTGATATGAGGTCTCTCCCAGCTTTATGATTCTAAGACAATAAACAGAAAACAAGATATTTTTTGCCATACAGTTTTAAAATGTGTATGTAAAAGATCTTCTATGTCTTTCACAGAAAGTAACTTATATTTTTTTTTAAATATTGCCGAACTTTTCCAGAAGAAAAATATACGGCAAACATGAAATACTCCTTAATCCAAGGAGCTCTACTAGTCTTCAAAAGATCAATACAGGAAACTATCTTATTTGTATTTTCACAATGACACATTTCAGTAGAAGGAGGGCGGAAAACTACTTTGTTCAGAACAATCTCCTGCCATACACCTATTCTGTTGGCTACCCTATTAAAATCTACATTTTCCAGGTGACCACCTTTCCTGTTACTGGTTTCTAGTCAGTAAGCATGACTGTAAATTTGTTCAGTTCCTAAGGAAAGCCAATGAATCGCTGTTGAGATAGACTGATGGAAGCTAGTCAGAAAAGTGGTCAAAATATGGTAAGACTTGCCAGACAATCTTAGTGAAGATTTAGTGGAGGGCTTTGTTTGTTCAAATCAATTTCTATCTCTCTCATCCAAAATCTTTGTTTGTTAGTGTTCTCAGAGTGTTATTATTTGCTAAAATTATCAGTTTCTTTTGTATTTTTGTAACTCACACTAATGGAAAACAGAAACTCAGGTGACCACCTCAGTAATTTTTTTTATGGTCTTCACTATTTACTCCTTGTTAACTGAGGAAAATAAGATGGATCTTTAGTGAAATTTCTGTAATGTTAAATATCACGGAGGCATTTCTGCTCAGGTATGGGAAAGTCTATAAACAATGTCAACATATCAAAACACCTGTCTTAAGAGTAAATTGTTTTTATTCTCACAGCCAAGCACAGATTACGCCTAAAGATTCCTAGAACATTGGTGCATAGAGAAATGCAAATTGCTGATAATCTAATGTTTATTGGTGGACAGAGGGAAATGAAATGAACATCAGTTCCTGAAGCACGTGTATACATGTAGCAGTTCTTTATATCATTATCCTATCATTAGATGGGATTTTACTACTGTTTTTTTAAATGATGTCTCAAGTGTCTGAGAGAGAGAGCACACACAAGTGCATCTGCAAAAAAAGCATCTCAGTCTTAAATTTCTGATATTTTTTATTTGATATTATAAAAACAAGTAGAACAGTTCAGCGGAATATTTATCCTCCTTCCATTTACTACCACGCTTTCTTACTAGTAGCACCTCTATTCAATTCTATAAAAAGAAGTTCCTTCACTTGGTGCTATTTCATTTTCTAAGTGGAGAGAAAAATAAGTAAATACTTAAAAGAAGTTCATGAGTTTAACCTAAAATTATAGATTAGAGCTAATAATTGAAAACAATGATGAATGTGTCCAAAACAGGAAAAGTAATTTTAATATAAGCTGCTCTCACTCTGATCACTCTTTATGATCAGCTTCTGTAAACAAGTGAACATGACCACATCCCAAAACATAGATGTGATGGTGATAACTGAGTGGTGATAACTATGGTGGTAACTGAGCGATGTCTATCCAGTGATTTCTCAGTTTCAAAATTTGACAGGAAATTTTCATCCCTCTATTATAACATATCCTAGGGGGTTGGAAGAAGCACTTTTGCCTCATGAACTTGCAGATCCCTTGAGCACAGCTTTGCAGCATTTTATATTCTCCTGAAACTCTGCTCTCTGTATTTAGTACAAATTTACACTACTAATTGACCCCCTTAACTCTAAATTCAACAGCTGGACTTACTTCCCTATGACTGAATGTGTTTTGGTCGCCTTTGCATATGTGTGTTTAAATACACATCCAAATACCTGTTTACACGTAGATATTTAATGTGGCGGTTTTGATTAGCCCCCCCCTTAGGTATGACCAAGCGCTCATTTTACACATTTACTTCCCTGTGGGACTGAAGCTCTAAGACTTTGGTTCAGGAGGAATAAGAAAACTAAGCTAAGCTATTATTCCAAATACATCAGTTTCCAGTGATTTTTAAGACCTCAAAGATAGTAGATTTTTGCTTTTCTTTCCTTTATACCTTTCTGCTCTTGTTTGACATGAGCTTCCCAGCAGTTATTCTGCACTGTACAGTCCAGAAGAAATGGACCTATTTTCCAGGGAGGCCAAATTTGGGAACATCTTTTGGAGAAGGATATAATGACAGCGGCAAAAGGAAAGAAAAGAATTGGGTTTCAAGGCACATTTTGCAGTCTCCAATCTTCATGGCATCGCATCATGTAATGCTCTCCTCCGAAACCTTTGAATAGTAGAAGTAACAGAAAGTTAAGCTCAACAGTCAGAGACATAGATCCAAGTATTGCACTAGGGACTTATGTATGGGTTTTGTTCTGAAGTGTTTTAATTTCTGGAATTGGAGGGAGACATGGCTGTCCCTGGAGCAAACTATTCCCATCATGGCTATTTTTCCTCTCTGGAGCTGGATGGCGTTAGATCAGCTTGGGCCGAGGTAGGAGGGGCAAGAGTGGGAATGTTGACAACATCTCTGAGAGATACTAAATTCCCCAACAAACTATTTGATAGGAAGGTACAGTTCTTTTTTTCCCTCTGTTCCCCCCCTGACTATTTTTGCATCTGAACTCTGTCTCTGAAATCTGAGAGAAAGGAGGCTACAGGTGCCTCACAGGGACAAACAGAGCGAATGGGTAATCTATGCAGATTAATCTACCTAAGCATCCAGTCATTCCTAAAATAGTGTATCTAATAAATAGCAGTGGAAAACAACGCTTCCAGCACTAGACTTTCCACTAGACCTGTGGAAAGCATTGTGAGACAGCACCTGGAGAGCCATGCTGCCTCCCTGATTAGAGAGAGGATACAAAGAAGATGGAGGCGGGCTCTTGGAGGTGCGCAGTGATATGATGTGAAACAAGGGACCCAGGTCAGAACATAGGAAATTCTGATTAGATATTGGAAAAATGTTTTACCATGAAGTGGTCAAATACTGGAACAGTTTATCCAGAGAGGCTGTGGAGCCTCCATTCTTGGGAGTGTCCAAGACTGAACTGGACACAGCCCTGAGCAACCTGTTCTGAACAGACCTGCTTTGAGCAGTGGTTGGACGAGGTGACCTCCAGAGGCTCCTTCCAACCTAAATCATTCTGTGATTCCATGATTCTACAATGCTCTATTTACTCTCTCGTGGTGTCTCTCACCACAACAGGCCCTTTCACATTTATATGCACATACCAAGTTAACTGAGCATCTGAATTTGTCTTATTTCTCATCAGTCTGTAGTTATTTTTCTTTAATGTACTAGAAGATAGTCAGAAACTATAGTGCAAATATTGTAGTGTAATACTGTAATACAGACCTATTTAAAATAACTGGAACTAGGCAGGCGCTTACATGTAATAGCAGCTACATGATTAAGATAAATGGTTAGTTTGAAGTCTTCACAGCAGGACACATTAAGTCATTGGGAAGACATGGGAGAGGGGACAGATACAACTGAAAAGAATTCAGGGAATTAACAACAGTGGGGCATCTCCTAGCTATCAATAACTGACAGATACTGTTCCCCTCCTGTAATGCTTGCTACACATAACTTAAGACCTTAATGTATCAAGGAAGAGATGCAGGTAACAGGATTGTTGCATTCAGAATAAACATCAACAGAGTTTAATATCTTACCTATATATTTTCATTCCTATTAGCAAATGTTATTATCACTTTTAAATATGCAGTCTAAACAAGGATCCCTACATGTAGTTTCTCTAGATCACCAGAAGAGCTTTGGATTTGATCCAGACATGGTGGTGATCCACTATATTACCAAAAAAAGAACCCATGTTCTCAGAAATAAGCTACATTCTTGTTTCCAAGAATAAACTCTTCTAGCAATGCTGTTCTTTTCTAGAGCTGCAATATACCTCATATCAGTTAAACTGGCAAAGGAAAGTTGACATTCCCCATGTTGGCATATACCAACCTTCTTTGAAACCATTCTGTCAAGTGACATGGAAGGGGGTTTGTCTAACACCCTTTCTTCATTAAACCCTTGCCTTCCACTAGCAAAAAAATCAGTCTTGGAACCTGTCCATCAAGATGACCTATTTAGCAATCAAATGGTTCTGCCTTGCTTTTGGACCTATCTGTTCCCAGCTTCCTCTCCTATTCACAGTTTTAACACATCAACATAATCTCACAGGTTCTCCAAACATCTGCTAGCTCCAAAGTCTTCTCTAACGGAGAAGCACTGTGTACTTAAAATTATTTAACTCCATTTAAGATAACTTTTATAAGAAATTCACTAAGGTTCTCTTAGTGTTTTACACAAAATTCCCATCTAAATTTCTCCTCAGCTGTGCACCTGGTGTCCCAAGGAGAGACGTTTAGAGCATCAGCTGAGTGCCACAGTGCTGGCACCATGAGTCTGTGTGTTCCTTTACGTAATCACTTCTTGGACAGACATTAATAAATGCTGTCAAATTATTATTTATAAATTTGTCTTGCAACACTATTTAATACTTAAGTAATGTTGCTATATTAAAACCTATTTTAAAAATATTAAAAGAAAAACTGCATTACATAGTTCCCATTGAGAAATATATTAAACAGTTATGTTAATAATTTTAAGGTAGAACTTTACATGGCTATGTCTTTAACAAAAAGTGTTTAGTCCTGGTTAATCTCATTTTATTATGATGGGCTTGTCCTGCTAAATTACCAGGTTTCTATACTCACTAAATTAGGAAATTGGCACCATTCATTTGCAGCAACATTTTTAAAGCTAATTTTTTTACAAATTCCAACAGCATGAAAATTAATGCTATATTTGCATTGTTCATGTCACACAACTCCAACCATCCAAAAATGTAAGCCTTTTGAAACAAACATGAAAATAAGGCCCTTATAGTTACTTAATTAAAACACCTGACAATATGAGTTTCTTATCTGGTTTATCTTTATGGACAATTCTTAAAGAACATTAATCTCACAGTGTTTACTAAGTGTAAAAATTATTTTTATCTTTGAGAGAGGGCTAGCATATGCCACTTATTGTAACATCTTGAGTGCCAGTACCACTTAGTAGTAAACAAAGCAATAAAACACTGCCAGACATGTAAACAACAAAATTCTTAATTAGAGACTGCTACTAAATTCTGAGACCATTTTCTAGTGGCCTGTAGTTTGAAAAATACTCATCTTCTTTTTTCTTAGGCTGTGTGGAAGTAGTTAGGACATAATAGATAAAAAGCAGATTTTCAAACCAAGCAGGAGAACAGAATGGGTTTTAGGATGGAAAGAAGGGTGCGTTTCATTGGAGTACACAACAGGCTTTTGTCAAGATTTGCAAAGGCACTGTTATTTTTCCAGGTGCTCTATTTGTAGCTACAGAAACCAAGGGCTTATCTAGCTAAATGATTACAGTGTCATACAGTATCCCGGACTTCTGAAAGTTGAGAAACTAACACATAAAACTCCTTTCTTCTCCTAATAGAGAATAAAGCCTCCGGGCCACTGAAATACTACACTGGATTCAACCTTGGATGTTAATTTGGTTTCTTAACCCTTAATTGAGTGGTATAAGGACAAGATTGACACTTCAAGAAAAAAATGATACTTCAGAACAATCTCCACATGTAAGCAAAGCAGTGGTGAATGCTACCTGGTTAGACTCAGTCCCATACAAGGAATGGAAAGGGAGAGGAAGTAGATTTTTTTGATAGCAACTAATTTTAATGGCCACTTATCAAAGTATAGTTTTAAATAGACAGCATTAGGGAACAAGCACCAGGATTACTGGATTGCAAAAGGCTCATGTTGCCTTGCCTTTATGCAGTTGCTTATGTATAAATAGAGATGAAAAGTTGGTTTCATGAAGAAGCTTAGACCTGTAAATCACTTGAGATAAAATTTACAGGAGAACTACTGTAAAAAAATGATGGTCTGGAAAACCTGATAAAAAGAAGTCTAAGGTCTAAGAGATGAGGATGTATCTTAAGGTTACAACATCTTGGGAAATTCCATGATTAGTAGAATTAGGACCAACGGTATTTATTTTTTCCAGTCTGAAATTTCACTATTGAAAAATAGAACATAGAAAGATGATACGGCAAGATGATTTAATCGACATATGACTAATGGGCTTTAAAAATGCTAAGGTTGTTTTTTTTTAAACAACTGAACTGTGAATATAGACCTATCATGCAATAGTGATAGTTACATGAGAAGCAAATGGAGGTACCTGAAATTTTTGAAGATAACCAGGACATCACCTCCATTTATTACTCTGAATGTTTTTGCACTAATGACTGGACAATTATTTGAGTTGAAGTATTTATTTCCCAGTTCCGCTACTACTATTTATTATTACATAGTAACTTTTATTCTATGATCTAAAAAATCACTTTAACATAAACCTGTAATGACTGTATTTCTGGTTTTGTTTTACACATGAGAAAACAGTGCCAGAGGGAGATTAATTGACTTGCCCGAGACCCCACAGTAAACAAATGGCAAAAAAAATTATCATAGGTAGTCCCAGCTATCTTCTTGACTCCTCTGGCTTTTGTATAACTCTTGTGTATATGAATTCAAAGCGTGCACTTACCTTCTCATTTGAAAATATAGGAATAATCTTGACTTTTAAGAAAAAGTCATCAGTCAATGGTTCTGATGCATTGTTCTGTGTAATGAAATGCTATTGTATTCCTTGAAGGAAATATAGCGCTGTACTAAATAAATTGCATACAAAGTTACCGGTAATCATATGGAGCCAGAGTAAGCATTAAAATGGTTATAAACAAGACTTCATGTTCTGAACTACAAGTGCATTGTGTTTCTCAACTAATTCAGTTTAGAATTTTTGCTGGTTGATTTTGCCTTTTAAATGTTAACTGTCTTTAGTCTCAATAATAAAGAGGTACTAGCCTGTTCTAACTCTAATTTTAACATACGTAATTCCTTCTCATTTCTTTTGAAAAATGTAACTGTTACATATTTTTAAGTTTTCTACAAAACTTAAAGTAGAAGAAACTTTGAAGTTGTGTATTTTTCTTCTTAAGTGTTCCTTTATGGATTTCATTGAGGTTTTAAGAATTAGGATATCTTCAGAGGAAAGCAAAACAAATTCTGGAAAAACAATGTTGTGGGTATAATTTTTGCACATTTGAGCCATTAATGTTTAATACTATCCCTAATACATGATGTGTTTTCTGTACAGTTCTATATACAATTTTTCCCACCCTCTCATATTCAGAGTAATTTGGGGTTTTCTGAAAGACAAGCTTATCAACCTAGACCATAACAAATCCACCGTAATCCTTTGAGGAATGTTCTTCTGATAAACAGGTTAAATAAGTGAGAAATATTAAAAAGTCTTAATATGAAAAGGGAAAACTGAAATACTTCAAAAAGGACTGGTGTCTTTTTCAAAAGTATTGGGTTTTTTTGCAAGTTACTGGTTTTACAAGAATACTAAAGAGACATTTTGCTTTGCTTTCCATGAAAAAAAGCAGTTGACCCAGAACTTGAAATTAAAGTCCTAGAAAGACCAGCCTTTTCTGATATCTCTTGAACATATTTGTAAAGCAATTTATTACAGTTCACTTTGTGTTTCCACGCTATAGCTGGTTGTTTCATTCAAAAAGTTTAACCGTGAGAATTTATTTTTGCTAAGAATGTCATGGAATGGTCAATTTTATTGAGCTTCTTTACTCCACTTTGCTTTAGTACTTCTAAAAAGGAGGCACATCTAAGGTATTTTTACCAAACCCATAAAATGAAAATAAAAACCACTGACGTCCCCACCCTGTATTTCAAAGCTGTGTGTCTTGTCAAAACAACACTGTTGCACTTGTAAAAAGAAAGGAGGTTTTAAAAAAAAAATACTGCTCATAGACTATTTTAAATTCCTATTTAAATAGGCAACATAAGAATTGTAATTTAAAATCTTAAAATGGCCCCAAAATCCTAACCAAAAAAAATAATATGTGTACTTTCCCTTCCCACCTTGACTTGTCATCCCCTCAATAACTAATCACTTATGGAATAATGCTGAAAATGCTCAAACCAACCATTACAACTTACAAAAATTAAACTTCTTTGCATTCAGAAAACAGAAATGCATTCAGTCCTAAAGATCAAAAACCCTGGGCACTTAGTGTTTTTTCTACAAAAGAAACAGGAATGTATTGAAAAGAGCATTAAATTGAACATTTGCTCATTTTTTAAGCATATGATTTGTTCTTTCAAATCTTACACAGTGAAAAATTTACCATCCTTAACTTCAGACAAGCATGAGTTCACACAAGTGATACAAAGGTGTAGAAGCAGAATGGCTGCGTGAAAACCGAAGATATTGAAAGACAGATTTTAAAGATTACTGATGTGGAAGTGTAGTTCTAACTTAGAACTGCTGAACCTGTCTTTATTTCTCAATTATATACGAAGTGGAAATGAAGCCAACATCAGGCAGAAATAGAGCAAACACTGCCAGAGACTATTCAAGTATGTCTTGCTCAGATTTATGGCCAAGGCTCCATAATAAAGAACACAGGGTGTACCACAGAAACACACAAAACAGTCTTCATTCAGAAAGGATTCTATTATTTATTCATGGAGCGTATCATGCTATAAAAATCTGGCAAGCCAGGAAATCAAAAGTCTACAGAGTAACTGAGTATTAAGTATTGTCCCTCTGCCCGCCATTCTCTCCATAAATCCTTTATTCACAATGTCCGCTTAATATTCAAATACAAGCGTGTGGCTTTCCGCTAAAAGGAATTGGTTCCAGCTACCGAAAATGAAGATCGAGTAATAAATTGCTCGGTCAAATACAATATCCTACTGATTTTGACAGAGAATTTGGTTTTAAAACAGATGCCTGTGATAGCCATCAAGGGCAAAACAGGCATTGGTGAGCTACGCACCGCAAAACAAATCTACAGCTCATTTAACAGGGAACAATAGAGGAGTAGATGAGGGACTCCTCCCTCTGGCTAAGAAACCATTAGCCTATTTTCTCGTCTAAGCCCATTCAAACTCGCCGGGCCCTGACCCTGCCTTTGCCGGACCGTGTCCCGTCCCGTCCCCGCCCCTC
>JANXJC010000078.1:62140242-62152017 GCA_027564655.1 Leptodon cayanensis | reverse complement strand
GGGGAGGTTGGTGGAGGGGCCGCGGCTTGGGGACTGGCTGGGCAGCAGTCAATTAGTGGTGAGCAATTTTCATTTGCATCACTTGTTTTTCTTGGGTTTTCTTTTCCTCTCTCTTTGGTTTTTGTTTGTTTGTTTGTTTGTTTTTTGTTTTGTTTTTTTTTTCTTTTCCTTACAATTGCTTTTAAACTTCTTTTTAATTATTAAACTGTTTTTATCTCAACCCATGAGTTTCTTTCTCGCTTTTACCCTTCCGATTCTCTCCCCCCATCCCAAGGGGCAGGGGCAGGGAGCAAGTGACAGTGGCTGTGTGATGCTTAGTTGCTGCCTGCTGTCTGACATTCCACATAGGTTTTTCTCAGGTGCTTATCATCTCACTAGCTATGAGCTTCACAGGCATTAATTTAACTCTGTAAAATCTACTGAAGATACAAGGATGGCATTATCCCATCTTTATAGCCAAGAATCAGAGACACAATGAGATAAACTGAAAAACAGCCTCTAATTTTGCTTGACCAATTTGGGAAATACAAGTTTCAAAATACTTCACATTATCTTCCTGTAACATCACCAAGCGTATTTTCCTGTGACTTTAATTTGCAAGAGTTTAGCTCAACATGTTTGCAACACTACTAGCTCACACTGGACATGCAGAAAATAGGGAAAACAGTAACTGGACAAAAAGTCTTCTTTAAGCAGTTTGTTTAATGTTATATAGTAGCTCTGTGTTCTGTGATCCAGTTTTATAGAAGTAAGTTTTCTCTAAGGTAAGAGTCTATTATCTTAACTTTCAGACCATTGTTTCAGTCCAAATCTTCCAAAGCATTTGCTAAATATCTTTCAAGTTCTGCAAGAAATGGGAAGAAGACTATAGTAACCATTGCTACATAGTCCTTACTGATCCTACAAGCAGCTTTAGCCTACAAGGTCATGTCTAAGAGAATATGTGGTCATCACATTAAAGTTTATCCTACTATATATATTGTATATCGTAGTACAAGGATAAGAACACACAGAAAAATATGTAATTCTGGCACTGGCTGATTTTTGAGTGCTTGACTTTCTACCATAGTGTTTTTTATGACAAATTTGGAATGCAACGCTTAATTTTCTTTCAGAAAATAGATGGCACATTTCCATCGTGAGGAGTGACATTGACACACACTTCATTCCTCAGCTAAGTGGAAACTTTAGATTGACTACAAAACACAATAACACACAAACAAATATTTAAATAGAAGCAGTAAGTTGTTAGCTAGTGATCTATTTAGATCTGTAATCAATGCAAAATAAGCACTTTTCCAGTGAATTCTCCAGATATTCAGCGCTTAGGAAAACATGAGATATAGGAATTATTGGTTTTGTTTTCTGTCAGTCCTGGATTCTGTTTCAGCCTAAATATTTCAGGGAACACAGGTTATTCTTTCTCCCTTTCTACAATACTGTTCCTTCTCCCCCAGACCCTGAAACATGTTGCTGTACATGGCCAATGTTATGTTTTGCAAGGGATATCACAGCTTTATATAGCAGAAATGTCCATTCTAAAGGTTGCAGGGAATGCACAGAATGTAGTTTCTTCTTGGTGAGAAAGTTTACATGCTATGTCCTGTGTACCCCACTCTCCACAGAGAAGTATCCAGAGAGGCTCAGAAGCATCTTGCTGGGGTAGTGTTGCTGATCACATCTGCAGTAATAAAGAAGGTACATGGTCGTAGATGTTTTACTACCATATGTTTTCCACACAAACACATTACTTTTCAAACCTAAACTCAGTTTTTCCTCTAATTCCTCAAAATCTATCAAAATTCTCTTCCCTATTCAATTTTCTTTTCTTGTCCTCCCTTTTGCTTCTGTCCATTTCTTGAATTAGATAATTATTTTCATTTTATTTTCTTAACATCAGCAGAAGCCCTCCAAGACCCCAGGGAGGGCAGGGGAAGAAGGCAGACAACTGATTTCTGTAATTTGCTTTGGGATCTGTGCTGGGTCTGGCTGGGATGAAGTTAATTTCCTTCATAGCAGCCCATACAGTGTGATGTTTTGGATTTGTGACCAAAACAGTGTTGATAATACACCCATGTTTTAGCTGTTGCTGAACAGTGCTTGCACAGCATCCAAGCCTTCTGTGTTTCTTACACTGCACTCCCAGGTGGTAGGCTGGGCGTGCACAAGAAGTTGTGAGGGGACACAACCAGAACAGCTGATCCCAACTGACCAAAGGGGTATTCATTACCATATGATGTTGTGCTCAGCAATAAAAGCTCAGGAAAAGGAGGAGGAAGATTGAGGGCATTCAGGCTTATGGCACTTGTCTTCCCAAGTAACCATGACACACACTGAGGGCCTGCTTTCCAGTACAAAACAGAATTGAAGACTATACCCTTTCTGTGTGTGTGTGTGCAAAGTTTTATATTCTGACTGTCCCTGTGCAAATTTTCACAAGGATGGCAACAGATGTATCTGCAGTCTGAAGTATGAAAGTGCTAAGTTATTTGAAAGTCTACTATCATTGTTTAACCAGTGAAAAAGCCTCATTCTTGTTAACAGCTGAAGCATCTTGAGTTAGAGTTGTGAAAATAAATATCCTAAGACAGAAAACCAGTATAGATAATGTTATCCAAGGTCACAATTAAGGCTTTCCTCAGTTGTAAACAATTTATACCAGTATTCCATAACGAAATTGTTGGGCAAACGTAACAAAAGCCAGTGCTGTCATTACCACAAAACCATCAAGAATGACAACCAAGCTTTGGAACAGCAGGTATCTCACTTACATAAATTGACGCAACATCATAATTGTTAATAAAAAAAAAAGCAGCTCCAAGAAATAATTCTGCTCCTGACATTTCTGATCTCTGAGAATGTACACAAGAGGAAGGAAGTTCCTGTTAGGTGTCTGTTAATGAAATCAGTTAAATAGAACATTTTAGGCTTTCTTTTTTATGTTAGAGGTCTGGAAGGCTGTTAATCCCTGCCCTGTAACCAATTAATTGAATTTTAGAACACAACATCCTTTTAGATACCAATTAACCTACTTCAGTTCTTTTTGTGTAGAGCAGACTCCAGGCTAGGTCATTTAAAGTGTCTGCTTTCTTATTCCATTTCTTCCTTAAATCCCTCTGCTAATATGATGAATCGTTTGCTAGCTAACTTAATGCTCATGAGATCATTTGGTAGCCCTCTAATTAGCAGGTATGTTTCTTAGTTCTTATCAGTAATTGCTCATTAGTAGGCATAGATTTTTGTGCAACAATAAATGATTGTAATCTAAGGAACAAAAGTCAGCCACATATCACAAGCTTGCTAGAAAATAAAAGAAGAAAAAAAGAAGTCAAGAAGTAAATTTCTGTCATTTCTTGACATGGAAATATGGATTGGTTTTTGTTGCCATTTCTCTGTAGGCCTCTTGACAGACTTAACAAGATTATATATTTCTTACCTTCCTTAGAGTTTCTTTGAAAAACATTTTTCAGAAGTATCGCAGTATGCATTTCTAACAAAGCAGTTGTGCAGTGCCAGTTCTTGAATCATCCATAACCAACCCACCCTGACACACCCTCCCATCCCCTCCATCTGCTGCTCAATCTTGTGACGCAGATCAAATGACTACTGACATCCTAAAGTTTATCCATTCTCTTCCAAGAACAAATAGGGAGACTTCCAAGTGCTTAAAAAAACCCAACACTGCAGTCATTCTTTTAACAACTTTGACATGCCCACCACAGTGCTCTTTAAAAGAATACTATTTGGGGAAAAAAGGTACAGCTTCTTAACCTCTGTGTGTGTTCTTGCATTACCATGTAACAATATACATTATGCCCACACAATGAATTAAACTAGAAGGTAGCTGAAAAATAGGTAAAAATAATCACCCTGGGTTGTTTATTTGCAGCCCAGAGGCATACTGTGTACCAAAGAGCCAGAAGACACAATGAAAATTCATTTTTGAGGTTTGATATGAAGAAAACAATTTATCCTAATGAATGATGGGGTTGTTTCTAGCCCACCTACAGAACAACTTCTTGACTCAGCTCTGTGGTTCATTTGAGTTAGAAAATAATAATCTCTAATAATTCTACTTTTTTCTCTATAAAATAATTCTCTCATTTGCACCAAAATATTTTGAGTAAACTGCCCAAATATTTGTTTTATACTTCTACTTAGAATAATTATTATTTTATGCTTTACTAGAAGCTGACATAGTAGTGTTTATGATAACTTAAAGTGTTCAAACAGTTCACCTAAACAGAGAGTGGGTGGGTACTGACTGTTTCAAATGCCAGTAATAAATGCCAGTAATACATTTACAGGACACAAAGAATAGGTGCTGGCTTGAGAGTACTAATATCTGGACTTTCTTCTCTGTTTCACTATGGATGTTTGTTGTTACATTGGAAATAATTTCACCACCACCATGCCTTAGCTTCTGTACCTGAAGAACTGATATAATTATTCCCATCTAGCTATTAGTGTGTTTGAGATCCACTAGCACTGTTTATTAGCATAGCTATTTTAGATCTAGACTAAATACACTATCTTTCTTTCAGGCAATTCTCTACTTTCCATTCCTTCATATTCTCCGCTTCTTCCTCACCAACAGCCATTTTAATACTTTGAAAGTATAACCCAAGGAAACTATCAAACCAGTAAAATGTTCTTGCTTTTGGATTCTTTAATTTTTATTAAAAAGTAAATGAGCCTATATTATTCACAGACTGTTTCAATGTTGCATTTCACTGTAACTAGATTCATTGCCTCTCATTATTTGCACTACAGAAAAAGAGAAAACGATGATTTATACTCTTAATCTCATAGTTAAATAAAATTAACTTCTATACAGTCAGGCAATTCTTTCCTGCTTTTGTCTACAACGCAAATATTTTTAGTGGAAAAATACCTCTAAAACATGTCCAGAATAAATTTTTTGCTATATCATTCTTCAAGTGTTTTAAAATAATTACACCATTTAAAATGTGATTATGTACATCAGCACAAGTTAAGAAGTATTAATGTACATAAGAAAATGAACAATTCTTAGTGATAGTATAGTTAATTAGATGGAGATGGTGGAATTGTTAATGATGCAAGAAATACCCATGTTTATTTCTGTTCTGTATTTAGAAGGATGAAAATGATTTATTCAAAACAAATGAAGAGGAAGTACTTTCCAGGCCATTAATATGGAAAGTTTTCTAAGAAAAAAAGTTTTAATTCAGCAGATCAAATGATTTCCACAGAAAAACCCTAGAAAAGTTGGCAGAGAGTCCTTTAGCTCTTCTAACAATAACAAATTCTGGAAAACAAAGGAAGTCTGAAAAGACAAAGAGGACAAATTAGATGACCCAAATTCCAATAGAAGATTGAGCCTACCAACATCACAAAAAGAAATAAATCCTATTACTATAAAGATGTAAGAATAATCCAGTGAATCTGACTTTACAGGAAACAGATCTTCTCAAGCAAACCATTGGCATTTTGTTTGTACATACAACAGAGTTTTGTAAGGCACTGACATGAAAATGGTGGCTAAAATAATGCTATATGAATATGACTGTCTCTGAGGCAGATACCCGGGGAACTTGCTACAGGATTTTCAGGTTCCCAGCCCCATTTCCATGAGGTTTTAGGATTCTTAATTTAGCAGAGAACTGAGCTCTAGCTCAGTAAGCACTTCCTGGTCCTGAGCTTTATTCTTAGAATCACAGAATCATAGAATCATTTCAGTTGGAAAAGACCCTTAAGATCATTGAGTCCGACCATTAACACTGCGAAGTCCACAACTAAACCATGTCCTTAAGCACCCCATCTACATATCTACATCTTTTAAATACCTCCAGGGATGGTGACTCAACCAATTCCCTGGGCAGCCTGTTCCAATGCTTGATAACACTTTTGGTGTAGAAATTTTTCCTAATATTCAATCTAAACCTCCTCTGGCGCAACTTGAGCCCATTTCCTCTTGTCCTATCACTTTTTACTTGGGAAAAGGTAGGGTAGGTCTAACCCAGAGGTACAAAATCTAATGCTCCAGCCTCAGGACTGTGTGTGCATTTCCGAAATCTCAGCCCAGATGTTTGATGTATTAGACAGCTTTCCTGGGCCTGCACTTCTTCAGTCAGAAATTTTCCTACAAGCTCCTCTTTTTTATCTGTAGAGACTATTTGTCTGACAGTACAAGTTTTTTGAAAGGATGCCTGTGGTTAGGCAGATGCTCAGCAATGAAAAAAAAAAAAAAATCATGCCAAAAGCAAGGGAAAAAAAAAATAACTGAAGCAAGTTATTCAAAGTCATGGTGGTGATATAAACAGTTTTGAATTTCAGATCAGTTCATATAGGAGATTATGCCAAGAGTACTGCATTCTCTGCTGCACATATAATGAAAAACTGTGGGTATGCAGACTTAGGCTTTGTGGGCTTCAGTAAGGCAGAAGTACACTGACTTCAGCTTCATGATGCATTGTCAGTTGCGTAGGAGGTCCCCCTTCAGTAATAATCTCAAATCCTATGGAATTCAGTAACTAAGCTAAGAACATGTGTCAGGCAGCTGCTGACATACTTGTCCAAATGTTCCAAAAATGGTAGTACAAGACTTAGCCTCTCAATGGCTGTTGAAAAATCAAGAAACAAAGGCTCACCCATACTAGCCCTAGTTGTTTGGTATCTGTTGTTGTAAAAAAATCAGCTTGTTTACTGTTACCTGGAGTTCTCCAGCTAACCGTACTCAGGTAGACTGCCCTCTGCATGGGAAGAAAGCTGAGGTGGACGCCATGCAAAAAGTAGAGTTCCTGAAATGGAAAAATGCTTCCTCCATTCCTTTTCATAGTGAAAAGAGTTACGCGGCATCACAGATGTCAAATCTTTCAGGATAAATGGAAGTTTTGAAATAGATACTTTACTTACTGCTGTAAATGCCCCTTTCTGACAGGGACATACAAGAGGAAGCTGACAAAAAATTCATGTCAGTATTTTTGTTTTAGCTCCTGAATCCCTCTTTGGACATTTCAACAAGTAACTTGGTTACCAGAAGTCCTGGAATGAAGTCCTTTTATTGATCTTGTCCAACTTCTGGAAATAAGACTATTCATTAGTAAGTTTTTTCCAATAAATGTCCTGTAATGAGGTCATGACGTTCCAAGCACATTATGAAATGCTGGCGAACCCCGATAGTGGAGCTTGATTGTATCACATGGACATAGAAAAATAGTGGACAGAAGTCCTTCCATGTCATTTGTTTCCCAAAAGGGAAATTCATCTTTTTTAATGCTATGCCAGATACAACTCTGAGTATAGAGCTTTTCCCACAAGTCTTTACCTCCTTCTTTTCAACTCCAAAAATCTTAGTTATTTAGCAGTTCATATGATCACTTGGGCACACGCAATAAAATACAGATTTGGCCTCTCTATATTTCCATTATATATTTTCACATTTTTCAGGCTTAGATATTGCCAAGCTTGCAAAATCAAATCCATTCTAGTTGAACACTGAGCAGGTATCAGATATTAATCACTGAGCAAAATTAATATCAGAGAAAATCTGATCATTCTCTAGTAAATTTCAGGCTCCAGGACACAAGAGAGTCTTCCATTCCAGATTCTTTAACTTCACAGATGTGTAACTGTAAAAAGGTATTTACACTGTGCTTACACACTGTTATCCCAGAATTTAAAGACGCCTTTAGTACATTTCCAAGGAGTCAGTTTACGAAGCCTGGTAAACTATAGGACTCAGTCTTCATTTCCACCTTGGAGAAGATAAAGGTTTTGTCTTTCTTACACAACCCCTCTTAGAAAAAAGTTTTGGACACTTTAATTTTTCATATCAATATTTCTGGATTATAGTCTTCCAACCACGCAGCTATTACATTGCTATCTTATAGAAAAAGTATGCCAAGTTGATTTGTTTCAAATAGCTGGTATAATTCCTTTTCCTTTAACTCTACATATCTTTGGTTTTGAATAAAAAAAGATAAAAAATGAAGATTTCTTAAGAACTGGTAGATTCATTGACCAACAGTATGTTCTACAGACCTAATAACTAGACAAAAATACAGAAGAGGATATTTACAGTTCAAGACTAGTAAATACAAAATAGCCAAACAATCATTACTAAAAGTTAACACTAGATCCTACAAATTTCTCCATGCATGTGTCACATAGCTCATATTTTGTCTCTGATGTTCCTGTACATAACAGGCAGAAATACAGAACTTTTGCACAAACTAGAATTAAACTTATAGAACGCTAGTCTTCTGCAGAAACATAATCAGCTATAGAAATGAGTGAATAGGTTCAACAAATTCATTCCTTATATGTGCATTCTGCAGATCATCACAGACTCTGCTGAAGAAGTATTTTACATCAAGCTGGTGAAAATATTCTATGCTTTTATGTTTCTGTAGCTCTACAGAAGATAGATACAAAGGGGACACAGAGGAAAAAATTAAAAATACACTATCTCCATCACGGACTTTACAGCAATTATTACATATTTCTCTTTTGTTTTTACAATAAAGACATAAACATACAAAAGGCAGAAAAGGTGTCAGGAAAGAAGAGAAGGTAAGCACACTGTAACATTTTTACTATGATTCAACAAAGTACTGTTCATCAAACAGAGCAAATGATTACATATGTATTCTTATATTCTCACAAATGCAAAGTAAAACATGTTATCCTCAATGTCAGTGAAGTAAGTTTTGTCTTTTTTTGACTCCAGACACCACCTTTTTTCGTTTCTTCCAGCCTTGCTACCATGCAAAAATTGCATGACTGAGTTTTTCAGGACATTCACACATCTGCATCTCTCCTCAAAATTTCCTCAAAGATGCTCTTTCTGTTGACCCAACTTTTCTGTTGCCACAACTGATAATCTTTGCAAAGATTTCCATCACCAGGACAAGAAACCAGCATGTTCTGTGGCAGTCTGGCTGAAGAAAAAATGTGTAAAAGAAATTTTCGCTCCAGCAAGAAGGGATAAATGAAGCTAGTTCCATGGTGATCTGTTACATGCAGCAAAAGCTTAGAAACTTAGCTCCCTGGACAAAAGGAACATTTCATGTAGAAAAGCTACAGATTCTTTTCTGGAAGTGAGTTTTACTGGAATATGTCTTGTGGCTTACCTAAGCAAAACTTTGTTGAGTTGAAGAAAATAATTCTGTTACTTCTCTTTGTACACAGATGACATATAACCCACTACTTGTGAAAAGTCTGTAGAAAGCAGTATCACACCTCCAAAATGCTCTTTTTTAGTGTTGTGAGACTATAGGTTGTTCATAGTCTGGTTTCTGGATTAACCTGTTTTTTTATCCTCTCTCTGTGAATGGAGCTGAGTAACATAATAAGCTGCCTAACTTGTAGGGAAAATAAATTTTAGTCAGATAGGAGTGAAATGAAATAAAATATCCTATCATTTAAAAGAAAAGTTATAGAAAAAAAGTAATAGTGAAAAACTGTACAACAGAATGAATTACCCCTTTGGATAGAGACCTGCAACTGCACCAATAGGAAGAAACAATAGATTCTGATCTAGATATAATCCAGCTCAGCTACATCTACCCTTGCTATTATGCTGCTTTAGGAACTTGCAGATTAAAATTTACTTTTATAAAATTTTAGAATTTTATAAATTTTAGTAGACTGTAAAAAACAAGAAACAACAAAGTTTAGATAAGCAGATGATATCTAGAATTAGCTTCCTTGAAATTTTTAATTTTCTTAGAGAAAACCCTACCAGAGGAAGTTGAACTAAATAAAATAACACAAAACAAAATAAAAGAAAATAATCTTCTATAATAACACAACTAGACATTATTCCATGCTGTACTTTAACAAGTATTCCTTAAAGATGCTAAACTATAAGTAAAGAAATTTGAGCATGAAGCTTCTCTATATCAAAACTGATTTTTTCAAGTGCTGTTTTCTAAGGTATTGTTTTATTGCAACCTCTTTATGATCAGGGACCAGAGCTGCCTTGAAGCAATCCATCTATTGTGTAAAAGGGAAAACCACTTCATCCTACTTGCTGGGACATACGTCTTGCATTTCAAGTTGTTTCTAAGAAACTGCAGAAGCATGACAATACAAACTTGACTATACACAGTTTTGAGGCATGACTCTACCTTTAAGTGTATGTTATTACGCAGTTCACTTCATCATGAAAAATTAGAAGAGAAGGATGTTTCTGCATTTCACACTAACGAGAGCTACATTAAGGAAACTGGATTTCTTCATAATGTCCTTTTAAATTGCATCCCAAGATAGAGAAGCCATATCCTTTTCATTCACTAAGATTGAACTACTGCATGAACAAGGCTTTGAAATATTACCTTTTTACTAGACATGGCTACAATTTTATTAAGGTGTTCTGTTTACCACCAATAGTAAGCAATCCACACCAGGAAGTCTCTATTCAGAATAAATAAGTATTTGAGAGCACTGTTATACATCCAGTTTAAGTTCTACAGTAAAACAAATAAATTTGCTGTCACAAGAGTTTCTTTATCCTGTTTGACCCAGGGAGAAATGGCCATACAAGTTCATGTTAATACCACACCTAGCCCAGTATCCTCTCTGATGACAGTCTGAAGGAGATGCTTAGGGAAACTGTGTTAGAAAAAGGTCAAGAGTAAAAGCAATCCACCTCCCACTTTGATAACTTCTATTTTCTTTCAATCAACAACTTTAAGGTTTCCTGAGGCAGGGGTTTCATTTGGACTGTTGCACTTAATAGGCATCAATAGAAATTCATGGTTAATTCCATTAATCTATATGCCTTATTTTGAACCTATTTTTATAATTTCCTTTTACATTTTGTAATTTTTAGTTCTACAATTTAAGTATATTTTCTGTCAAAAACCCCTCACTGTTGCTTTTAAACAGATGCCTGGTAGTTACATTGTTCTCTATGCCTTTCTGGATAATCCCTGATATTATATTTGACTTTTTGACCACTGCTGATTATTGAGTTGATTTTTGCAGAGAAATACCCACAATAATGTCCAAGATCTCTATTCTGAGTTTAAATAGACCACTAAAAAGCCCTTACATATAATTCATGTATAATTATTTTATATTTCCCATACGCATCTGTCAGTACTTGTCAATACTGCTAGGGAAAGCATAGAATCTTAAGACCAATTCAGTGGAATTATTACCTTTAAGCAGTTTAATTTTTTAATTTTTTTTTTATTCCAGCAAATGAAGAAATATCTTTTATTTTTCAGCACATTACCTTGCAAACAGATATCTCTAAAGTGACCAGTTAAAAATGTTTGAGAAAAGTCCCTGACAAAGAATCTTTGTTTGCACCTATAGGTTCACATTAATTTCTTGTGTTTCTTGTGCCTTTGCAGAGGCACTGCAAAGTCAAGAAGCTCTATTTCTTATCCTCAGGTCAATAGGGAAATAGAATGTCTACAATTGTATTTATGGAAGACTTTGAATAATGCTGGTGTAGGAAGACAGACTGGGAAATGATTTACAATTTATTTCCTACAGAATAATCAGCAATCTGACAGGAAGCAACAGGTTGGGAATTCGCTGAAACACTAGCTAGTAAGACCATTCAGATCAAGTTAGATGTTTGTATCCTATTAAGTGACGTGCGGAAAACAGACTCCACAATCTGTAAGATTGCAAAGTAGGTATGTTTATTCAGCGCCGGGCAGCACAGGGGGTAGTACCTCCAAAGTCGTGCGCGCCATGGCTTGCCTCTTTCATAATTTATACATTTTACTGATGCATATGCACGAGATTTCACAATACGCCTATACATATTCA
>JANXJC010000078.1:62083803-62095834 GCA_027564655.1 Leptodon cayanensis | reverse complement strand
CTAGTGGGCATGGATGATGGTTGGACTCGATGATCTTGAAGGTCTTTTCCAACATAAATGATTCTATGATTCTATGATTTTAGCACACTGTGGACAATGCATATTGTGTTAACAATTCTAAACTTAATTTAGCACAGCAATTCTCTACAGATGCATTCCATTGTCATATTCTGTATAATAGCATTATCTTAGGAATTAGTACTTAATGGTAAACAAAAGTGTTTATTCCTATGAGCAGGAGCCCACCAGGTGACTGGAATCTAGTTTTACGTTATGCTCTACATAGTCAAAGTCTAGAGCTACACTTATAATAAGAAAATAAAAATTAGAGAGTTATTTTAAAAGAAAGATTATGGTGTCTTATTACTTTCATAAACTGCTATTTTTCCATGACTGTATTCAAATTCTGTGCCTCAGAAAATCATTCTTGGTGAAAAGTTCCTAATCCAGTCACAATCAACATTAAGAATAATAAAAAAGAAAGCATCTATAAATCAGCAGCCAGGAGTTGTATTAAGGAAAGGGTTACAGCTAAGATCAGAGTGAGGGTCAATACACGGACCTGGAAGACTTGTGTTCAAGTATTTGCTCTTTAGAATACACAGAGCTATCTATTGAAATTGCCAGGGAAAAGTGTCTGAAAAAGTTTTAAATCTGAATTGAAGTTTTGATTTTAGAAATAAACAGGAATGTAATAAAGGGGTGTTTCTCCAAGGCAGTGTTATCATACTAACACGTGTACAGGTTTCATTCTTAATGTATTACTAACGCCGACCAAAGAATTTATTTATTTGACTTACAGCACAGTCCCACAGTTTCATATATCTATCTGCTCTGAGCACAAAGAGCCCTTCTGCATCACTGAACTCTTCATAGACTGGGGACTTAATTTTGAAATATTCATCTCCTTTCACTCCTTGCTTGTTTGTCAGATTGCAAGAAATACAAGTAGATGGAAATCAATGGAAAATGTAACATCAGTCAGTCAAATGTGAAAAGTGATGTTAAGTAAGTCTACATATACAATATAAAGTGAAATTAAAATAAAAAGCTGGTATCTCAAGAAATTTGTTCTTGAAAACAGCTACTTAAGCTTTTCTAAAGGGAAATCATGCCACACAAATCTAATTAAATTCTTTGGAGGAGGTCACAGAGTTCTTATTTATCTAATAACCTGCTTGGGCTTGGAGAAGGTTTTCTGCTATATAGGAAGATAATGAAATACGAAAAGGTATTTTCATAAATAAGTAATTAGTTAAAATAAAAGAAACAGAAGATAGAAGCAAATGGTCAGGCTCTACCTTGGAAGAAGATTATCCTTGGAGTTCCATGGGAATGTGCATTGAGGTCCTTGCTATTCAATGAAGTCCTAAACAACTTATAGAAAGAAGACTGAGCAATGAGATGACAAAGTTTGATGATGATACTAGGTCACAGTAGTAAAAGTAACAGCTAACTGTGAAGAAGAGCAGAACACAAGCACAAGACTGAGTGATCAGACAATAAAACAGCGGGTGAAATTTAATATAGAAAAATGTAAATTAATGCACATGGAAAAAAATTTCTAACTTTACGTATAAATCAAGAGGTCTGAACTTATCATTACCACTCAGGAGACTGTGAAGTTAAGACTCCATGGAAACATAACCTCACTGCTCAGTGGTTAAAAAAAAAGCAGATTTTTTACATTATTAGGAAAGGAATAGGAAACGAAACAAAGCACGTAATGACACCACTGTATATATAAGTGTTCAGACACATCTTGAAACACTGCAGGTAGTTCTGGCCTATCCCCATTTCAAAACAAACTTTTTAAACTTCAGAGAGGTTCAGAGGTCAGTAGCAAGGGTGACTAAATGTATGGAAAAGCTTCTTTGCAAAGATTTGCTAAATAAGATAACAATAATAACCACATTAAGAAGAAGCATGAAAAGATAGATTAGACTGATCCAAGAATGATTAGAGCTTGGGAGGAACCTTTGGTTATGTCTATTCCAGCCTCCTGTTCAAAGTGCAGTCAATACTGAATTCAGACTAACATGCTCAGAGCTTTGTCCAGTTAGGTCTTGTTGGGTCATCCTCCAAAGATGGAGACTGAACAAGTTGGTCTTCAATGAAAAATGTTTTCTTCATATCCAGTCAAAACCTCCACTTTTTCCACCAAGAGCCACTGAATTCACTCATCTTTATCAATATCTTTAGTCTCCAAAATAAACACAAAAATTACAGGGACGAGTCATCAAATGAAGATGGCAGGAGCAAGGTTCAAAACAGACAAAGGAACAGGAACACAGCTGGATGAATTATGGAACTCTTGCTGAGACTCTTGCAGACAATGAAATTTTATGTGGGTTCAGGGAGACTTGGCATATCCATCCACAGAAGAGTAAGCCACTGAAGCTTCCTCATGAATGCTTAGGAGACGTGATATTTGGCTAAGTGAACCCTTGTTCTCACCTGACACAGCTATTACATTAATGCTCTTTTAACAGTTTCTGGTAACACATACCCACTATTGATGGGAAGCATAGATTTCAATTTTTTAGATCAGCTTTTCTCCTTATTAATTCTATATAATGATAGCCCACCTCTCCATCTAGAGCTTGTTTACACAATGTGTATCAAACAAAGTTCTTCACGGTTTTAAACACCACTATTCTACAATTTACTTGTAATAAACCCACCTGTGCTGTCCAGAGACCCAAAGCATCAGTTCTGCAGGCAAGTGGGGATTTGTCAAAAATACCATCAAGGCTCATGAGGCATTACAAATAATGGTTCTGATGGGCAAGAAACCTCCTTCATGAGTGCTAGTCCTCATGCTGTTAGGAAAGCTGAATTTAGTAGTCTTGAATGCTAGGGATTAATGTTGTTTGCTACATTCAAAGTGCTTCTAAAATCTCCCCAAAGCCCCTCCACTAGTGCACTTCTTGACTATCTGCAGCAGCACATCACTCATTTGGTACTTAACTTCTCCTGAGTACACTTTGCTAATCATTAAAAATTGTTCCAAATGTCCTGTCTCACACTTTGCATCAGCTGACTCCAGAATCTAAATTCATGTATTTAAGCCATTTCAATGGGGAAGGGGGAGGAAGCAAAGGTAAGTCACCCTGACAAACACAAACAGAACAAAACCCCAAAACTGAAGACCATAACTCTCCATCTCAGAGAAATTTTGCTGTTTGTATGGCTTACTAACAAGAAACAGACCTTGAAGCTAACAGCTGCAAGTTAAAATATATTAATATCAAAAGTCAAGAGCCAAAATATGAATGCACTATAACTGTTTTATAACTGACATGTCTGTTTTTATGATGGATGCCATTAATTCTGTTATTTTATTTTAGATAATAAATCCTGAAGACCTAATCAAATGTGAAAAATGAAGCAAGAAAATAGTACAGGCACAAGGAAAGACACATCTGGAGGAACACTTGTAGCTAGGGGGAAACCACTATATTTTGTAGTGTTCATGAATGATATGTAATTCCCACAGTGGTTTTATTTACTGAGCTGGCTATTGACATTTTGAATTTCAGGAGCATAAAAAGCTACCTGAATTAATTTCAAATTATGATGTGATTATCCTTCCTGTAATACGCTTTATTTTTATCAACTGAAAGCAATTCTAAAGGTTGCTGGCTCAAGATTTAGTTCAAATATGGGAATATACTAAACTTCAGTAGAAAAGAGAGGTTCAAAGATGAAGTGGAAAGAAAGGAAAAAAATTACTCAGGCCAGAGACAAAAGCTATAAAATATCTGCATAACCTGTTTTTTTGTTTGTTTTGATTTGGGTTTGGGGAGGTGGGGCTTTTGTTTTTACTTTTGTCCTGAGTGGTGAAAAAAGTTGAATAACTCAGTAGACAGAAACACAAGAAACCTGCCAGAGGTAAAACACACTAGAAAATAAATCTCTTACCCTGAAGAGAAAGATTTTATTACATTGCTCTGTTTTCACTTGATTGAAAGCTATGTCAAAAATGTCTCTTTTGAAATAGGGAAGAGCTGTATCTTCTTATTTAACCAAAGATGTTGTCCAAACTACCTTTAAATACTATAGACAATGCAGTCTTAAGAGCTCCACAAAATCTTCTATTGCATCAGTCATTGCATGATTTCAGGCCAAACAATACTGAAAGGAGTTCCCATACAAAACAAAATACAAATACGAGTAGAGGAAGTAAATCATATACAAAGAGTCAAGTCCAGATTTCCAAAGGTGAATAAATCACCAAATTTCATTACAAGCAGAACTGAATATCCTAATAAACAAAACACGTACACATATGTGTTCACTCCTCTCATAAACTGTATTCCTATTTTAAATTGATTAGATTAAGAAGATTTCTTTTTTTTTTCAGAATGAAGACACAATCTTACACTGTTTTTCTAATTTCAAGATACTGACTCCTCAAAGGGTTGACAGTGTTAGAAGAGCTGCACAGAATGATATAAAAGCAGACAAATTTGGCCAATACAGTTTTCTCCACAGCATTTAAAATCTAAGTGTGCAGACTTTTCTGGAAAATTAAGTGTTCAAGTAGGTAAAAAAATAATCCAATACTACCCTAACATCATTTATTTTCCTCTTCTTCCCTTTTCCCAGTAGCTTCACAACGACTTGGAAATAAAGCCTCAAGTGGAAAGAATCTATATCAGGAAGTAGACAGGAAAGAGGAACACAATTTTCTAACATAGAAGTGAGGAGCAAGCCATGTATTTTCATTGTCTAAATGTAGGAAAGTGACTTAAGTCAGGAACATAGATTCCTTACCTATTCAGCAGAGAAAAGGGCACATTCCCATCTTAGATACTCTGAATTGCCCTGGAGATTGCCTAGTCAGAGGGAAAAAAGCTCCTAACCTGGGCATCTGAAGAGTACCTCTGGTATGACTGCCAATGGCACCCTTCACATCCCAAAAGCAACCATATCCCAAGCAACTCTGCTTTGATACTTAAAAGTTCTGCCTTCATTACTTCTTCATCTGTTCATGGGAGCCATAAAGAAAATTCCATTGTTTAAGTAAATAAGTTCAACAGAAATAACAGCTAGCTTGTCATGTTTTCAAATGAAACTATATTAAGAAGCTTATAAACTACGTATCCTATACGTCTGCAAGGCCTAACTGTGAATCCAGTAACAGAACCACAAACTAGAAAAGGCTCCTCAATTTTATCCCACTGTTAAGGATTCTGTTAATCTTGCTCTGTGATCTTAATTAAGCCTTCTACTACCACTACAGCCATACAATTCCCTTCACAAAGTAATCAAAATCAATTGTTCCAACACACTTAGTTGGAAGTCTGCTGTGAAATCTCACTTCCCTGTCAGTCATCTCATATTCAGCCTAAATTTCTTCCTGGCCACTCCATTCTTTTTATTTTTGTACTGATACTTCCTTCAGTTTAAGCAAGATTTTAATCCTTCCTGGTTCCCAGACTGTATATCTCCATTGCTATCACATTTAATTTCCTCTTTAAGAGGATTCAGCAGCATGACATCATATTACTGGTCCACATCATACTTCTCCCATTATGGATAAACCTTTCTCAAACTCGAGTAATAAGAAATGTATGCTATATTCCAGCTGGATAGTTCTCCATTATACAAGCCAACAGTATTCACTTCACTAGTGGAAAAGTTTGCTTTATGCATTCTAGAATCCCATTTTTCTTTTTCACAGCAACCTCACATTGTTAACTATAAGTAAATCTGTGATCTACTAAGAGTCTGAGGTCTGTCTTGTCTTATGTACTTTGAAGTCGATAAGCCTCCAACTTATAGCAGAAATATTTGTTATTAAGTCCCCTATATGCATGACATTTTATTTCAAGTTATTAAATTTCTTCCTATTTCATGTAGTCCACTAGGCCACTAACATCTTCACAGGAAATAATCATAGTCTTCCATTTGTCAGTGATGCCTCATGAATTGAAATAAATCAGGTCAACCAAACCACAGATTAAATCTTTGTGTAACCTCCCACCAAACTTATAGATACCACTCCATTAGAACCTGCTGCCCGTCATTTAGATAATTCTTTGTCCAGCTTGTAGTTCTTAAACTGATCACTGCCTTCTCCACACTAACTATGGGACATCATATCAAATGTTTCAGTAAAGTCTGACTAGACTAAATCGATTGCATTTTCTTATCTAGAAAATGAATTAGGGAACAAAGAGAGCAGCTTAGAGCATTCTTCTGCAAAGCAGTGATGTGTTTTAATATTTTCTTTTTAACTGCATATTTATTTTTTTCTCCTTTAAAACATGTTCAGTAAACTGTCAGACACCATACTGCCCCCACCCTAAATGACAGGAAGCCGGTAATAATCCTTTTAAAACAGTAATAATTTGGGACAAACTTTCAGGCACAACAAGCAAAGCTATCTTTTTTTTTTTTTTAAGAACAAAAAATAGACATTGGACAGGTCTATTTGGCAGACATGACAAGGAAGCAGAATATGATAGGAAAGTAGGGGTATGCTTCTGCCTTTTTACACACTTTAACATTTCTTAATTTATTCTAGGAATTTTATTCTAAAATAGCTTTTTCTTTCACTATTTAAAATATAGTATTATGGGTTTTTTTCTACTCAACACTATTCTTCATAATTTAAAATTTTCTGATTCAGCTGAAACCTTAAACTTTTCTTGCAATAAAAGCATTAATAAGAGCACATTTTCCTGATTCAGACATTTTATGACCTATACACAAAGTTTAGATTCAACTTACTTAGAAAATGTGTATATATGTCTTTTCAATGTTTTTCATATGGATGCCAGTACATCATAGCACTTTTTGCATGCTACTACTATGTACTACCCTATTTCAATATGTTTGAATACAAGGTTAACTTGAAAATTCCAAGGCTTATCTCAAACCCAAGAATTTGTAATTACAGCTCCTTAGGAATTCACTTCACCTCAAATTAGTAATACATGCATTCCACACAAACTCAATTTAGATATTGCTTTGTCGGAAGTTTTATATTATCTGTGTATTTTGACAATTGTACATCTCTACAACAGCCAATTTCTAATCTGATATGAATAGGTTGTTTTTGAAATATAATTTGCTTTCAAGTTGCAGTATAAATTTACCAATGACAATATGTATAGTAAATATATTACACACATGTGTTTTCCATTTTTGTCACTCACCATTGTTCCTAATCCCTTGTAAGCTCGTGATTGCTCTTTGGAGAAAGCAGTCCAAGAGAACAGATTACATTATCCCACAAATTTCAAGTGGTCAGGTTTTAAACCAAGTCTTTCTCAGATTTCAGGTGAACAAAAAGTCCTCGGCTATCTGACAGCTGTAAATGAAACATTTAACTGAATACTACTGGCCAGTCTTAAGCCTTATACTGAGTTAAAGAATAATGCAGTTTTAACTGGAGTATGGCCACTTCTCCAAAGTGATCTTTTGTTTGAAACATATGTCAGCGGACTTTTAAATCCAAAATGTGAGCCACATTAATAGATTTCCTAGGGAAAACTTTTTTAAACCTATACAGTTTCATATTTATGAGGCAAAAGAGTAAGACTCAAGAGTTAACTAAAGCATATTTATATTAAATTAAGCTGCCTCACAACAATATTTGTATAATAAAACTTTATAGCAAAAGTATATAACCAACTGCAGCACATGCAGTGCATGCAGCAGGAGTAAATCCATGCTGTTTAATGGGTCATTTAGCATCAATGAATAAATTGTCAGAGTCAAACTACAAATTAAACTTATCTCTTTAGTAAGGTTTGCAAATCAAATGATATTCAAGAGTTACAGACTGTCCATTTCTTACACAAGCAATAGCATCCTTACGCTTTTCATCCCAGCAGTGAAAGGGGAGAGATTGGTAGTCCCATCTATTCAGCCTGGCATAGGGTTTATAATAATCTAACCATTGCTGCAGTTTCTCATAGACAACTGTAATTGTACCATTCAACTGATGAACATTCTTTTCTATAATTTTTAAGACTTCTATAAACACAGATACATACCACTTTTCAATTCAATATCTTCTTTTCTAAAAGTACTTTACCATTTCCAGATCATTTTCCAGTTATTTTATACATCTGGGTCTTAATGAAAAGAAAAAGGAGGAAAACTGAAATATGTTTTTCACCATATGTCATAGTGAGAATAGGATTTTTTTCCTCCACTTCCAAAGTTCACATTAATAAAATAATGAAACAAAGAAAAAGAAAACACAGCTAAATGTCAACAGTTTTCAGTTGCATGACAGCTGATGTGCCCGCCTGTGCCAATTTAAGGCCTCGATTATTTTCAGACTGCATTACCTGTCACCTTTAATAAAAGCTGGTCAAGCAGGGAGAGTTGCAGCATGTGCTCAATTTGGCAATGGCGTATCAGCAATTTATCCTAAGACCTGCAAAAGTGCAGGACACAAGGAAGGCCTGCTCCAAAATTAAATTTCCAAATAACTTCCACAATAGATTCCTTTCTGCAAATATTAAACAATTCAAAAATTAAAAACTCACTCCAAAGAGGACAGAATTGGGACATACTGTTGCCACTGTCATCCTATATTCTTCTTCTGTTTAAAAAAAGACAATAAAATGAGACCTGAATTATGGGATCATAACTGCCCATTTTGTATGTGTTTAAATTCAGCATGCCTTTGTTTCAAAACAGCAAATAGAATTTACTCTAAGCATCTTCAGTAAAACTTCCATAAGGCATTTCCTTTCAAAAAAATCAAATTGAGTGATTTAATTTGTTTCACCCTAAAATAATCTGTATAAAAATGGTGTTATGATGCCAAAAGATAAACCTCTTCATCTAAATTGTGGATTCACTTAAAATGCTAGACATTCCCCTCACTGCTTTTCATTCTTCATTATTCCACAAATCTCATTGGTCATGCACAGATCTTTTAACATATAAGTATTATATTTTTAAATTATAAGCTTCTATGACTGGCATTGTGAAATTGCAACAGCATGAAAAAAAAGATTGTGACTGTAGGCATATTTACAGAGGTGCCTGCAGTTGAACTTCAACAGAATCCACACTTATGTCCACTTACAAAATTTTCTGCAGCTCTTAAAACACAAATTTAGTGCTTGAGCTCTGAGTCTCCAGAAGCACTGAATGAGCACAGAGGAGCAGATTTCTGGCACTACATAGAGTGCTGTATAGACATAATAAGTGCCTGAGAATCAGGCAATCAACTGCTAACCTGCCATTTCTCACAGCCAATAAATGAAAAGGTTTACAGATATAATCCATTTTACATCCATTGAACCAATTTCATACAATAACATCACGAATAGATTTTTTCTAGAGATTTGTCATTATAAAACACATTTTAAAAAAATCAAAGTACTGTGGAGAGATGAGGGGGAGGAGGTCATTGTTAGCCATTTGAATAGGTTTGAGACATATAAATGTGCAAGATCTGGACGCAAATTTGTAATGCTTTATTGCAGAGCTCAGGATAAATTGCTTACCTCTGTCCACACAAGCATTGCCTATATTGACAACATTTTCACCTAGTGTGAAACTGGCACTATACAAACTCAGTCCCGTGACTAAAAATATTGTCCTTTTCCAAAATTTAAGACTTCTTTAAAAACAGTATGTAAGCTTCCAGAAATTAAACTCTTAGAAAATCTCATGTATACATTTATGCATAGTTAAAAATGTTGAGGCAAAGTTCCCTGAAAATATTACACAGCAAGAGGCAAAATTCCGCTTCTTTACTCCAGCAGAGGAATGTCAACAAACAGCCTCAACTCCAGATGTCCTGCGCTTATAAAGGAATTTTTTGTTATTTAGATTGTTGTTTTCATATAATAAACTTTGTGGCAGTTTATTTTATATTTATGCTCCTATAAGAAGTCCCAACTTTAAAAACATTTTCCCCCACTCTTCTGGTTCTCAAATACTATATTAAGCCATGTATCTTACCTTTACTGGCTTTGCTGAAGAGACAGCTTCCTAGATTCTGTTCTGGTACTTTGAAAAACTTGCACTTTTTAGTACTTCATGAATGAAAGAAATGGTTAGAAATACAGTTTGTTGTTTGAGTCTTGTCATTTCCTGCTCCTCTATACTAACCAGCCAATAAATCATGCTATGTGGCAGCCTTGTAACCTCTGACCACCAACTGAACAACACCATCTTCAAACACATCCGGCACTGCTACTGTCCAGCCCATAATCTCGGAGTTTCTCACACCCCTAAAGAAAGGATGCTTACAATGTTATTTCTGTGTTGCCTTGGTGATGTCATGAATGTACTTTCATTTCTGTAGCACCCAGAAATGGGTGCTTCTTACATCAGAAGTAGATTTTGTTTTTTAATAATGCTGGGCATCTGTGATAGACTGCTGTATAGGGAAGAACAAAAACATTGTTTTGCTGAGATTTGTGTAAGCAAGTTTTTATTAGCTATTCTTCTGAGTTGTAACCCCAAACTTTTCACCTGAGTTGTAACACCCAAACTTTTCCCCTCCAACCTAACTAGGACAAACTGCACACTTCCTTCCCTTGATCATTTCCTCTCTGAAAACACTTTTGTGACATGACTGACTATTTTAAAGCCCCAGAAGGATTGGGGTGGGCAGGAAGGTGGTGGGTCATGGACAGAAAAAGGCAGAATGGAGTGCCAATGCTTGAAGTAGTTGCCAGTATCCTTGACACACAGCCTTGACTACACACCAATATGTTAGAATTAAGAGTGTGTTAGCAAATTGTTGTTCACTCTAGGATGCTTCAAGAGTTGCTATACCAGCACTCTTTCCTTTCCCCTCCCCCTCTCCTGTTCTTGGAAGTAAGGAGAGGATATTGAGTGCACTGAAACAACTCCAGCAGCTTCTGTAGCTTTCATGTCTCCTTCAGGCTTTTCAGACTGAACAAGATTCTGAGATTGTGATGCTTATTCTCCTTGTAATGCAACTGCTTTCTTTTTTGGTCCATCAACTGTCTTCAAAATAGGTCATTAACAAGTCTGCATCCCTGGCTGAAGAGATAGTATTGCTTATATACCAGCTCTCAAAAAGCCCAGAACACATCCCACAACAATTTTAAAATTTAACTTGCACCACAATTCTCCCCTTCTTACTGACTCATACATAAGGCTGGTAGGGGAGTAGCTGCATGTTGTCCCATCATTTCAACTTATTTGGCTGAGACTGCACTTGAGTGAAAGCCAGCATTCAGGAACTCATTTTAGGTAGAGCACAGGAATTAAAAAAGCTACACAACCAAAGGTAAGTGTGGAAGGAAGACAATCCTTTTTTCATCAATTTTATATCCACCCTATCAAAGTACGTTGGGCATTCAATTCTATGTCTTCTGCTAAACCCAACCAGACAGCAACAATTAGGAAAATGGTATTTTTGGCCTTTTAGAATGAAGATTCTAGGTTTCTAAAACTTCATCAGTCCCAGCAAAGACACCGGTGCAAAGCTGCATAGGGGTTTTCAAGGCCACATAAAGGGTACCTCCTCCTGTCACAAATTGCTCCCTTTCTCTTCTGTAAGATGCCAACTAAGGTACCTTACCAGACCCTTGGCAAAAGCAGTAAATCAATTTTAAACACATTGTAACTTGCGGTCTACCAAAGTTTGAGGGCTTTCTTTTATCAGACCTTCAAAGCATATTGTAAAGCCAATAGATACTTTTCCTAAGGGAGTAGTTGTTCCAGGGGAAAGAATATCATTCAGCTCTGTGAAAGCAGTATTTTGGTATTCTCAACCATACGATATTTACTTTACTGCACTATTAATTTTTTTGTTTGTTTTTCCTTAGTGATACTCTGATGGATGAATTGTATCATATTTATTCTTTCAGTTTATGCATCACAGCTAGTTTTCAATGCTCTTGCAGTCAAAATAATGTTCTTTCTCCCAGACTCACTACTTTTATGGTGGCTTCTCTATTACATCTCTATTTGTTGATTCAATCTTAGAATAATACAGTGGACTTTTTTTTTTTTAATTATTTTGCACTTACCGTTGAGAGGCATTGCGCATGGAGAAACAATCAGAGGA
>JANXJC010000078.1:62064398-62077246 GCA_027564655.1 Leptodon cayanensis | reverse complement strand
GAGGGGGTGGGGGGAAGAGAGGCTGCAAACTGTAAGGTTTGAGCATTCGGTGGGAAAGCTGAATCCAAACCTTTACATGCATAAGAAATATACAGTAATAAATAAGTGGGAAAGAAAAATAGGGAGAGACCATGTTTTCTGAATCTCTAATACTACTATGCTTTAATTACATTATCCACCACCTTCATGCTTTTTCTCCACTCCCCCCCCATCCACCAGCCTTCTTCAGTGTGAAGTACAATGTGTAAAGTCCTGATCTTTATAGTTTTTCTTCCTAATTCATCTGTTCCAGGCTCTCAGTTATTTCAGTTATCTATTTACTGTTTCCTTCCCTTTCCTAACCCTTTCATCTGTCTTTTTGGTTAAGCTTACACTCTTAAAGGTAAGTATATTCTCTTACAGTCATTGAGTGGGACCTTCAGGTTCATTTAATTTTATTTTCACTGCTGTAGTAAATGATTACAAAGGTGAGAGCAGTTTCCCTCAAACAGAAAAAACAGAGAGCTGGAGCTGGTTTCAGAGAACAAGAACTGGTTTCAGGCAATTAGTAAGCAGTAAGCCACAGAAGTAGGTGTAATTCTGATACAAATAGCTGAGACATCCCAGCCCTTCCCATGAAACAGGGCCTGAACGATTCACAGTGCCTCTCGAAAACAGCCTGAATTCCAGCACTGGGTGGAAAGATTCAGAAGTATAAAAGTAATCTGCATTGCTAGGAAGATACAGCCTCACATGTAGACAATTATCGCTGGAGACAGGAAGAACTGGGACAGAGGATGCCAGTGACACAAATGTGCAAGAACTCCAAAACATAAACACTCAGCTACTACACTTCAAGGGTTTGCTAGTGTAGCTGAGCTGTAAAATTCTCTGTCAGACCCATTCAAACCATGAAGAGAATTCTTCTGTTGATGTAATTTAAACTAAAAAAATGTTATTGGCCCACAGATTATTTTTACAATCTGCATAATTATGGATGACATTTGAATTACAGGTTAGGTTTGTTCTGTCCGTTAGCCTACCGATAGGAGTATTTTCATGTTCCAAAATGGTGCAGTTATAAGTCGCAAACTTCTAAGCACTGGCCAAGTCTGAGATAAGGAGGTAAGACTTGCTTCAAAAAGGCTGGAACTTAGTTAAGGAGGTAGGCAGGAGCTGAACCAGGAGATGAGTCATGAAAAAAAGAGAACGATGACAAAAGCGTGTGCATTAATGTCAGAAATGTCAGAGGCAGGAGGAAGAAAAACATGGAGAACAGATTTTGAGTTCTGATCAGAATAGGATGGTTGGAAACATCGGTCAGAACATCCATGAAAGGCTGGAGAGGGTGGAAGACAGAAAGGAAGAAATTCAGAATGAGTGGGAGGAAAGGAACACATTTGCAATTGCTTTGTCAGGAATACACCAGTATCTTCCTGCTATATAACCTTTTCTCTCTTTCCAAAAGATAATCCCACAGTTAAAAGTGGATAGTCAAATGTACACACATGAATATAGTAAATTAACCCAAAACAATTTAATCAATAGTAATTGACTATTAAAGGAATTAATTTATTAGAGGTCAAATCCAGCTCTTCTTTCTCAGATTGGACTCTCACCATAGACATAAGTTACTAACCTCTGTAGAAGAAATGTTAGAAAACATGCAGAAAGGGTTAAAGTTGCTCCACACATTACTCTCTCTTCAGGCATTTCCTATGCATCAGCTGCTGCTTTGCTTAAGGGAACTTGGTGCTTAAAATGTCTGTTCTGCCAGGCAACAACTGTAACTGACATTAAGGGGAAAGTAGCGCTACTGAATGGGCTTCAATTTTCCCTTTAGTAATGTCCCACCTCTGCCTTTTCTATCCCTTGTTTCCTTTGCAAAGGCTGTATTACAGATGGAGGGGTAGAAGAAGGCAAAGAATACATAATGTAACTGCTTCCCATTAATAAAGAATGGTTAGTCCAAGCAATCTCACTCTAAATATCCTTCTATAAGCTGACAAATGGTCCTATCCACTGGCAATGAAAGAAAAATCAATTTATTTGGAAGTAATGCAAATTTATTATGAAAAATGCTTCTGGAACACTGCAAGCTTCTCCCCTTTCTGTTGATGAATTGGTTACTTAGAACTATTGACCTAAAGCAAGGACTGCTGTCTGACAGAACTGCACTGTAACAGAAAAGGGCCTGGAACTGAACTTGCAATTCCTTCACACTTTTTGTGGAGAACTACATCACTCTACTCTTTGATGTAGAGTATCTTACCCTATTGCTGAATAGCTATTCTAGCTGGTGAGCAGAGGAGTGTACTGGATTTGGCTGGGACAGACATGATGACATTCCCTCTCCCTGACCATTTGCTTACAGAAGGAGTGGTGGACAAAGACCCCCTGGCTCTTGTCATCTTTGTGAGTCATAATCTAAGTAGAAATGAGCATAGGAATAAAGGAAGTCTTTAACTTCCTCTTCACTCCCCCACACCATAAGCAAAGGTTATGACAATCTAGGCTTAAGTACTTTGGATGAAAACATCTCAGTGAGTCAGCTGTTTGCAAATAGTTCTCCGCCTTCCTTTGCATTCCATCTCTATGGGTGCTCCATGTCTGTTTTGCATTTGCATGAGTTCCACCCCCACCCCCTGCTGCAACTTCTTCATGCAGCTAAGCTCTCAGAAGCTTTGCTCCAATCTGTCTGAGCATTCCCTTTTGAGGTCCAGCATCGTCTGATCCCATCAGTAGTCACAACTTTGCTTTTAAAGTTTTGATCATAGAATGAGACAGCCATTTTGTCTCCTACTAGTGATCTGTTGTTTATCCAGAAATTACAGTTGTTGAAAATACACCTTTTACATGTAACATATTTATGAATTCAAAACAGTCTCACACTTCTAGGCTTTTACAGATATTCTTAAACTAAAAGGCTGACCAAATACTGTTGAAGCTCTAATTTTGTTTTCTGCCCCCTGTTCCTTTTTTTTGTTGCTGTTGAAGCTGTTGAAATTACACAGTTTAAGCAGGCCCAGTTGCTAAACATATCCTCTTGGTTGGTTCATTTTCTTGCAATATAACTACTTGCTGATTTCACAAGAGTTGACTCACTTCTGACACAATGTTCCAAGATGAACACCCACACAGTGTAACATTCAGACTTCAGTCTTTTCTCCACATATACTAGCATTCTCATCACCTGAAAGTGGAATCTTACTTCCTTTAGCTGACCAAATGTGCCTCAGGTATACTCCCATAGAAATCTAGTTATTATAATACTCTATTGAAAAGTTATTTACTATTGATGGTGTATTAATCACCAGTAAAGCTGTGCTAATTTAACTGAAGATAGGCTGAAAGTTTAATTTTAAAAATACCAATTAGTAATGTATTTCATCAGGGGTTTTGATAAAGAACAAATTATGTTGAAATTTGTAAAGCTGTGTGTAGAAATACATTGGCTTGTTCATCCAGTTATGAAAATAATAATGAAGCCCTTCTAAAAGACAAATAATAAAGTTCAGTGTTTTATCATAAAAATATTCAAAAAAGTCTCTTTCCATAGCAGATTAGTACTAACTAAAACCCCTATACCATACTAGAAGTAACTTTGTAAGTGGTGGGGAGAGAACCAAATTAGAGGGAGGGAGGGATGGAAAGAACAACATTTAGCTGTATTTTCAGAAGTACCAGATGGTAAGTCATGGAAGTGAAAGCAGTAAATCACCTAGAATATTCTAAGCAGTTCAAGACACCAGAAAAATAGGCATTTCAGGAAAGGAGGAATTTATGTATGAGGAAACCGTTTAAAGAAACAAAAAGCTACCTAAAAAAACTGACTAAGAGGGGCCAGACAATTAGTACACATAGACTGAAAACACAAAAATGCAGACATCCTCACTGAATACTGTGAGCAAGAGTGAAAGAAATAGCAGACTATTATATAAACCTTTATTACAAAACACACTTAAATGCAACTCGATAGGCTACCAACAGAAGAATGAATAGCAACATTGTGCAAGCCAGCCAGGGAGAGGCTGGAGGACTAGCAGGATTATACATATTGTGCTGTCTGAGGACATGAAGTACAAGCAATGGAATAAAAATCTATTAGAGGAAGAATAAAAATAAATATTAACAACATATTTTCAATGATAAGATCACTTGCAAATGATTTTTTTAAAACAGTATTAGACATCATATTGTCAGAAAAAAATGGAAAATTAATGTCTTTTCTATCTGAAGTTTCTATTATTCTACACTGTTAAGGTAAGCTTCAGCTAGTTTATGATGCACAGCTGGATATACATTTGGTGAAGAAACCAAAATGTTTGCACATATCTGCAGGTTCATGTTCTATATTAGATAAATTATGTCAGTGACATCTGAAACCACTGAACCAAGACTTCATTTGCCATGCTTCCTAGAAACATAAAAACTTCTTTGAAAGCTATGTGACAACATCCCATGAAATAAAAATAAAAGCCATATACCACTTTTCTTTTTAAGATTATTTAGTTCACTGGTGACATTTTTACATATTGATTAGGTGGTCTTTTGATTAAATGCCTGGTCTGGCAGTCCATGGATAACTTTGACAATGGAAATTCAAATTGACAGACATGTAGGAAGATGGAAGATTTGATGTCACCATCATATGATATGAAATCTTTGTCTGTACTCAACAAGTGTAATGAGACATTTCTCCGAAGTCACTTTTATTCAAGTAGTACCATTATTCCCCTACAAGCAGTAGTCAAGGAATTATTTAAAGAGCATACTACCACATGGCTTAAAATAATTTCTAGGGATTACATATTTTGCAACTTGAAAACAACAAACAAACAGTAGGAAATATTTTATATACCCAGTTTAAAGAAAAATAGCTGCAGATGGTTATGATTAAGTTCTCACAGCAAGATGTGCTAGGATTTAACAGTAAAAATAATGAAGTTTATTTTGTTGGTTAAAGAATTCTCATTCAGGGCCTGACATGTTCAATATGTTTATTGAACTTTTAGAACTTAATTTGACAAAATATATATTAGGATGTTTGTACTAAAATATGAATATACTTTGAATTAATAAAGATTAATATATTTGACTAAGAATCATTCAGTTAACTTAAACTGAAACAATGCTGGTCTTTCCCCCCAAATTGACCAAAACTCATTAGATTGTCTAACATTAAAATTTCATGCTTTGCAGTCTTTTAAAAATTTTATGGGTAGCTTCATGCTTCACATAATTCCTCAGCAGGTTAGACAACAGCAACAGTGAAGCTTTATTAAGCACTCTGAATACCTGTCTTCAGTTTGTTGAGACATTACCAGGCTGTTTATTTGATCCATATATCAAGCCGTGGCACCATGATGAATTTAGCATACTTCTGTCCCTTTCCCCCTATGGCTGTACATATATATGCTGATAGCATGTACAGTAAAATTACAGGAAAGAAAATGTTATCTACATAGAGAGAACTTTTTTTAAAAAATAAATTCTTAAGAATAATCCAAAAAGAGCAACAGCTTCCAACACCCAGGAGCTCAAATAGATACAGCCTGCCAGATTCAGGGAGCTCCACACCAGGCCTGATCAGAGCTGCCTGTGCTGCCTTTCCACAGTATCTTATCCAGTAATTACGGATAAAGTCAACTAAGCTCATCCTCTTGGTCCAACAACCAACTGCATTGGATTACAAAACTGAAGCAGCAAAGGGAAGAAGGAAGCAGACACACAAAGGCATTATTGGCAGCAAAGCAGAGACAGCAGTCCCAGTATCATTACAGGGCAAGGTAGAAGATACTCATAGGAAGTTAAAAAAATCTGGATCCAGACTAATTTGGAATATTTCTCAAGTGAACTCTGTTTACATACAAGCTGGGAGCCCCTTGGAAAACAAGGAAATGTAACTGTATCATCTGTCCTTGTAGATGCAGTGTCCTTGTAGATGCACACTAGAATCTTTCTTTTCCTGTTACCACTTATCAAAGGACTTCACTAAATTGTCCTCTATTAGAAGAGGCATATTCAAAAGCTTAAACATAGCAGTAGCATATCAGAAAGGAACATACAGTTCTTATCTATGCCTGTAAGGCAGAGTCATTGGTATCTAATACCACATATTCATGTTGTTCCATGAGCATCTGGAAGACAGAAAAGGCTACAGCAGCATCCAAACCTTTCTGTTTCAGTAATGCTCTAGGATACTGGGAGACATATACACATAGGACAAACAAACACCACAAAGACCAGAAAGCAAATAAAATTAAGCCTCATCCAAATCTAAGCATATATTTTCTCACTGGTGTCCTGGAACATTACAGAGTCAACATTTCAACAATGCATTATGCAGGGGCATACACTTATGACTAAGTAAATCCTAGATAATATGTAAGGTTACATTTCAATGAATGCTCAGGAAAAAACTAATTTTTAATAACTCTGTGTAAAATACACACTGAAAAATGAATGTCTCAATTACAAAAAATCACTCAAAAACCTAGTACTATTCAATAAACTTATCTCTGTATGTGCAACTCACACATACATATTTATTTAGGTTACAGATACAATAGGGTACAACTAACAAAGTTTTTAACACAGTTGCTATCCTACTCAGAAAGTGGTATTTGAAAGGCTAGTACAACACATAAGTAGTATGGAAGAATACTGATAATAAAAATATAAACAAGGAAAAGAAATCCTTCTACTCACACTTTTGCTTGTCCCGTGTAGACTACAGGTATTCTTGTTCATGGTGACTCTATGACTAAATCAGAAGAGTTCTGCAAGTTTCAAAGGAGAGGTTTATCCCTTGACCATCCAAATACCAGCTGTTATACTGAAAGGAAATTAATTTATCTCGTTAGCATCAAGGTTTTGTAAGTTGCACAACATCCAGGCATAAGCCAGTGCTTCAGTGTATAAAAATTGCAAACATTCTAAGATTCAGTGGAGCAGATATTTCATGTATCACTAAATCATTCAACACATACAGTTACCCTGAACCATACAACAAGCATATCCATGAACAGTGGATTCTTTCCAGTCAATAACAAATGCATACCAACCCAAACGATTAAGGAAGGTTACAGACTTCTGAGGCAGGACTTTTTACTACAGTTATTTAACTAGGTATCTGCAGTATAGTTTGCAGTAATGAAATAAGCCTTATTGGGTATTTTTACCCAGTTTCTCAATTTGAGGGAATCTGTTAACTTATATACTATTTAGATCAGCAGACTTATGCTGCTGACTTTAGGGGAAGAAGGTCAGCTAGAGTAATTTTCAAATCTAGATGCCAAGGATGCTTAAACCAGCAGTTGGGTACTTTCATACAGTTGTCAGAGTTTGACAAATTGGTCTTTGTATTATAATAATAACTAAGCAAAAGCGTTAGCAACTGATGATGGCACAGCATGGCAGCTTTGAAAAGCAGCATTCATCAGCCTCTGGGTAAGTGCATAGCAGTAATCAAGGAAGAGTAGAGTTAAAGGGAAATTCATATGCTCCAGAATGAGGCAGCTGAAAGATTTATATTCTCATTTGGGCCACCTACATCTCTGCACACATTTTTTTTCCTTAGCTCTGTCACCCAAAGGTGAGGTAAAGTGCAATTTCTGACCAACAGAGCTGTTCTAGTAAAATCTCCTAATATATAATCAATCACAGCAGGAAAAATTACAGATATGGCTTATTTCCCTCATGGGCAGACACATCACTGATAAAACTTGTATGGGTAGGAGAAGTATTTTCCTAGGTTAGGCATCATCCACAAAAGCATAATTTTGCTAGTGTAAAGTACTGTTTTAAAATGACTAAGTTTTTGAGACCCTCCAAAGCCCACCTCTGCCAAAACAGAAAATTAACTCTTAAACATCAGTTTGATACTAAGAGCCACATATATTCACACAGTTATACACATGTACAGGTGTAGTTTCCTATACCACAGGAGAACATCATGATCTGTGACAGAGCTAAAAGTCTAGTTTTCCCTCCTAAGAACCCCACTCATCTCAATGCATGAGCAAGTCTTCAGCACACTACTTGATCTTTTGATTTGTTTAAAACTTTGCCACGTCCTTCAGATAAATAATAGATATGTCTTGATTATTTATGTATTTAATTATTTATAGGCAATAACCAGTAACAGAGAACCAAAGCCGACTGTTGAGGAAACAGCTAATTTTTTTCATATTTAGATATCTTATATACTAATATTGTTGTTGGCAGTTTTACAACAGTGAAACAGAGGATCTAATTTGCAATCAGAGCTGCAGAGGCTACACCTCCTCATGGTCCTGCTGGATGCCCTTCAGGGTAACTAAGTTAGCCTCTGCCCCAGTGTGATGGAGTTATAGTTGCTTCCTGCCTACTGAGTGGATTCACTGACCAATCAATAGTTATTTACAAAGGTGAAACAAATTCTGGCATTGATTTTGTACCTTTGCCCAGAACCTGTGCCCACAGGTATGTAGTTGGGCCTGGTCTGGAAGTTCTTGAGGATAGTGCTGTCTGGCTTATGTATATCCTCATATTGTAATTGACAATATGGGTCAGCCGTTGTGGATTACATTTGTCTTGGTGGCCACACAGACAAGTCCATTGGACTTGTGAGATGAAGTGGTCATCAGAAACATCAGAGACCACAAGAGACTGGTGGAAGAGGAAATTGATTTGAGTGGACCAGAGTTTACTAAGTCAGAGATGGATGGTTTGGAATGGTGTCATCCTTCCACCCAGAATGACAGTTTGGCCAGGCTGCCAGAGATGTATGAGGTGCCTACCTCTCTGGGTCACAGGAGCGTTACCATCAGCCCATGCTCAATGGAGGCAGAGAGTGAGGAGAGGGAGGAATCCTCACCCCCAGGAGCCACGGCTCAATTTCCTCCATTGCCATCAACACCTATCCTGGCTACTGGCGGAGATTTGCCAACCGAGGGTACACCAGTTGTGAAGGTCCTGGACAGAAATTCATCATGTCCATGCTGTGGAAACTGTATAGGAAATATTTTGGGACTGATTGAATATCTAAAGAGAGCGCATGGGAAGAGAAAGATCTTATTCCAGCATTTCCTGGAATCCACTAAAAGAAGCAAAGGCAATATTCATATTGTTTCTGCACATAGGTGATAGAGTCTTCATGTAAGAAACTTAAGAATCACATCAGTAGATTTGGGAGCACATAGGAGGCGAATAGTGGAGACCGCATTGAAAAAAACCCACAAGATCTTAATCAATTTCTGGGATATTGTTATAGGCTTTTCCAAAGAGAATTCACATTCGTAGAAAACTATCTTATTATAAATTATTCATATAATACTCATACACTATATCTAACATATTTGAATATGTATATAGGTATACATAAAAGCCATATCTATCCAAGTTTTGTGGAAATAAAAAAGAATTTTCAGTGACAAATCTTTTACTTGTCATCTCTCCATAGAAATCAGTATCCACAAAGGAGTACCTTCACATTACTTTTTCTATTTAAAACAGCTACAGGATGAAATGGACACAAAGGTATATAAATCACTGTTCAATCTATTCCCGCAATGCTAAAAATACACACAAGAGAAAAATATACTTAGCTAATTAAACTAGTTAACGTGTTTTGACAAAATTCACAGAGGTTACATAAAATACCTGGGACTACGTGTGAAACCAAGGTACAAGTTTATGGCTTTAACCTAGGAAAGCAGTAGTAGCACATTAAAGGGGGGTCAATTATTTCTTTCACGTATTAAGAGACTTTTTGTCTTAAACACTTTCAGTCATGTTTGTACCAACATCCGTAATGTACAAGTCCATACCACCACCAGAAAGCAGGGTAGCAGAGCTCTTAAAATCATAGACTAGAAGAGAAAAACAAAGGCTAGTCATTGCTAGGATGAAGTTTGAAGATACTACTTCTTGCCCAATATACGTTTGATCAAAAAGACTGAAGAACACTTCCTGATCACTATTTTTCTGTGGATGTAATACCTAGAATCATTACATGATATCACAAGAGGAGACCTTATTGACCTACCCCAGATGTGCTTCCAGCAGCCAGACTGGTGCAGTTTGTTATAACATGGGACATGAGTCATTCAGACAGATGCCCTACTTCCAAACCTTTAAAGCTTCCCAAGTTTTCATTCAAAGCACTATGAACCTTATTCCTGTTGAACGTGACAGAAATGACCAAAAAATTAGCCAAATAAGTAGTGCAAATAGAAGGTATGCGTTGTGGACTTCAAGCAGAACCATATATGTACACTTTTATTTCACCACCTTAGTCATTAAGTCTTAGTAATTACTATTCATATAGAAACTGTCAAACATAGCAAAGATGGACAAAAAAGCTAGTGATTTTAAATTGAAGATTTTTCTGGTATTGCTTAGCTTTTAAACAACAGAGGACAACTAAAATGCAAATGCTCCTACTAAGTTGATAGCTCAATTACAAAACATTCTTATTTTTCTGAATAGGATATCAAGAGATGACAAAATAAATAAAAACAACTTCCCATTTGTGTTCTGTTTCTAGCTGTATGTTTTCACTACTCTTTCAAGATATTTGCATGGAGTGGAGTCCATTGAGTAAAACAGCATATTCACACAAAGCAAAACACTATCATTCACTTCAAGATATTCTAAGAAGTTTAGGAAAAAAAACACCAGAGCGATATTCAAAGAGGAGAAATTAAAAGCAACAAAACATTTGGCCAGACTGCTTGAGCAGATTCCAGGGTAAATCAGAAGATTTTAAAAGTAAGAGAAGTTTTTATAACATCTAGGATATTATTGTTGTTTGTTTGTATATATGTCTGCCTCTTCACAGAAGAAGCATGTTTTCTTTAAAAAGAGCTATAGAACACTGCAAAGTAATCCTTGCTGCACAAATTGATAGACTTGCACTCTTTCTACTTGCCAGATAGCCTTACATTCCTTTAATTTTATTTCTTTTTCAAGAGCATTCACTAAAATTTGCATAGGCATACACTGAACTAGTCAGGAAATTCCAATGTTGTTTTAATATTTATGACTTGACCATCAAAAACCTGGAGTGTTTGATGCTTGCATACAACAGCTGCCTATCCACCCTCTACCAGGCATTTAACAAACAGAAACTAAGGTGAAGACATTGTATTCCATGAGGAGTTAACACTCTGCATGCCTACATATTGTGCTTGCTCACTCTTACATATAGTTTAAGTTTATTTACCTTAGGTACTTATCTAAAACCTGAGCAAAGGGGTTTCAGTATATGAATTCAGAATGAAGTGATTTTGGGGAGCAGACTGCTGGCAGCTAGCAAGATTATGGTACTACTTATTATTTTACTAAATCTGACTCTAAAGGCACCTGTGTCTGCATCAGAGCTGTGTTTAATAAAATACAGCTCTAAGCTTAAGTTTTTTCTCCTTTCTGATTGACAACAATATAAATGTTACACTTTATCATTTGGAAACATGAATTATCTAGAAAGATTTTAAACAGTGATTTAGGTTGCCAATCACTGCCTAAAATCTTTCTATAAAAGGTGTAACAAGGACTTAAGATATGGCTTACTCCCTGTTGCCACCCGACATCCATATGCATGAGTGAGATGAAGAATTCATACTCTTTATCTCTGACATGTCTATATTTCTGAGCAGTTCTGGGCTGATAAGGTAGCCAAAATTCTTTCAATTAAAAAGATAGGGAAAAAAGCACATCATCATACAGAATTAGAGATCTCTTGAATGATCTGCCTGTCTCTCTGAGCTGCCTGTCTCTCTGATCTGCTGGAAGAAACCTGGCACTGCTCAGAAAAACTATGTTGTTTACAGATTGTAATCTCGGAGACAAGAAAAACACAATCCTTTTACAACTGAGGATAAAAATCCAAAAGGCCTGAGCATCTCTCTGCAGTGTATGACTCATTCAGTGGCCAGGACAGATTCTGGAACACTTTAATGTCAGCTTGTTTAATTTCAGTTGGAACTGCTGTTTAGGGACATTGTTCTTCCCCAGCACAAGAACATACAAAAGAAAAAAAGCTGAAACAAAAAAGCAAAGCCACTCCAATGAATCTGTTAAGCCACACTGATGAAATTTTCAAAAGCAACAGGCTGTGAAAGACCTAGATAACTGGAACAGGTATGAAAGAAAGGCAAGAGCATGAGGAGGAAAGACGTCCCAAAATAAGAATGCATTTAGATCCATCTTCTTCCAGAGTACATGCTAAATTTTTATTCATCCCTCCTATTCTAAGTAAGACACTGTATTTCTCTAGTTATGATTGAGTAGGAAAAAACAGCTTGTACGTATAGACTATTACTGAGATATGAGAAATCTATAATTAAGAGAGATCTGTGCAAATAAATACCTGAATATTCAAGGACAAATGTATTCCTATTATCATGCTACTGGCCATTTAGTTCCTTAACCATCTGGTAAAGCATAAACCAGAAATCAGTCAAGCTTGCCTAGCTAGACTAGCTTTTACCTCCTTTCATTCAATATGACTTATTCTCTATATAGTCTGCTTCACATTGTAGGCATTTTTCAAAACCATGGATTTCTTCAGAACAGAGAGAAACCAATTTAAGTAATAAAGTGCAAGGTAACGTTTAAAGCAAATAAGTTCCATCGTTCTACAGAAAACAAATATCCAGAAACTGATGCTAAAAACTGAAGGACTTTGCCAAAATCTCAGGTATTTTAATTTATTTTAGAACAGTGGAACTTATATGAGATATCATAATATCAAACAGAATGTATATAACATCTCTGTTTATATACATTTACACTTCTTTTAAAAAAGCATAACTAGCATGAGTGTGAACATTCCACATTCTTTACATTTGGCTAAATGCAGAGCAAGCAACAACATGAATGTT
>JANXJC010000078.1:62038194-62054454 GCA_027564655.1 Leptodon cayanensis | reverse complement strand
ACTTCAACATTGTCAAGTACTTTTAAAGCACAGACAATTATTTTTCCCAAATGTAAATACCATGTATCCATCCCTTCCTAAAGCTCTGCCATCCTTTCATGTGCAACAGCAGGTTACACTGCAGCATCCCTATGTGATGTTTGACATTTTGGGGACAACATAGATAGCTTCATTTATTTGCCTGTTGCCATTCATTAAACCTACTATTAGTTTGTATCTTTGCTGCTGTTCCCATTTGCTTGTTAAACTGCCATAGCTTAATTTTTTCTAAGCTTGCTTTTCAAGAAATTTAATCTACCAACTTGCTTACTGCACTGAAGTCTGGAGGCTGGCTTCTTGATGTTCATTCATTTGGTTTTGTTGTTCTCCCACTTTCCCTTCTTTCCATCAGCTTCAAGAATTTGCCCTCCATTTTCACATCCTCAGGGAAATCCCACTAGACAGTATCCATCTGAGCTGTATTTTAGGTTTCTATACCAAGAAGCTGTAACAAAATCATCAGGAATCTGACAGTTAATATCTTGTTGTATTCCTTCCCCAAAAGATTTCTGGGAAATCCTTCCCACTGCAGTATCCAATGCTTTGATTTAGTCTGTAGTTCCTCACAGAAAGCACTGTTTACCTGTCCTTCTATGTTTGGTGGCATGCCATGCAGCATCAACACAATAGTGCCTATGATTTCTTCTCCTTTAGATATCGTCTATGGACTTTCAGCAGATCCCATTCCTTCTGCATTCTGAATTCCAGACCAAGTATACACATCTTTGATTTGTAGAGCAACATACATCTTCCCTCTTTTCTGTCCCTCCTTTTATAGTAATATTACAGTCAGATAAGTTATTCCACAAATCTCTGTTACTTCAATCAAGTTGTAATGTCAATTGGGCATTAAGACTTTCGGCTCCTCTTGCTTGTTTCTCATTCTTTCTGTATTAACATCTAGGCTGACTAAAAGGAAAAAAGTAATAGGCAAAGACAGACAAGACTATAACAAGTGGGCAATGGCCTTAATGGTAAGGATTTCACAGATTTTCCTTTAAACCCTGAAGTGGATTTAAAGTGGATTCCAAAAATAATTTTTATTCTCCAACTGGTTCAGTTTCCCTTTGCTCCATAGCAAACTTCTACCTGGGACCTATCAAAACAGCCTTTCCACATCTGACTTACAGCTGTGTAACAGGATAAGCTCCTAGAACTGCTAAATTTTTATAACAGCTAGCAGCTGTCATTCAAAATCAAGTTTCTTCAAAGGGCATATTCTCATATCTGCAGAATTGAATGACAGTAGAAACATCTACCCTTGCACCTGTGTTCAACCTGTGCTATGAAGAACAGGATAGCTGAATTGACGATTTTTGAGAAATCAGAAGCAAATAGAGAAAAGTTCTTTTCACCTTCTCTTGGATCCACAGGTTGGAGTCAGTTAGCCATGTCAATTCTCTGCTGAGATTAAACAAACTGAAAGTGTATGAGCAAGTCAAAGACATAGCTCTACTATGTACAGTGCAAGATAAACAAAGAAAATGAAAGTGAAACTTATTTATTTCTTTGCCAATGTCGTCTCTCAGTGGATCTTCAGGGATTCTGTAGCATAAGAGTAAGAAATCTGATCAGATACAAAGTACAGCAAGTGTTATTGCAGGCAGAACACAAGGTGGTTGAAAAACTAGAAAAATAGCTTATGATTTAACACATCAGGGAAAAGTGGAAAAAATGTATTTCTTTCCTCCTCTCACAAAAACCATTGCAACTTCTTGAATATGCACTGAAATGCTTATCTAAAATGCCACTTCTCAGAAATGGTAAGAGTGTTAATAAGTACTTTGATGATACATTTAATGACAAAAATGTTGCAAACCATTTTATAAGTTTTCTATTTGCAAACTGTGATTACCATGTTTGCACAGATGAGGTAGCCAAAAATTCACAGATTATATCAATGAAGAAAAAGAAAACTTATAACAGCATCAGGTTCCTTTCTCTGATGCAGTCCCAACTACTCCTGAGGGAGGGGGAAGTGAGAGATCCCCTTCTTTTAGCTCATCAGAAATAAGTAAAACTCAGTACTTTTCCTTAGAGGTCTAACTCCCCACTATAAAAAGGGCCTGGAAACCTTTTTGCACCCCTTATTTAGCACTCTGTGCTTAATCTGGGACCACATGACAAATGCTACTTTGCTATGTCCATATCTCTTTCTAGCCCTGTGCTCTACCGTCCTCTCCTGCCTTTCCTCAAAAGCACAGGCCCGTTTACTTCTTTGGCAGTCAAAGTAATTTCTCAGCTTCCACAACCCATCTTTTACATAATCCATTCTGCAGCCAGATATGTAAGGTAGTGGCCTCCACTGATTAACTGCCTATAGGACAAAGAGGTGGTTCTCTGTCCCTTCACTGAGTGGAAAGTTAGCTGCTATACCCAGGACACTAACCAGTTACTGCTCAGGACAGAAATCCTGCTGGAGATGACTAAGACACATTCATTCCCCTTGTGTTTTCAGGCATCTTTTAAAAAGATTTTTCTCATGCTTTTGTTTCAAAAAAAAACCCACCCCACACCCTGCAGATGCTCCTTCAAAAGTAAAATACAACTCAAATCCAATTCCATTTAGAATTTCTGCATGACTTCCCTTTTTTTTAGCCCTTGTGTTATACTACTTTTGTTTTATATCACAAAAGATATTTGGGTTTGAAATCAAGATCTTTGTCACCATACAGTTTGTCTAATCAGGCCAGCTTCCCCACTGCATACCAAAGACTTCTTTCAGGCATCACTAACTGGTCTGGAAACAGTAATAGTATCACAGTAAAAGGATTATGGCCAGAGTTCAGGCAAGGAGCAAGACCAGAAATTATTCACAGATGGATGCTTACAAATGCAAATCTCATTCAAAAAAATGCTCAAATCATGAAAATGCGGATGCATATCCTTCTAAAGTACTTTATAGCTCATTCTATAGCACAGCCTGACCATTACTATTGTGTCTTTATCTTAACTGGGAAAAATGTGGGTCGTGTCCAATCCACAGCCAGCTTTGGTCCTCAGATTGGCTGGTTGAAGAAGTTTCAAGTAGTTAATTTATATAAATGTATTTAAATTCAGGTAATTCATCTATTTCACATGATTAATAATGACTAACAGTTTAAATGGAGATTTACTAAAGTCAGCTAGAAATAGACTTTAGCTAAGCTAAGGAATCAAGAGCATCTGTACAGAAGTTGCTCAAATTGTCTGACCTGCTTTAATTAAATTAATTCACATCTGTCCATACCCAAGGCTTTTATCTAGCAACCTACCTATCACCAGCCAAAGGAAATGCCAGCCAAAATTACTTTCTCATGGACATGCTTAGACAGAGGTTATACTCATTGGTACCATCATGAGGCTGGACAGCCAACCATTCCTCCATGAATGCGAGATGGCGTTAAAGGTTCTGACAATGACAAGAGAAATCCAAGCTACTGGGAAGGTTGTTTATGGCAGAGGTAGACACACACTTGTGGAGTGAATGGAAACAGTTTTGCAGCCTAGAGCGTTTAGTCGGCTTCACAAAACCCTAAGACAGGTAAGTAGTGGCCATCTACACGTTCCTAATCTGGAGCAAAGTGAAACAAATGGCAGTGAGTCAGCACTGAAAGCCATGCCAGTTGTCTTACTTTGCCCTGAAAGGAGAAGGATCTGTTACTGTGTTACTATTTACACCAGTTAGTGGTGTAGTAAGGTAAGAAAGGGTGGTAATATCTTATGCTACCTCACTAAAATCCAGAGTCTGATGTTTAACTGTATCCTGCATCTTAGGGTAATGCATGGAAGAGGTGATGAATGTCCATTATAAATAGGGTTAGCATGAAAACTTTTGCATAAGGTTGTTTATCCACACCTTTTTTTTTTTTTTTTTGGTGAAGCATGCCTATAACTAAACAAGCTGATTCACAGGTCAAAATTTAAAGGTACAAGGACCATGACATCATCAGATTAAAAGTCCATGTAACACAATCTTTTTGTTTTTCACAGTGGCAAACACCAGATGCCTGTGGAAGAGCAGAAGAACATGGCAAGAGCACAGATGATGTTTTCTTTGCATAATCTCCCAGACTCCAACGACTTCCAGTTCAGGGACACCATGAACCAAAGTAATGTCCTTGTCACCTGAAACCTGTATAAACTGCATCAGCTAGAAAACTACTTTCAGGTATATTCATGTTTTTTGTATAAATACATTTTAACTTCAAAGAAACAATAAGCACAGGTACTAGAATAGGGTCTTTTTTACATTCCAAGTTATAAGGTTTTATTTTGCTACAATGTATATCACTTTACAGCGCACAGATTAATAAAACATGTCATCAATTTCAATTTATAGATTATAAAAATAACTGCTAAATTTCATTGGAAAGACTTTGCCTTTGCTGAAGAAAAAAAAAAGAAAAATTACCCTGGCTTTGTTTTAATATACCAGTGTATTGGTTATACTTATAGTATATTTCCCAGTTATACCAAAAACTGTCTAGAAGAAAATGGAAGGATAAACACACAAACCTATACCATGATTACAAAAAGATTATTTCTTGGAGTAGAACTGAAGTAAGTTATTTTTACTTCTTCTTAGGGGTGAGCTAATAGGAGAGAGAACAAGAGGAGTAACTGAATATTTTGATAAAAAGCAAAAAATGTGCGGTAAAGTAAATGTTTCATGAACATTTTTCTACAGTCAGCCAAAGACTCAGATAATCACTATTCTCTTCTATACAATTCAGATTGATAAATAAATGTCATGCTGTATTGTAGGCTATTGGAATCTAAAGAGACTGTACTGTAAAAATGTTCTCTCTAAATCTGTTGGTAAGAGTAATATAGTAGAGGGAGTAAGAGAGGTAGAAAATACTGGTAATGGCAAGTCATTAGATTTGTTTGGCTGAAAGGCTTTTGGAATACATCATGTCTTTTACTCCCTAGAAAAAGAGGTCTACTTACTTCATGAAGAGTAAAGAGAAGTAAAATCCACTGACTATTTGATATTTGCCTTTGAAGAAACTTTTAATATTTTTCATGACACTGCATCTATCTTTGATCTTCTCACTTTATAAGAATTTTTTCATTATTGAAATGAAGAGACAAAATCAGCAATGTACCACCTTAAGAATGACAAGCGACACACATTCATTGTAAGAAAAGTGTTAATCTGATGGAGTCTATCAAAAGCAAATAGGAAAGCCTATCTGTTTCTCTCAGCTTGGTAAATTTCAAGGGGTGGTGACAAAAATAAGCCAACAATTCAGAAATTAATACTGAAGTTGTTAAACATTTCCTTGTTGCTGTAAGAGCAGACAGATCAAAACCAGAAAATAAAAGAACAATACCAAGTTAACAAGTGGAAATGGAACTCTTATGCTGACAGAAACAGGTGAAACACACCTGCAAGATCACACACATGAAAAAAAACCCTTATGGTTGTATGCATTCTTAGAAGACCAACATAGCAGTGCAGGCCCATAAAATATTGAGCACCTTGTGAACCAGTTAAGACAGCAGACAAAAGAAAAAACCCAACCACACAATACGTTGTGACTGAAGAATTACAAAAGATAAAGTTCTTTCTAACATGAAACATGTCAAACCGAGTCTTCATTCTGCTTTGTTTGATTTGCTGCTAAATTTAAGTATAAAGCAGTATGAGAAATTCTAACTTTGGATACATGCCAAAATCACACTTTCACTTTAAAAAACAGTTGTTGAGTGTTAATATATGACCACATGAACACTCATGTCCCACAGTAGAGAGCAGCTAATATAGGTGACATATATGGCTCAATATGTTTTTAGATTAATTGCTCACAGCCTTACTAAATGTCAGTAAGCACGAAAGAACTTCTGAAGCAGACTGCTTTTCATTTGCCTCCAAAGAGCAGGAAATACTGCACTATCTTAAACCTGTGCACAACAAAACCCTTGCAAACCTTAGAGGTTCTTTTATTGAAAGAATGTTTGGAGCAATGTACAAAAATTTCAAAATGGTTTCAGCAACAACCCTATGCACTTAATTGGAAAGTCTATCCAAGACTATAAAAAAATTTTTTACACGTGAAATCTTCTAATAGCACTCCAATATATTCCCCCTTTCTCTACTGCTAATTTAAAATGGCTTACATCAATTGCAAGATTTGAAATAATCACTGTGATCAGATTGATTGCCTGCATAATCCAGACTAAATGATTGCCCAGATTTAATTATCATTTGAATGAGAAGTTGTATTCTTGAAACATCCACGGTTGATTAAAAATGTTGCCACAATGAAGACTCCATGGCAATCTTAACAACTAGTTCTGTGATTGACTACACTCAAATTTAAAAAAAAAAAAATGCTCCTCAATCATCTGAATTTGTCTTGCTTCAATGTTCAGCCATTTAATCCTGTCTGACTTTCAGACCTCTCTAATCAGTTTGATTGAACTCCTTGAGTCTTTTCATGACAAGTCATATTGCCTGAGCATTTTCTAATTTTTCATCATTCTTGAACTTCAGTCTCCATAACTCAACACAGCACTCCAGCAACAGTTTGCACGACTTGCAAATTGAAAGATCAATTGAGTAGGAAGGTTATTCTAGCATTGGCCTTTTTACAAATCCAATCCTAGAGGCTATTTTGAAAAAATAAGTTCATATGGCTGCTGATTTTCTATCAGAGCTCGCAACTGTTTTAAAAGTGCAGTAATTTTGTTATGCCATTGGCATCTACCTAAATAATGGCATAAAAAAAGGTATACCTCTCCTTTGTGAAAATCCATTTATATTCAAATAATCAATAGGATAATACAAATGCTCATTATCTATTTGAATTTTATTCTATAGCACCAAGTTCAAAGTTGATATTCCTTTATGTTTTTTCCCCATTCTATTTTTGGGACATGACCTTCAAGCTTAAACCATTGGCCCTCCTTTTTAGAGCTGTGTAAGATAGTCAGTTATAGCAAGAGTCCAAATGCTGCAAATAAATAAATAAAGGATCAGACCTGAGTTGCTTTAGTAAGAAAATCTTACGCAGCTGAGAAATTACTTTATAGGCAGAATTGTCTTATATTGAACTTATCAAAGAAAAGACATCTCACAATACATGAATGTAATATGTCCTGTATCTAGAGCATTCTCCAAGTACTTCTACACAAAGCAGCCAAAAGTTACATGAGCCAATGCCTGAAAAGCAAGAATTTTTCCTTCTAAGAATAGAGATAAATGCAAAACACCTAACCAGAGAGTTTTCGTCTCCTCGGTTTCACACTTCTGTCATCTAAAAATAATACTTTTATTGATGCAGTAAAAGTTCTGAATTCTTCTGTAACTTTGTATTACGACAGTACTAAAGGCACTACTTGAAAAGCAGTTAGATTTCCTACACAAGTCAGTAATTTCTTAAAAATGAATATTTGTCAGAAATGTGTATCATGGACCTTGGGCTAAGCACAAAAACCTTAGTCTTCTATTTTCTTCTCCTGTTTCTCCCATTACCTAGCTGCAGAGCAAGTTCGTGTTACCTGATTGATACTGTAAGTAGTGAAACCTGCTTGTGCAGCAAGTTAAGTATACAGAAAGTCTCCTACCAGCAAAATAGTTGCACAATGTTTGATGGTGAGATTTCTCATCTGTCCATGCAGCTGGAGAGATATAGAAGCTCAAGAAGTGGAAGGAAACAGCACAGGTTGGAGAGAGATTCTGAGAAATGGGTCAAGTCAGAAAAAGGACAAAGTGACAGAGACTTCCTCGCATCAGTACTCCAGAATAGGTGGCCTTTGACTGCAGAGTTTCCATCACAGACAGAGCAAAATGAAGCCTTGGAGTCCATGACCCAAACATGGGAGCAATCATTCTCCTTGCTGCTAGTGCTGCTATTTCTCCTTTCATTAGTAGGGTTTCCAGCAAAAACACACGCAAGCCAAGTTTGCAAATGAACTACAGGAGGACTGTAGGAAAAATGTATTTCAGCAACTCCACGATTAAATTTAGCTTTGACAGGCTCAAACTGAAAGACTCAAATCATACAACAACATGACCTCCCAAGAAAAAACAAAAATTGACTGACTCATCACTAGCGTGATAAGTGTCATTTATTAGAAAGTTTTAGCAGCAAGCTTTTATATCAGGCATATATCATTCTATTTTTTAAAGGGCAACACTCCGTTTAAGGGTTACATCATTTTTGGAAGGTGCCATGCTCAACCAAACTCTATTATATTTTTCTAATTTTTCTTCAATATGCTTTCACAATACACAGGAAAAAAGCAAGCAGCTGACTGATTAAAGAAAAAAGGGTTTAATTCTATTTGTATGAAACTGAAGAACTCTGACTTGACATGTAATCACAGAGCAGTTTAAAACATGTTTAATGAAAATCAAAAGGACTATTTCAAAAATAACAGTGAAACACAGTGTATTTATTGCAAACCTGACAGGTTTCCGTTCACCTCCTTCCTCCCCCAAAATGCAATATATTTGGCAGAAGATAAAGGGAAGGGTCACAGGAGCTACCGTCCTTCCCCTTTCTTTGTACCCATCCCTCTGTTCAGTCCCACAGTGAGGGGTACATTGCACTGCTCCCCACACCCCTTCCTGACACTTTTAGGGCCACTTTCAGAAATAAAAAACACTGCACACAACTGTGCATATAGAAACAAATCACAAATTTTCACTTGGTAAACCAGCAAGACATATGTCAGAGTATCTCACAAACAGTCTCACTGGGGATCTCAGAGTACAATGATATGGTCACAAACTGATTAGTCACAGGTTATTTTTGAAGCTCCAGACTGCTGCATGGACTGCTGTTGCAACCATTAAAGCATGAAATGTTTGCACTCATTTTCATTCCTGTGCTTCATGGAACATTTAATGTCGACTATAAAATCATTTAAAAGGCAATTGAGTTTTCATCTGAGAAAAATAAGGTGACTCCCAAACAGTATCAGTGTATTGACAAAGCATCAAGTAAAGTGCAGCTTAAACTTAAACAGAATGTGAATTCTTAAGGCATTGACAGATTTTAAAAAGTATTTTTGGAAATAAACATGTAATAGCAGCTGTGTAGGTGTTCATTCTCTGCCTTCCATTTAAGTCTTCCTCCCGAAAGGATGACACTATAAAGGCCTGCAACATTTTCCAGTTTAGGACTGTTCCTAAAATGATAGGGTTACCACTTGCCACACAACACTAAAACCCTTTGTATACAGCCAACCAGACATAGCCAAATTGCTTAGATACCACCTAAAATGGTTACAAAACTAGTTAAGATAGCAGAGCTATCCTTTATACAAGCTACATCTCATAGTTATAAAATGTTGTGCCTATTATTCTTCCTTAGAAGAAATTAAATAGATAACTAAATTGAGAATATTCACTGCACAGCTAAAATAAACTCTCACATCATCCAAATAAATTGGAAATTCTACTTGAAATCACAGGCATCCCCATAAAAAAGAGAAATCAGCAGGCTAATTATTAATAAAACTCCTTTGCAATTTACCATGGATTCTTGAGACTAGGACACCACTTGTATTATTTCCATCAAAATCTGGGAAAGAAATATTATTTGAGAAAGTCTGCATAAAAAAACCCCAGTGGCCTCAATCAGTAACCTTAGTATACTCACAGATAAGCACAGAAAAAATGCAGTCTTCATTCTACATTGGGCACTACTACCTGTAGATGGGAAGCATACACAGCTACAGTTTTATTAGTGTTTAAGAATATCATTTGAGGAAATCCCTTGGTATCCCTAACACGTCCTTTCATCCATTTTCAATCTCTAGTCTGCTCCCAGGTCTTTACCCATTATCATAATATAAGTGTTAGCATTGATAGTATGGTTAATTGATAAAGAAGCCAATGGGTTTGTTCAATATTGCAAAATAAATGGTAGCTCCAGCTCAGAGTAATGACTATTCAAAATTACAACAGGAATCCACGTATCATACTGGATTTTAAGTGCATGGAATGATCAAATGACCCAGATACTAACACAGTGAACCCATACATTTTCAGGGAAACAATGGGAAAAAAAGAAAAGCTAGGGACTGTGGGAAATGAGATAGCATCTACAACCAAGAAAAACTGAGAGGTTTCTGCCTTATCATTTGTGCTGTCTTCTCTTCATTTACAGAAATGTCTCATTTTAAACCAAGAGCCGTAAATGGCCTGGCATCCTGAAATGGAGGGTTAGTCAAATAGCCTATAAAGATATAAAAAGACATTCACTTTTTGTAGAAAAATAGCTTTACTCCTAACGCCTTTGCTATTTGAGTAAAAATTTTTCCAACAAAAATAAGTACTTGAAGGAATTGAAAGTACCTGAAACAGCAACAGGCAAAAGAGGAAGGTGGAGGACAGACAACCTTCCAGTTAATAATTTAACTAAGAGGGTAGTGTTTGGAATTAGAGCACTGTTCCCAGGCCAGTCTTCTGAAAGCAAAAATTATTGTGCCCCAAGGTAAAGTAACAAGCCTTTCCCTTTGAAATGTCTTCATCCATGATTACCCATGCTTTGCAGGCAGCTAAATTTCAAAAGAAAAGTGCTATATGAACTATTCAACTTTTATTTATGAATTGGGAATATCTGAACACCTCCCTGTTTTTCTAGTGAAGCACATTTGTATCGAGTTGGACCAGTTACCACAGAAGTACCGCCAGGTCTAACAGCTAGGTAAGGTGGTAAAAACAAAGCAAAGCAAAACAAAACAAAACAACCACACATAAGAAACAAGAAAGGAAATGATTGTTGAGGCTTCCTTCTGCCTTTTTTCCTGAAGCTCAGTCTCCACTTTTTGAATCGGTAAAAGCATTATTTATTGAAGTTTTCAAAATTTTCCCTCATTTATTAATGCCTATTTAGGAACGACTTTCATAGAATCATAGCATCATAGAATGGTTTGGGTTGGAAGGGACCTTTAAAGGTCATCTCATCCAACCCCCCTGCAATGAGCAGGGACATCTTCAACTAGATCAGGTTGCTCAGAGCCCCATCCAACCTGACCTTGAATGTTTCGAGGGATGGGTCATCTACCACCTCTCTGGACAACCTGTTCCAGTGTTTCACCACCCTCATTGTAAAAAAATTTCTTCCTTTTTGTCTAAAGAAAACATTTGTACAGTTGCTAACCTTGTATTTAGGGGTGAGAGCCTCAGAACAATAGTAAATGCCTTCTTTATTTGTGGTGTGTTACACAAGCTGGCAAATGTGTCATGCTTAAATGTGAGTTAGTAAACTGTATTCCAAAAGCTAATAGTCAAGATTCTTCAGAGTAGGTAATGCAAAAGTCACCAGATGTTTGGAAAGGCAAATGAGATCACTTAACTCAACCCAATCACTAATTAACATTTGTGTATTTCAGAAAACCACCATACAGTTTAGCACAATTTGTACTTTCTGTTCAAGGAAGCCCAAGACTGGACCAGCAGGAATACTACAGATTGTAAGAGAGTTTCAGTACTGTCTTGTATGGAAGTCTGCACAGACCTGCATACTCAATGATTTTCAAGTGCTCTAGCTGGAAGCACTCACCATCTTGACTATCAACTTCAGCCCCAGAAAATGTGCAAAGGAGGTTTATTCAGATCAGCTATGCATAGACTATATGATTTAACTGTACATTCGATATTCCAAACTAAATTTGCATTCCTATGCTGTGTACCTATTGGGAGACCTAAGTGGTACTCAAAGCAATCTTCTCATATTTGGGAGAACTGAGAAGAAGGGACTCCCCGAATCTAAATAGATACTCTTCAGCAAGTCAGCACCCTTTTTAAAGCAGAAAAAAGTGTTTAAATTTAAGCAGACCACTTAAGCACAAAGCACTGCTGTGATGCAGTGTGCCTGAGCTGACTACCAACTGACTCCTTTGTTCCTTACTTATATTTTAACCCTACTGCCATATTCTCATCACACTTAACATAAGGGTTTTGCTACTGAATCTATGTTTAGAGATGTGTTAGGGAACCTAACCAGTTGAAGGATCCAATTGACATTAGATAAATACAAAATACAAGTAATAATAACAAGAAGGTTAAGTAACCATTAGAATATTTATTAAGTGACACATTTGATTTTATGTTAGTTGAAGTTTTTATTCCAGGCTGGATGATTTTCGGTATGTTCTGGGTCCAGTGCAAGACTTACTGTAGACTACTAGAGTTTATGTTATGAGGGTCCAATTATATGACCCTAATGGTCCATTCTAGCATTTAAAAGTATGTTGTTCATACACAACACATATTGCAAATATATAATGCTCACGTCTTTACCTTTTAGTACTGGTGCTATTTAGCTATGGCTACAAGCTTCCACTCATTGTAGAGCTGCAACTTTTAATCAATAAATGTAAATATTTTATCAACTCCAGACCAAACTTCACAATAACCCTTATATTCTGTAGAATCATTAGCCCAGTAAACATGCTTTAAAAAGCAGTAAGATGTGTTGGTTATTAACAGCTGACCTGAAATCCACTCTCTAAGAGCTCTTAGCAAAACTTGCATCTCTAAAAACTCTTAAGTTTTTGCCAGGAGACCCAGAGGAACAAACTAAAATGTTCTTCTGGAAAGCAACACATGCCGCCAAGGACAATTACTTAACTTCGCATGTTCTCATGTGCAGAACAGTAGGATTAGAGGAACCAGCTACCACCTAACAGCTGAGGAGTTTGTCTTGGCCCAGGCAGAAGGATATGGTTTGCATCAGGTAAAATTCTAAGACAATAGAAGGCAGTGACTGGGAGATGCAGCTTTAAGAACAGATTAGAGAGACACCTCAAACAGAACATCTCTTTGCCAGGAATAGTACAACCAAGAAGCTCACTAGGATATCAGCATTTTATTTATGACCCCAGGTTCACTTCTTCACTAAAGCATATATTTTTCCTTTCAGCACATTATGTAGGTATTGAGTGAGATCTGATTTAGATCGTGCAAACAAATAACATCTATGCAAGAGAGTTAGCTGAGCTAGAAAGGAACACAGTAACACAGTGAAAGAAAATATATGTCTTAATTTTATCTTTCTAATGCAGTTACACTGCTTTAGAAGATTAATGAGTGAGGAAATTACAAAATGCTGATCACATTGCTGCTGATTTTTCTTATATATTCTATTATAAGCAGCATCTCATTAAAACAACAGAACTGAATCAGACTCTGCCCATGAGTTTAGGATGGCTTAGCAACTACTCTAACTGTAAAATTAGAAGGCAACTTGGTTTGTTGTTGTAGTCAAAACTGGATTTTAGTAAACTGAATTAATCCCTGTCATTTCTCTGTACTAGAGAGTGCAAAAGAAAGTAAGATTTTTTCTCTGTACTTAATTTATAAATGTGTAGCACAAGAATAAATTTGCTATCGTGGTAAGTTTGTAAACTGCCTCAGTTAAAACACTGAAGCTATACTGATGCAAGCTTCTTTAGTTTTCCATTTCAGAACTACTGGTCCTTCACTAAAGCATAAAAATACAGAACATTTTGCAAAAATTATTTATGCAGATTCTGTGCTTAAATGGCATTCATAGGACTATTACCATCAGGTGAATTTTTTCTCCAAAATGACATTAAAACTTCAGTCTTCTCATTTGTTTGGAAGGACTAAACTAGACAGCTCCAGAAATTGCAGTGAAAAAGTTACAATAGGATGACATACTTAAGTAAACAGGAGATATGTTGCAGGGGATTACACTTACAAGGAATAAAATTAACCAATCAATCAATCTTACCTTTCCTACCTCCCCTCTCCACCCCTTAACATATCACTAGTAAATCACAAATAAAGTTTTATCTATTAAATAGACAGGAAAAACTATAACTGATTTCAAAAGGTCCTTGAATTATTCCTGACTTCACTCTCTATGCTGAAATAATTTTATCGTCAAATTTATCGAATCCCACTTCATACACACCATGATGATTCGAAAGGATTAGATCACCACCTTAAAAAATTCAAATACAATTCCTAAAAGAGGGTAACAAAAGAATTCAGTGAAATTATGGGAATAGTAGCTTTAAAGCATGAGAGAAAGTAGGCCCTATAGTATTACGGAGTTCTATTTTAAGTATTACATTTTCCTTTAGGCTTTTCATTAATTTGGAATTTTTAAACTTTCTGAAGTGCATCAAGCACTTTTTTAACCTTAATGGTGCAAGATCACATTTGTCTGGTTCATATTTGACTAGATAAAGTGACAGATACTTGAAATGAGAACATTGTCAGAACGGAAATAGAGGTTCTTCACCTACAAATGCATTCAGTATTCATACACTGAGTCATGAATTCTAGGAAAACAAAATACATCTTCTCTTCTAAATAATATTGCTTGGTGCTAATTCCTTTTTACCTAAGTACAGAACAACTAGTCAGTTACCAAAAGGGAACAAATACAAACTGGTTATCAGTGGAAACAAAATAATCAAAGATTTCATTATGTTCTTCCCATACTCTCCCCGTAAAAGAAACACCTGTAGAACTATGAAGTGAACATTAAAACTTCTGTTTTCAGTTACCTACCAGAGTGCCATGAAGAAAAGAGAGGAAAAATTTCTCTTTTAGGTAGCTTAAATGTTGCTACTTTGTATCTATGACAGGTATGACACTAAAATTTCAGAAAGAATAACGTAAGTAAAATTTTAATTTTAAAAGGAAGTCTAAATACTCAGACTATCTTTCCATTTGCAATTCAGCTGACTTTGAAAAAAGTATGTCCTGTAGCTATAGAGTTGGTACTAGTGCTTGGATTTCTAATGCTGGCAGTTATGGGAAATATCACTTTTACCATCTGTCTCCTGGGATTCTTCAAGTATAGTCTGTTTCACGTCAAAATACTATCAAAGTTTAACTTCTGTTCTGTTGGCAACATATTTTTCCTTATGGCTGAATCTCCCATATTGAAAAAAATTATAAAAAGTTTTCTCTCCATTAGTGAAATGGTTTCACAATCTCTTGGTACATCATCATCTATTAAGAAGGTTTAAAACTCAATTAAAATGTAAATTAAGTCTAGACAATACAGCAACAATTGCTACACATGAACAAAAGGCAAAGCCAGGTTCAGCCAGAGATGAAAATGTTTGAGTTGGAAGTGAATTTGCTATAATTTTCATTGTAATGCCTTCACAAATAGCATAGTAAACCAGTAGTGAATAAAGCCAAATGCAAATGCACCTGCTAAGGTGTCAGAGACAGTTCAATGTTTAAGTGGAAAATTGTGGGATCAGAGAAAACCAGCAATATCTTCACAATTCCTTTTATTCCCTATTACATCTCTAAAGTGACTAAAGAGGAATCCCTTAATAGACAATTATGGAGGAAGACAGAAATCTAAATCTGTTTGTGCTAGCAAGAGAAGAGAGATTTCTATCACCATATATTACAATGACACTTGAAAAGAGCAACAGGACTTCTCTATTACTGAAGGTTTATCTCCAGTTTTCTTTCTTTTTTACAGAACCTCAGCAATTTAATACTTTGTTCAAAGTTTGTGAGAAGGCTGCTATTTAACAATGCCCTAACCTTTTTGTTTGCCTCTTAGAAAAAATGGGGATAATTGAAATATAAAGACAGATATCATATTGGTTTTTCATGAAAATCAATGCTATGATTCCAGAAGCCTTCCATTTAATTCTTTATTCATTCTTCTCTGCAACGATAGGAATCTGAGCAGAATAGGTTTAGCATAATCATGTCTAAGGTTTGTCTTATTCCTTGGGTGAATTGAAAAACATGAGCAGAGTTAGGCTGAGCTAAGCAGTGGAGCAGCTAATGAAAGAGCAAGTCTTTTCTTGACAAAATTACTCCCTTTTATTAATAATATCTTTCCCAACTTATTTTATGTTGAAAGTATGTGTAACACCTCAGTTTAGGTTTTCAAAATACCTACCTTTTTCAAAAACTTTCATTTTATCATGTAACACACAAAAATAGGCATGAAAGGAAAAACCTTATGTTGTCTAAACTGGAGAAAAGCAAAAATACATATGTATTGGGTTTTTGTGGTGGGGTTTTGGTAGCAGGAGAGGGGCTGCAGGGGTGGCTCCTGTAAGAAGCTGCTAGAAGCTTCCCCGGCTCCAAGTCAGACCTGCCTCTGGCCAAGGCTGAGCCCATCAGTGATGGTGGTAGTGCCTCTGGGATAAAATATTTAAGAAGGGGGAAAAAAACCTGTGCAATTGCAGCTGGAGAGAGGAGTGAGAATATGTGAGAGAAACAGCCCTGCAGACCCCCAGGTCAGTGAAGAAGGAGGGGGA
>JANXJC010000078.1:62026368-62037795 GCA_027564655.1 Leptodon cayanensis | reverse complement strand
AGGACTGTCTCCCATGGGAGGGACCCCACGCTGGAGCAGGGGAAGAGTGAGGAGTCCTCCCCCTGAGGAGGAAGGAGAGGCAGAGACAGTGTGTGATGAACTGACCCCAACCCCCATTCCCTGTTCCCCTCCACCACTGAGGGGGAGGAGGTAGAGAAAATCAGGAGTAGAGTTGAGCCTGGGAAGGAGGGAAGGGTGTGGGGAAGGTGCTTTTAAGATTTAGTTTTACTTCCCATTATCCTTGTTTTGATTTCAGTGGTAGTAAATTAAATCAATTTTGTTTTCTCCTCAAGTTGAGTCTGTCTTTTGCCTGTGACCATAATTGGTGAGTGATCCCTCCCTGTCCTTGCTCAACCCACAAGCTTTTCTTTTTATTTTTACCTCCCCATCCCACCAGGGGGGAGGAGTGAGCGAGCAGCCTTGCGGTACTTAGTTGGTGGCTGGGCTTAAGCCATGACAACATATCGCCATTATTTCTATCTAATAAATTCTTTCAGTTTAAAGGTGTTCTATAATATTCCTCACAAAGACTAGGAATTAATGGGCAGTAAGTTTTGCATTACAAATTCCCCATTTCCTTGGTTATTGTGTATAGCTTATTCTTCTAATTAAAAAACAGTAGCACAGAGAGTATTCACACTGTTTTATTTCATGTGTCTAACTGAGGGATGTAACTGAGCGATGTAAGGTACCAATATAGCCACTGGCTTTTTCAGTGACCAATACAGAGTATCAGAGGGTGGACGTACCAGACACTTTGGCTTTCACAGGAAAGGAGTTTTAAAGGTCTCCGATCTCCACCTTTCCGGCTGTGTATCACTGGGGTTTCTCTCCACACAGCTATGCTAACACAGCAGAGCCATCATGACAACAACTCAAATCAGATCACTGAAATGATTAAAGATTCCTCTCCCCCCTCCTCCATGTTTTTGTAGAGGGCTGCTTTAACCCTGATCATTGCAGTCCTTTGGTTTGCAGCCTGGTCTCTTGATGCATCTGACAGGCCAGCAAAATTGCTGCACAGGGAAGAGGTGGCTAAGGTGGGATGAGGCAGATGAGCTCCCAACTGGCTTTATTATTACCGCCAGCATCAGGTACCTATCTGTGAGGTTATCATCTTACCTTTCTGCAGCTGTATAGGAAGGTTGGATGTCTAACCTGGGCTTCAGCATCAGACATACTTAAAATGGGGTGTGGTGGTTTTCACTACCCAATGGGTTATGGTTATACACAGGAAACTTGTGTTACATTTAGACACAGGGAAACCAATCTCCCCCCAGTAACACTGGTCCCTTATAACTTTGAATATTGCTATCCAGAGCTTTTGATGGGTTTCCATTAAAACAGAATGCATTAAAATTTTGCTTTATTTTCATATGCATTTGTTTGATCTGTTAAAAACAAAACTTCTGCAGAAATACTCCCCCTATGTTCTCTGGCCCATAAAATGAGTATCATACACTATTCACTTTTGGTCAGTGCACAGTTGGTTTTCTAGTGAAAATAAAGATGAGAGGTTATTTCTTCTGACAATTTAAAAAGCCAAGCACATTTCAGGTACTCATTCGTCCAGAAATAAGAACTATATCTTACCACCCACCTCCATTTATATAAACAAAGTTTTTTTTCACATACCATTACTCAAGATGCTATGAATCATGACATCACACTTGGAAGTGATTGCAGTGACCTTAAAGAACACTTACATTTTAGAAAGTGATTTTAAACAGCTATGTAATAAGCATTTGCAAAAAACCCAAAGACATAGTTGTTTCTTTGACGGCTTTGTTAAATGTCCACCAGTACCACAATCTTATTACTATCTAATTTTATTACATCTCTTAAATAAGTTCCCCTTTAAAAAAAAAAAAAGTTACCTTGAATTTCTAATTTATCTGTCCATTATTACATAAAGACTTCATCGGTCCTTGCTTCTCATTCACACACATCAAGTAAAAAGACTGAAACTTTAACATCAAAGATATTCAAAGACTTGCCAGTTGCAAAAATTACCTAGTGAGAGCTTTGAAAATTTCAAGGCATCTGTCTTCCATTGATTTCAATAGGTTTTGCAGGAATAAGCACTTTTTGAAGTTTCAGGAATTGCCTGGTTTAGTCTGCAGGTGTCTGTGGGACTCTATTGATGAAAAAAGTTGTCTCCTGGGATACTAGTTACTTCTGAAAAATGGGCATGGTATATTTTCAGAATTTTTAACCAGATGTCCAGCTGAGATTCAGACTTTTTTAGTATAACTCAATATTCCTAGGATATCATAAATCATTTATTGAGCTATTTATTCCTTGAATTTTTCTATGCATCAAATGCAAGAACAGTTCTAGCAATGACATTAGCGCTCAAAAATGCTGCATCACTTCTTCCATTTGACAAATGGACCAAGAAGACAGATATGGGGAACATTTTCTTTTAAACCTAGATTTGTACCTTGCTAAAAACAGACCATACTGAAAAACAGAATATACAGGAGAGATTATTTGAACTACATTGTAAAAAACCCCAGTGTTTTCAAAGTAGCACTTGTACAACAATTTTGTAGACCACACCTGGGGAAACAAAACTAGTGCTGTTTGAAGTTACTTTTCTTTCCCCTGTCAGGTGTACTTGAAGAAAGATCCAATTGCTCACATGCAATAGCCACAGAGAAGTAGAACACATTTAATAAAATGTAATATAAAGTGGACAGGAATCTAGAAAATATATTTTGGTTTTACTTTTACTTTGTTTTCTTATTTGCTTGAGTTAAATAAGTAATTTTCTTTTGAATGTTAATATGATATGCTACAGACATGACAGCACTAATTTCACAATCTGACTTTTTATCTGCTGACAGACTAAAAGTGAAAGATAGTTTTAAATATTCTGGTTTATACAGTCTAATAAAAGCATCATTTGCTGTTAATGAGTCACTTTGCTATGTAAAATATAACGAAATGCAGAGCTACCAGAGCAATAATGTCCCTGCTGTAGCTTTCATCTACAAGTTATTAGTATGAAGAGCAGCAGATACATATACTTTTAAGACAGGATATCATTAAGAGTGGAAACAAAAGTGAAGAATCACACATCAAAAGTAATGATTCCATGTGAGAAAGAAAGCAATGCTGAAAATGCCAGCAACTTACTCACATTGTTAAATTTATACATGAATTTTGTGCTGTGTACCTGCTTCAGAGGCAAAAGTACCTACCCACTTATGCTTAAAATACCATGGGGGTGGAAAGGAAGGACGATATAATACAACTGTAATGTAATACATTAAAGGATATAAGCCTACTTTCACGGAAAATGCACAATTAACCAATAAAAAAAGATGGAAAAGAACCAAATGCAAAAACAGTGTAGGGACCTAGCAGTAAAAAACTGACACAAATATTTCCATTATTGCTGGCATGCTTATTCCTTTTTCAACAGTTTCTCTTACAAACTTGCAGATCAAAAATCTCAAAAGTTTTGGTTCACAATCCTATCAAGTTAATTACTAAGTAAGTCAAAGATCTCAACAGTTTTTGGTAGTAATTCACATCCTGAATCTCTGGCACTGTCAAATTGTAAATCCATTTAGCTCAATTAAAAAAAAAAAAAATGGAGAGAGAGATTTGAGGACTTTGCACAGTTCTTGGCAGTTCTTGAAGACAATCACTGGTAAAATACCATTTTGTGTGCATAACTGTGGCTCCTAAATGAATTCAGAATACAACAATTCAAATTAATTTTCAGTTGAATTAGTGAATTGACTCACAAATATGGTATTAGAAAGATAATGGAAAGAAGGAAAATGGTTTCCACAACAACCATTTCCACTGACATTACCATGATCATCTAAATAGCAGAACAATAACTGGGACACTTATCTCTACTCAACACCTCTATGCAGCAGGAATAACAAGAGTGCCTTTTGTACCCATGTATTTTCTTTTGGCTTATCTGGACCCTAAATTCCAGTTACAAAAGGCCAAACTCCAAAATACTGATTTATGGATAAAAAAAATTATGCCTCAAAATTTGATAGACATAAGCAAAAAAGCCTTTTGTATTTTTGCATAATTCAAACTTCCTAAGGAAATCATCAGTCACAATAGTGAATGATTCACAAGTAACTTCAAGACTCTCTTCTCAATATTTAACACAAATAATGTTTAAAATAAATGGAATTTAAATAGTTGAATGTCTTCTTTGCAAGACTACGAACATTTTTGGAGCACTGAATTCAATGCATTTATTTCAGTAAGAAAGGTATAGATCTGATACTAAGGCAACTTAGTTAAGCACAGAAGGCAATGTAGTGGGATACAGTGCCTGGAAACACCATGGCACCCTTCTTTGGAGGGCTCCTAAAAAAAAAATCTCTCTTGAGTGGAAATAGAGGTTTATTTAACTGTGCCATGGGACAGCAGCACGAGCCAACAAATTCTCTTCCAGCCCAGTGACTCCACCATAATGCTGTGAGCTAGTTAAATCCTGGGCAGGTGACTGCCCAGTGCAACCTCCAGTACAGAAAGTTCCCTACATGTTAAGTACAGCCCAACAGATTCAGAGAGAGAAATGAACCATATTCAACCTTAACGCACAAGGGTTTTGTTTCTATTCACCTCCCAATCACGTGCGTTTGCAGAGTCTCTCAAGAAAGTAGTTGAAAAGCAAGGACAATATATTGAAATTTATCCTGTCCTCCCCTGGTCCACAACGTTAACTATGCAAAGCTCAACCTGCAAGCTGAGATGACTGTTCTTTGCACCTACAAGACAGTGAGGTGTCCTTTAACCTGTCTCTAAAGGAGGGGGACAGGGGGACAAGGGGACACAACCCCAACCAAAAAAGCCTACCACACTGTGTCACTTCCAGGTGACACCATCCCTACCACTCAGCTAAGCCCACACATCTTTGCTGCACTCTGTCCTCTAAAGTAGGTGGTAATAGTTTCCTTGCTCCTGAGACTGCTAAGGGTTATTTTGACACTCAAGGCTGGTCCTCTACTCCTACACTGGTTATAGCAACAGTCCTTAAACCTTGCATTATAATCATGTGTATATTGAATATGGTCTTTGAGCCTCCGCAAGTGTAGATAGAAGTTAAAGTCTATATTTTTCCATTATACAAGCTCCACATGATCCACTTTTCAGTGAAGAGGCAGCTAAGTATGTTAGCTGAGTGAAGATGCAATTGAGTTGCACTGAGATAATGGGCTGGTACCATCCCATAATTCCTGAGTGTTGCAGATTCCATTGCTTCTGTTCACTCACTTCCCACTCTACTGCCTACACCTGAAGACTCTTTCTAGTTCATACACAGTCAGCATTTAACCCTTCATTCCATGTGGCATCCCTTCATTTTTCAAACAGCTCACTACAATTCACTCAGCAAAGGCCTGCCAACAGGCTGCCAGCTGAGCAAAGCTGCACAGGAACAGGCTGGGTTTGCACGCTTAATTAGAGCCTCCTTGTTACAGTCCAAGCACTAGCCATAACTCACAGACTGTTCAAACAGCCTTGGCTTTCAATCCAACCTTCTGATGAGCAGGGCATCAGAAGTGAGTCAGCTGTCCTTGGGGAGGCTGAATTGCCTATATATGCTGTTCTTTGGATGGTGATTCACATCATCTGACATTTAATCACCCACACCAATCTCTGTCCACCTGAGTGCTTCTCTTCCATTTCAGTGCAATATCCAGGAGACTAACCTGTCTGACCATGCAGTGGAAGAGAGCAGAGCAGTGTAAGCAAAGAGGGAGCAGTTATAACTAAAATACCTTAAATACCTTCTGGTCTAAAACTGCCTCAGAAAAGAGTGAAAGTGGAGATGACCCTAACAATGTAAATAACATCTACCACAAATTTAAAGGTGGCAGCCAAAACTCCATGTTTACCTGCCATTATACTAAAAGGTTTGACCCTTCATTTCACTGTTACTTTCTCAGTAGGAACTTTATGTTTTTATGCTTTGAAACACTCAGAACTGAAACAGCAACAGAAAAGATAAACAAATTAAATATAGATCACAGTGTACAAAGTACCCCAGACTTTAGTGTCCTGGATGGATAGGCTAACAGGAGTCTTGCATTCACAGTCCAAAAAATCTATTCAAGCCTAAATCTGGAGAATCACTTATAGAGCAGGCTGCTCCAGTGTTGCCAGAGATACAGTTAAGTAGGAGCTACCATCTTCAATCTCTGTTACAGGAAAACTTGCGAGAAGTATGGAAGGAGTTTCCTGGTTTTAATCAACAAAAATTATTATTCTGGAGGGTGTTGCATGCAGTGAAATGGCTTTATCTTTCATTACGAGGATTAAAAAAAATAAATATTTTCAACGAAGTACCTAGGCCAGCACAATCTGCCACTCTCCACAGAGTCTTTGCAACTTTGCTGCACCAATCAACTGCAGTTTCTACCACTGAAGCTTTGCTCCTGGCAACCTGCGTTATGTAGTACTAATGTTGTACCTTTTGAAAAAGAGGAAGTTTTTTAGTGATGTATGTGCTTGGCTGCTCTGGATTTATCTGTGGTGTGGCATTGGGGAAACAGCCACAGTTCAGCTGTTAGCAGCTTTCTGCAACATTCCCCACACAGTACCCATTGATGATACATGCTACTAAATTTGACTGCAGATAAACCTGAGATGCTTAAAGAGACTTTTTGGTGAGGGAATGGCTCCTAGCTTCAAGCAGAGGGTGGATGGAGCTGCTAGCAGCTCCATTAGTATTTATTTCATCTGAAGGAAAGCTGGCCTCCTTTACTGAAGGAGGTAAACACCAGACCTCTTTGGCAAAAATGGTATCCCACACTTTTCCAGAGTATGCTATGTTATTCATTTACGTGCCTTTGTGGTTGGTTGAGGTCTGTCCAGAAGCTCATGTGCCAAAAAAAATTACAAATTTAGCTTTTTTGTTCTCGGAATGCCAACTATACTTAAGAAATGTTCATCCTGTCAAGGTTCCTATTCATAGTCCATGTAAAACATGCCATTAAAGGTTCAGATCCACTGCAGTGTTGCCATATATCCAAATTCATTGAAAAGAAAACCTGTATTTTTGTACACATGGGACTACACATTGACACTTCCATATTCACTCCTTAGTCTTTCATTAAATAGTTAGCAAAGGTAACAGCTGGAAGACTGCTGCTTTCAGAACAGAGACCTGCAAAGCAGAAATGTAAAACTGTCAACTCATTTCCACACGGCCTGCAAGTATTTTTAAGATGGCAATGGTTTTCTGTAGCTATTGAATCAGGTTGTGTTAAAGTAACTGATGTTTTTATCCAACAGTATAGTGCATGATCTTTTGCTGAGCCATTTCTGCCCTGATTAGAAGTTCCTCTGAAATTTCTGTAATCATTTTTTATTTCCTACACAACAGGAAAATATGTAGAAAATAAAGTATACAGTTGTGGTGAATAGAAAAGACATGTCTTAGAGCAAAAAGGAGCACAGACACTTCATTTATGAAACGCAACCGGTACATTTTTGGTGCTTTGTCCTGGACTTTGAGCACTCACATATGTGCTTCTATCATCTAATACAATTCTTTATAAGAATAGAATTTTAATCACACATCCTCAATAGGGTGCAGATCACACCAACTTCATTGCCTCTCTGGTATGAGAATTAGCTGATTATCTGATAATAAGTCTTCTTTCACACTTGAAAAAACACAGTAAGTTAACATAAGCCACACTTGCTTTCTGAACATTTTAGCTGTCTGGTGTGAGGGAAAGCCCTGGAAGAAGAGAGTCTGCATATCTCAAGAGACTCTACTTAGACGAGTTTTTTTCATAGAAGTCTATTTTAGTAAAGTGCATTGCTCATTATGGTGTTTCCAGATGTTCCTTTCTTCCTTGCCCTTGCACAAAATATTCTGTATTCTTTTTGGATTAGGACACTTCAGGATGTGTGTTCGGGGCACAGGGCACTTCTGACATAACGAAGGCCACACAGCTGATTAGCGCACTTGCTGCTCTACGCCCACGCTCTGTCAGTATCTGTCTGCTACATAACAGCCTGGAGTGCCTTGGAGCAGCAGTGAGCTGCCAGAGAGAAACCACCAGAGGCCTTGTGGGTGGTCAAAAGAAAAAGATAACTTGAAATAGACAGCCGAGAAATATAGAGCAGTTCAAGCTCAGACTAAATTCCAATTTCCGCCTAGTAGAAATGAAGGGTTATATGCAAAAGCACACACACCCTGTGGAGATAATTTCTGAAGTGTGTTAAATCTCCCCAGCAAACGTAGACACTGAAATTTGCAATCTTTTGCTCTGTCACTACAGGCTCAGTAGAGTTTAAAAGTGCAGATGGAGAAGACAACAGACTAAACACTTTTGCTCTTGCTAAGTGGAGTTAAAGCGAATATGCTAAAAACCATCCACAGACTTACAAACGTCCTTGCAGTTCACACGGTATGAGCCACCTTTTCTGTCACATGTGCATATTATTGATCTGACTCACTATTATAGTAAAGGTTTTATATCCCATTCTGCCAAGTTAAAAGGTTGAAAGGCTCAAGTAGGAACATTTTGTTGCTGACTGCTCCCATAGCCACAGTAATAAGTGAGCAAAAATACACTGAATGTTGTAGACTCCAGTGAAAAATCTAAAACTTATTCAGGAAATGGATTGTTCGTTAATACTTTCATAGCAAAGCTTCTGTTGATTTTGAATCAAATAAATAAAGAGTTACTATCCCCCAAAAGGTGCACCAAGTTCAGTAGCTCTACTATGGAACAAGTACATTAAAAATGACTTGATAAGGGAAGGTACATAAACACAACCTGAAAGCGTTTATAACAACGTCTCCTTTCCATTCATCCAGCTAATACAATTCTATCTACCAGACACTGACAAATACACACACACTCTACATATATAACTATAGACAATGTGAGAGTCTTGCCCTTAAAACAGGTCTCTACTTCTAGCTCTTTCTTGAATCTATCAGTTGAGGAGTAGTGAAGAGACACACCATAACAAAACCCAAGACCAATGTATGTCAGGGTTTTGCAGCTATAAACAGAAAGTAGGAAATCATACCACCTTTTCAGAGATCCATGAATATTTGGAAGAACTGGTTGAACTCTAAAGAAATGTCAGTGCAAAGTAGAAACCACTTCCAACTGGTGTCTAAGGCTCCTTCTGAATTTGAATGTTTTCAAATCTGAGTAACACAGTAACAGCCAAAGGGAACAAATCCAGGCAAAAGAGAACTAGAAAGAACAAACAAATCCATTTATAGCAAGATTTCCAGTCTACAAGGCTCTGACATTAAGATTTGTGACCTTCACCACCATGGCTAAGAGAAATCTTTCAGTGAATAGCAAGTTTCATTGAACAGCAAGACCTTCAGTAGCATCAATATTATCTCTGAATTCATATCAAATTTAGTCATCAGTTTCAGGTTAAAGAAATGGGGGATAGCCTTTTATAATAGCAGAAACATGGATTATAGTGGTAAGATTCACTTATATGAAGGTCCCATAGCATTTAAATAGGTTATATCCACCTGTTAAAAATAAAAAAATTTATCACTGCCATTGCTTCAGTTCCTCAGTTAAGAAGTTTTTCAGGGACTAGATAGGAATCATTATGTGTAATGGATTTCCATGATGCAGAAGGCTTAGTGACCTGCTAAGGCAGAGGGACCCTTGTGCTAGCCAGCTCTCCTCTCCATGCCCAGAAAGCCACACAGAGGAAGAAGCAGGTCTTGTTGCCAGCTGCCTGTTTCCTCCGATATTTGCTGCCACTTCAGTCACTTTCACCTGGGAATACACTCAACAAAACACGATTTCTGACAGTCTGACAAAATTAAACTGAATCATGATCTAGTCACACTGAGATGGCACAAAAGTAAATTCAAACTTTGGCCTGGGACATTATAATCACTTTAGATAAAGCTTTTTACATTATTATTTTTGCCTTAGTCCAGATACCCTGTTAATTGTCATAAAAATTAAAGTATTTACAATCTCAAAGTTAAGTGGTTTGCAAAAAATAATAGTTTCAGAGTAACACCAACCTTAGTTACACACACCAAATGAGACCCTGCAGAGAGATTATTGGGGCTTGAGTGAGGAAAAATGAAGGTTGTCACCTTAACTAGAAGTGTAACCTCTTCCTCCAGCTTCTTGGAGACACAGAAGCAGAGCTAGTTTTCCTATCTGAACACAAACAGCTGAGTTCATAACAGGAATTCTATGTCTTCATGACAGGAGATAACAGATGCAGCACTATTATAATGCTTTGTCACTTCAGCCACCAGCTTCAGATTGCAAGGCCATTCCTCTCTACCCTGCAGAAGAGCTGTTTACTTCCACCCCCACTCTGCACTAAAAGCGTGGAGAATGACAGCCAGGGCTTTCTAAATTTCTTCTTTTTAAAGGAGAGGAAGGTGGAGGAAAAAAATGATTCCCCCCTCCTCCCCCAACTAAAATAAACTCTGAACTAGCTTTGATTTTTTTTTTCAAGTTATAGCAATACCATTTAAAACGATTCAGAGGGAAAACACTTTTTTAAAATACCACCACTCCTGTACCAAGCAAATGGCTGTTACACATGATAGAGCATTTCCAAAGGGCTGCCTGAGTGCATCAGACAAGCTGGCACCTGGCTTGAGGCCTGCAGGACAGGAGTTCTGGTTACTCCTTCATTCACCTATAGACACATGGGGTTGCATAACGGCAGCTCCATCTGGTGTTAAAAGACTGACTCATTGGTGGCAGTGATTGTCAGAAATGGGTCCCCTTAAGCAGTACCTTTTTTCCTTGTCACTTCAGAAAGAAAGAAACGTGGTTTAACTAGTAATTTAAGTAGCATTAAGTGCTTGTTGCTTGTAAATGCATGTTGAAAACCTTGTAAAAATTGTTACAGTTGCTAGCATTTTCAGATTGTGCCAGAAAATCCTTGTTAATTAGGTAAGGCATTCGCAAACAAAACATATACCCAAACAGTCCAGTGAATGACACTATATTGAGGAGTACATTTTATATATTAAAAGCCTTTTTAAAGAGTATTTCCCCTCCTTGCCTCCTTTACTCCAAAATCTCCATCACATTTCGAAGAGGAAGAGGAAACGGTCATGGACAAGCAGCTGCTTGACTGAGTTTGAAATACACTGTGCTGAACAGCAACAGCCATCATTGCATCCCAGAGTCCTGAAGGAATTGGCTGATGTAGTTGCCAAGCCACTCTCCATGGTATTTGAAATGTCATGGCAGTCAGGTGAAGTCCCCGGTGACTGGAAAAAGGTGAACATTGCACTTAATTTTAAAAAGAGCAGAAAGGAGGACCCTGGGAACTACCAATCTCTCACTTTCACCTCTGTGCCTGGGAAGACCATGGAACAGACCCTCCTAGAAGCTATGCTAAGGCACATGGAGGACAGGGAGGTGATTCAAGACAGCCAGCATGGCTTCACCAAGGGCA
>JANXJC010000078.1:62011495-62022140 GCA_027564655.1 Leptodon cayanensis | reverse complement strand
AGGCCGCACCTCGAGTACTGTGTTCAGTTTTGGGCCCCTCACTACAGGAAAGACATTGAGGTGCTGGAGCGTGTCCAAAGAGCAACAAAGCTGGTGAACAGTCTAGAGAACAAGTCTTCTGAGGAGCAGCTGAGGGAACTGGGGTTGTTTAGCCTGGAGAAAAGGAGGCTGAGGGGAGACTTTATTACTCGCTACAACTACCCAAAGGGGGGTTGTAGTGAGGCGGGTGCTGGTCTCTTCTGTAGGGTGGCTGGAGAGAGGACGAGAGGAAATGGCCTCAATTTGCAGCAAGGGAGATTTAGGTTGGGTATTAGGAAAAATTTCTTTACTAAAAGGGTTGTCGGGTATTGGAACAGGCTGCCCAGGGAAGTGGTGGAGTCACCACCCCTGGAGGTGTTAAAAAAGTACGTAGACAAGGCATTTCAGGACATGGTTTAGCGGGCAGGGTTGACAGTTGGACTCGATGATCTTGAAGGTCTTTTCCAACATAAATGGTGTTGTGATTCTATGATCCTGTGAATATTACTATAAACAATGCATGTTATTTCACCTTCGTAACAAAAGAAGAAATAAATTAGAGGCTTTAAAAAAAAAAAAAGAAAAAAGAAAAAAGAGAGATAAAACAACATTAAATGAATAAAAATCCAGGCCCAAACAGTGACATTAGTAAAGAGTCGTCCTAACCACTGGTCAAACACTATGTTTTATATAGAAAATATGGGGTCCAGTGTATTTCTATTTTTGACCTAAGTCTTTTTCTATCTGTAGAATAATAACCAAACCAGCCAGGCACAAACAAAGAATTATCCCTATGCAACAATTAACTAATCAGACATTCACCAATCTGCTAGCTAATTATCAGAAAGACCAAGTGAGAAAGTGAATCTATTTCAATCACATGCACTTCTTAGATGCATACCACATTAGGTATACTTAGAATTTTTTCCCCAAAATTTGAGCTCCTCCATACTCATACACACAAAAAATTTCATCACAATGGGCATTTATTAACAAAACTGAGAAGAACAAAGAGTCCATGACGTCTCAAAGGAGTAAGACTGTAATGAAAGCAAGAAAGTACACAGCTCCTTCCAAATTTCACCACCAGGGCTCTACAGCTGCTCAGCCTGGGTTGCCGCATTAGACCAGTTATAGGTCTTTTCACTCTTTCAAATGTTGGAAATAATCCAGGAAATTGGATTCTCTACTTCTGTTCTTCCTGCTTCTCTCTCTTTCTCCACTTATATTTTTGTTTTATTTTGGCATGGAAAAACACAAGGGATAAATAAGCACGAGGAAAAAGAATGAGTAGAAAACAACAAATTTTCAGTTTCAGGAATTCAAGATTAAGGTTTGCATTTCTCTCCACCCAGCCAAAAAAAGAATGTAAAAAGAAGCTACTGAAATATCTTCTAAGAAGAAGACATTTTAAAGTGTTCAGTGAAAAACTTCCTCCTTTATCTGGGCAACTCTTACTATTCAGAATACCAGGAAGGCTACTTTCATACTTATAGGGTGGGCAGTTGATAAATCTGCAGCATTTTTAAAGATTTTCCTTCAATTTCCAGCACTTCTTGTTTGAAAATACATGCTTGCTCATGAAACAGCTCATTTCTTCTTATTTTAATGGGTTTGTGTCCATTCACAGCTCTTTTGTCAACTGTTACAAGTTAAGTTATCAAAAGCTTAGCATATTGCAATCATTAAGAAACATATTTCAGCCCAAATCTGCCAGAGAAGGTGGCCAAGAAGCAGCAAGTCTTCTTCCTGAGCAGACAAAAAGAGAAATCACAAATAACTTGCTGTCTGGTTCAGTAGGGCAGAGGACCATGAATGTGCTTTATTCCAATTAAGACTCTCCTTGAAGGAATTGTTTAAGAAAAGCTAACATTTGTTTCACCAAAGAGGAGAAATTCAGATGCTAGGCACCTGATCGCAAAAGATTCATACTACTTATTTTCCACATAAGATGCTAAGCTGTCACCATTAAAAATGATCAAAGGTTACAAGTATCCAGGTTTTCAACAGTTTATTGTGGCTGCCATGTGACAGTTTACCATCTTCAATCTTTTAGAAATCCATTACTCATCTCCATGCCTGAATCAATTTAAAATTATAGGGACAAGTTACTCATAAATATGTGACAAGAATTAAAGCACCATGCCAAAATGCAACTGTGTGGTTCCTTCTTATTTTCAACTTATTTTGCATTACTTAATATTTTTTGTCTCAAAATACAGTTTTGTCTCAATTACTATGACCAGGAGAATCCATAGAAGTATTCTCCTTGGCATTTTGGTCAGTAGGTAGACAACAAATCTCATTTTATTGTCAATTCCAAAACTTACCATTCTTTTGCAAGCTGTTTTCTAACACAGGTGCCAGACACTGGCAGCAAGAGCTCACTCTGCAACCAGTCAGTGTGAAAATAGCTTGGAAATGGTGTAGGACAACAGGTAACAAGAAGGAATGCTCTTTAATAGTTAGCTATACAGCTGTAGCTGCATTTTCTAGATCAATAGCATTTCTCTTCAAAGTTGCAGCCTTTTCTGATTTCAGTGAGCTTAGTGCTTTCTCAATTTTCTCTGCAAAGATTGGCTGAAAGATGACTTCTTCACATTGAGGAGAAGTGAGTTTGAACTGGTGCCATTCTCTTCTTCACTGGCTTTTCCAAAAAGTGAAATACTTCACATTGACTTACTTAAACCATCTCACAAAAAGCTAAGATGTTACCAATAACTTTCTAAAGTCTATATGCTAGACTACACTTCTACTCCCCCCAAATTAATGTTTATTCTGCAGACTTTGTCACTTCTTTGAACATCAGCTGCCTGGAAACTAACATGCTCCCCCCACCCCATCCTCTGAGTTCCCTGCTTCCCTCACACCATTACCTTTAAAACTAGCCACACTTTTTCTGTTAAAAGTAAATACTGCCATTTCCAGAAAGCACAACAGTGTCCAGCCATGACTTTTGGAAGTTCCAACAATAAGCCAAAAATCCCTTGGGGTTCTTTAGTCTTTTTTACCAAGTAGTTACTTTTTTAAAAGAGTGTCAAGATTTTTGAGACATTTTCCAATACAAATATAGGAAGTTCGCCACAGAGACTGAATAAAGAAGATGTAATGACATACTGAAACATTCTGGACATGTACTATGGTTAACAAAAAGTCACTTTCACTCTTTCTATTGACCTGCCATGTAATTTTTTTTAAAAGGAATACACCCATTGTGAGTTTTATATACTTATTTAATAACAATTCAAAATAATTGTAGCCAAAATGAGGCTGCATTGCAGTTAAGTTACCAAAAAGTGTCATCTCACTTTTTAATTTTGTAAATTCCCCAACAATACATTTTTCCACATACTTTGGAAATACACAGCCCTGGTAACGATATCAATACAGAACACTTTCTTTAAATGTAGCAAAATATAGATGTTAATCAAAGGCAAAAAGCTGAAGAAAACAGCAGGTGACTGGTATATTTATCACAGTGAATATTCAGGAACAGTAGCACAGATTTTGTAAAAGTCAAGATGGCACTTGACACTGCATATTTCGAATCAGTATTCATAGGCAATATTTAATACTCTTGATCTAATGGATACAGAAACACTACAGCGCTTCAGACATCAAACACTGAGCAAGCAAATAAGGCCTACAATCAACACGCTAACAAGCCCACATTTAAAGCATGAAAATATTAATGAAAAGACAGGAATAAAAGGATATAAGAAGAGATAGGAGTATGGATTTTAAACAAGCGCTGAAAGTCATTTCAATGACATTAAACATACTGAAGCACTGTGCCAGCCAGACAACTCCTGGATAAGCTGAATCAGCTTAGTTTAGCTGAGTTATTTTTTATTACAGCAGAATTGTCACAGATTACATAAAAATCATTGGTAATACATGTAAATTCTAAAATCGAGATACATAAGAAATTTTCATATGATTTATAAAATGTTTTATGAATAAAAGGGACATTCACCTGCTTCTGTTATCTCATGTTAGCAAGGCTAACTTTGCTGTCGCAGAGACCTCTTAACGAAATGGGAAATGCCTGCACTTTCTTCCCACCTCACCCAAGTGACTGTAACTGCAGACAATTGTGCAATTCTCATTCAATCAAATATAAAGCAATACTACCAACACTTTGCTACCTTGCCTATAGTTGTTTTCACTTTGGGACCCTTATGCTCCATTTTGTAGAATTGCAACAGCTGCTATTTCAGCACTCTGTAACTTTTAATTGCTTGCATCTGTTACAGGTTGGTTGTTAAAGGAGCATGCAACAGGTTGTGGCAGGCTGACATCAGGCTGAAGGCCCTACTGCATGAACTTTGATTAGGTTATTTAGGTAGTATCCTTCACTGTTTTCGGCAGAAGTATAGGCTACCAGGATTTCCTTCTCAGCATTTTGTTAGAGCATTTAGACAAATACATTCAACATTGAAAGTACATGAGGAGGTGCTCCGAGTTCTGTTTTCTCCCCTATTGCTGAGCACACTTGCCTTCTCTACAGGAAAAAAAAGATGAATCCTCAGGTGGTAGAAACCATTTGGAGGACTTCTTAATCCTCCACTATCAACAGCTATGGAAAAATAAAAGTATGGTCTTGACAGCACTTCCTCGGGAAAGTATTAACAGCACAAAACTATGCCCAATCCCAGCTTGTCCACAAAATCGCAAAAACGTGGATTTACTGTGAGCGATAAGAAAGTAGATCCACTTCAGCAGCCTCTCAACAACAAAGCAAAGATACAATGATAAAATAGAGTGAGGAAACAGCAGCAGTTATTTCTGCCACTGAAGTTCTCCTGTGGAGGAGAAAGGGATTTGATACCACCCACTGAGTATTGCTTTTAAAGTACAGAAATACTACTTCTGGAGCACTTACTTCAGCTTAGAAATAGACACTTAAAATTTATCTTCCTCTATTTAAATAGTTCTCACACAAACAGGCTTGCCACTCATTTGGGAGGTTTCCTGTTGGTTTCAGCAATTACTGAGCCACACCTGCTGGGACAGAGAAACCCTCACACCAGCCAGTAGTAAACTGGGACAGACCCTGTGTCTGTGGCAGAAAATCATCATCACAAACCACAGCCACATGCAAGTTTCTGATTCCACATCCTCTCCCCCAGGAAAACTATGCCCTACAGCTTACTTTTTGGTGTGACAGATGTCAGGTTAGATAACGAAGAGGAACATCAGTAGACTTGAACCTCCAGTGCTGAGGCACTCATTAAAATTCAGAGCTGCTTTACCATGACATTAGCTACCAGCTGCGTGAGGAAGGTTACCATATTCACATGCAGTAGTAATTAAACAAGGAGTCTCAGAAAACAAGCCATGATTTTGATTTAGCTTAACCCTTCTTCAAAAGTAGCATACTAAATATTGCCTTTAAGTAACAATTTAGTAAAAGTATGTAAATACAAATACTAAAACAGCTTGGACATATAAAGTGATAGCAAGACAGCTAAAAGTAAATCAATATTAAATGCTAGTATGTGTGAACATACTAGTTGCAGTCCTACCTCTTTTTTCCTTGTGCAATTATATTGTCATTCTTTTGGGGGGACAAGGAGGGAGTTGTTTGTTTTTAGTGCAGAACTAGATGGATAAATGATTGGTCACATAATAAGACAATTTTGTTATATATCACTTGGCTTTAGGGCCTAATTCTGTATAGTTTTTCACATCCTTTACACTATCAAATAAAAGCTGTTTGGTGGCCTCTGAGAAATGTGTAGAATACCTTAATCCAGTATCTCACCCTCTGGTTTTATCGTTGACACAAATTAGCTAGAAGGCACAAAGACAAACTGGTTTTCATTCAAGAGCAGTGAAGAGGAAGCACTGAACTGCGATCAAATTACAAACCCCTTTAAAATCTGTTTCTTTGCCAAAGACTTGGGGGTGGAGCAGAGACTTAGAAGTTATATTAAAAAAGAGAGAACTGGGGAATTAGGCACTGAAGCTTACAGTTCTTTATGAGGTTAGCCATCTGAATTCTTTGTTAAAGAATTTGATCACCAAAATCCCCGATTTAAATATCAGGTTTACACAAAGGGCTGGAAAAGATACTCCATGTTACTTGTCCAGACAAACCAAGCAGTTACAGAGATACAGAAAAGTATATGAAAAATGAGAACATGTACATTTATACTACATACATGGATTTCAGGACCAATTTTTAAGCCAACTACAAACAAATCCATAAGGAAAAGAACAGACCTGTGGGTATTCACTACAAGGACTCCTGCCCTTAGCAGGAATTTTGTTGATTTTCAAATAAATATGCCCACAAAGATGACATTATAAGAACTATTTTAGGACACATGTAAAACAATTACACTGCGTTCCATTGACGAGATGCCACAGGCATACTACTACAGCAGCATGTCTTAGCAATTGCTGTTATCGTACCTGTTTGGAACACAGATTATTTCATCAAACTGTTAATCCAGAGTCTATCTTAGTTGTTTTCGTGTAAGTATTGTGAAGAAATATGTATACTAAAGCTCAAAACTGTACAAGTTTAATTGTATTCTAAATACAAGTGCTGAAAAAGTAACATGAGCTCAGATACTACATAATAAGCAGCGTGAAATTCCATATTTTAATAGGTATAGTATAACGAATAACTTTATTTTCGTCCAGCAGAAATAAAAACCTCATTCTTCATACTGCATTCCAAACTTTAATCACACAAAGCACCTAGTAAGTTATTCTGCAACCCATGAAACACTAACATAATTCACATTTTACTATAAAAAAAAGATTGACATTTGTCATTCATTTTTGTTGCAAAATCCTGTGTTCTCCTGAGGATAATACCTTACTGAAACAAACTATTAAGTGAAAGGATATTGACATTTAAAGGAGTTCCTCGCAGTGCCTGAAAAGCAGCAATGCTTACTTATCAAGAGGTGGAGACTGTTTTCATATTTAGAATTGGAAAAAATCTACCCATTTGTTATTTTCCTTGTTTGGGCATTCTGGAATTAACCCAAAGCAAAGCAGATATTTGGAATTCAAACCACTAGTTTAATTTGCAATGCATATCACCATGCCAGAAGCTGCGAGGCTATGTGAGAGAAAGCATGGTTCCATACATGCCCTCTTATACTCTTCTGTAAGCATCCACTTCAGGCCATCATCAAATAGCAAAAACAGCAGTCAGTGTAGCTTTAGGGTGACCAAGACATTTATGGTTAACATGTAGCACGACTGACACAGGAGAGAAAAGAAAAAGCACAAATGGTTAAAAAGTAATATAAAAAGGGAACAGCAGAAAAAAGTAATATTGATAATTTTTGTCCCTGGAGTTCTTGATAGATTCCACAAAAGCACCTTTCAGAATCAGTTGGACTAATCCGATTTTTTGCAGTGAGCTCAAAACTGAACATGTATAAGGAGCAGTGACCCATACACTTGCACCACTAAAACTCAAGAACATATAAGGAAGATTTTTTTCTCCCTCAGAAGTTGACAGTATCATTAAAAAGGTGACACCTCATAAAATGTTTCAAGTTTAAAGCTGAAGTTTTTTCACTTCTGGCATAAATAAATTCTACACAAACTGAGAGGCTGAACAGGGACAGTTTCAAAATATAACTTCACTATCCCTAATTGGATTAGCTTCCACTTCATTACATTCATCCGACAATGAACAAAGTACCTTAAATGAAACCATATTTGCTTTTTTTGCTCACTCCTTCATAAACCATGGAATTAAACTATCAAATTTAATAGCACAAGCAGCAATTCTTCATCGAGCAGCAGAAAAATGAAAGAGAAGCCCAGATAATGCATGCTCAAGAAGGAATACACACTACAGATACATCTAAGAATCATTTCAAATTGCCTGTACTATGCCTGCTGTGTTTGTATCCATCTGTGTGTACCTCATGGCTCTTTTATTTAAACTCTTGATCCCTCACAACCATTCGCACTAGAATAAAAATATTTAATGTAATCTTTAGTGACTAAGAAGCACCTAATAGAGAATTTTTGCACATCCTAGATACCCATGTTCCCCTGACCATTGATTCTCAGGACTATGCCAGGAGGACTGTGAACCACAGGTGCATTTAACCAAGGCAGACAAGTAGAAGAAAAGCAATTACCTGTCAAGTAGTCCAAGAGCCATCCAGGATTGCACTATGCTTAGGCCAAGTCTGAAGTCATGAAAACAGAAGGTGGTCACCCCACCTGAGTGAGTCCTTGTCCTACGTGCCTTGTATTCAACATAAGCTTTTTCTGCAACCTGAATGTGCTAATTGCATGTTGATTAACAAATTTTTCATTCTTTTTTCCTCTTCTTCTTAAGCAGAGTTGCCTGGACTTCATTTGTTCCTGCTGTTTTGCCCTCTCACCATTCTAATGATCCGAAGCAAAACAGTATTTCTTTTAGAGGAATAAGTAGCAGCAACAAGCTGTTTCATGAAAACACGAATGGGATGTACACAAAAGAGAGTAGTCAAAAACTTACCCCCAAACAGGATTGCTTGAAGGTTTCTATATCCAGCTGTTGAATTGTAAAATTATACAAATAGCATAAATTCAGCATCAGAAAAAAACTTCCATGCTGCTCTAGTAATCTTGAGAGTAATAATTCCTTGTTATATATCATTTTCAAAGAGTTCAGTGTGACGCACATGGCAGAGTGTTGGGCTGACAGATGCTGTTTAGTAACTTCGGTGTAACACAGAGGTGGCAGCTGGGAAGCCAACACCAGGAGGAAAAATCTGTTCTATTAGAAAAATCTACTTATTCGTTAAACTTGTTACTCTGATGGCTCTGAAGCTGTGTCTGATTCTGTCAAGTTGAGCAGTTGAAGATAACAAATGTGGGACAAGGACTTTCCCCAGACTATCTTCCAAGTTATTCTTCCAAAATCCAATATACACCAGCATCTTAGCAACTCAAATATTTAATGAAATCTGAGCTGAGACTTACATTAAAAAAAAAAATGGGGAATTAAATAAATTCATTTACTCTGGCAGTTTATAAGCTTTTATTTTCTCTTAAAGAAAATGCACACACCTTCCCTACACACATAATGTGGTTAATGCATCCCTTGTGCACCTACTTTTCAGTGTGAACTGATAATGAAATCCATTGCTATGAAATGCATAATGAAAGTAATACAATTTAAAATCATCCATCCAATTAAAACATTTTTTAAAAAATATTTAGTGATTAATAAATATATCTTCCCAACTAAAATGTTCAGCAGTATTTGTATTTAGGTGACTGTCCAATTTTAGACTAGCATCAGAATAGCTTTACTTTTTAGATAAAAAAAAAATAAATTCCCAGAAATCAGCAATGGGAAGAAGTACTAGGAATTGGAGTTTGCCAGCTCTGATTCAACTTTTACGTTAATTCTCCCTCAAACTGGCTGACTTACAGAACAAGCACACAGACAGCACACATTTTCAAAAATAACTATTTTGTACAAATGTGCTCAATTCAGAGAAGAAAATCATAAACAAAAACACAGCATAAGAAAGTATAAAACCTTGAAATAAGTTAGTATAATAAGTGGGTAATTTGAAGCTTTCCCAAAAATCATGAAACATAAGAGGAAAAATTGAGCAGTTGTGAGAAAATAAAAAGTTGTTTCACAACTTAATGTACTATGAAAACTATGATATAGGGAGAAGCTGCTATTCTACATGGTAAAAGCAGTTGGTATACCGAAATCAAAACAGCATTATCAACGCTAAGGACTTTATATTAGTGATAACACACACATAAATGCCTATGAGTTATCCCTTTATCACCTCTTAGGTGATAAAACTCAATGTGATAAACTCTTAGGTGATAAAACTTCTTAATGAAAGACAGCAAATAAAGATGGCTCATGAAAGACAGTAAAAAAATCCATTAATACAAGTATTGACATATTTCATGTTACATTTCAGACAGCTCCTGTGATTTGATCTATAGAGCATACCTATTGGCCTACTGGATGAAAACAAAAACCAGAGATGAAGTACAAAATACAGTCCTTACCAAGCTAAATTCAAAAGCAAACAGGATCCTGTACATTTTCTGAAACATATATATATCAGAGCCATTGCACATCAACCAGGGGAATTGAGTACAGCTTTACTTCTATGCTACTTTCACTGTTCTAGGACCTCTTTTTTTCCTTTTAAATGAAATTAATCTGGTGATCATTGACCCTTCCAATTTAACAACCTTGAAAAACAAAGTTTTCAATTTATAAATTAAATTATTTAAGTTTCAGATCTCTAATGAGGTTGCATTCTGAAGTGTCCTTCTGGCTGCATATTGCAAAGTGTTATACCACAAAAGAACATTACCTTGGAAAGAAATAACACAAACTTTTACCCTTCCCACATTTGCACTGAACTGAAGAATAATTTCTGTATGCTTGTATGGTCATAAAAAACTGTTGGTATTTAATATCCAAGCAATCAGCACAGGGTTTTGATACACACCCCCAATGGTACTTCAGTGGACAAAGATCTTAACCTTAACTCAGGACAAGTTGCATCTTATCTTCAGTTTAAGCAGCTGTGTATATGTAATGGTTTAGATCCGGCTTTCCCACCGAATGCTCAAACCTTACAGTTTGCAGCCTCTGTTCCCCCCACCC
>JANXJC010000078.1:61992978-62011395 GCA_027564655.1 Leptodon cayanensis | reverse complement strand
GAATACTGGGAACATGACCATTTCCTTGGTTGTACCCTGGTTGCCAAGGAAGGCCTAGAACCAAAACCACTACAGTATACCACATGATAGGACTGATGCATAATCCAGCAAAAATATACCTGCAGTTATGTGTGGGTGAAATTTTTATACTCCGTATTTTTCCTAAGTTTTAGAAGTATTCTCTCCTTCTTGCCTCAAAATCATTACAATGCTATGTCCAGCTGGGAGGGGAAAAAATTTTTTAAAAACTCTTTTATTCCTTTATTATTTATCCAATTTCTCTTCCATCAATGATAATTCTTACAATAGTTCCTTCTTTAACAAAGTTTGATAAAAACAAAACAGTTCTCTACCTTTTCATATTAGTAATGTGAAGATGATAGACATGGACAATACTGCAGGCAAAAAAAATCCCAGCTGAAAGTTAAGTAATACAGAAACAGAGCTTACACAAGGCAACATTTCATGTATTAAGTAGTGGCAGTGCTTAATATTCACTGCTCAATGCAAATTAACGAATTCAAATAAGGTCCCCTAGAAAAGATGCAAACAAGTGAAGGCTGAGTTATATTACCAGTACATGTTACAGTAAAGCAATAAGTTGTTAGCCTTCTGTATCCACTGCCCCTGTAGTCCTAAACTCAGCTGCCAGAGTCTCAGCTCACTGAGCCAGTCAAAAATATCAGAAAACTGCTTGTGCACACAGTGGAAATTGCAGGCTTATGCTAGAACATACCACAAGAAGCAAGGTCAAGGATTTGAGAAAGAAAGGTCCCATCCCAAGTTGTTATGGTAATTGAGCAAGCAAAGAATTTAGCTATACCTAGAATGGTTGAAAAATGGGAACGTCCCCAAAGTTTCTAATGTAGCAAAATAATTTTTATTTAAATGAAGTATAAGCCTTTTTTTCCCTTTCCATGGAAAGTAAAAGGGGAGAATGGTATGAAAGATACAGCAAGGAAACAAGGGCACACTGTCATACATGCACACAATATTTTGGAGGAGGAGGGGGGGGGTATTTTATTTAATATTACTTAATTATGCTCCCAACAGCAAGTCCAACTTTGTCCTCTTCAGCAGGCAAGTCTCAACACTAACCTTTACTGCTGCCAGCACTGTGCCAGCTTTGTAAAGTATGAGGGGCATGACGGATTGCTGCGCTACCACAGGCAGGGTACAGAGAGGTTAGATCAAAATTACTTTAAGACAACCTATCAGGCACAGAAAGGAGTACAGTTATCCAAGAAAATGGTTCAGGGACAAAAGTCATAAATGGGTTTTTAACAGCAAAAAAAAAAAAACTTTGCAACTCAGATTTGAGACTGGCTTTCAATTGCATTCACACTACATGGCCACAGATTTCTGTCCAGGAATTCTCACTGAGAGCAATCCTAGCCCTGCATTATGGAAGATGTCATACTAATTTACTGTCAGCATGACCCCATAAGGGAAACTTTCAAAACATGGAAGCAGAAGTCAGGACACAGCAAGCATTTAAGAAAAAATGGGATGAATCATATGGTCTAAGCACTGACATGAAAGCCAGGATCTTTTTCTTTTGATCTCCAGAATGATTGTGCAATTTATCTCACAAAAGCTTATTAAATCTTGTTGATTTAAGGAAATTATTCCAATACTGAATGCCAATAGCATGACATATACAATTTTGGTACCTGGTACCAGAGACTGCAAATTTTTACGAGATGGAGACAAGGGAGGCTCAGTCCTAATGGTTACTATTGGAATGGACACAAGACAGGAAAACAGAAAACCTGGAATCTATGGAATCAGGTTTGTTCTGCCTTGTCTATAAGGACAGGAAGGAGCAGAGGGAGGAGAGAAGTAGAATTTTCCTGGAAGGTTTGAAGTCTATATATTTAGGAAATAGAAAGGGGACCCAGAAAAATGGAGGATAAAAAAAGGAAATTTCAGAGACTGAGGATGTCAAAGAAGAATTACATGATTTAGAGATGCTCAGCACACCAAGGGAGACCTGACAATTTGAAAGAATCCTTATTCAAAGTCTAAAGGGCACACAGAAGTAAGAACTAACAAGCTACAAGGAATGGCAGACGTGTATGTTGCTGCTTTACTCAATCTAAAACAAATCTAAAGTGTCTAAAAAGAATCACTGTTCTTCAGTCCAAAGTCCGGATTTGATTTAACAATCTTTTGTTCTTGGAAACCACACACCAGAACAACCTCAGTGGGACCACCTATCCTCATAGAGATATCTTTCAGGAATAGCATGGCAGTCCCTGACACTGAATCAGAAGGTCCCGCTTCAGGAAGGGATGTGACAGACTCTACTGGCAGAAGACAAGGGGACAGTGGCCACTGTAAGTTCGATAGCTGTGGGCCTGATCCAAAAATCAGAGGGAGTTTAAAAACCCAGGCATGCAGCACGCAGACCAAATAGCAGCCTGCCGAAGTACCACTGGGAGATTTTGAGCAAAGCAGCAAGAGAGCACAAATACTAGTTTGATTTGGATGTGGTCTAACTGATAGCACATGGGCCAAACCACCTTGCTTAAAAAATACCATTCAGCTGAGACTTTCCCCTCATCAGTAAGAAAGAGCTGATGTTCAGGAACATGTGTTACCACCATCTAAGTAACCACTCCCAAACCTACACATGGCTACCTGCTCAGACCCCAGACAGCCTGATACAGAGTAGAGGAAGGAGAAAGTTAAAGATTCTCCATATGACTGTGGCAGACAATATGTGGGAACTGGAGAGTACAAAATCCGTAATTCAGTTGCTGCAGCTTGTCCACCCTGCACAAGTCACCGGTAGGTTCTGTTAATCCTTATAGAAGTCTTTGGAAATGGGAAGGGGTTTTTTTGCTTTGCTTTATTTTTTAAATTACTTAAGAAATAGTGCCAAGAATGCCAATTCTTTTTGAAAAAAATTATCAAATGGAAGATGAGAACTGATGAAATGCAAGGGAATCATGCAAATTCTGCCTTGACAAATTAGACATCTGATGGCAAGGGCTGAGAAAACCACCATTACTTATCAAGCTGATATCAGGCTTGCCCTGGAACTTGCAATATTTCTCCTACAAAAAGAAAACTTGGATGGGAACTGGTTTAATGCTTCCTGAGCTCAAAACAAATTTCTCTACTGCTGAAAGCCCCTTGTAATGCCTAGGAAATAGACTCTATTTGTCGTATAGTCTGAGAACAAGCATACGGTAGTGAATGAACCATGCAAACATTCCCTTTCTGCCCAAAATGTAAAAGATCATGACCTTGAGTCATAAAATATAGCTATGAAGATCACACATGTAAACCAATCTGGTTGAATTACCTGGGCCTCTGCTAATGCTGTTGCATGATACCAAGGGCTTATCATATGCAAAACATGCTTTGTATTAGATTTGGACCTTTCTGTAAGAAAGCCTCCATATGGGACAGAAAGTCTCAAAACAGGCATCTGAAAGCTTCCAAAATGTGTTATTATTACCCACGCACCAAGTTAAATTACTAACAAAAGAAAAAAAAGATATAATACTCAGCAACATCCTAGACAGTTTCCATAATTTTACATACCATGGGATGAATCTGGCTTTGTGAATAACTGTTGTCATGGCAGCAGTGTCATGGTCCCAAAGGGAAATAAATCCTCCTAACAATTTGTGACAAACCAGCCTAGCAAAGAACAAAATTACTTCAATCTTGCTAAAGGATTATTGATTTATTATTTGAAGCTCAGCATTGGCTATTGAAAAATTACTAACATCTCTTTTTTTAATGTGTTTCTAAGGACAGGATGGGAGACAGCTAAAGATTTTCCTTAAGGGAGATCTTCTTTCAGAATACGCAATTGCTGCAAAACCAGACTTTCTGTTCCCATCCAGCACAAAATTCAACTTTATTAAAAAAAAAAAAGGAAAAAAAAAGCTGAAAATAGGTATTTAGTTCTGATTGTCTTGAACTAACACACCATGCTTTGAAAAACTGGAAAGACACAAAACATTTCTCTTTAATACAGTCCAATATTAAACTGAATTTCTCATTCATTGCCTGCAGAAGATGTGCTTGCAGTGAAGGAGGTGGATAAGACAAAGCTGATACCAAAGTGGATGAGACAAAGCTTATATTTTCATATAAATAATTGACCTGTATGACTCCTACCCATATGGAAACCACGCCCAGTTCAGGAAATCCCACACCTATTTCAGTGTAGGGACATCCTGGGGGTCATTGGAAGTTAGGAGAACATTATGGGGAGGCACTGTCTCTGTTTGCTTTGTTTCTACATCCTTCTCAGCCACTCCCACCAAAATTGAGATGGGATAACGGGGAAAGATGGGCCTTTGACCTTTGCCACTATAGGCATTTCAATGAGATTCAGGCATCTGAATTGCTTACTGAAGTTATACTTCATTTTGTTAGATTAGCGTAGCTGGGACAAATCAGGCTTCTCTGCTGGATGGTGTCTTCTGTGGTGCAACATAATCCTCTCTGACACTGATATGCTATATTAAAGAATGGCCATATCAAGGTAGGGGTCATTTAAAGAATCAATCTAATAACTGGAAACCCAAACAATAACTCAAACAGCCAGGAAAATCTGGTTTAATATGGAATTGACCCAATATTAGTGTCTTGGATTGTTCTGAAGCTGAAACAGAGTATTCCCAAATAATAAACATGTTGAATACTGGAATTCTCTGTAAGGTGGAAAGCTTTCATTTTCCCAGTTTCACTTCCAATTCAAGTTACTGTGATGATCTCTCATTCTCCTCAAAAGCCATGCTGACTACCCAAAATTTTAAACCTCTTTTGACAATTAAGAAAAGTTAGTTTCATTGTAACTGGAGCTGATTACAGTTTTTGAAAAGTTAAATGCTTATTAGTCCAAATTGAAAAATGAATTAGCAGCAACTAAATATCAGTATTATGCTAGCAAAGAAATCCAAATAATTATTTTTTTCTAATTCATTAATTCACAGCAATACAGGAACATTTTAATTCACTGTACTCTTGGATAATGTCTGATAATATTAAAAATAATGCTTGTAGCATCATGCTGCTCATCTGGCTGGTGTTCAGGTTAAGGCTTAAGGAAACCATTTCCTCCCTTCCCATACAGAACTTCTGTGGTGATCTCCTCCTAAACCACTCAAGCTCAGCTCTGCCACAGCTCCCTCTTCCTTGAGTGACTCACTTGCCCTCAGGCTCTGAGCGCTGCTGGCTCAAAGCTGAAACCTAGCCCCCGCAACAATTCCGTGAGATATACCCACCCCAGTTAACAAATAGCTGATCTGCAAGGCTAAATCAAAGAAAAAAACTTAACTGATGTTTTAGGCCTCTACTCATTACCACCAGAAAGGGAGATTTCTCATAGTTTAGCTAGAAGACTCAGCAAACTGTGTGCCCAGCTGATGCTGAGTAGGACTCGGCCACATCCCTGTTTAAGGCTCCATTTCACTCAATTCCCTGTTCTGATGACACAGGGTTAAAAATGGAGGAGGGGACTTCCTTCTTCCTTGCCCAGCCCAAGAACAGTAACTGAACAATCTCCTGCTGAGTCCCTCTAGGCTACAATAGACAGCATGTCCCAATGCCTTTGCCTGCTGACTTCCTCATTGGCTCACTGGACTGCCCAAACCTCCACACACCCTTCAAAACCTTACCAAGGCTCTCACACCCTCCAGGTGAGACAGGTATGATGAAGCAAGCAGCACTTAAGAAGCAATCGTTTTGAGAGACTTCTCAGTTTTGCTCCCATTCATCCATGGCAGGGTGTTTTATTGATACCTGAGTCAGAGAACCAAACGTGCAACAGAGAAAGCAAACATCTGTGAGCATATTTGGGGGAGGGAGGGAGCAGGGATGGCAAAAGATGGCAGAGACAGAAACCATCTCAGTTGCAGAATGAGCCAAAAAAGGATAGAAACTACGAAAAGCAGGACATTTCCCACAGCAGAGTGAGCATCATGGGGAAAAGAGACAGATGCCTTGTGAGCAAGTGATAGCAATGGACTGGGAGGCAAGATTAAGCAAACAGGAAAGGATCTGTTGTGGGCAAGAAAAGTTGCAGATGATAATTCTCAGCTAATATTTTACGGAAAGTTTTACATTCCTCATGTAGGGATGAGCATGCTTTTGTTCCACACAGGAACAAGGAAATTAACAGAATTTTGTATGAGCTTCATCCCTCAGCAGAGCTGAAGCTGGCTTGTGAACTCTTACTCCTATTGTTTTCCAAGTGCTTTATGAGCTGTCACCATTGAAATGCAACATTTTATCCCAAGGCAGACATTTTCAGTCCCATGTAACAGACCCCAAGCCTCACAGGAAGGATCTGAGGAGACTGGCAACAGTGATGTGGCATAAGTCATTAGAAATTCAGGAAGTTTGGGCAGAGATTAGAGAAGGGCCTGAAAGATTTCCTCCCAGGAGAGAGAAGGAGGGGGCAGAAAACAATGTAGTTAAAGAAAATTTAGACCTTGATAAAAGAATAAATGCATAAAGGAACTCAAGTAATGGGAAAGAATCAGCAGGAAGGGGAATGTCGTGGTTTAAACCCAGCCAGCAGCAAAGCGCCATGAGGCCGCTTGCTCACTCCTCAGGGGGAGAACTCCTCACACTTTTCCCCTGCTCCAGCGTGGGGTCCCTCCCACAGGAGACAGTCCTTCACAAACTTCTCCAACGTGGGTCCTTCCCACAGGCTGCAGTTCCTTCACGAACTGCTCCAGCATGGGTCCTTCCCACGGGCTGCAGTACTTCAGGCACAGACTGCTCCCATGCGGGCTTTCCCATGGAGTCACGGCCATCTTGGGGGGCATCTCCCTGCTCCAGAGTGGGGTCATCCAGGGGCTGCAGGTGGGCATCTGCTCTCCCACTCCCCTCCATGGGCTGGGGGGGGACAGCCTGCCGTCTCACCATGGGCTGCAGGGGCATCAGCCTCCTCCCCTGCTCCTCCTCCCCCTCCTTCTTCAGTGACCTTGGTATCTGCAGAGGGGTTCCTCTCATCTTCCAATCTCCTCCACCACTGCAGGTTTCCCCTCTTAAATCTGTTCTCCCAGAGGAGCTACCACCGTCACTGATAGGCTCAGCCTTGGCCAGACGCAGGTACAACCTGGAGCCGGGGGAGCTTTGAGCAGCTTCTCACAGGAGCCACGCCTGCAGCCCCTCCCCTGCTACCAAAACCCTACCACACAAACCCAAAACAGGGAAGAATGTTAAACTAACCAATCCACACAAATACAACTGAAGCGTCAGTACTTTTCGTTTGGTTTTCTATCCCTTTGTGACAAAGTTTAACTCTCAGCATCTTAAAATATGATAGTCTTGCCAGCCTAGACAATACATCAGCCTGACACCAAACATCCTGATGTTTGTTTTTATCTATATCGTGTTTTGGTAACTCAGTCTCTGGGGTGCTACTCCTGATTGCCACCAAATTGTTGTCATCTGAAAAGGTTATTGAACTGTACCCTGCATGTAACAGCAGCAGCTATACTTCACTGGATATTGTGAAGCTTAATGAATGTTCTTAATGAGCTTTCAAGGATCATCAAAACAAAGTAACTATCTCGTCAGCACATAGGAAAAGTGAAATTAAAATAGGGAATCAGTATGTGTGGGGGTGATTGTTCATATGCATTAATTTCATCTGCCATTTCTCTGTGTGTTCCTTTCAGTTCTATAATGAAGCAATTTCAAACCAGACATTTAAGGTTACATCTGCAGCTACATTTTAAAACTACCAATTTAAAGTTCTAAAGAGCCATGTCCATAATTTCCAAATTCAATTAAATATGAGAAATATTTATAGATACAGTTATTACTTCTACTATTATACCATGGCAAATTGAATCACCTACTGGAGATAGTCCAGCTGATCAAAAGAATTAGAATCAATTACTCAGAAATAAGGGAATGAGACCTGCAGGCCTGGCATTCCAGACTAGCAATATTATGCTAAGATCACTATGTTTCTTTTAGAGTTTCTTCACCTCTTAATGTAATGACTATTAGAAAGCATCCTGTCTAAAGGTCTTTTTATTTATTCCAGAATCTTCATATAACTCCTGTCAGTTCCATTTTTACTGTTCTTTTTTCCCTGCATTTCCTGCTGTGTACTTCCACCAAGAGATTTTGATATTAAGAATCACAGTACTTTTCCAAACTGGATGCTGTCGTGCCTCAGTTTCCTCACTTTTGCAGAATGCGCCTCAAATCCTCAGCTCAGATGGTGAATTTCACTACAGACCCTTCTTATAGGCAACCCATTTACAAATTAACTATACTCTTTCCTCTTGTGCACTGGGCTAAGCCTTTTTCCTGCTTTGGCACCAGGCTTAACAATCATTCTTGGCTTTTCTTCCGCACTTCATCAAAATGCCCTAAGACCCCTGCCAACCTTGTTTCTCAAATTCTGGCTGTGTTTGCTTCTGTACAGAAAATTTCTTGGTTATCCATGCACCCTGTGGTTGTGCTTGTCTGGCAGTGATGCTTGGCTGTTTTGTGCAGAGGACACCCCACCTGGAGTCCTTGTAGGTCTCAGCCCAGACCGGATGAAGCTGTTGGCAACACATCATACAACTGCATCAGACACTGAACCTGAAGAAAAAAACATTTCATTCTCATCACTGAAAGAACCAGGAGTACAAGCCTGAGGAGAATGTGGGGAGAGCTGAAAACAACTTTCACCCAGAAGCCCAAGAAGTATGAGCTACTACTGGGGCATTTCTCCAGGTACCAGCTAAAGACAATTAAAAATTTTCCGATGAGATATTTTATCAAGGAAAAATGGCTATGTGGAAATTTATTCATTTCAAAGTAAGTTTGCTTCAAAAAGGCACTTACAAAGATAAAAAACATTTTGATATAGCTGAAGAATTGCTTTGACCTTTTTAAAAAAGGAACATTTTTATCTGCCATTTCAACAGAATTCTTCATGTTTTAGTTTTAGAGAACACAGAATGACTGTCAAAATGGAAACAAAACATCTCATGTCAGCTGAAATGAGTTTCCAGAGCTTGTTTCACTGAGAACACTGAAATGTATTGTTTTCATTAGATTGTGGGACAGATGCGATTTTTTTTCTAACTGTAGATTTGCAGATATAAAACAAGATCCCACCCAGTTCAAGTCCTTATTGTGCCACAATACACTGCTGAGGGAAGCTGCAAATATTATGCCCGTACCAGTATACCAAGCATTAAGGATCTCCCCTTGCTCTCCAGAACATGGAAAAGAAATATACATCTAACGCTGCTTTAACAAGTAATGGTAGAAATTAGAAGAAAGGCTTCTAAACACTATTACTCACTTGCATTCATTCCCAAAGCCACCTAAGGGTGGCCACAGGTCAGACTGGAGACAGTAACACAATCCTTACCCAGAGCACCTAAACTAACTCTGGCTCATGTGAGCTGCAGAAGAAAAATGCCGAACAGTTTACTTACACATATGCAAGACAATTGTTTTACTTTCTCTTAGATTTCTTTACAGCGGCTCACTTCTGTGATATTTAATGTTTCTGGAGAATACTGGTTTACTTGAATTTAACTCCTTGAACAGAAAAAGATGCAAAAGGCATGGGAGTATGTGAACTGAGTTTACGAAAAAGTGATGACTTCAGGTAGCAATTCTGAGTAATTTCTACCTACTTGTTCTCAAGACTGTGTTTTCCCAGAAACATTCCTGGAATTTAGGAGACAAGGATGCTAGCCTATGCATATCTACTCCAAATCAGGCAGCTGTTAAAGACCCTTAGCACACAAACACTCTTGGCCTAAAGTACAATATAAGTCTAATCTTGGTGAAAACTGTTCTGCTCTATTTTGTTGGTAAGAAGAGGAGGCAGGGTCAGAGGAATGGAAAATTCCCAAATGGAAAAAACCCAGCTAACAAAAGTGGCTTTAAAGCCTAAAATACTAAGAAAATCAGGAAGGTATTGAGGTACATGATTCTTAGTAAGCAGGAGCTTTGACTCCCAGTGAAGCTGAAAGGAAGCTAGCACACAGGAAGGAGTCAAAGGAGCAGCCAGGAAAAACCTTGGTAGAGATAACTTGCAAAAAAACGTGGAGCCAAATCCCCAGGAACACTCAAGCATACAGAGGAAACCGAGACCAGAAATGGCAAAGAAATGATTCACTGTGTTGCCCAGATCCTGTAGTCAGACTGAGCTTGTGTACACAGTATTACAAAGCCATACTCCAAACAGGCTTAGTAGTAAATGTGCTAATTACAGCAACACACAATGAAGACATGCTGGACTTCTATACCTATACAGACCACTGCCTATTGGCATCCATTCCCCATACCTCCTGAAGCAAAGAGCACTTGCTTTAGAAATACATCAGGATAAACCATACGCTACTTTCTTCTTAAAATTTGTCCTTGAAAGGATAAAAAGAATCCCAGGTTGGGGGAAATGGGAAACGAGGAATATGTGCTCAAATCACTAGACATTTTGGGAGATGTTAAATATTTACAGCCAAACAGATCACAGTATCCTACTACATATTCCTTATGGGCTCCTGCAAACATCTCTGTGTTGGTTACACAGTCCTTGTTTCTGAATGCTTTTTCACAACCAGTGCAGCTAGATAATTACTTTTTTCCTAAGTAAGACTCTGGAGGAATGATGGGCATCTGTGTACCATGAGGAGGTACAAATGGCTCTATGTTAATTTGCCCTGCGCTCCCCATGACAGGAGCTGTGCCAGCAGATTTGACAACAGGTACTTGCATGTGCTTGCAGGACAATGCCCAAGCTAGCAAAATCCAGCTGACACTTGCCAACAGGGGCATGCTAATGTGCTACAGTGTCTCAGAGGCTCTCTAAGTAGGGTCAGCTTGTCTCCTGCTGGCCTGGAATATATTAACCACATGATGACACTTCGGAGAACTTCAGCTTGCTTTCCATGTCCATCACATGCCTGCTCTCATCATGGGAAAGGGAGGCAACTGCCCTTCTCGCCTGTTCTGAAGTAAGGCATTAGCTGATGTTTTTCCCCAGATAAGAAAGAAACAGTAAAAACTAACCCTTAGAAGAGAGGACTGGAGGTCAAGACGATACTGAAAAGTGAAGTGTGGGAATACAGCAATGGGAATGCTGCACTCCCAGAGCTGCACAGTGAGGGGGAAGGAGGAAACTGAACAGCTGCTTTGCTTGAAGATATATATTTATATCATTTGTCAGACTCCACAGCTCCTTACTACCTAGTAGACACCGTGGGGGTGGATAGCAGAATGTCATGACCATCTTCATGAATCGCATAACCTTCCAGAGAGATGGATAATGATGTTCTGAGAAAAGGGCTGCAGTTCTGCCTGAACTCTGCCTAATGGGGCAAGAACTAATCAGCTCAGGCAAAGGGGTCAAATAATACAAGACCCAGGCAAAATTTACCCAGGAACTGCTTGATCACAGTGGAACAAAAGCCTTGGAAACTGACTGTAACAAAACCAAACTGCAATTCTGCATTGAGAAGGACAGCAAAAAGCCATTTCTTCAGTCCCACTGGAAAGCCAAACTCGGTGTCTGCAGCTTCCACTGCACGACTCGGCATTGTGGCCATTCCAGGCCTAAAGAACATTGGACTTGGAAGTCAGAAAGCCAGAAACTCCCCAAAACCAGAACCACATTGAAGCAGGAACTTTCGTTACTGCATTCCCACACATGTATATGGGCCATGCCACTTCACATAAATCAGTTCAAATTAAAACAGAATCCTGTTTTTACCCAACAACATTAGATGAGGTTATATTGATATCGAAGGTGTTCACAATGATATTTGTGATTACTAAACATTAGCTTCTGTAAACATGCTGTTTAAAGCAAAAAAGTGAGTTTATACAAGTTTTTAAATGGGCAATGTGAGAGATAATAATTAAAAATTATGCTTCTATGTCTGTGTCTACACATATATATTTTCAGGGTTTGTGCTTTTCTTAAATGAGCTAATGTGTTTCCCTTTACAAATCTTGTTCCAATTAAACAACTTTCTTAGGGCATTTCCTTTTATGTACAGCTTCTAAATAAAGCAGTCTTCTATCCTGCATCTCCCTTGATTCTTATCAGATGCCTGCAAATGCCATGTACAGTCTGCACTGGACTTACCAGACAGAAAAGTACAAAATCCCTAACCATGACGTATTTTAAGTCATAAGGATCAAAACTGCTCCTAGGAGAGGTAGTAAAAGCAAATAAACATATTTATAACATCAGACTCCCAAAGTATCTGAAATCTTTTCCTGGCCCACTTTACAGTAAATAAAGGACACTATTGACATAAGCAATGATGACATGAGAGAGAAAAACTTACTAGTATCTAAGATTAGAAATGCAGATTTCTATTTTTCTACATTGCACCAGAAGATTACCTTTGTTCTTATTTCTTTATCATTTAAAAATGTTGTGCTCCTGTGCACAGCAAGTTTGTATCACAGATTTATCTATACCACTGTATTTCAACATAACCAATCTCATTTAGTTCACCTTAACCTTTGGGTATTGTCACATTACTGCATGACTCCCCTAGAACAGAAGGGAACTTTTTGGCTGCACTACCAGTTGCATGTCCAGCTATACCTGGGAGCAAAGAGAAGACCTGCACTCCTGGTATGGAGGAAGGGAGAGAAACCAGTCTGAACTCTAAAGCCATATGGGTGTGCTTGCTTATTTTCCCAAGTACTGGCCTCACACGACAATACAAAGATACAAAGGGGCTCAAATACTGTTTTGCTAGACAACCTCAAGAAGCCTAAAATATACAATCAGTGACTATTGTATAAATTAAAGTTATTTTGTTAACTCAGTCAAATAATTTAACCATGGTGTAGCTCAAATTACCTTGTTAACTTAGAACTAATAAAATAGATATATGGACAGGACACTTAAAAGAAGATTAGTTGCTTGCAAGTCACAAGGTAACCTTAAATGAAGCAAACCTTGTGAGTGAACAGTCTTATTTTTGTTGATTGTGTCATAAATATAGATCTCTTCTGTTCAGAAAGATTTCATTTTTCTTTAATTAAGTTTTTTTCGGTTTTTTTTCCTCTTAATAGTGGTTTCCTTTTTAATTTTCTACTGACAGTATAAGATTATGCTTTGTTGGCTGGAAGATACATTCTATCAATTTGTGAGATTGGTCATACTTGGTTATAAACAGCCTGAGCATACTCCCTGAAAAACAGTAATTTTAAGTTACTGAGAGGCAAGGCATAAGTATAAATTTGCCAGCTACATGTTAGAAATTATTTTGTTATTGATATTTGCACACCATATTAATATATGGCTAATGAATGTGAAGGATACCTCATGAAAGTAAATTAATATTTTTCAAGTTTTCTCTGCAGATTGCCAAGTTTACTTGAACTGTTCTTATTCATGTCTGTTATACTAAAAAGTCAGTGAGCAATGCCAGCTAAGCCAGACACACTTAAAGATGCATTATTAATAAATTTCAGGGATTTTCCTGTGAAAGATGCATAACAAAAACCTTGAACTGTCAGGAAGATAAACATCTTCAATTTAAGTGCACCTTTCCTATCCAGCTTCTTGCATGTCTTTTCCCAACATACATAGCCATTATGTCTGTCATAATAAAAAGATATTTAAAATTTAGCTAGGCACCTAACTGTGTAAATAGGCAACTAATAGGTTTTTCAAAGGAAACAGGAGTATAAATTCCCTGCATAATTTTCATCTTCAGGTAACTTAAAGTGACCAAAAAATAGCCTAAAATTTTCTTATGTGGGTGCCCATACTTAGGCACTTGAAGTCATCCTTCGGTACTTAGCTGAAGCCAAGTTTAGAAAACTTCCCCAGTTGAAAAAATAAATCAACATGAAACATTAGTGAACACAAACCCTTCTCCCTGAGCAGCTTTATATACCAGGCTCTCTTGTTTAACCCTACATGGCACCATCTTGGCAGGCATCCCCACTCATAATGAAATTTCCTGGATGAACTGTAGCTAAACTAAGAAATACAAAGTCAGAGAACACAGACTGTACACAGTAACCCACAAGTTCCCACTGCTCAAAGTTCCTCATCCTCATTTTTGGTCAACAAAATCCACAGCTATGTTTTACTGCAAATGTCATCCCTTCTTCAAAAGTGTTGAAGCTGGCAACTGAATTGCCTCCATTAGTTTATGAGTCATCTTTGATTTCTAGCATGCAATTAGTTTGAGACTATTTTTGTTTTCACTCTCTGCTTCCTCTAATTTTCTCACACTGACTTGGTCAAAAAAAGAAGAAAAACCCAAACAAGTAACCAAACAAATAAAGGCTTTTTCACATCAGGGGTATATTTAAAGGAGTTATTTGCTCTCAGCTTCATCATACTGTACCTCTAGGCATGCTGCTTGAAGTCTGAATTGCATTTGCAGGGTCCTTTCTGCACTCTGGAAAGTCATACTCAGTTTCTTGCTTACTGACTGTTTTCTGAAAGTTTTCCCTGTATCATTAACTTCTGCTTACAGGCTAAGCATCCTTAGATTTCTCTATGCTGTGTCTTTCATCTTCACAGATACTCTCATCCAGTTTGAATGTATTGCATTGGATATTCTCTACTACCAGATTTACACTATTACTTGCAAGATTTACTTAGGTTATGACTGACATATCCTTGTGGATCTCTCTGCAGCACTACCTTGAAGTGCTCACCTTTAGCAATTTATCACAATTACTTGTACACGGTCTTTAGGGACAGCATCAGAAGAAGCTCCCACACACGTAGCTATAGCATGCGTACAACATATGTACAACATATAGTGCTGCTGTATGTACTAAGAGTAATCCTAATCTTTTCTCAGAAATAGACTATTGCTCTCCTTTCTGGACCTATTGCCATTTTAGTTGCATTTTACAGCCTAAAAACCACATTCAGTTCTCAGTCAATAGAAGAATCACCTCTTTATAATCACATTTGCATCGTGCACTGTCAATTACTCTCTATCCCTGCAATACAGGATTTCCAAACACTGCCTAGCATGTGGCCATCACAAAAAGGCTGTTCGTCATTTTGAGGAGCTGACCTCACTGCAGAATACATTTATTTCATTTTCCATCTTGTGGCATTAGCTCTTCACCCACTGGCAACACAAGTGGTCTCACATAAAATTCCTGCAAAACATTCTGGCAAAACACATCTGGGGCACAGATAGTACCAAGTATTTATGGATTAACTCACAGGCTTCAGAGGAGACTACCTGATGATATGAGGCATTCCTGCTGGACAGTGATTTGCTCCCAGCAATTGAGCCCTTTTCATGACAAAGAAACATCTGGAAAGATAATGGTGCTCAGTAAAGTCCTTCATCTGATTTTCTATTTTAATCTACAGCAGATTCTAAATACCTGTAACTTTAAATGTAATCACATAAAGAATATTTTAATATATTTACATTACCTGCTACTGTACAAGAGATTTATTCCACTCACTCCTATCTTTAGATCTCCACTCTTTCACATAGTCAAATATCTAGACAAAGGGAGCATTGAGATTAATCTGAAAGTTAGAAATGCCAACATCTGTGCAATACACAAACATTCAATAAAGGAAGAAGAACACAAGTAAAGAACAAACTAGGGTAGGCAGTACTCACACTCCACCATAGGTAAATATCCAAGTATTTGCCACTGCATTCTTCTCAATATGGCCATGTGTATTTTTATGATAGAAATACATACAAAGATCTGCAGGGCTTTTGTCTTTTTGTTAACAAATAGCAAATCTGCTCCCTCTACAGGTACATGCCTTAACAAAAATAACCTTTAACCTGCAAACTGTTTGGGGATAAACTTGGATACACATTCTTTTTCTTTCCTGTTTGCCCCAGTTTTTGCTGGCCTGAGTCAAGACCCCCTGTTATTTGTTGTAAATCACCTTGTTTATTTTGTAGACATAATGCTGTTCTCAGGACAGTGTGTTTGTGATAACTGGGTGAGCCCTGAGGCACTTCTGTTTTTTCAAGTTTACTTTTAAAAGAATTTTCAAACGTGCCTGTTTCCATAGCCTGAGAGCTTTTTGTGTTCCTTCTGTGAAAGAGGGACAAGTTTTTTAGGGAAAAAGCATCTGGAAAAATATTTTTCCACCAAAGCAAGTCTATCCTAGGCAAATAGACTATGATAGGCACTTTCATATGTTGTTTGACTTAAATGGCTAAAATGTTTCGATAATAGAAAAATAGCAAAAGAAATTAAATAAAGTATTCAGAAACATTACAGGAGCTACCTGACTGGACATGGTCCTGGGCAACCTGCTTGGGTTGACTGTGCTTTGAGCAAGGTGTTGGGCTAAACGACCTCCAGAGGTGCCCTCCAGCCTCAACTACTCTGTGATTCTCTCTGTTGTAACTAAAAGGAAACAGAAGATTGCTAGGTATAGAATATGATTTTAAAATTTTCCAATTTTAAGTTGCAGACACAACTTTACAGTGTCATAAGCATTGGTCAGTTGTTCGACAAAACTGATGATCTGTTAAGCAGCTGAAAAAACCCTATGCACTTTGAAATATATCCTTCAGCAGCTCTGGCATACATTTCAAGAGGAAGATTAATTCCTGACATTTCTTTGGAAAGGAGAGGCTGGATCTAGGGAACTATCTTTGTCTTCATTTAACCAAACTATCTATACAGTTTCCTTTCACCATCCACTCAGTATTGAAGCAGGAAATAGAAAATATTATCTTGGATTTTTCTTAGTGGTTTTTTAACAAAACTAATTCAAGTATCAAACCAGTGGTACTTAACATAAAATTTACATAATTTATATAACATAATAATTTACATAACATTTGCAAAACTGCCTTAAAAAGTTTTCTGTGAGAAATTAAAGCCATAAACCTGAGTTTAATATTTCCATTTCCTCTGAAAAGCTTGTGCAAAGCTTTTAAAAATGTTTTTCAACTTACATCTGAATTGGGAAAACCATGTTTTTATTTGAGCTTGTCTAGCAAATCTTAAAAACAACATTTAGATTAAAAATAATAACAATTTGCTCTCTAAAATGGCTTTGTACAAAAGGTGAAAAATTTCTTGCTGTATAGAATCTGCCCTGTACCCTGTACATATCAGCAACATATTTCCCAAGGGACAGAATTAAAACCAGATGAATATGGAGCAGAAGGGAATGCTAAGCCTGATTTGGAAAGAATCTTTTAGAAATTCAGGGTCCAGATGGTCAGCTGCATCTCAAGTCAGGCTAATGCTGGTACACAGATACGCTTTGTCAGACGACAACAAACACATGCCTGTTCTGGTTTAGGGGTGACCGTCTAAATCAGCTCCCAGCTACAGGAGAAAGCAAGGCAGCAAATACTGACACAGCTGCCATGGCTTATCACTGTGAAGCTGGCCGCTACCTAGCCTAGCCCCATCGTGTCGCTGAACAGCACCAGGAGCTCCCCTTCTCTGCTGCCCTCTGAAGAGACCAACGCCTGTCTTGTCATCCTTACGGATACAACTGCTCAAGGCTCGTGGGATAAGGACTGTTAACCACCCTCCAGCTACACCTCTCAGATAAAATTCCTTTACCCTTCTTCTCATATGAACCTATTTTCAGGTACTGACAAATTTTGCCAAACTTCATGTGTTCGGAGTGAAATTTCCCTTAACAGATGTTTACTTCCATCTGAATTTTTGGGACACAGGTTAGCCACAGATTTCAGTGAATCTGGAGGATGAAATCAAAGGAAAATTTGCATAAATGAAGCACACCAAGGATGTGAATTCAGCCATCCCTGTAAATATTCCTAAATATTAAAACCTCTGAGAGGAAGAGAAGAAAAAAATCATCTGACACATGCACTACAGGGCCGAGTTCTGCAGTTGAGTTTTAAGAAGACTTGGATCAACAAATCATATTCTGTCCTGTCTCATCTCTTGCAGGTATCACGTTATGGTGGAGCACATGGAGATTGAAAAGGATAAACAATTGACATGTCTACAGCCAGAGAGTCATAATGGACTGACATCCCAAATACAGAGCAAGTACAGGTTTCCTTAACTGCCATGACTCTCCTCACTGTTACAAGAATGATTCTGATTTTACACGAGGCTGGTACTAAGGCATAAGCAACCATGGCAATACATCAGGGAGTGAAAGTATCTGGATAGAAAGGGGAAAGACTGAGACAGAGAGGTTAACAGGTTGGGAAAAACAGAGGAAAGTAAGTAGGAGCAGGAATCAATATGGCTAGTTAGCTAGGAGAGAGGAAAAGCTACCATAGGCGGGCACAGAAAAATATAGGAGAGGCTGCCAAAGGTGAGGACTGGATTAGTGTAGAGGAAGAGAAGAGATATGTGGAGACACAGAGACAGCTATAACCACCAGATTCTAATCATAGAATCTCAGAATGGTTTGGAAGGGACCTTAAAGATCACCTAGTTCCAACCCCCTGCCATGGGCAGGGACACCTTCCACTAGACCAGGTTGCT
>JANXJC010000078.1:61947620-61962515 GCA_027564655.1 Leptodon cayanensis | reverse complement strand
GTTGTTGTTGTAACTTCTCTTTTTGTGTTGTCCCAGTAAATTGTCCTTATCTCAACCCTCGAGGTTCCGGTTTTTTTCTTTTCTCCTTTCCGATTCTCCTCCCATCCCACCGGAGCGGGGCGGGAGGAGTGAGCAAGCGGCTGCGTGGTCCTTTGTTACCGGCTGGGCTGAAACCACGACACTGGGTATCCCTCTTATTGTGATTCCTGTGTCAGTTTGTTTTTCCCCTATCCTGAATAAAATCTCTTTATACATGTATGTCACAGCACTTCTTTCATAGATAAATACTGAGAATCAGAGAAAATTTCAGAATACAAATTTTTTTTTCAAGCCTTTCCTATTCCCTAGGTATATTTCTAAGGTTATCACTCACCATAACACTCTTTAAGAGATGGCAGAACCTTTCTTCATTTACCCCATAAGTCATGTAGGATTATCAATTCCTTTCTTTAAATATATGTTTAAAATTCAGTTTTACTAACATTTTTGTAATTTAAATACACAAGCAAGCTCATCAAAATTGTATACAAAACAATACTCTGTAAACTTATATTTGGATTAATCTGTACTTCAAAAATTTCTCATCAGATAGCCTCTCAAATGTCCTTTCTCCCAAATACATATTTCATACACCTGCGATAAGGAGGCAGCCATAGCTTTGATTTAAGCTAGCACTAATAACCGTCCTAGCAAAGATCATGAGAACAAGGGCTTCTGAGTAGGCCGCAAACCTGAGTACATCTCCATGGCTCCTGACAGGCTTGCATTGACAGTTATGTTTCTTCACCATTATCACACATGTTACCACATCAAATTAAATTTAGCATATTATAGAGTGCTACAGTCTTGCCTACATTTGGCTTCATAAACATGAAGGCATATTTTTTTTGGATGATAATGTTTATCTACACTTTTGTTACATCAACAGAGCAATACAGGCACTTTCTGAAAACAATTCATCTCAGAAGGCAGGAGGTAAGTAGTCCCCTGAAAAAGGCAATAAAAAGGGATTCATTTTGGGTTTAGATTTTATGTGGCTGAAGTTGCATTTAATGATTCCCACCTTAAATAAGAACAATGAGCCTGGCAAGTTTTCTCAATCACTCCACCTCTGAATTTAAAATTCATTTTCACGGTTTCAGGCAACAGTTTTCTTCATTAGCAAGAACCTAAAAAATTGACAAAACTGGATGAAAAGTACAAAGAAGATTGCAATATTCCGTAGTGAATATGTCCTGACAGTGCAAGCTTGACTTCCAACTGAATTTAAGGGGGGGGGGGAGAATCATATTTTATGCCAAATTTACAAAACTGATATTACATCTAAGAATATTTTATTCCAATCTGAATTCAAGCGTCTAAACAAAGGTCTTTTCTTCAATGTTGTGGGTTTTTTCCAAAATAAAATTGGAATAAATTTGAATTTGATTAAATAAGACTTTCTAGATTAGAAAGAAAATTTCTTCAGATGTTATAAACCAAGTCTATTCTTGTCTTTATTTACACATTTGGCACTGAAATAGTCTGAAAGTTTCTTTTTTCTTTGATTCTATTTCCTGACACAACAGGAACAAAAACCTACCAAAAAAATTATTTATTCTTTTAGATACCTGTGAAGTGAGCAAACATGTTGTCTGAAATAAATCATTAGTTATTTTATGTTGGTTAATATTTTGCAGATATTTTGAGTATATTCAGACACAATGCCAACCAAATATGCATAATAATTTGGGAAATCAGGCAGTAAAACAGGACTCCCAGCACAAACCTTGACTCCCTCCTTTTTCTTTCCTAACTGTAAGAAAATGAGCACTATTATGATAAACACAAACATTACTATTCCACACTCAGATAATCTGCACATCATCACAGAGTAGTAGATGAACCTGGCTACAGAAAAACGATGCCCATTATTATTGAAAACAAGGTCATGAGAGGAAGTCAACAAAGGAAAATTTGAGCCTATTTAACTCTAAGCAAGGACAAAAACCCTCTTAGTAGTCTGTCCTGTAACAAGACTAGCTGAGTTAAAGAAACTCAGGGATATGTTTCCCAGATGAGCCTAAACAAACACTTCACAGGTGAGCCTGTAGCTTCAGGAAGTCAAACCTGATTTGTATAGTCCACTCCATATTCCTAGTCTGTTAAAAAAAAATAGAGCCTTTATAAAATATAAAGTGCCCACTAGTTACACATCATAAAACGTTCTCTTCTCCAAATCTGAGCTGTCTGAATATGTAGTGTTCGTTGCTTAGGTGCACGTGGTGCAACTTTTCTATGCAGATCTGCACAATTACTCTCGTATTTTCTCAGGTTATGTAAGCCTCCTGTATTGGGTTTGTGTGGCAAGGTTTTGGTAGCAAGGGGCTAGAGAGGTGGCTTCTGTAAGAAGCTGCTGGAAGCTTCCCCTATGTCTAACAGAGCCAATGCCAGCCGGCTCCAGGTGGACCCGCTGCTGGCCAAGGCTGAGCTCATCAGCGATGGTGGTAGTGCCTCTGGGATAATGTATTAAAGAAGGGGGGGAAAACCTGAGCAACAGCAATCACAGCTGGGAGAGAGGAGTGAGAATATGTGAGAGAAACAACCCTGCAGACACCAAGGTCAGTGAAGAAGAGGAGGAGGAGATGCTCCAGGCACCGGAGCAGAGATTCCCCTGCAGCCCGTGGGGAAGACCATGGTGAGGCAGGCTGTCCCCTGCAGCCCAGGGAGGTCCACCATGGAACAGATATCCACCTGCAGCCTGTGGAGGACCCCACACTGGAGCAGGTAGATGCCCGAAGGAGGTTGTGACCCCGTGGGAAGCCCACGCTGGAGCAGGCTCCTGGCAGGACCTGTGGAGAGAGGAGCCCACGCTGGAGCAGGCTTTCTGGCAGGACTTCCCACTACCTCCCCCCACTTCCTGCAGGGGACCCATGCTGGAGCAGTCTGTGCCTGAAGGACTGCAGCCATGGAAGGGGCCCATGCTCGAGCAGTTTGTGGAGGACTGTCTCCTGGGGGAGGGATCCCAAGCTGAAGCAGGGGAAGAGTGAGGAGTCTTCCCCCTGAGGAGGAAGGAGCGGCAGAGACAACATGTGATGAACTGACCACAACCCCCATTTCCCATCCCCCTGCGCTGCTGGCAGGGAGGAGGTAGTGAAAATCAGGAGTGGAGTTGATTCTGGGAAGAAGGGAGGGATGGGGGGAAGGTGTTTTAAGGTTTGGTCTTATTTCTCATTATCCTACTCTGATTTGATTGGTAATAAATTAAATTAATTTACCCAAGTTGAGTCTGTTTTGCCCATGATGGTAATTGGTGAGTGATCTCTCCCTGCCATTATCTTGACCTACAAGCCTTTCGTTACCTTTTCTCTCTCCTGTCCAGCTGAAGAGGGGAGTGATAGATGGGCTTTGGTGGGCACCTGGTATCCAGCCAGGGTCAACCCATCATACCTCTCCTCACCCCAAACTGGGAAAAAAGAAAGCGAATTCTACCAGGACTTGTTGTTTTCTAATAGCCATGTTGTTTATCTGTCTCATAATCTACCGTGCTCAGTTTGAAAGGACAGAAATGGGCTGTTGTTGTTCCTGTTTAATCCAGATGTGTAGAAATTCAGGAGTAACACACACTGGGTAAAAGCATCTAGATCTTTTGAAGGTTTAGGACAAATTTTGTTGACAGCATCCCAGAAGCAGTGCTGTGTATTTCCATTTACCTGACTTACTTGTCTGAGGTAAGTTTATGGATGAGGTAAGCTTATGCACCCTTTATGGATGCAGATGTCTAAAGTCTGAAGAGGTTACTTGCTGAGGCTTACATACTTGATGTGACACCTTGAGAAGCAGGCTTCTCTGTCAAAACCAGACCAGGCATTTCTGCACTGTGTTCTCAAAAGGAGGTGTGGTGGGGAGCACAGTGCAAATGTCTCAGTGATTTTCTGCTCAGATAGTCTAAGTTCAGCTGGGTTTATTAGTTTCAGTATACCTGGGCCCAAGGTGATTCAATTCAGAGCACCTATCTCTGTACCTACTTTTGTTTCTGTTAAAGGAAGGCTTATTAAATTGAAGAGTTGGTCACAAATCTGAGGTTTCTATACAACAAAAGTGCTGGCAAAAGCCATTGTGCTAAGGACAAAACAGGCTTTTCAATGAGAGACTGTTAAGAAAGCAGAGTCCAGGACTCAAGGGCTAGGAAGAACCGTTAAATGACAGTTACTCATGCAACATTAATTCACAGTATCTTTTCTTTTGCACGCCCATTAGGTTAGGGCCTAATTACACAAGCATATACTATTAAGTCCACAGGATGCCCAAAGAATTCAACACTACTTTCATTTCAATAGAGTGAGCAAACAGGAACAGGAACAACATACACTGTTGCTGATTAACGTTAAATAGGGTTCTTTGTCTTAATACCTTGGCTTTCCTATTCTCCAGCCAATAATAAACATTAAGAGTCCTCAATAGCATATTCAAAAAGAACATGTAACAGCACACTAATAAAGGCTTCCATCTCAGGAAAGGCTTCAATTTGAACAAAGTTCTTATTTTCTGTCTCTAATTGGAGAGCATTTCCATAAGATAATGCTCTGTCTGGCAGGTTTTTGGGTGGTTTGTAATCATCTTTTACAAAAGATAAACACAGTAGCTGCTGTTGCTCCAAGCTGATATTGCCTCCTTGAAGGTAAATTAAAAAAGGAGAAAAACAGAAGAGGGTTTTAAAAGAAGAGCAAGCATTAGAAAGCACAGACTCTATTCCTGAGGCTGATTTTTACTTGCAGCCTTGCTGCTGTGAAAGACACAGAATATGTTTTTATTAGCTACTCCAAAACTTCAGAATATTGTTCTCACCACACTGTGTTTTTAACGTCTGAAAAACAACTTCAGAGTATATAAAAAATGCAGTAACAATAAAGGAGTAAAACATCTTTGTGAAGTTCAGAAAACAAACTGGCTGAAAAAGGCAACATGTTTTCCCAGTTCCCAATGACACGTTCAAGTCACTTAAGCACGTTCTATTGCAGAAGACTCAGATGCAGCCTTGACAATGCTGTTATTGCATATTCAGTTCTCCTGTCTAACTGGATAAAACTACTTTGGAGCTAGCTCAAGGTACACAGAAGATTGTGTTCAAGCAGAGCAGAGCAATTACATCAGTCACTGTTGAGTTTGCCAATTGAAACTGAACTTATAAACCAGGTAGCCAGTCAATTTAAGACAAGACTGTCACTATTCTTGATGAGGATTATAATCTGAATCATCAACTTTGTATACAATTAGACCCTTATCAGCATCAAACTACCACTGATCATTCTAGCACTGCAATAAAACATAGGAATAGCATTTTACATTGTGAACAAATAATTTGTACTGCTGAGCTGGTGTAGGGGGTGAATATTGATTTCCCTCAACTCCCCAACTGTCATTCTTTTAAGCATCACAAAGGAAAAAAACGCTCCTTTATGGAAAGGTGAGAACACCTTTTACTTTCACAGACACTTAGAAAGAAGTGACAAAATACTTGCCTATCCTTCCCAACTCCATCCCCACTCTTTCTTGCCCTGCCCCAGTCATTAATGTAATACAGACACGCTACTTCAAGACGTCATTGTGAACCTGAAGCATGTAACATTTAACCAACAGTTCCATGTGTTCCTTCTTGATGTTGTTTCACTGAACTACAGAACCAACTTTGGAAATACAATAGTCTCATCTAATCAAATCAATAAGTAGGTATTTTAGTATACCAACGAGGCTAACATTTGAGACCATTTGTAACAATTTTGCAAACTAATAAACATTCCCATTACATAAAGAGAAGTTACACTGAGATATGTAAGCCACACACTTAGCTACAAAACAGTAATATCACACCAACTCTAATTTACAGGAATGTATTTTGTATAACAAAATTCCAAAGGCTTTTATAATAAGAACTTTGTCTCTAGTCCTTTTCTTTGAGCATATGTTTTGAAAAACATTACAAGGCTGACCTCTGCTGGGTCATAAATTACCAAGCACCTAGTGTGATACACAAAACATTAAATAATTTTCAAGGAGGAGAAAAGAACGAATTTTTCATAGGATCCCAAAATATTTTGCATAGATTTCAACATCAAAAGGACATATTATTCTTCACACTGTCTCTTGCAACAAGAAAGTGAATACACTGCAAGTCATTATAACAAACAAGAAACTAATGATCCCACTACTCATTCCCTCGCCAGAATTTGAATACAAAATTAGCTCCAGGACTCAGAACTACTGCTTTTTATGAGATTAAATTTAAAAGCTAGCACTGCATATAAGCTTTGAAATCACATAGCAAATCAGTCATGCACAAGGCCACATCCTCACATGAATAAGCACTCAGGTTAAACAAGGAAACAAAAGAAAGATTTGCAAATATGTAAATATATTACATTGTGCCTTTTATTCACCTTTGGAGTCTGTCTAGAATTGCCAAGGTCAGTCCATCCTTTCTTCAACAGGCACGCTCACGAATTATTGCCAGGAGCTTCTCTCTCAGTCACCGCTTAAGTTTTAGAGAACCTTGCAGTGATTTCAAACCACAATTATAGAGAAAGTGTAGAAAGTTCACAGGAAGAAGTAGCTATAGACAGCCTGAAGTTAGTGCTAAGACAAGAGATACTTCGGGCTGCTTTAGATGTTCAAGAGTTGTCTTTCCTAGATACAATCAGTTCAGCACCACATAATACCAGGTTAAAAAAAAAACAAGACCAAGACACACATTTTAAAATACCTACTTAGATCACAAATCAGCAATGACTGTATTATTGTAATTCATACCAGCCACCAGATCACATTTCTATGTATCTTATGCTCTCTCTCAATCCCAGGCAAAGCAACTGCAGCACACCAGAGACATACCTCATGCTCCCTGACCAGAGTGCTGGGCAGAGCAGAGCTGATTTTCATCATTCCCAGAAGCAGCTGTGCCCTGGCAACTCAAAAGGTGACCCCTCTTTGTCTATATTCACTGGGGTTTGGCTGAAGAACAAAAGTAACAAATGCCATTTTCTTTAGTTGCCCCAAAAATCAAGAGAGGAACAAAAATCAAATGTTTCACATCAGCTCCTGACTATCAAGTCACTGACTGAAGCTAATGAATTTGAGCGGAAGTGTCACTCACATGTGAAAATCCATAGCATGTAAAGACTGAGGAGCCCTGAGATTTTGTCCAGCCTTCCACACATGACAAGTCATTACATTTCCCCTCTACTCACCCTGCCCAGAGCTCAATGACTTTGGTTTCAGTAAAAATCCACCAGAGACATCTTCCTCTGAAGACACCAGGAAAAGTAAAAATTCATCACATTCCCGTCATTCAGTACCCTCAACATAAAAAAACACATATGCCGCTCCATCTTCCATCCACTGAGTATTACTCCTTTCTCAACTCAACTCTTTGCTGCTTACCAATACAAGTACTTCTTTATGTGAATGCATGCCACGAGATAATCAAGTGACATCCTGTTCTTGTTTCTCATAAATGGGAAAGACTGAAGTAATGCAAGCTCTCGGTTTAAGGAAATAATTCCAAATACTTACCTTGCATCATCTACAGTTTTATAAAAGCTGCAAAACCTGCGATGTTTCAGTGTCAGTCAGTCAGTACTGATTGTAGAGGTCACACGGGATGAGTCAGCTGATTTTACATAACAACCTCCAATTTAGACCTTCAAGAACCACATTACCCCTTTGCCTCAGCATAATGTCGAGAAGCCTTCTTCACGGTGAGAGAAACCTTTTAGAGAGCTGTAGTTTTCCAGAACACAGTCTTTCCTCCTCTTTTTTTTCCTTTTTTACATGACCTACATATCTTGTTCTCAGACATATAACTTTGAAGTGACCATATTTGAATTCATTCTCAACCTGCGCTGTTCCATATTAATGCCTCTATTATTACTAAACAGTCTGAAAACACTAATGAGATTAGGTAATGATGCTAACAGTGATTTTTATATTTATTTTCATGTCCTTAAGGAAAGCACAGGAAAATCTAGTACTAATTTCCTGCAAAAACTCATAAAGAGTATCTCCATCATGATTCCCCTGTACCTACATTTAGGCAGTTCTTAATCACTTAAACACTAACATTATCCAGGAATAATTCTATCATATGCTACTAAATGAAATAGTATAAAAAGCCTATTGTACCCACAGTTTTCAGCCATATCCATGGCTCCATCGGTACTTCCAAGGAATGCATAAAAAACAAATAAGAGCTAAGTCTACTGTCAGTTTACCTAAATCTGCTATACAAATATCCCACCTTCACTGAAAAATTTTTAGCAGTGAAAAACTGACACACATGATAAAATAGACTTGTAATCTCCATCACTAACAAAAGCAAGGTTGCCATGCAAGAGAGTATACTCTCTACAAAGAATTAAAACAATGCATTGACTAAGCTTTAGCTCTATTACTGTGCTTTTCCCCCACTAAAATTCTGTATCAGTTTTTTCACTGTTTTCCCCAGGTTTGCCATCAGACTCATTTGCTATTGGCCATTTAGATTATTGTCAATTATCCTCTTGAATAATAGTGTATTTAGCACTGTTCTGGTATTTTCCTGCTTTTTCTAGGACAAGGACAAGATCTTTTCAGGCAGCTTCAGACACCTTAAGTCCCCAAAAAGCAATAAAATTGAAAATTACTGTCCCTAACCAATACTGTTTAAATATCCTGCCTCTTTCAATTACGTTTAGAAAGGACTTCACAAACATGTATCAGCTTCCTTCTTTTTAAACACAGACTTCAGCATCTCCTCTATGTTATTTAATTATCTTGGTAAAATTAAATGGGACTTAGGCACCAAAATAGAAACTCATGAAGAGGGACTTACTTCACCTAAATTTATATGTTTCTACTTAGTAAATTTATCAACTCCTTTTACAGATAGTAGAAGGCAACACTCACTTCTCAAATATGATACATATAGAAAGGAGAGAAATAGTGTCCTGGATGCATAACTACTCTATAATCTGGGTTTCTGGAAAAAAAACCCCAACAGCAACAGAACTGACATCTAAGACAGGAAGAGATGTTGATAAACAAATACCATAACAGCAGACGCTTCAAAACAGAGCTAAAAACTTGTATAAATTCTAATCCCATTTTACAGGCTTTGTTTTCCTGAAAAGCTTGTCACCTCACACTTCTGCTTCAAGCCTAATGAATTGATGAAAATAGTAACATCAGTGCATTACAGCTGGTATAAAGTACACCAGCCGTTCCAAATTAATAAAATTAATTCAAGTGCACTTATATACCTCCAGAATGGTATCTATGAGTTTGTGGATTTAAAATCTAAGAAGTATAATCTTACCTAGAGCTACAATAACTAGAATCATAAGCTCTGAGGCAGTAGGAGACTTAAAAAGTTGTGATAAGAAATAAAGCAAGTCATGTGAGTTAGCACAGTCTTTGTGAAAGAAAGAGACTCTCTCACAATGTAAAACAACTTTTTAGAAAAGAGGGGGAAAAAAGGTCTGGCATATCACAGCAATAACTTAAAAAGTCTGGTATGTTAACATACTACCTTCTTCACTTTAGTTCTTGTTTCCACTCAGTAAAATGAGAAGATGACATCACCCAGATTTTGCCTAAGCTTCCTCTGATAGAAAGTAACAGCTGAACAGCGTTTCAGAAAATAACTTCAGTCTCCAATCTTTCTCTGTAGTCATAAGTGTAAACGGCTGATACAATCCTGGTAAATCAGGTGAGTTAAACAGACTTCATACAAAATATGAGCAATTAAATAATTTTTATGTATTAGCAACTAACAATGGAAGCTATTACGCAAAGAACATCAGAGGACTAGCGCAGAAAGAGAAACATGTGAACCAAGAGGTTTTCCAGATGACTGATTGTTAATTTAGGAGCTAGAGCAAGCTGTGTTCGCATAAGGAAAGAAAGCAATGCAACAATCAGCAAGAAAGAGCAATGTTAAGCAAAGACTCAGCTCCCTTCCCAAGAAAGGAAGATAAATACTGTTCATCCTTCTTCCAGGAAATTCTGGAGCAAAGCTATCACAGATGTGTCACTAGGAACCAAGAGGTCAGGAGAGAGGTTATGCTCCAAGTGGGGTGGCAGGTGAGGGAAACGACATTGCTCTGCTTGGGGCAAAGAACTTAGCAAAGAGGAAAAAACAAAACAAAACAAAACAAAAACAACAACAAAAACCACCAACCAAACAACAAAACCCACCACAAAACCAAACAAAAACACCCACACAATAGAAGTTTCTATTCAAAGATCTTGTCCAAAAAGCTTAACAGTACCATGACAGCTAATGGCATTACACTAGAAGTTTCAGTGCTGAGAAGTTAAACAGCATCATCCAAATTTAGCAAGAGATAACTCCTGCTTACATACAAGCTTACAGGTGGATATTTCAGATGCTCCTCTTAGGGTACAAATGTTGGTCTGAGTAGACTGAAAAAGCAGCTGAAACATCTTCCACCTTTTTTGAGTCTTCCTCCTGATGTACTTTAAAAGAATGTCAGCTAGTACTCCATTTAGTGAACCTCTTCAGAAAATAGCCACTAGGTTAAGAAAAAGAATGTTTGGCTTATGGTTCTCACAGTTCAAGGGAAATAAACCGAAGAGGGCCCATGTTATTCGGTCTTGGCAACATCAAGACACTGCAGGGCTTTAACACAGAAGTAAAGGTTAAATGCCTGAGAAAGTATCAAAACTCAAGTTTCTACTGACTATAGCTTAGGGATACAGAACCTGTGTTTTTTCTAAGACACTTCATCAACCCCACAGTCTTCTCTGAACTAGCTTTCAAGCTTTCACTTTCTAACCTCCATCCTGAAAGGAAGAGGTAAACTTACTTTTGTGTTTATACTGTATTTGTCTTGCATATTTGCAGTTGGTTCAGATATGACAAGAAAGAACTGTAAGCACTGGCCATAGTCGCATATCTTTTATTACTAAGATAAGCTTTCCTAAGTGTCTCCCAAGACAGGGTAAGTTAAAATTCAGTCTGTGAGATTATGATCTCAAGTAAAGTTCCCTCCCTACAGTCCCTTTTAGAGTACATTTTGTGGTCATATTTTTCGCAGGCTTGTAAACTGTGAGCAAATGGACTTGCTTGGCTTGTTTTTACCACAGTCAAGGAAGTAATTCTTTGAAAGAAAAGTACAATTGATCCATAGAAATATATGGCACATCTTCAACATCTCTTCATGGAAACTAATAAGTAAACTCTAATTACTGTTTAAAATAGGCTCAGAAAGGCTACAATTTTTTACAAAATAACAATGGGGAAAAAATTCAACATGACAGTAGAAGGCTTATTGGAAGACAGTGAGATTATTTCTAATGCCAAACAGATTTGCTTCTACTTCTCTACTATTTAGGAACTAATGTCAGATATCACTTAAGGTGGTTTTCCACCTTTATGCAAGACTTGTTTTCCAACTAGCCTTACTCATTACTATTCTTCACGGATTAGTGCTGTAACCAAATTATTATGTATGAGTAGTCTAGTCATAGTCAAAGTTTGACTACATGTAAACATACACAGAATATTATGACACATCTAAAAGGTTATCTCACCCTTGAAGAGCTAGTACAAAAGGTAAGAAGTGGCCTTAGACTACTTCTAATATTAATTTTAATATTTCCTTATTATTTGAAAAGTGTACCCTTTTGTATCAATTTTGCTTAAAAAAAAATTATTGATATGAAGTCCAAGTATAACCAATGTGTGAAAACAGATCATGGAAGCATGTGCTGTTCAAAAGCACATTGCCCAGGAAGTATTCCAATCTATTAAACCCACAACCTTGTAATGTATGTCTTAAAGCTTATTGACGGGTTAGGAGGTTAGCAAAGTGAAAATACTGTCAGTGTTGCATTACAGGATAGTCACCATGTTGCTTACTAAAATGTCAGGTAGAAATTTGTTGAGATGTCAGTCTTCTCTCCTGCATAGACTACTCTGACATTCAATAAGGTATGAAATGCTGCTCTTTAAATCTCTAATGGATAACATGAAATCACCACTCTAAGTAAACAGGGGAAAATGGTAATGCTTTAATAGCTCAAAAGTGCTGTCAGAATCAAGTATGTTATAGGCAGAGTCAAGTTACAGGTACAGTTTTTCATAATGCAAAACAAATGAAATCCTTAAAGGTATGTGTTCTTCAATGTCACTTCAATATTTGAATTCCATTTCCAGAGGAAATGCAAGGCTTCAGATTTTTCTGATAAAATATGTTCTACTGTGAAGCATCGAGTTTTGTATGGCAATGTTTAGTGAAAGAATATGGGAGAAGACTTAAAAGACGGTCTTGCTTAAAAGAATGGGTCAGCACTACAGAGGTCAATGGAATTTCAACAGGAGTTGATTCAAACTGTAATGCATCATATGAGTCAGAAAATTAAGAATGAGTTTTTACAGTTTTCCAAAATAAATTTTACATATCATGAACACTAAGGTGTACAACAGAAAAAATAAAATCCAGTGTTTCATACTTGTTCAAACATGTACAGCAAATTAATTCCTCAAGCTCTATGTGAACAAACACAGCCTAGTTTATGCAAGAGACTCATTTTCAGGGAAAAAAAAAAGCTGTAGACTAGTTACCAACAATACATTACACAAATATATTTAGACCTTGAAATGATGGTCAAATCAAACTACAGCAAGTGTAGTTTATCACCCACGTAGATTAATCAGCTTGAGTTCCTTGTTGTGGGGTTTTGTTGGGGTTTTTTGTTGGTGGTGGTTTTGTTGTTTTTTTTTAAGTAACAGACATTTAAAAAATAATGATTTACAAAAATACTGATAATGGCTCACATTTCTACCACCTCAATACTTTCTTCTTCTTCTGACCTTTTCTACCATCTCAGCAGTATCTCCAGCAGTTTTTTGAGTAAATACATGCTACTCAGGCTCCTTTTGCATAAGATCCATCGATAATATGCTCTGACTCAGTTCGCTGATACATTTCAAAACATCTACATCCGAAAGCTTCTGGTTCTGTGAAATGGTTGAAAAGGCTTTTTTAAGGCCCACATCAGTATTGATGGTTTCTGTTTAGTTTTTTCTGGAAATAGCACCGCTTCAGTTTCAGGGGTAGGAAATCGTACACTATACACTTCAGGGTAAGATTTCTGAAACTAGAAAAATACATCAATTTAAATGAAGAATTCACTTAAACTTGTAATGTTAAAAAAAAAAAAGTGTAACCTCACCTCTGGAACAGGAAAATGATTATTTCTTGAATGGACTTTCTACACCACTATATAGAAAATTAGGCAGTATTTTCTAATATGGCTTGATTCATCACAGTACCCCAATTCCAAATTATTTAAAAAAGTTTGAAATCCCCAAGAGTACCTACTGTTTTAAATCTCAGTATTTCTCTAGAGAACTATAGGTCTGAAACTTGATAAAACTTTTTAAGTTAAAATTAAAGACTGTGGAAGAATTTTTATTTACTTGCTTGAGCTTCTTCTTCTTATCTTTCACAGATATTTCTTTATTCATTGCAATTTCTTCCAATAAAGCTGCCAGTGGTTCTTGAGAGCCAGTTACCCTTTGGTACTCAAATTCTTCTGTACTGATTTGGTGACAAAATGATGGAGGAGGAAAAGTTGCATCAGTATCAGCTCCAGCATATTTTATCTGAAAAAAAGAGTAAGAAAAGAGCAGCTATGTTTTCTGCAATAAATTTGCAAAAACTGACTTAATCAAATTGACCATCTGAAGTCATTAAGTAGAGAAGATATGGATTAAAGACTCTAAATTGTACCTCCTATCTCCTGCACTAATTGAGTGAGTTCTAGCAAGTCAAAAAACATGACACAAAGGAAGCCTGTTTAACTCTTGGAATAAATTTAAAAGTTACTTTTTCAGTAGAAATTAAAGAAGAAAGAACTAAAAAGCAGCTTTGAACAAAACAAAATATGCTATCAGGAAACAGAAAAAGAATTATGAAAAAGCTGAGCAAGTAAGGATGTCTCTAAAAGAAAAGCAGAGCACTAAAGGAAACACTTTTTAACCATTCACAGCTTTCCTCACTATCACAAACATAGTTTGCCTATTCCATGGGGAAGATAGTGCTGACCAACAGGAAAACCTATTTTAGAGTTCTTGTCTCTAAACCATTCAAGATCTGCTCAGTTTAATTTAAATACACAGTTATGGCTGAGTATCAGCAGTCAAAATTAATTAGCTCTTCATAAGCTAGCAGAGACAGAACAAAGTCTTTAAGAACCATCAAACTTCAGAGAAGAAAGGATAAATTTGATATAGAAGCACAGAGCCATAAGAGGCTTTTTTCACTAGATACCTACTTGGACTCTCTGGAGATGTACGATGTGTTCCTCTATAGAAGATTTTAAGGCAGAAGGAACACTTAAGATCTCTTGATAATTGTCCATGAGAAAAGATACTAGTTTAGCAGCAAGCAGTTCATCCAAGTCCATCTCATCCTTTGAGCAGAGAATACAACGGGAAAATGCCTGAACCATCTGAGTAAAAAGAAATCATTATTATATATTTTTCTGTTTGAGGGGTGGGGAATCAGACTGTGATTAAAAAGTGATCTTTTAGAAAAAAGATTTTAACAGCACAATACTTACCATACTTCCAACACATCAATTGAAAAAAAAAAAGGGGGGGGGGTAAAAGGGGTACTGTGTACAGTGACATTATCTGAGTGGACTGAAGATGGCTCTTGCCTCATATACATAATCTAACCCTGACTTTAGACTTAGAATGGCTGAATTACATTTTATTCTGGATCTGGACAGGAGGGATCTGGACAGGGTGGATCGATGGGCCGAGGCCAATTGTATGAGGTTCAACAAGGCCAAGTGCCGGGTCCTGCACTTTGGTCACAGCAACCCCATGCAGCGCTACAGGCTTGGGGA
>JANXJC010000078.1:61908304-61920452 GCA_027564655.1 Leptodon cayanensis | reverse complement strand
AAACTATTCACAGTTTCATCATTAACAACATTTGAGAAAGACATGGTCAAAACACCAGTTTCCTAATAACAGAAACTCAACAAATAAAGCAGAAATATATCCTTTTATACACTAGGAAAATCTGCACACTGGACATGTTCAAAAGATCCCATCTACAAATTTTCTGGACTGCTTCCAGGTCTTATTTTTGTATTCATAAAACAGGCACTAACAGATCAGATTTAATAAGCGTGGTTTTATTCAGCAATTTGTCACTGATTTTCTGGGAGAAAAAAAACATACCAGAGAACATGAGTGAAGAAACATGTACAAAACACCCCCTACTTCTCAGTAGAAACTCCTAAAAAAACCCCACACCCTCCTAGAGATGGACTACTAAATGACTGTGCATTTCTCCACTCTGTGCTTATCAGGCTATTCTCATGGCCAACTATATTTATTAGTGGTGCGCACTAATAATATAGCATAGGAAGACACGTGCACAGACACACAGAGCAGGAAAGGAGAAAATGAAGGTAAGCTAGAAGTGGACAAAGACTTTCAATTCAGTACAATTTGAGTAAGTTTCTGTAATAAGTAAGGTCCAGAAAAATATTCTGTAGTTTTGTGAAAGCCAAAGTATTAGATGTAAATAAACCCCAATTATGCTACCTAAAGCCAGTAAAAATAACTGCAGCAAAACCTGAAAGATTTCTTAAACAGGCAAAAAAAACGAGAACACAGTCCTCCCCTACAACTCAGTTCTTACATTTCAGGGGGACAAATGGCTCGTCTGCCTCATACGTCTAACTCTAGCACTTCTGATTTTGCTGTAACATCTTTTTCATGTAATAATGCTCTTTGCTTATATACAGCTCTCTCTTCTGCACCTTCCCCGTCCATAAGAAACCAACACTGCACAAAACACTGTCCAAAGGGAAAAATGAATACTCCCCCACCATTTAAACAATTATGGTGATCTCAGATGTTCCATGAAATACTGCATACATCTAAATGTAAAAACATTGATGTTTGCAAGATTTTTAATTCTGTTCTTTAAGTATTTTTGTCTAGTATAGTTAACTTTTACTACCACAAGAAATGTACAACTTAAACTCTCTCTCTGCTACCTGCAGCAAATTTGACTCCAAACCACCAGGTCCATGGCATGATGGAATGATGAAAGACATGCAGGAATGTAACTTGGTTGTTTTTCTTACGCAGCACAAAAAATATCTGAAACAGATTTTTAATGAACAGCATGTTACGGGAGATCATCAAGCCCAACATACTTATAAAAAAATGTACACATCAGTGCTGGTTGCTCACAATTATACATTTAAAAATTCTTCACAATTGTAGTCTTGGGAGAAGAAGGGAAACTGAGGGTCTGGATATGGAGACTAGTTTTCAAAAAAAATTAAACCAGTACATAAAATCCACCTGTGAAGTCTCAAAAGCCAAGGCAAGCTTTGAAAGCAAATGTCTGAGGCGGAGCCATCACCTCTGTGTGCAATGGACACATTAAGACAGACTTGCTTAGATTGAGAACTACCTAGAAGCATCAGATTTTAAGTCCCCTGAACTACTAATGCAAGGCCATTTCAGAAAATTAACTGAAGGACTAGCAACAGATACAGGCAGTAGAAAATATTAAGATAGAGAAATAGCACTTCATTATGAACACTGACTTAGCTAACCTTGGAAAAAGGCAAAATTGGATAGAATATATGAACGTATTCTTTGACAGGCCACATTTTAAAAGATAGACATTGAGGGAAGTGTTAAGGGAAGACAGAACAAGAAAACCGTGTAAGGAAAAGTCAGGTCATGCAAACGGTTGTATCAGATGGCAAGCAAATGAACACAGAAGAAAAGAAGTCTGGTGTGCCATGGAAAACATTTGGAAACAGCTGACTTAAATACAGCTAAGAAATTACTTTTGCAAAAAAAACAAAAAGCTGCTGAGAAACAGATACCTCATCGACTGGATTCAAACAAAACAAATTTTTAAAAGAAGAATTTTTCGGGCCCAGGACTAATTAAAAAGGAACAGTCTAACCAGCAGGTAGTAAAGGTAAATAGAGGAGTAAACTTGTCAGGCTTTTCCAGTTTTAGCATTCCTGGCCCGTCCATTACCATTCCATTTGGCTCAGTCAGTAAGATCTTCCAGTGTCGAATCATGAGTATTTGCAGATGAAAGTTAAATGGCTTATTTTGCTCCCAGGGTTTAGAACATCCTAACTGCTCATGAGTCAGCTCCTGAATCACCACTATCATGCCTATTCACACTATTGTGTGAATAGGGCAAATGAAACCAAAGCTGATTCCAACACTAGGAAGCTGGTTTGAAAATAGCTAAACCTGCCCTACTAGGTGTTGGTCTTAGGAAGAGGGGAAGGCAGATGGCTGCCGATGGTGAGCAAGGTCTGCATTCTGCTTTAATGCATTGCTGCTCAAACTTTAATTGAAACAGGTTAGAGTGCCAGCCTGATACCAAACACATCTATAGTCATGACTCCTAAGGCATACACAGGAATTTAGAGCAGGTAGGTATGGCAATTTATGTTGCATTCAGAGCTGCTGATGCAAATATTCTGAATGTGGAAGATAAAATCTGAAGATGATGTGGAAAACAAATTCAGCATGATCAACACTGTTTTTTATCTGCAGTGTTGAGACAAGCAATGCCATAGCACAACAGGTCAGTGTATTCGGCTGTTAAACAGACAAGTTATCAGGGCTTCCTAAACTTTTAAAGGTGTGTTCCCTCACTAACATTTTTCCTGATAATCAAGGAATGACAGTGTAATGGGACAATAAGATGAGAGGCAATAATAAGGGTAAACATCTTGATGGTATTCCAAGAATTGAAGATTGAAGGGCTAAATAAAAAGCAGTTTATGTCCCCAGCTTCCAACAGCAGTGGTTCTTCTTCTGTGAAAAGGAAACATCACTACGTCTTTTATTAGGCTACAAATACTTACAGTGTCTAATAATTCGATGAACTTGGAAAAGTAGTAAAGCCAACAAGTTCGTACCATCTGCAAGAGTAAAAAACAGAAATTGTCAAATCATAATAGTCATAAGTAAAACTAAGCAACTGCACGAAAAATAAGTAATTATATAAGGGAAAGTACTGGGATGGGTAAGTGGTGTCACAAGATTGACAGAAATATTTAAGTGTATGGTTTGTTTAGTTTTTCTTTAAAAACACAAAACATTTTTTTAATCCTGAAGGAATTTTACAACCAAGAAGAACAAGCCAACAAATATGTTGCCTCTTTCTTTCTCCCAAACAATCAACCCCTCCAGTTACCTCACATGGTCTGCATTACGCAAGCGGGTATTTCCATTTAGTGCATTCCAATCTACAGCCATGTAAATAAAGTTTCTAAAAATAAAGTCAGTGTAACATAACAATTTGGCTTTCTGTTTGGCAACTTACTCTTAGAGCTGTAGGTGACCTCGAGTAGTCAACGATATCGCACCGGAATGAGTACCCTGTGGCCCAACCTGACATAAGAAACTGGAGCAAAAAAAGGGAGAGGGCAAAGATTTACTTTATGTCATTTGAAAAATTGATTCATTTCAGATTACTTTCACAATTACTAAGCAGGAGGGGAAAACAATATTAAAAACTTGTTGAATCAGCAACCTTGTCAATCATCTACCTCTGTGTGGGCTAGCTACCACAAAATCCTTTGCTATTGCAGACTAATTAATTTCTAATTCCAGGACATAGACAAGCACTTTCTTCCTACACCCATTATTTCAGCATTAGTAACCGAAGAGGAGAAACAGCTGCATCTCAAAACCAGTGTTAAAAAAACAGCTTACTGTGTAAATCAGACCACAAAAACACATCAAACATTTTGAAATTTTAATATCACAGCCAACCATCTTAATACTGAAAAGAAACAACACACAGCATCTTAATACTGAAAGAAAACCAGCACAACAGAAGAATATGGCTTAATTTCATTAAAGACAAGGAACAAATCAATATGCGCTATATTTTTAGTATCACAGTTTCTGAAATTTTATTTAGTTAAACTGCATGATTCAATTAGTCTTTCACTGATACAAGCAATGAGAAGCTAGGGTTTTACAATGGAGAGCCCATGCATGACCAAAGGACTGTATGTAACAAATACAATTTAAACTTTTCTCTTGGAATATACTAAAGCTCGGACAAGAGCAACATTGTTAATATTACACTTGGCTCATTCCCCTGCCAGCCACTAGGACTACTGTATCTTATATTTGTTTATAAAGTGCTTCTCATCCATTGATCATCATCATCCACTCATGCACAATAGGAGGTTCAGCTCATTTAAATGGACTAAAACCCCTCCATCTGTTAACTTCGTAAAAGAATTGCTTAAATTCTTCTATTGCTTAAATAAAACAAGATTTGAAACACCACCAAGACAGCACAATACTAAAGCACCCACCAAATGGCTTGGTTCCAAAGAGGGAAAGAATCAGCTTTTTGCAGAGCACTAGACAATAGCAGAAATTCAATCTGTTGCCCTCTACCCATGCATTCTTTCATGAAATTGTAACATGGAAGTCTTGACAGCGGATTAATTGAATACTGTGTTAGTGTCAGATACTAACAGAAGTTTAATATTTTTTTTGTTTCCGGGGGTTATAACCAAAACCAAACTTGGCACCAAATCAGAAAAGGAAGTTTGCCAATTTTTCAAAACAAAGTCTAAATAGCAAATGTGTGCACCTTGCCCACCACTTTCCACACAACAGTCATGACACAAAGTACCTGCTGCTGCCATGCCTTTAGAGTGCTCTTAAAAGAAATGTCAAGAAGTTCACTGTAACTCATGATGAAATTTATGCAAATTGAGCTAACACAAAGGTATGCTGCCAGTTTGGCACAATAATCTGACAACTTTGCATTACCAGTTTGCCAAACCTGAAATAGCCACACAGCCAGATTTAACACAAAGAGGGTCAGTACTAGTGTAGTGATGCTTCACCAAGCAAATGTATAAGGCTATCATTCACGCAATACTATTATTAAATAGCTACACTTTAAAAAACAACCAACAAAAAAAACCCAACAAAAAAACAACCAACCAACTAGGTTTAAGGTTCTAAATTAAAGCCTCTACATAGTCTATATCATTCATTCTTAAGTATTTTTAGGTCATTCAACCCATAACTCTATACAACTCATCAGGCTTTCCAGTGTTAAAAGCGAACATTTGCTTGAGCTATGAACTACAGCAAAATCTCAACATTCCTTTTGAGAGAAAAAGCATTTACTATTTTGGGGTTGGGGGAAAAAAAAAATTAATGTTAGAGGTTTTCATGGTTTGGGAGGTGTTTTTTTTCTGTTTTGGCTTGGGTTTTTTGTTGTTGCTGGTTTGGTGTTTTGTTTGGGTTTTTTTAAAGGATGAAGATCCACAAATTAGATTTTGTTAACTTCTGTCTTTTAAAGGGCAGATCTAACTGAAGGTTACTCCACAGTAAACATACTCTATACAGTGTTTGAAACACCAGTGTTGACTATCACGTAGTAGGACAGAAACAATTACAACAGACTAAGAAATACATGTAGTCTGCTTTACCTGCTACAGCCCAGGGAAATTTAATAAGTCATGAGAATTTTTAATTTTGTAAATTGTATATAAAGACAAATAAAATATTTCACAACCTTTCTTTCTATGTATGACTTATTCCCTTTTTTCAATTATCAACTCAATTAGTTTAACATACTGCTTGGATGAATATAATTACAACAACCAGAATAATAGTTTTTTAAGAATTGCAGAGTGGGAATTATATTAATAAATTTATTAAAAGTTAGTAGAGAAAAAAAATCTATAAATATGTTACAAACAAAAGCAGTACTTACTTCATAAGTCATATATAAAGAAAGGGCGACCACACTAAAATTATAAAATGCCATTATCTGCCTGAGTTCAAATGGTTTTTTATTTTCCATGAGTTTGGGTCCCAAGGAAGTGACAAAATAAATGTAGGTTCCAATGATAAAGGTTGTTGGAAAAGGTGAAGACATGAGTGGCCAGCCTTCCAGTCTCGGATCTAGAGGAGGGGGGGGAAAAAAAAAAAAAATTAAAAGGGATCTTTCCGGTACTTACTAAATCCTAAAACAGCTGCAGAAAGGTACTTAATTCTTAGTGAATTAGGTTTTGCTATCACTGGTCATGTTTCAGAGTCCATTCACTTCAAATCCATACCGACTGGATAACAAGATTTAGCACCTGCAGGACTCAAGGCTTTTTTCTGCATCAGTTCTTCACACAAAATGAAAAGGAGAACACAAAATCATGAGTGACCCCGTTTTCTGTCTAGATCTCTCCTTCACGAAAAGTCTGCGTTTTCACACATGAACAGGGCCCAGAGGGCAGCACAGGAAGGCAATGCACAAGCAGATCACTGAGGCTGCATTTCCACCTGAGACTTCGTTCTTCTGCAAAAGCATGAAGCTTACGTCACAAGTTCAAGTCGGAGACAGGGAGTAGCCCCACTTTTCAAGATCCTTGAACTTTATAAGCAGTATAACATTAGACATAGTAAGTAGGGGATTTTAAAGTTAGAAGACCTTCTGTCCCATCAGCTGGTATTTGTAGCTTAGCACTCAAGGCTTGTGCCTATTCAGTCGAGACATATCACTGCTTTCACAGTGCCACAAAACACACACTTTCACATTACAAGCCTCCAAATGGCAAAAGTATTGCATGTTCCTCTCCGGTTATCCCAGGCAGAAGTATTGCAGAGCCCTCCTCCTACGCATGCCCCGCTCCCTCTCCCTGCAGCTGAGGCTGGCAGGTGCTGCCTCTGAGCTTCACCACAATTCCACTGCACCCTTCTGTGGTTCATCACAGAGCCCCAGCTCACCAAAGATTTCCACATTTTTCCATAAGCAGGAGAAATGGTATGAACTTCATGTTTTTGTTTTGTTTTGTTTTTAATTTTTATAAACTGACTTTGGGGTCATTCAGAAATGAAACTTCCAAAACTTAACTATTGACACAGTAATGTGCTGCTTTCATGGTTTGCTGCTGTATTTTGGGGTTGAAATCATACCACTGCAGTTTTTGTTAAGTGTTTAAGCATGGCCAAATGTCTTAAGTGAGTGATTTTCAACGCACAGCATTCAAGCAACCTATCACCCATGAGACTCTCTGATATTGTTTACAGCCACTGGAAGTTTTAAAACAGATTGAGGAGGAAAGTACGTTATAATGCTGCTCAGAGCCTGCAATGTGCCCAGTGCTGCTGCCCACAGACCAACAAAGATTGTGAACCACAGCAGTAGGCATCTGTATGTGTTGCACTGCAAGAGAATCACCAGCTCTTCATAACTGACTGCTTTTTCTGCATCCACCCCTTGCACTGGTACTACCAAAACTTTCCCATCAGTCTTGCCAGCTTGATCCTGAGGAAACCATGTCCTGCCACTAACAGTATGCTACGAGATGCCAAATACAAGCACTGGTAGGCAGGGAGATGAGGAACTCAAATTCTGAAATCATGGACACTGCAGCAGAAATGCTCCATCACCCAGCTCCATCCCAATCCACTTTACCCCGCGAGTCATACTGATAAACTCCCTTCTCACTTGTACGCTGTGGTTCTACAGAACAACAGGAATGGTTCTCAGCTATACTGGAAAAGAGAAATTAGTAATTTTATTGATCAAACCTTAACTGCTTCTCAAGTTTTCTCTAGGAATCGGCTAATCTCTGTCACTACATGCCTACCACAGTGAGGAACACTCAGGGATGCCACTGCAACAGATGGGTCTTAACCCCAAACTTGAGATCTTCTCTGTCATTTTTTGGTAAGCATGCAGAACTACAGAACAACAATGCTAAAGCAAAGTGTGTTTAATATCCTCATACCAGCTGCAACAAGATTCTAACATTCATTTTCAAAACAGAACTGTTTACTCCGAGGATTAATTTCAGATATTGTAATTTATCAGGGTTTTTATTTCTTTCACTTTGCAAAAGCAAAATACAGTAACACCATGCACCTAGCTCAATTAACTGATAAAATATTGTTGTTCAGTAATGAAAAAGAGTTGAAGTTTTATGTTCAGCAGCACAGAAAAAATGTAAACTATATATTCAGGCAAGCCAGAAACTCTTACACAAGAATCACTGTCTGCACTTTATTTAGTCTGAGGTTATACCCATAAACTAGCTGAGTTTTGATTTTTTACTTTTTTAAAATGCAGAAATTAGTCTGTTCTTTATAGTTTAAAATGTCAGTAGGTAACCTGGCAAGTCTTAGAAACATTTACAGGAAGACAAAGCTACATTAATTTGATAAACAGTACACCTAGAATAGCTACACATTGCTATTCAAAATTATTGAAAGTTAGTAAGTTTTAGATTTAAATGACTCACCAGCATCTTTAATCCATTCATCATACAGTAGTACAGCCTTTGATGTCAGGTTGCTAAAGGCCATTTTCACTTGATTAAGATTTTATGATGCTGCCTGCAGGAAAACAAACCAAAACAGAAATATGGATTTTTGTAATTAATAAAATAAAGGTCAGTAAAATGTTTTAGAAAATATTTTCAGGAAACAGAATGGAAAAAATATAGAGAGGGCTAACAGAGTACCACATGTGAAATACAGATCAGGGAGCATTAGCTGACCACATCACACTGTGCTTGGGGCCGATTTATAGCTGAGCCGTTATGCATAACCATATGATTTTGTAATCTCTACATACCAGACAAGGTGCTTCCATGCCATAAAGTGTTATCTCAAGAAACCATGCTCTGTTTAACCATTACAGTTAAGGGGAAAATATAAATAAAGAGCAGCTACTTAAATTCATTTTTATTACCATCTCCGCTTAAAGTCCAAGTCACTGATATGTGAAGAAGTTCAGCTTGCAATACTTACTATTGAAAATTTTGATTTTCTAACTAAGAAGTATTTCTAAGGTAGGTCAGAAAGAGGAAAGGTGCTGATATGTCTCCTTTTAAATACAATAATTAGCTATGTTATAATTAGTATGCAAATCACACTCTGATGAATCAACTGTTTCCACACCAGGATCATGAAGTGTCATAGTACAACTGGTAATACCATTAACTCAGAAAAATTACCCAGCACATCCAGTTTGCATGCAGCACTACCTACATATATAAAACTTTTCAGAGAAGTATGCTTATATGAGTACTGATTTTTGCCCTTCCCTTGCCTCATTCCCCCTAGAAAATACTTTTTAAAAACCCCAACACATTTGAAGGGTGTCTCTCCTATTCCCACTCAGTGTCTCACTTCACCATACAATTTCTCTCCATACCCCTGTGCAGTCTTCACACTGTATTCACCTTTGTTAGTCCAGACTACAGCACACCTTGATAACCAGCTCCTTTCCTCTGGCTACCCTTCTACATCTCCTCAAGGCTAGCCAGCTGCAGGTCTGGAAAGACAGTTCTGCCCTCAGGATGGTAATGCATCTCTCTCCTCAGATCTCCTCACTATCGTCTTCTCATTTGTCCTTACCTTAACATGCCTGAAAAATAATTTCACCCTTATCTCCAATTCTACAAGTACCTTCTGTTCACTGCCATTTCACAGGAGTTTTTAGGCACCTCAAAGTACACTACACCCACCCTTCATCACAAGATGCAACAGACAAGCCTGCCTTCATTAGAGTTCATCTGATCTACCTCTTCCCAATTCTCCTTTTGCTACCCACTTGTTTTCCTGCTTGCACTTCTGTCCTGTGTGTCTGAACATCTGAAACCACCGTCAATTTCGTGTTCAGAAATTATTCCTTCTGCAAATGTCTTTAAAGTTGACATTTTCCAGATATACCATCCTCCAGCACCAGCATTTCCCAACTCACTGTCACTGCCTTTATGCTGATCAATTTCACATGCCCTATGTACATATTACTATATTCGCTAAAAAGCTCTATATTTATATAGAGTTCTGCCAAAATCAGTAGTAGTAGGGGACATCCTCTTCCTTTTCTAATGGAAACTTGAGTGGCCTTCTTCCTTTTGGCACCAGCAATCACATGAGAGAAAAGACTTCACAGTTAGAGACATATTATAAATATCCCTGCCATCTTGCTCCATAAGCTAAACTATGGATGGTATCAAACATACATAAACCCAACCCTGTCTTGAACACCAGGTACTTCAGACTGCCTGACTGTGACAGCCAGGCAACTCAGCTGTAAGTAACTGGTGCTGGGGGGAAGTGTTAAAAATCTGTATTTTATAATTAATTATTTTATTAAAATAGTTAGATTAGTTACAAGAAGTTATCCTTAAAATCCAGCATTCTTCCCATGTCAGTCTCATGAGAACAGTCTATCAAGAGACAAGACATGGTAAACAGAAGGTACCTTGTTCAGTGGTTACAACTATATTCTACCAAAGCCTACAGATAACTTGTGCACAGTATGGCTCAATATTTCAATAAATATATTCACTGAATACAAACAATCACATTATATTTAATCCGTTCCTCAGTAAGAAAAATAGTTTACTGATTTCACTGCCAGTCAGTTTTCCTGCTCTCATCCTGATAAAGATGTTACTAGAACTCAGACTGGCTAGCTCAACATGCTGACCAAAACCTAAGTTAAACAAGTAACCTGCTTCTTCAAAACATGCTTTCAAAAATCCAGAATATTCTATATGGATGTTGGCTCAAAATGAATTCCCATTTTTTATGGGCTTGGGGGTGTTGATTGACTTTTTATCCCTCTTAGGGTGCAAACCTCTTATCCTGACAACTGCAACCTTACGAATACACAATTCTTTACATTTATCCAGTTGACTTGTCGACATCACTTTAATTTTGCATTGGGAGTCAGACAAATGGGCTTTCGGTGTTTAAATAGCAACTCTTATGCCTGCTAGGCACTGGGACCAGAAGCAAGCCTTTTATCTGGAACCAGACTATTTCCAGTGGATTGCTCCTGCTCGTAGTAGAAAGGCAGCAGATGAAAATTGCAAATGCTCACGTTTCCCAGCCCTTGCCAAACTGATGGAGAGGCTTGTCCCACCTCTTCTGACCCCAGCACTCGCAGCTCTTCTCCCTTTAAAACATTTCACAAGAGCTAAGACAGCTGAGGCTCTTAGCCTTCACGGTTTCTTTTCTGTTCATAACCAAGCAAGCAAGATACAACTCCACAGCAGTTGCTAAACGTTTTCTGAAAGTTTTTACAGTTTAGTTACTATCCTTGAGAGAAGGATGTACCAGCCAGAGAGCAGCCACAGCCTCACCACACAGACGTACTGACTGACCAATTACTCTGAATCTGAAGGTAAGTTAAGTACAATAAGTTAAAACTAATTATTTTAAGAGTAGAAGTAATGCCTGCAAGACAGTGGTGTTGAGAATTTTTCCACAGTTAAAAGGTTTATTTAAAATCAGCTTTCATATGTAACACTACTACTTCACTTCCGATGTGTTTTACAATTCTACTTATTTTCTTAACTTAACTAGCTACATAGTTTTCCTCTGTAAGTCCATTTCTATGAACAATTGTTTGCATTAATGTTAGGTTTTCAGGATTTTTTTGTTTGTTAGCTACCTACAGGTAGGGTTAATGGCAGCATGGAAGGTATTTTGTCTTATCCTGTTACGCTTACTTCACACAAATTCATATGTACTGGAAAATAATATGCTTAAGGCTTGCGTTTTGGGTTTTTTTTGTTTAAATGGAAGAGTAAAAAACCCCCACGTACCCACACACAAGACAAACTAGCTTGTGGTTCAGCAAAAAAAAACAAACCATTTTTGAAAGACTGCTTTTTTACAGTACAACCATCTTGTCAAGAAGTAACCTGATAACACTTTTACCATAATACAATCTTTCATAATGTTTGGCAGTTTTGAATTCTACAGAACTTATCCTCTAAATGTGAGACTAGAAAGATTTGGCCTGAAGGGACAAAGACTTGGGGATAGAGAAGGCCATGTGTTAAATACACAGCTTTAGTTCTTCATACTGTAAACTCATCTGCACATTAAGCATTTGTATAGCCACAGTTCAGTCAGGAAAATATACATTTAATTTACATACCTGCTAATGTACGTACAGAATCAGCACATCAGCACTTTTATTTCCAATGTTCCACTTTCTGCTTGCAACAAAATTTAAAAATGCAACTAAAATGCACTAACA
>JANXJC010000078.1:61895678-61908204 GCA_027564655.1 Leptodon cayanensis | reverse complement strand
ATGAGCACCTGTGGACTCGCCCGAGGACACACGGGGAAGGCCCTTGGCAGTTCTTTCTAAAATGGGGTGTCTAGATTGTAGTAAACCCTTTCAAAATTAGGGAAGTCACACTAGCAGACTAATTTTCAAAATTAGGTTATTTTAAATGACATATTGGAAGCAATTTACATAAACTTAGAAAAATGCAGTCATGCAAGTTCAGTCTGCCCAGCTTGAAAAGTTCTAAGGAATACAGAGGCAGTCCTCTCAAGCACATGCATTCGGAAAAGAAGAACTGAAATCACCACAGAAACATAGGCAAAGTACTCAGCTCTTAAAAAGAAATAAGAGCTATTTTTCTTTTCTTTTTTTTTTTTTCATTTTTACTTAAAAATGTCAACAGAAGTAATATTGTGCACCTAGGTTCAAGCCAGGTGTATCAATACAATTTCTGAAGACATCTTTAAACAAATGTGTTTTCACCATTATAAAAAAAGGGGGCGTATGTGAGGCTGAGGAGGGAAAGGGCTGTGTGAAAAGAGCATAGTCATTTGCTGGCCCCTCGTCCCCTGCAGCTCAGCAGACAGCTGAAAGAGCTCTGGTCCCCTGACCCTGAGTTAAGGCATACAGCTTGCCAGAACCAATTTCAAGTTGGACCATTACATTTACTGGAGAGGCAAGAGTAGATGATATGATCATTTACACCAGCCAAAGATGCCACAAATACCACAGCAAACCATATAAGAATACCTCATGATGACAAGTAGTAGGTAACAAGTTGTTGGAAGTGCTCTAGTTCAGTTAGCACACAAAACTGTTAGTGATTCTTGTAATGGGAATTACTGGTATGCCTCAAACATTCCTTGTTTTTAAATGAGAACAACAAGTTTCTTACATTCCTTTGCTTAACCCACGTGAAAGATATTTGCCATTCTTGATGCTCATTTATTCCCCCTACATAGTTTTTTAAATATTAAAACAGATATCAAGATTTGCTTTTAAACAGTAATTTTACAAGTGTTTTATGTTGATGGCTACTGAACAAAACAAGCAAACAAAAGAATCTGACAGACAACCAAGCAAAATGAAACAATCTAATGTAAGCTCTGTCACTCCAGAAAACAAATTCTAAAACTCAGTCCGAACTTAAAACACTTAAAGTTAAGGATTTGCATTGGAGAGCACAGCTAATTATCAGAAAGACAGACAAGCTACTTTTACAGGGACCTCTTAGCAAAAGACTGGAGAATATGACAATACAGTACAGACTTCAAGGGGATAATTTCCATCAAAGGCAGATCCCAAAAGCAAAGGTTCTGGACCATCACACCCTGGCCTGGCAAGCAGGTAATGACAGGGAGACCCTCCACCCCAGAGAGACCACTGGAAGATGGGGAGAACCCACAGAAGCCATTGACGACGCCGGTCTGATTTCAAAATGATAGCTTAAGAAATTACAGTAACACTGGCTTACACATGCAGGCACAATTATGAAACTTTCCTGTTTCAGAATCACTTGGTATGCTGTTGTTAATTCTGCTCTTGAAGTTCAGAAGGTAATTAAATTGAGATGTTTCACTGATGGTATCTTAGGCTTTACCTGGGAAATACCAGCTCTGCCCTTCCTATTTCCCAAGGCTGTGTGCTTACATAATTGCAGTTATGTTAACTACCTTACTCCCTTATGCCACACGGCAAACAAATACAAACTGCATATTACATTAGAGGGATTACTCACCTATATTCTGCAACAAAGTTTTAAACTTTAGCCAGGTGTTGCCTGTTGTTACGGATTTCCCTGAGAGAAGTTTCCATCACTTCCCTGATCCTTTATGCCTTCTCTCAGCCACCCAACCCATTTTTTGAAATATTCATCTCACAGGCAAGCTGTCTACATCCTGTTTAGCATTACGTGGCCTTTCCTTTTTTTGATAATATTGCTTGTAAACGCTGTTCCTGTTAGATGACAGTTCTGCCCAAGTGAGTGACAGAAGGCAGGCAAGGCAGCTTTATGCAAGAGAGATACTTTGAGAAATTTCCAAGTTTTGACAGATGTATTAGTTAGCTGTTACCTTGATTAAATTTCAAACTTTGTCTTTGAAGTGAGTTCATTTTAAAACACAAATCCTAACTCCTCGGAATGCATTAACAATCTCTGCATGTACATTTTAGAGTAGACATTGGGGAGAGAACAGCAAATTTCAAAATAAATATAAATTCCTTTTAAAAAAAGTGAACATCTTAAAAACAGTTGAAAGGTTTAGAAACTGTATTTAAACATCTACTTCTAAAATTCCCCATTGGCAGTATTCAATGAGATCTAATACTTAACCTATGTAGTCACCCTTACTGAATTATTTATATGGTACCTCTTTGTTTAACGTTTTGCTTTTTAAACTGGCATGAAATCTGTTGTTCAACTATGTGAATAAAGTAGTCTGTAAGCAGCAGAACTAGTGAAAACACATTTCATTTCAATCACACTTCAGATTGGTTTTCCGCCAGACTAAAGGATTTCCCATTCCGATGCTGCGTAAAATAAAGACCAATTTGTATTTCCTTCCACACCTGCTTATAAATAGTTAAAAGAACTGATACTGCAGACTTCACAGCAAGGCTGAACACTAGCAAAAGGCACAGAAAAGCCCCTTCCTGTGGGAACTATTTCAGGGGTACACCCCTGTTTTGTGCCCAACTTCCAGCCAGAATCATATGGGCATTCTCCTGGTCCATATACATTAACCAACCACCAGCAACGGCTGAATGGTGAAGCCCCCTGTGCAGTCCCACAGCATCACTGCCGATGGGCCTGGTCCTCAGGCAGCTGCAGTATAAGTCACAGCACCTCACTGACTCAACTGAAGGCTAGTCTTTTGAGAAAAAAAGTTATTTTTTCAGTCAGCTCAGACCTAAAAGGCTGAATGGGCTCGTGCAAAGGAAACATTGAGACACACGAATAGGGATGCCGCAGGCAAGGAGAAAGGTGGGAGCAGCAGCCCTGTCATAGATCCCTTTAAGCTGATAATGAAATCATGTAGAGGGCACACCGTATCACCATGTCCAGTCCTGCATACTCTTTGACAATCATGTACTAGATCTGTAGTCAAAAAGTTCACACTGCACCTCAGCAAGTCATCACTCTGTCCATCACAAGCCACAAGAGACACTCTACAACATGAGAACTGAAGCCACAAAAATTACATTGTGCTACAGTAAGGCAGGAAAAGACCTGGCATCACCAATATCTTAAATATCTTAAACACAAAAGTGACTCTAGGGACTAATGTCCCACATCACACAGAAAAACATAACAAGTCCAAACAGTTTCTGCAATCATAGCCTGGAAGGAAGTTTCTTTACAAGTCTGAACCCAGTTATCATTTTGACTCAAGTATGAGAAAGAGTCTGGATGGGCCCCTGAAAAGATTCCCCATTTCACTTGGGAAGTGAACACCATAGACATCATTGTATTTTCCCCAGTTTTCTCTCCTCGTATTCCCAATGTTTCAGAAAAAGGCAAAAACATAAGCAGGGGGAAAAGCTCCTAGAATTTTAACTTATCAGTGCTCCCCTGCCTTTACCCAAAACTTTTTACCTGAGCATTTGCATGTCAGCCATCCTGCAGCCAACTAGTCTCACCTGCCTACTCCTGTGCTGCGGCGAGTGGCTCCTGCACCCAGCTTGGGACAGAAGCTCTTCTCGTTGGTCCCTCAGTGCATGACTTGCACTTGGCTCCTTTACATCTGATCCCAGCTCAGTGATGCCAGCTTACAAAGCCACCTAGCACTGCCTGAATGGTGAGCCCTGTGGCACATATCGTATGACAACTTTCACCTAGAAATCAAAATAAGGTTCATCTATGACATAATTATTTTTATTAATGCAACCTCACTTCCATTAGATAATGATACATCATTACTCTTAGCAAAGACTTCTGGCAAAGTATTGATTTAGTAATGGGGCCATATCCAACTCCAGTTAATCTCATCCTTACCCAAAGGACTTAACAGATTCTCCTTTTCCTCTTTGCTTATTATGTAACCAGAAAACTTTCTGCAGCATTTCAATTTTTCTTTCAAGACCAGATTAACTAAGCTTTGGATCACTTTAAACAGACCTTCGCAAAACAAGAACCAGGGGCTAGAGAGCAGTTACACAACCTGGTATTTTCAGCTGTGCTACACAATCACGCTAACTCATACACTCAGTGTTCTCCACTCATCCCGCCACAAGCCAACACCTTTGTAGTATGCTGAACTGTTACCCATTCTGTTTTTCCCCCCCTACAATAGGGACAGTTCTGATAAATGTATGTAAGAATTATTTACAGCTATGATGTTTTTAAAGTGCATATGCACCGTTAGTAACCAAGCATATCCAGAATATAAAACTCTGTACTAAACTCTTTGCACTGCAAAAATAGCACAGTCTGGGCTTCTTAACCTGCATAGATGTATACTGTTTTTAAGACACTATATATAGGTCAGTTCTAAAAAGGTAGAGGGAATGCAAGTCCTAATTAAATACTTTGAATGAAAGGGATCAAAGATGCCTGATGACATCAAAAGTTTGCATTTTATAAGACTAAAACAAAGGGGCTTTGTGGATGCATACACAAAATAGGACTAACGACATTTAAATTCTTTTAATTGTGGTGATGAAGATTACTTGTTTTGAGTACACACTGTAGTTATTTGAAAACTTTGGTAAGACTTTTCGACTTTCTATCAGACACTCCTTTTAAGGTGAAGCATATGGAATGCAGGTAAGAGCATCGTCCTATCCGTTATCAATACCTTCCAAATATACCTGACAAAGGGCAGACCACAAGCAAAACAGACTCAGCTAATGTTGCCAAGATTTGTGATGAGTCTAAAGCTCTCCCTCCTTCTCCTCTGGGATACCACTGCCCCAGGTCTGTATCATTCTTGAACACCCGTGTAGGACGGCTTAGAATTGACTCTGGTTATGAGTACTATTGCTTGTATCTACCTGCCTGATTAAAGTTACTCATGTCAAAATATGAGAAGGGACGTGAATGAGAGGGTCCCCTTCCTTCAGCGGCAAGCTGAGTCACTGAGTTGGCTCCATCATATCATTTATCCTCATTAACAGTTAAGAGTTAATGCATATGAGAATCTCATACATCCAATTAATTACAGTAGAAGCAGTTTGCTACCAAGGGGTAAAGAACTTAGTTTGTGTTTACCCCTCACTTAGTAGAACAATGACGTAAACTGTCACTAAATCGTCACAGTGGGGAGCACTCCATCGAAGTGGAAAACAAAAAGAGAAATGCAGACCTAGACTTCAGCTTCCAAAGACTCCTTAAAAGAAATGGGAACAAGACTTGTTACACAAGTAACATCTTGCTCATCTAGTCAATACCAATGGAAAAGAGCATACAAGCCTTCTTATTTCCAAAGACATCTTGTAACCAAGTAATTAATGGCAATGTACCTGTAGCTGTTCAGCACTAGAGAAAAATAAATACAGAAAAATTAGACCATAAATTTCCACCTGTGGTAGACAAAGACAGGAAGACAGTGCTGTCTTTTGTAACATGAAAATACAGCAGAAAGGAGTTTCATAGGAAGGTGAGATAAAAAAATATATATAATTACCTTAAGAACACAATATTCACACTAAGAAAGAAAAGGTGAGCAAGTAAAGTGAAAAACATTCATCATCACCAGAGGAAGAAGTATTTTTCTACAGTCACATCTTGTCTATAGCATACACTCAACTCAGCTACTCTCAGTGTAGTTGCTGTGGCAAAATGACATTGCAAAGTCAATGTCATTTTATGGAGCTTTTATTGCACCAGCTGTAATCTTGCTGGGTTCAGAATATTACTAAGTAGTAACACTGATAACACGGGTACGGTGTTGCAACATATTATTTTGTTCACTCTTTAATGCAGAGATTTACAAAAGCTGAACTGCTCCCACACCACTCTCCCATGCTGATGTGGGCTAATTTCCTTTACCATTGTTTCCCACTGCCTTGCACTTGCTCAACCTACCCACCCTCTGGGTCCTAGGCCGATATCCTAGGCAGCAAAATAATGCATTCCTTCTGCTCCGATTTTGCTTGTGTTGCATTAGGCAGGCATAAATTTTAAAGGCAGCTGACCTAGTACTGACACCCTCCCTTCCCTCCCCCCCCTTTTTTTTCCTAAGCTACCATGCAGCATAGCAGACATGCTGTTGAGCACTGTAAATATCAGCAACTGCACCCTCCCTAGGAGGCTCTTTCAAAAGAAAGCTGGAACCAGCTGTGCTGGCACCTTCTGCAACGACCCACACAGCGCAACCCTGAACTTTGGGAAGTGCGACACAGGCACAGCAAGAGGTGATTGCAGAGCTTTAGAGTGACAAAAGCCATTTTAAAAAACACTTGGCACATATTTCCTTTAAACTAAAGTCTTGGAACGCTGTCCCCTACCCAAGGAAGCGTGCTGACAGTATCAGAAAAAAAGCTGCTGCTCCCAAGTTCAGTCTTGGAACATCAACTGCTGCTATGAATGTGCTTTTTGGAGTGCTCCAGGAAGGTACTACACTGCCACATCCTAAATCTTTCCAGTCCAGAGCTGGTAATTCATACAGCTGCAGTTAGAGTTTCCAAATCACTGACGGATATGCAATGAGATATAAAGGCCTTAGGTTGGGGGGGGGTTGTTGTTTAAATCAACATTCTTCAGCATGATAAAAGATCTAGTTAATCACATACTCATGAGTATTAGTGTCAGGCAACCCACGAAGGTACATTATACCATTCTTTGGAGACTCAGGCCTCTCACCCATAACAACTAAACAGAGCAGTAAGAACACGAATAGGGTTCTAATTTCTCCTGACACCCCTGTTTTTTCTCCTGCATCCCAAAGAAGATCTCCACTTTAAAAAAGAGAAATAATTAGTTTATACTTGACCAGAGTTACTGCAGAAGTGAAATACAGTTTCAGAAATGGAGGTGAGGTGGAAAAGCCAGATGTTTCCCAGTAAGCGCCTGTTGTAGTCTGTACTGAAGGGAGGAATTGCAGAGAGATGGAGAACAGACAGCAAACTGATGTGTGAACTTAGGGACAGCTGGAGGAAATGACCCATCCTGTAGTCAAAGCCACTTGTCAAGGTTGCATTACTCTTATAAAGTCCAGGGATGAATGCATGGAAATAAGTATATTATAAAATCCCATTTGATTCTGTTTGAAATTTGAGTAAGCTTTTGGGTACTACTCAAGCCATCTTGAATGCTGTTTACACTACCTCACGGCTGATAACTTTCCACAGCACCTTTCCCTTTTGATGTGACTGTGCCCCTTGGAGGGTGATCCAGTTTGGCAGAGGTTGGGCACACGGTGTGAACACAAGAATGGGAGCACCTTTGCTTTGATTCAGTACTAATGGCAGTTCCAGAAACGCTCTTTCCCACTTGCTGTGCAGGTACCCTTCTAAGGACTGTAGAAGTGTTGGACTTCCAAAGGGTTCCCATGAAAGCCCTGGGGGCTAGGACTCAACAAACAGTATGGAATAGGAGCATTCACAGCTGCCTACAAGCATTACAGAGAGGAAACATCCAGTCGTGACTCAGAGCGGTCAAAGGCCTATGGAGGCAAAAGAAAAAGGTTGCTACAAGGCCAAAGCAATGCTGCATGAGACAGTATTCAGAAGACAACCTAACCTCAAAAGCTTACATGACAACAAAACTCTCCGTCACCTAAAAACATTAACTGGCTTGATTAGCAAAAGTATCTTACAACATTTTTTAAACCAGATCTTGTTATAAAAATCCAACTTTAAAAATATATCAGTTCTTTGTTCAAATTCTAAGCAATAAACATGCAGCAGTCTGCATAACACAAAGTGCAAAGTAGAGACTGATATTATGGGCAAAGTATATTAATGACATTACACAGCTGTCAAGGTTTACTTCTGCTCCAGGTCTAGTTAGATAGATCTTAGCTCCTTTGCTAAAAGGACTTTTTAAAAGTCTTCATTATTTTGCACTTTCAGGAAGCTCAGTAACAGCATATAAAGCAGCATTATGCAGGCTGTGAACTTGTAACAGTAGAGCTTTCATAATCAGCTTAAAACACCGAATGATAACTTCAGAGAAGAACAGAATGAAACACCACATTAATGCACAGGTTTAATCACATGTTTAATCATGCACAGGTTTAATCAATGTTGTAAGGATTTTCCACTACTACAGTAGAAGGTAGTTTTTACCACCTTTCCAAGCATTCAGAGACCACCCAGGACCACAAGACATCTCTGCAGTTTAAAATAGATCAGCTCAGCCAGACAGCATGTAGGGATGAACCAGCTACATCTGGCCAACTCGACTGCACTTGTTTTTTTCCCTCTTTCCGATACTGAAAGATTGCCAAATACAAATAGCTCAAAAAAAATGTATCCCATCAACAAAGTGCATTAGACAATGGATATGCCACATCAGAATAACACAGGAGACAATACTACTTCCAGTGCAGAAACTTGGCAAGCAGCAGAGTACTCAGCCTAATACTAATGTTCCTGTAAAACACCAGTATACAAGAAACAAACAAGTGTCTAATAGTCTACTCAGCATTCAACAGCAGTAAAAAAAGAAGAAAACTGGACTGTCTCCAGCACAAAGAAAGATTAGGCTTATATATAACTATGCATTTAAGTTATCAAAAAAAGTCTTGGCACTTTTCACATACAGGTTTCAGTGCTCTGCAGAAGAAAGTCAGTGTGTTTGGTTCACTCTTTGTATGGAACACTCAGTCACCAGAGAAAAAGGGGCATCTTTTCCATCAGTTAGCACAGCTAAGCTGTGAACAAAACTGAAGTGCTGGATGCCAGCTCCATATTCCAGTTGCTATGCAAAACTACCAGGCCACACACCACTTTCTGAACCTAAAGCAACACCACAGCCTGCCTCACTCAAACAGGTTTCTAAGCACAGTGGTTTGTCTCCACTCTTCCTCTTCTATCTCACTTCAGGATGATTTTGTTGTTCGCACTCAAATCAAGGAATCTGCTTTCACCCACACTCACTGTCTTCCACATACATTATATAACTGCGGGTTCATCCAGCTGACTATACCCAGAAAGCGTGATGCTTTCCCACTGACTGGAAGGGAGAACTGGACCTCTTCCCACTGCTGTTGTCTCAACGAGCGAGCCAAGGTCATATAATTTCACCACCTGTAAAAGCAGCTCCCTTGCTTATCACAAAAGTCTGTATAGATTCAATTTTGTCCGATGCTCCAGCACCTTGGATGAAAGCAACCGACGGCATGCAATCACATTTCGCAAGGATACATATAAAGTCTCTACAGGATAAAAGCAAGAACACCAAACTGTACAATTTCCACAGCTCCAAAGGCAATTTTCCATCCCATACTTTTGAATGTAGTTCAAATGGGGTATCTAAGCTGTTCAGTTTTAAAATACAGTAGCAGCCTCATTTCAACAGATTGGGAAAAACTCCAGATCAAACCAGAACTCAGCGTGGTCCAGGCCGTGTTCAGGAACCTTTTTTTCTGCAACTTTCAGATAAGCTTCCCTAATTGATCAAGTGGAGCACTTCAGTTTATGAGAAGCAGTTTCAGGATAATCTGAAATCCAGCTGGGGGATTTTTTACCCCATAAGATTTCAAATGCTCATTAAAGGATTTGCTGAAGGGAGGCACAGAGAGCTCGAACAGCTCCTATGTTTTGCACTCCCTCGTCCCAACCTTCTCCCTTCTCCAAAACGTAAGAGTCACATCCATGGTTAGAAGTTAAAATGAGTGAATTTCCTGAACACCAGAGCTATGCATAAAGCTATTTACAGCCTTGCCTTACAGTTTTATCACTTCCTTGCGTAAAAGCAAATTCAAGCAGACTCCTCTTTAACAACCTAACTTGGTACAGAACAAAAGGTGCTACAGAAACAATGTTGTCAGCACAACAGTAATAATGCAAGTGACCAAAGGAATTAATAGCTGTAGCAAAGATTCTGAGCAATACAGCTCACAAGCGGTTTTGTAAAAGGTTTAATTTCAAAGCTGACAGTGAGCACTGAGCTTACTCCATTAGCCTCCTGGCTTTTGTGCACGGTGTCTTCTACACATCTCAGTCACAAGAGACAAGGGTGGACGCGGCACTTCCAAAGTGCATTACAATAATTTCATTAAGCTTGTCAGACCCATTCTGTACAGTTAAAGTTTCAAAAGTGAATCTTTTATTTCAGTACTGAAAAGACAAGCCACAGAACTCTGACCACAAAAGGGATTAAAGAATGTATTTAATCCAGATATTTCCCACTGTACATCTAAAGAAACAAAAAAGGGATTGTAGTGGATGTTATAAATGCAAATACTGCTAAAAACTCTAAAGTATTCACTTGCAGTATACCTGAATGCAAGTAATTTTCACCTGTAGAGGAGAAGGCAACATTACCAGCTACTACTTCTCTGAGCAGACTATAGATATTTCCGTGCTGCTGATCCCCATCTATTCATAATGTCACATCGTAAACAAACACAGCAGTATTTACTTAACAAAATAAATGAGCACATCTGGCCAATAACCCTGATACTCTTGATGATTCAGCCAACACCTTTTCATTAAAAACAATACAAAAAAAACATTTTACCAAAAAAAACCCACTTGAAAATATTGGCTGTAAAGTCTCTACCAAAAAAATTAGATATATTTAACAAATACTGTGTTTCAAATCTTAACTAAATAGAAACGCTTCTTTCCCCCCTCAAAAAGGTCTTTTCTCCTCCATCAGTGACACCATTTCTAATCCAAGAAGTTTCTCATTCCTAGTTGCCTTGCACTCTGCTCACGTACATATCAGAAAACATCAGCTTCAACTACTGGTAACAATTTTGAGGCACTTTACTTTTTAACAGATCAGGCAAAACCCAATTTAAAAAACAAACAAACAAAAAACAAAAAACCAAACTACTTGTCACCTCAAATAACTTTCCCAAAAGAAGGGGGACAGTACCAAGGTAAACTGTACCCATACTCTAAAAGCGTACAGAGGAGCATTGAATCACGTTTTTGTGACCTTGTTTTAAGCCATTTCAGGACTGATGATACAATGCAAATTATTTCCAAATCAACAAACTGTTCTTTGTGTTTCAAACTCCAGCAAGAGTTGTCCCCTTCTTTTGTTAGAAAACAAAGAATGAAACAAATAGAGTTATTCTTAGTAAGCTATATTTTCATCTCGGACACACGCATAAACCCGGAATGCCATCCCTAGGATAGGAGCATTCTCTTGAATTCCAGTCCAGGAGATGCCTGTCAAAATTTAACAACTTTTTGCACTGTGTATACTATTTCTTTGCACAGGTTTTTGCAGCGTACCATACAAAGCTATGCTCATATTCACACACATTTGGCGAGGTACTGCTTAAAAAAAAAAAAAAAAAGCCTTTGAATAGAGGCTCCAGGCATGGGGCCCAATGTACTAGACACCATATCAATATAAAAGATAATCCAAACTAAAAAAAATTTGAAATACAATCAAACGTATGCAGGTAGCATGTAGGAATTCATAAAGCTGCTACAAACAGCTTCTCTTGAGCATAGTCTGCTCAAGCAGAGCAAGTCTGACTGTTTACAGGGTAAGTTTGCAATCATAAGAGCACTTTTACTGGTAGCAATGTCATTTTAATCAACCTCTCCCCCCATTACTCATATCTGCTCCTATGTCACACTTGACTTGTGCTGGAACAACCATTTTTCTGGCCACATAATAAAACAGATTGGGAAACAGATCCAGGGCGGGGGAGACAGCCTCACAGAAAAGGAAAGGGTATTTTAAACCCAGACCAGTTCCTCACTGCTTTTCAACACCCTTCAGCAAGGGTTATACCAGCACAACAGAAAGGTGACACAAGGGCAAAAGCACTCAGGATGAAAGAAATGCTGGTGAAACTACAACATCAGCCTAAGCTGGTATCATGAGCAGAGTGGAGATAAGAGTCGGTGTTCACTGCTTTTGCCGCGAGGAGTAGTACAGTCCTGACACTGTTAAGAAGGGCAATCTGAATACCATTGCTCCTGGTAAATAAGATGATTCACAGAGTTTATTGACACCTATATTTGTCCTCCTTGTGACATCTGTGCCACTTTGCAGATGGAACCCAGAGCTTGCTTTGGGCTGGACAGGCTTTACAAGTAGTTTTTAAGAGACTAGTTTTGTGTGCTAGCTCAGGATTTCAAAGTTTAGAATGCTACTGAAATGCAGTTCCTCAGATTCTCATCCAGAGCCAAGGTAACAACCAAGACACTTTTAAACCTGTGCTGACCTAAACTGTGTATTCTTCTCACACTACTCAATTTATGAACTAATTATAGGTCTTTTCTAGTCAACATCTTGAGTGATAAAATGTTTTGTGTAATCATCATAAGCAGACAGAACATATATAGCAAAATACACACAGAACAAAAAAAAATTTAAATCAAGACATACATCAACAGACATGTAGAAAGCATGCTACTACATGAATTTGGTAAAAAGAGATTAAAAAAAACCCCAAACCTATTCAATATT
>JANXJC010000078.1:61881063-61891717 GCA_027564655.1 Leptodon cayanensis | reverse complement strand
GGAGGCGGGCGGTGGGTCAGCGGCCCCGGCGCTGCCCCCCCGCCCCCTCCCCAGAGGCGGAGCGGGGGGGTCCGGAGCCCTTTTTGACATGGCTGCCCGGGGGCGGGCGAGCGGCCCGGGGCGGGAGGAGGCCCGGCCCGGCGGGGTGCCGGGGCGCGGGGTGGGGGAAAGCCAAGGGGGTCCGCGCCCTGCGGGAGGGGGTCGGCAGAGGCCGCGAGGTCTCCGTCTCGCTAGCGCTTTCTGCCGGCGCCGGGAAGCGCGGCTTGCGGGGCGGCTTCTGGACGCGGCTCCGGGGCCGGTGGCAGCCCAGGGTCGCTCGAGGCAACGCTGGGAAGGCGCAATAATTCCTCGTTTTAAAAAGCGAGGCGCAGCGGGTCGGCTTTAGGTCAGTGCTTTAGGGCGGGCACGCTCTCCCCCCACCACCCCCCGCCCGCAAGACTGCCGTGCTCCTCTCTTAGAAGCTCTGCAGGGTGAAGGCAAGCGAGCCCCAGTGAGTCCCGCCTGCAGAAGCATGGGGCGCACGGAAAGGTGGCGGGGAATCGCTAGCGTGTAAGTAGGTGGTCCCTTTCAGTTTGTCGCTTTTAGCCCACGGAAGGCTAGAAATGACAGCTTTTTGGAGCACAGAGATGATAGCTTGAGTCGGAAGAAGAGGCAAAAACAAGGAGCAGGGAGAGGGTTGGAAGGCAAATTGAAGAAAAGAGGCAAGCTCCTTTTTAAGATGTGCAGAAAAGCACAGGGTGGGGGGACTGTGAGCTGATGCTATGAAATGAATACCTAGTCAATGTGTAGGTGCAGAGGGGGCCTCTGAGTTGGAGGACAGCGAGAAGCCTAAACCAGAAGTTTGAGACCGCAAGGGCAGAAACAGCATAGAAAGCTTGTTACGAGCATGGAAATGAGAGGCTGAGAAACAGGTGGTGGGATGGGGATGGAGAAATGTAACTCGTCTCAGAGATCCTGTAGAAACTCCCCATCGCCAAGCTATTGATTAGGCTGGAGATGAGGAGGAGGAGTACCTTGACCTTCTGGATTTGCTTCATGCTCCTATTAGAATTGTTAGGATTATGACAGGTGAAGAAATCCTGGGGCTTTTGAAAGGACATCTTAATAAGATTACTGGGTTTGGCCAAAAGGGATATGTAGAAATATGATAATCCATTGAGCAATACTGTATGTCTCACCTAGGAGAGGAAAATCACTAAACAAAATTAAAACACCCCATCCCCCCACCCCCTTTATTTTCAGGAGTTGGAACCTTTTCTTTGATTTCTTGGTTCAAAACCATTTTTTTCTAAGACATTAGCCAAGAAAAACTACAAACAGACTTTAGGAAACAGCACATCCCTGCTCAGACAGAGCCCTTGGGAGCCTTAAGACTAATAAGTCTTGACTTGTCCAGAGGGATGCGGCTCTGTGGCTCAGCAAGCAACTAATAGTCCTCGTGTGTTGTAATATCTATTTTGCCATGCCTGATAGGGCTGCCTTGGCTGAGACAAAATGGGACACTGGGGTGCCTAACAATAAAAAGTAAGTAGGTCAGCTGTAGACTCCAAAATGCAAGGCTGTTGTCATTAATGGAAAAAAATAACTACCAGATGCAAGGTAACAGCGCCAACACATTTGATGCCAACTGTGTTAGCAACAACAGCCCTTCTCTCTTTGGAGCCCCATAAAGAGAGTAAGTGGCCTTGCTTTTCATGCACTTCAGGAGCAAAAGTAATTTGAATCATCAAAGCAAGTCTGTGAGGGTTGGGACAGGACAGAAATAATGGTTGACCTGCTCATGGCAGGTAAATGATTAACATACAGCAGGGGAAAGGCAGCATGAAGGAGATAGCTGTGCCCTGCACACACAAAGCAGAGACACACAGGAAGTTAGAGGCATTTAAATTGTAAAAGAGGGAGCTAGCAGCAACTAGGTTTTCTCAGTGCTTAGCCCATGAAAGCTGCACATGAGATTTACTGTAAATTTAAGTAATCTTTTAAGTTCCCTGCATTCACCATCCAAGAACAGGGCAAGGGGGAAATGAATGTAGACACTGGAGACAGCTCTCTTGATTTTACAAGGCGCTGAAGACTTAACTCCTGGTCTACGCTGCATGAAGAACTGTACTTGCCATGAATACTGCTAACCAATGCTTTTCCTTGTTTTGTTGCCATACCAGAATCCGGGTAGCTCAGATGCTGCTCTTCCACTGATTAAAGGATGTTTAGACTGTCATACTGTTGATAAAATTGTGTTTTAAGAGTCTTTTAGAGACCAGTACTCTCTAGGACGATATTTGAGGGCTGATCAGCCTCAAATCAGCAGGAGAATCGCAGGAGCCACTTCCTAGTGCACCAACAGTGTTGGGAGCTTTTGCTGTAATAGTAACAGCTGTAACCAAGCAAGGTAGTCATGTGAAGAACACCAACTGGTATCTGCATACCGATCTTGAAGAGATGCAAACATAACCCAAATCTTGTTTGCAAGCTTTGCTTTCCTGGAGAACATCTGGTTTGCCTGTGTACCTGTACTGGTGTTCTGAGTCACAACTGCCAAACCTGTCCCAGGCAGGCTCTGTTGCAAGTGGCCTGCATCCCACAGCTGTAGCAGCACAGCGTGTTGCTGTGTTAGGCAGCTGGACTGGAGACAAAAGGGCCCTCCGTGGCCCTTCTCATTTTCCAGCTGGAGTTACTTTCAGACTTTGCTTACTGCTTATTGCAGAAAAAAATTGCTTTTTCTACCTAATCCTCTGAGCCGGAACAGTGTCCTTTGTATAGCTGAGGCATTTGTGAACACTTCTCTGCCTACGTCTGTTCTGGAGAGCCATGCATGGGTCCTTGTTTAATGCTGGCAGTGATCTTCCAGGAGCAGTTTCCAAATGGCAGAGAAATTCCTCGTTAGACATGTATCATCAATTTTGCTGTGGCACAAGGTAAGAAGATGACACAGTCCTGCTCATCCATCTGTGGATGAGCTCCTTGTTGTGCAAGGAGGTTTCTCCCTCCATCTGTGGAAATACACTGCAGGTAACTGTACAGAAGTGAGTAGCTGTTGCTGGTTTTGCATGGTTTCTTGACACCACAAACCCACCGCAAGCTACTGCAGCATTGTCGAGTCAGCTCTGTTTCAACAGTTACGTGTTTACCTGTCACAAGTTGAGCTCCAGTTTTGCCATTTGAACAACAGTGAATTTGATAAATTCTTGCAAATGTGACAAAGCTATTCAGATAGGGAACTTTCCATATAAACCCACCTATCTCAAGTAACCGTATTAAAATCATTAGGTCCTTACCATAAAAAATTGTTTTACTATTACACAGCTGAGATGGGTGATTCTAGGCAGGAGTGAAGGAAGGTGCTCTGAAAGTAGGAAAAATGGCTATTGCAAAAGTAGAAGCAATAATTGTAAGTGTATGAAAAATGTCTTTCAAGGGTGTGTTCACCAGAAGTAGTATCATGGTGTCATATATATATGACATACATATGTGATATATATACATTCTATTATATATGTGTGCGTAGATATATTTTATTATTATTATGTATTATATTTTGTTATTTTATTATCATAGAACATACACATTATATACACATATACACATACACAGCATACTGTATATATAAATGTACTTATAATGCATACACACACACACATTATATAATACAGTTTATTACATACACACTGTGCTTCTCAAATGAAACCTGGTAGTGACACACCTCTTCAGAGTGTACTGCTTAAATGCAGGCTGATTGCAACTCAATCTATACCAGGAAGGAGAAGTAAATCACTTGCAAAAAGTACATTGCAGTCAGGCAAGGAAGCCTTACTGAACATAATGAGAAAACCAAAGCCAACACACTTGGCCAGCCTGTTCCCAAAACCCATAACCTTGCGTCACCAGATTTTTCATTTTAATCTGTCCCATCTCTGAAAACAATATGTGAAAAAGAGAGCCAACCTCACTAACACTGTGAACATAATCTCCAGTTGAAAAATATATAAATGTGAAGATTTAAATGCTTGTTGCACAGTGTGGATAACCAGTGAATGAACACTCAAAGCACATTCCATGATACTGCAGACAGTGGCTGTTCTGGAGCCCACAACATCTTACAGCTTTTCACAGCTGAGAACTTTAATTCAGATGCTATCTACCAACTGTTTTGTTGTACAAATTTATCGCTAAATCATTCACAAGTCAAATTTTAGCTGTATATGTTATTGACAGTGATGGGAGCAAATGTTTTATTCTGTAGGTCTCAGGATGCTGGAGGGTTGTGTGGTCTGTTTCTTGTGCCTGGGCCACAACATTATGCCATAATCACACATGAGCTGAGTGCATAAATGTGTCTGGAAAAATAAGTTCCCTTTAGAGAGCAGTGCTCCACGACTGCAAAAGCATTCTAACATGTATCACAAAAAAAAAAAAAAAAAAAAAAAAAAAAAAAACCCAAACAAAAAAAATCAACAAAGAAATGAATGCTAACTCTGCAGAATACCTGCACTGTGCTTGATCGGCTTTAGCTGGCCAAATTGGCAGATGCAGGAACGTCATGGTGAAATACACCAGAAGGATCCAGAGCTCAGGGAAGATCCATAACAATAAGCTGTTAGTACAAACTACACTGCCTCTAAATCAGAGTAATCAGTGAGGATTTTTATCTGATCTAAAGTTTGTTTTGTGCTGTTAGAAGCAAGTGAGTTAATTAGGCAAGCTCAAGATAAACCAGTATAGCCTAGGGAAACTCTTTGGTGCCAGTGAAGACTTAGCTGTGCATGTCACCACAGCATGCCATGTCCTGCACAACATCTGCAAGGATAAGAGCAAGATCTTTCTCAGGTGTGAGCTAGAGTAGCTGCTGATGGCATTTCGTCTGAACACAAAAGGGACAGCTGCTTTATCCAAGCAGCAAGTGATGACACGGAGATGTGCAAACAGCTGTATCTCTCACGTAATTTCCTATTCCCTCACGAGTGAAAAGACCATGCTCTGGGAGTTTGTGGGCTGCCGTGTTCCCGGAACAGGAGGGACAGGGATGCCTGTCAAGGAGTGTTCTCTTTGCTATGTTCAGTGTCCATGCAAGAGCTCCAACTAATTTTGCCAGTTTCCAGACGTTTTTACTGTGAGAATGCATTGCAAAGATGGTACACCTGTGTTAAGGAGTAAGAACAAACCCTCAGTCCAGACTCCTTCATTCGTTTAATTTGTTTCATACTCAGACAACCAAGGCCCAGGCAACTATCACAGTGAGAAATGGACATCTACAAAACTTTTGAGGAAGGCATTGAAAACCCACCTCCCTCTCTTCAGAAACCAACCGTCTATTTTTTTCTCCTATTTCTTCTCATATTTCTCATGCCAATGTCCACAAGAATTCCCATGAATGCTACTAAATTGCAGAGCCTTGCTAACAGCAAAGCAGCTTCTCTTTCCTTTCTCTGCCCATCTCTGAGATGTGAACAAAAACAAAGAACCAGAAAAGGGAGCTTTACCGGTAATTACAACAAATCCACAGTCCATTCTGCCTTGACAGATATGCTAGCACTCACAGAATGCAAAACTACAGTAAAACCATACCAAGAATTTACTTTCCAAAATTGATTTTTGGTGACACTACATGTACTTAACAATGCATTGTGGAAATCTAAGTCTTCCATGGATTTTTTCTTCTCTTTTTTTTTTTTTAATTTTTATAAAACTTTCTGCAGATGGGATTGGGAAGAAGAGCAGGAAAATAAAAGGAAAGAAATAGATTAGCAAAAGGGAAAGAGGTATGCCACAATTTCTGTGAATACATTGCAACTTTCCCTGGTTGGGATTCCCATCTGATTTCAGACAAATCAGGCTATCTTTGTCTCCGTTCTCCCCATGACAGTAATGTCACCTGTGCTTGATACACAGGCCACAGATTAATAAGTTACTTTGAAACTGAAGATACCCACTCATGCTCAAGGAAATGTAAACCGTGGAAAAATAGCCTTGCAGCAGACATGCTTTTCAAAACACTCAGAAAAGGAGCTGTAGGCAAGATATGTTTCAAATGGGTTAAAATAAGTACTGCCACTTTCCTAATAAGGGGTCCAATAAATTCAGATAAAACCAACTGATTAAGTGTAAGAACTTGTTAATTTAGATTAATTTTTAGATAAGATGCTAAGAAGAAGAGGCTGGGAATTCCAACAAATTTCGAATCTTGTGGCATAGATGGAGGAGCCTCTGTAGTTTGTACTGTGTTGTCATAGCTAGGTTACACACAATAACAGGTTGGTTTTGAAACTGAGCCTCTTCACTGGCAATATAAGACCTGCGAGACAATGATTCCTGGAAAAGAAATCTCATGAGCTAATTAGCAATCAATCAAACAGAAATCTATATTACATTCAATAGCTAATTACACTTCTTCTGTGGTCTCTCATACCTATAGTACTACCACAGATCAGTATTTTAAATTAGGCTTTTGAAATTAAGAAAAAAGAACAAATGACAAAACCTAGAAAACAAAACAAAAAAACACCCAAATGAACAGCAAAAAAATTCTTCACTTTGTTTTTTTCTTCTAGAAATATTTGCAAAAGGTATTAAGGACATCTTCCGTTATCATGCTTCTATATATAGAAATGTGGACACCCAATGGCTTTCCTTTACGAAAGGATGTGCTGTGCAGGTCTGCAGTTACATACATAACCTATTAGAGTCACAAAAGCCCATCTCACTTGCAGCTTCACAGTGCATGTTCAAATGCTGCAGGTGTGCTGCAAAGTAGTGGTGGCAGTCACGAAGAAAACACTGGAGAGTCACAGATCTGTTTTAATCTGAAGAGTGAGAAAGCACTGTCTGCCACTCTCAGTAGAAAGGCCAGTTATGCTTCTCTTTGGAGTGAAGTAGACACTGATCAAAGCAGTTAAATCAAATAGCTGCATGGTAAGATTTTACAAGGACTAACCTGCAGCATCTTAAAGATATTTTTTCCTAGGACAGGTTACAACCTTCCAGTCCCTAGAAATAATGAGCTGAAACTGTACAAAGAGAGATAGGAAACAAGGGAAATGTGTACAAACGCAACTTTCGGAGTAAGCTAGGAAACAATTTCTTATAGAGACACTATCCTTACAGAAATCAGGCTTGTTTTTCTGAAGAAGGAGGCTGTCAGCTTGATCTTTTTCCCCTATTATTTGGGGGGAACATTGTTTTTAAGGAAACAGAGTTCTACCACAGAATATATCCAGTTGTCTCAAGAGTTTCCTTCTAGAGAAGACCAAAACCATCAAGACCCTAAACGCTGGCTATATGCTGCACCCTGAAGAAGAAGAATGCTTGAGAGAGTAAAGCAGCTGAACAAGCCTTAGTTTTCTGCTTATTGACAGCTTTCCCTGCATGGTGGATCCCCGTCTTAGTTATGTCAGTGAGAATTTGGAGCAAGTTCATTGGTTCAGACAATTTACATAAACTCTGTAATAATTATCAGCAAAAATTTGCCAAGAGTTGGAGTTATTGTATATTTTGATCCAGAAGAATGGCTGAAAGTAGTATTAAGTGATAAACCATCATCCTGCATAGGCATAAGAAAGAGCAGTAAGAGTTGAATGAATAACTAGTTCTGGTATTTCTTAATTTAAACACCTAACCCTGAAGCTGCAGCAAATCACAATGTCCCAGTAAGAAGTGCAGCAGTCAATGCACTGAGCCTCTCCATTCAGCTATCCATCTGCCCAGTGCAAAAGCCTGGGAAGAACACAGCTCTGTTACGCTAGGCTGGTCCTTTCAGCGCTCTGCCTGGAGTGGATGATGCAGATTGCACCTCACAGTGTTGTTACCCAAACAACTTTGCACTCAAACCCTTTCCTGATCAGTTCTGCCCATGGTCTTCCTCTTCCTCTCAGCCAACAAGTTCATGCCATGGAAGTAAGCATCAAGAATATACTCCTTTCTTGCATCTTCCCTCTTTGGTACCTTTTACTGTCTCTCCAATGGGTAACAGAGACCCCACAACCTTAAGTTTTAAGGTTTCAACAAAACAAAGTAAAAATAAAATCCCATGCACAAATAGCTAAGCTGTGCTCAACGGTTCTCATTCACTTACATGAGTCTATCTCTAGCCCTCTCCAAACAAAAAATTCTGATCCTTTCTACATGCTCCTGACCAGCTAGCACAGACATGCATACACATCACTATCTTTTCCTCCATGATGAAGGCAGCAGTGTTAGAGTATAACAGAAACTTTTATTCAAAGCATTACTTGTTGTATCCCTCTTTAACCTTTACAATCAAGTCTGACCTTTTTACAGGAAGAACCTGAGCCAGCACCATGCACCAGCAAGACAACACATGCCTTCCCATTGTGATTAATGTTCTCGTTTTAAAGGACACACACTTACATTACTATCACAACAGTTCACATAAACATACCTGAACTCCTTTTATTCTTTCCAGCTCAAGTGACTGTAGTAGCATAACCACAGGAACAGCAAACTCAGAGCAAGTAACTAAAGCTTCCTTGAGGGCTGAGTAAACACTCTTCAAACTGCCAAGCCTGACAAAGCTGAGCTGTACTTAATTGGCACCACAGTGGGAGTGAGGGGGAGAGGAGAGAAGCTAACCCCATGAGGTTATTGAATAGTTGCTTGGGCTGTTATTGGGCTGGGCATTGCCTCCTTTTGGGGGATTTTACTGGCCTGGCTTTATTAGTGTCTCATGGAAAAACCCCTGCGCACCCCTTTGCAGGCCAACGCAGATGCATTTTCATTGCCATACTTCCCTTGATCTTCCAGGCAGCCATGAGAGTGTCTTTTGGGTAGACACTACTAACAAGCAACACTACTGCTGATACAGATATGATATGCTTACAGTGATGTGCTGAGTAGTCTGATTATTTTATGAAGTGCTTGAAATTCCTTTAGTACCACTCACCATAAATGTCACTTGCAACAGTTCAGAACAATGAGTTTTTGCAGATAAAAATGCCTTCTTTACATTTTTAAAGGAGGGCAGCAGACCTATCAGCAAGTCTCAAAGCAAGGCTTAAAGATATGAATAGTAATGTGACTGGAAAAACACATTCTGTCTTGGAGAATCTGCCATGAAACCTGAAATGTTCTGTGAAGGAGTCTAAGGCCAGTTTGGAAGGAAGGTGGGGAAAACCCCACCAAACAAAACTAATGAAACTTTTAGTCTGAACTCAGTGAACCAAATGGTTTCTTCCCAGAAAGATCACTGTCACTATCTTCCTATTCTAGCTGAGAAATTAGACTTGCCAGTGATAGACTTTAAATGCAACAGGGTATGTTGTTGCTACAGGGTATATCCGGAGCATGTAGTCCCACTGAGGACACCCTCCCAGGCAGACTCCCGTCATCTTCAACAACTGCATCTGGGAACATGTTAGACAACTGCACGAAACAGCATTATGTCTTACAGCGTGCTTCGTAGTAGGTGCTGTCATTCTTTCACTCCTATTTTGTTACTGTTGGGGCTGAGAATTTAAATAGGTCAAGAGTAAAAGGTGGAAGTGGGAATGTGGCTTCCTATCAGATGGCAGAGAATTATTTGAATCTTAGGTGGGAGCTGAGAAAAAAAACCTTTTAAGTGTACTTGTTTTCCTATCTCCACCCATTTTGACATGCCTTTACACTCACTCTAGAGTAGCCACAGGCAAAGTAATGAGTTATAAGAACAGCTCAAACAGAGACTGGCTGAGATTAATGCAACTCTTTACAGTGTGTTTAATCTTATTTAAAAATCCCAGTGTTTCAAAAAAAAAAGCTTACATTTCCTTGGTTGTTACTCTTCCAAGAATTGTTACTTCTGCATTAGTTTACAGCATGTTACTATGGAATAATACATAGTCTGATTTCAGCTGATAATAATACATAGTCTTTCAGCTGAAGAAATTTTTGGGGCTAAATCTTCAGTGAAGTTTGCAAGACCTACATTCATAGACCAGTTTTGCACCTGAGGTACTGTTTTCTCTGTGCCCGTGACACCCACAAACACATAAAATGATGATTTTTAGACAGAGCACAGGAAGAATTCTGTATTCTTAGAAGCCAATAGTTTCTCTTCAAAGCTTAACCACTGAATAGTAGAAAACTATTAACTGACCCTACCAGTCTTTTATTCTGATTCTAACATGGCTTCTCAAGTATTTCTAAAGAATACTCTGAAACTTTCTCCCCACTCTTTTTCCTTCCTGACAACTACTGTCTTCTCCAGGGACTTACTGTTGTTGAGGTAAACTGCTATTATATGTATTGTGCTCACCTTTTCTACTGAGAGATGCAGTAAGAGGACAGAATGGAAATTTAAACTTAGGTCAAGGTTTTCAGAGACATTTCAGGCTCTTGTCTTCCAGGCTGCTCTTCGCTTGATCTTGGTCTTTATTGTTTATAATGAGTTCTACATACATAAAAAATCTCAAAGGCTACACAAGCTCATACATATGAATGCAGCTGAAATCTCTCTCAGCAGAAATAATATCATTGTGACACAAAGGAAGGACTGAATTACTTACTGTGGCTTACTATTCTCTCTTACTATTTTTAAAGAGCTTGTCTCTTTGTCATATATTGAAGATGAGGAAAAAGAAGTTACCTCCAAGCATCTTTGTTTCTTCTGGTGGCAGTATTTTCATATACAAAGCCATATAGGAATTAGTGCTCTTTACCAGGACAT
>JANXJC010000078.1:61846485-61859290 GCA_027564655.1 Leptodon cayanensis | reverse complement strand
ATATTCTGTCTTCTGGAAGTAAAGGTTCATCAGCTCTCCTTGAGCTTGTCCAGGTCCCTCTGAATGGCATCCTGTCCCTCAGGCATGTCAGCCACACCACATGGCTTGATGTCACCTGCAAACCTGCTGAGGGTGCACTCGATCCCACTGTCTATGTCATTGACAAACATATTAAACATTAGATCCCAATACTACAAGACTTCAGTCCACAGATTGAACAAAAATTGATCTACACTACCTTCTACCCTGTAAGTACCCTTTTTTTTATCAGAGTTGACTGATGTTCCAGAAAACTATGTTCCTGAAGTGTATGTCAGTAGGATGGCAAAGAACAGAAGCATCAGTCTAGACAATGCAACAACTAGCCCGAAGTATTTCTCAGCAAGTCATCCCTTGCTCCGCGAAGAAGGAACAGAGGAAGAATATCTGCAATGTAGGGAAAGATTCTGCATCACTCCCTCATGTGTCACCAGGAAACAGTGGGAGATGAATAGGCAGTATGAAAACAACTGTAGGGCAAGCAGAAGGATGGTATAAGTAGGAAAAAGTAAATGAATTAGAAGAAAGAGATTTAGGAAGTAGAAGCAAATAAAGAATAATTCGCTAAATTATTACGGAGTAGATAAGAGTGATAAAAAAGCCTATTTTCTAACCAAAGCTAAATCACTACTGAGAAATTCCATACTGTTCCCTATAAGGGCAGCTGGGATAGGAGCAAATGCTACATTTCTAAGACCTGGCTTGTGAGTTGTGTGGGAAGCCTTGCAAATAAAAGTAGTGTAAGAAGTATAGCTTAGTAGCATCTGTATGTTTCAAGATTTGACAAGTCCTATACAGATAAAAATCTCACTAAAAGTTGAAAGTGGAAAGTTTCCAAACATGCTAGGAAATATTCCAGTTGGATATATCAGTCTAATTAGGTCCTATCAGACATCAGAAGTGTATTCACGAGAAAAATACAGAAACATATTCATTAAAACAGTACAGCTTACCTCTAAACAAACTTAATTAAAACAAAGCATTAGAATTTTGACAAATAAAACATACATATATAAATTTTTTTTCATTAAGAGGTCCACAACAAACACCTGAAATTCACACATTAGTTTATGATTTAAAAGAAGTATTTTTTTCTAATAAAAATAACAGTATTTTAAATTTAAATTCATTAATACTACAGTGCATTATATATAAAATATTGTTTTCAAGTAGTATTGCCCTACAATCTATGCTCTTAATTTCTGCTGAAAAACAGAGATTTAATTATATATACAATGTTAGCAAAGCTCTCTGTGTTAATTTTAAAGCTCCCTACCTAAGCGTCATGCCCTACAGTTTAAAAAAAAAATAAAAAAATTCCTAAGTGTGAAATCTTTTGACTATAAGCTAACAGATTTGTAAAGTTTATCAGGTGAATATTCCAAAACAAATGTCTTGCTTTGTCAGGTTCTTGATCCATACTATATCAATTGCCTAAGTCCAAAGTTTGAAGAAAATGTGAGCTCAATCAGCATAAGCCAGGTGAGGAAGAAGACTACTTGTTGCTCTATTTTAAAGTATGCTCTTTCACAGCAAAGAGCACTTATGTAAGAAAAGTATAGTAAAAAGGAGTCCTGAGAAAATCTCTCTCAATCATCATAAAAATGTATACAAAGAACGTTTGAATAGCATACAAGTAGGTTGATATTTTTTTCATGGAGAGGATATTTTCATGAGATGCGGAGCTTATGTCATGTCCTTTGTGGATAATACCGCTCATTTTGTAAAGACAGTGTTTGTAAATATTGACTGTGTTAAGTCTTGTTAATGCTAGTCGTTTCAAGAGGTATATTACTCTGCTGGTACTCCTTTACACAGCATGCAAGCTGTAACGGCAACAATTCCCAAGCCACAACACTGCTCATAACAAAGGCATGTACAACGAAAGGGAGGAGTGGAGGCTGGGAGAAGTAAATTATATGGATATACTTGGTGTAAATGTCCCTGCCTGAGAGGAGCAATGGAAAGGAAAGGATGCTGTCAAAACAAGAACTGAAGATCTTAAACACTGACTTTGTCCTTTGAGCACACAGACAAACAGAAAACCTGCTTCCTCCTGTTTGATTCTTCCTATGCTCAGTGAATCAGGACTTCCCATTCCTTTTTGTGATAAAGGATGTATGCAAGATGCGTACGTCTCCAACACTGATTTCTCTTACTAACTGAAACAACCCACTAGGCCCCAGTTTGGGTCATTGCTCAAAAAAATTCATATGCATGGCTTAATTTCTGTACTTTTTGAAAAAAAATTGTGGAGATCAAAAGAACTGGCTTGTAGGGGAAATAAAGGGAGTATGGTGTGAACCTGTATTACCTATAGATGCATTCATTTGTCTGCTGGTGCCTTAAAATTATTTTAAGCAATACCTCTGGGCAGTGTGGAAAAATACAGCACTCTGGACAATATAATTCGGGACTTGAAAAAGCAAGGCAAGATCAAGCTATTCCACACCAAATAAAAAAACAACTGTAAAATAGCCTATGAAACAAGTCAATGAACTAACAGGCACAGAAAAACAAAAAACAGTGATCCAGCTGGTGATAGGAAAGTGAACAAACTGTATTATCTACTTTGGTGATGGTGATTTGAAGACAGAAAGTTGTCTGTATATGAAGTGCTGAGAACAAGCTGGCAAATATGGGTAGCATGGAGATAGAAAAGTCCTTTCATTTAAATGTCTATAAGGAATTCTTTTTGCTGTGTTCTGAAACTAAGCAGCAAAAGTAAAAGATTTCTAAGGCAGAGTAAAATTTCTTCGTTTCCTGATAACAATGACAGACGATAATCAGGATAAGCTAAAATCCCATGGAAACTGACTTGCCTAGTATGTTCTTCTTTCAAAATAGACATAGGAAACAACTTTCTTTACTGAACAGAAAATTAAAACAGGAATCTTCAGAAAAAAACAAGCCATAGAAAGGACTAGAGCAGCAGTAGAGATGTAATTCTGCAGACACCCCCGCCCCCCCTGTTTGGTTGCAATGCAGATGTAGAGGGATAGATATTCTTAACACTGCTATAAAATTCCACAAGAGAGGTTCCACAAAAACACAAAGAAAGTTGCAAGAAAGCCAGGCAGTCAATCAGTGAAACTTTCAGGTATGGAAAACTGCCCTGTGGATAGTACACTGACAACTAATAGTTAAAAAAATTTCTACCAACAGTCACTGCATATTAAGGTTTTCATTACTGTCTGAAGTGTTTTCAGCTATGCTCACAATTTAATGAACTTAAAGTTACCATATTCAATCTTTAGGTAGATCCAGGCTTCTTCATACTATTTTATTTTTTTATAATTAGTAGAAATAAGAAAAGAAATCTGAAAAAAAATGCTCAGAAAATCTCCTAATGATAAGATTAAGCAGCTATATCCTTTATGAAAATGAATATCCAAAGTTGTAATGACAATTGAACAAATTAAGTGCAAGTAAAAACATAACCAAAGATCATTGAAAACTTACTAACGTGTTTTCTCCAGTGGAGCTGTTCCAGAGTCGCATGCGATCATCTGTACCAATGGTCAACAGATGAAGTCCATCATTCGTATAGCATAAACCATTAACTCTCCCATTGTGAGCAGTGCCTGCTGTCAAGAAAAAGATATGGTTCAGATTTCTACAGCAGAATTATTATTTTGTATGTGCATTTTCATGTCAATGTATAGTACAGAAAGTGCTGTTTAAATGGTAACATATCAGTAAATTAATAATTTAACTCTTGGTTTAGAAAAGCATCTGGCTGGTGGCAGGTCACCAGCAGTGTTCCTCAGGGTTCAATTCCATAGCCAGTTCTGTTCAATGTATTTATCAGTGATCTGGATGCAGGAGTTGAATACACCATTAACAAATTTGCTGATGATACCAAACTGGGAGGTGCTGTTGACTGTCATGAGGGACAAGCTGCCTTGCAGAGGGATCTAGATAGATTAGAGCACTGGTCAATGATTAATGGGATGATATTTAACAAGTCAAAATGCCAGATTCTGCACCTAGAAAGGAGTAACACTGGGCACAAGTATAAACTGAGTGAGGAGTGGCTGGAGAGCAGCCCCATGGAAAGGGATCTGGGGGGTGCTGGTTTGATGCTAAGGTCAGTAGGAGCCAGCAGCGTGCCCCAGCAGCCAAGAGGGCAAACCGCATCCTGAGTGCAACTAACGCAGCGTAACCAGCCGGTCAAAAGAGGTGATTATCCTGCTGTAGTCAGCATTGGTACGGCCTCACCCCGAATGCTGTCTGCCGTTCTGGGCCCCACAATTTAAGAAGGATGTTAAGTCCTTGAATGCATCCAGGGGAGGGCAATAAAGCTGGGGAAGGGGCTGGAAGGCATATCCTGTGAGGACCAGCTGAGGACTTTGGGCTTGTCTAGTTTGGAGGGAAGGAGGCTGTGGGGCGACCTCACTGCTCTCTACAGCTTCCTGAGGAGGGGAAGTGGAGAGGGAGGTGCTGAGCTCTTCTCCCTGTTACCCAGTCACAGGACGCGTGGGAATGGTTCAAAGCTGTGCCAGAGAAGGTTCAGACTGGACATTAGGAAGCATTTCTTTACTGAGAGGGTGGTCAAACACTGGAACGGACTTCCTGGAGAGGTGGTCGATGCCCCATGCCTGTCAGTGTTTAAGAAGCATTTGGACAATGCTCTTAACAACTTGCTTTAACTTTTGGTCACGCCTGATTTGGTCAGGCAGTTGGACTAGATGATTGTTGTAGGCCCCTTCCAACTGAATATTCTATTCTATATTGTTTATAGAGTACTATAAATTAATTGCATTGAGTTCACACTGCAATACTGCACATTCTTAAGTATGTTAAAGTAGCTAAAATCCAACTCAGTGCTACCACAGCAAATCTAATTATGGTGCCCATGAATGAACTCACCGAAAAATGGATAAGGTATCTGTGCATTACACTGTAGTACACAATTTGGAAAGATCTCTTAGGTAAAGTGTTACCTGTTTTTAAAATATCTTTTAAAAAAATTTTTAGCTGCATTTGGTTTAGTTCAGCTATATTTCAATACATTTAATATCCTAGTCTATGTGATTGGCATTAGATTATTAAAAAGTCATCTTAAACCTGTCAGACAGGGGAATAAAGTTGAAAAGAAAGTTGTTGTGCTTGAACAAGTCAACATGTCTTTCGAAGGAATGTATAAAATGGCACTAGTTATCTTGGGAGTTACATGGAATTTTGTTTTTCATAAAATAAAATTTGTGCAAATTTTTCATTTTTCCTAAGTCTTAGATTTCTTTAGAGCATTTTTATCTCAGTAATTTCTTGAATTTCAAGGAAATTTAAAATTGTCAAAACCAAACATCTATATTACCACACTACAATTTACATAATAGAGAGCATGTTTATTAAAACAGATACTTACTGATACTTCATATCCTCTAATTGTACTTATTGGAAAATTAGTTTGACTTTACAGAGATTTGCATGTATTTTTCTACAAATAAATTAAGTTGCACACAAGTCAGTTTGACTTGTAGCTTTAAGCACTGTGATTTATGCTATGCAAATGCCTTTGTTTGGAGCCATGATATAGAGTTTCTACTCTGCGATTCAATTCCAAATACTATGTAGTCCTACCTCAGAGCAGTTCAAGTACTTTTTTGGCCTGCCAAAATTAAGTATGTTCTGTCCAGAATTAACCAAAATTCATGAACTGTAATTTAAAGTTCAGAAGCTTCCCTTTAATTTAGTTGGATTTTTTTGTAGGTACAGAAATGTGACCTGAAGATACATAAAAAATGTTAATGTTGCAGCTGATAACAACTGATACAAGGCACCATTAATGCATTTGACTGTACTAAGAGTGTAATTTAACTTCCTGTAAAATTAAATATAATCATAAATTTATACTCGATTGTATACTTTATGCACTATAATATAAAAGGAATATAATTGATTTTACGGCATCACATAGGAGAAGATATTCTAGAGGCTTGCATTGGAAGCAAGACTATTTTAAACAGGAAAAGAAATGTGCTTTTGTGGGTTTTGTTTGTGTTCTTTGTTTTTAAAGGAGAGTAATTAACTACTGGAACAGCTTATAAAGTATGAAGTGATTGCTATTTATATGAAACCTATTCTAGAGCAGGAATGAATTCTTCCACCCATGAAACAGATGTAAAATTTCCCATTTTAGGGGGAAAAAACATTTAGAACAGGTACAATACTGTTGCCAAGGAGATTTCTCTACACAAGATCCCCAACCACAAACACTATCTTTGTAACACAAGTAACTGAATAAAATTCAACGGCCTGTGTTACACAGTAGGTAACAACTGGATTATGACTAGTCTCCTTGCTGGTTTTAGTATTCAACACAATTATGAAATATAAGAATGCTTCCAGTTACACATGGATTACACCACCAGTTATATTCTGTACTACCTGCCTCAGAAGATGCTTTGGACTTTTCTTCATTGTGCTGATCAAGCGTACTCAGACATCCAGATGCTCTCCTCACATCCCATAATTTTACTCTATTGTCAGCACTAAGAAAAACAGATTTGCATACATTAGGGAAATCGTGTGCTCCCTGGTTCAATAACTGTCTTTAGCCAACCCACCTGGCACTCACTCTGGTCCGGCCACTATTCTGAACTGCTCATCATCCAGTCACATTCAAGCCAATAGGAATTTCATGAAAAGATTTGTAAGACAGACTTCAGACATTCATTTACACGTAGTAATAAATATAGCTGGTACACTACAGGCACCTAAGTTAAGAGTGAATCTTTGTCTACAATACAATACACTTGGCCTCTTTGTCTACAACAGAATACCATTGCATACATACACCGACTAAGAATAAACTTGCTAATTCTTCTATTGATTAAACCGTAGCTACAAACTCTGGCATTGTCTGTAACGGTTGTCTGGGAACTCAGGCTCTTGCTATCACAAATCTATATAGCATGACTGGTCCAGAAGTTGGCTACACATACGTAGGCTGGATAGGTCTATATGCTCTGCTGTCACACAGTGCTGTGGCAGAGAAACCCTGAGAGCTTGCTTCAGTAGGAACTCACTGGCTTTGTCTATGTTACCAGGGTGGCACAAGTAAGGAAAGACCAAGGTTCAGGATGCTGTGATTCATTCTGGTTCCCAGGCTGCATGCTCATGCTTTGCTCACACTGGGTCTTTGCCACCAACAAAAGCTATGATGACTGTTGGTACTAGGTACACTCTTATACAGCAACACTGCAGGTTGTACACTTTGTATGGCGTCTTGATGTGCAGCTTGATTTGAGCATTCCAGTAGCGTACTTCCATGTGCACCATAAGACTCCCAGGTATAGATAGGAGGTAAATTCATAGAAAAGACCACTTCCCATGCACTAAGTCACCAGTGTAGATGTCTTTACTGAAACTATTTAGAAAGTTCCCAGCAACTTACTTGTCCTTTTGGATGGGGGGGGGGGGGGAAGGAAAAAAAAAAAAAAAATCCAAAACATAAATCACTTTTCATGCCAGCTGAACAAAACCAACTGCATCTCCTTGATCTACAGCTGGAAAATATACCCAATGAATCTGCTTCTTAGATATGCAGTCTTAACTGAAGTACTACATGCTTTTTCATGTGTGTTCTCAAGTTAGATCAGTGCATTAATATCGGGAATATATATATATAGTATACACATAACAACTGACCAAAGCAAAGCCAACTGTTATTCCTTATCTGTTGTGCATCTGACAAAGCTAATGACTAATTTGTTCTTTTGTGCTCCGCTCCACTACAGATTGATTCTGTTAACTTCCAAATGGTATTCCAACTGAATATGCTGACAACACATTACTTTGCTCCAAACAAATATTCTAAGACCATGAACAGAGATATCGCTGAGGTTTGAGCTCACTGTAAAGTGAGCAACAAACTCCAGGTAGGTCGTTGAAATGTTTTTAACAAAGGCATAGGAAAAGCTTCCTTATTATAAAAGCCTACAGCTGTCCATTTTTGATGATGCAGTTTCTACTGGCTAACCTTTTCTAGACAGTTCTAATGAGCAAGAACGAGCTTATCTTCTCTAGTGCCTGAAACTGAAGTGTGTGAAAGACATCCAGAAACACGTCTTTTCTCTGACTGTTCCAATTACCTGCCAAAACTATGGAAGATCCGAGCATCACATAGAGAAATCTGAAATAACAAGTTTCACATGCAAGCCACATAAACCCCCAAAATGTGTTTTCCCTCCCCTGAAGTGATCACAAGCAAACATACAATTGTCTTGGAAAAGTCACATCTCCTGATATGCAAGATTAGTCCAGATTCTCTTTTTAGCAGTACCAGTCATTTTCTCTCCACTATCTCTTCATTACCTCAGTGTTGCCAGTTCTTGCCTATATTTGTCTTAGCAGATGGTAGAACTGAGTTATGTTATTAGGAACTAGAAGTCCAAGTATAGTACTGAATTAAGTAATGGAGCCATAAGAAACATGTTTAATATGCAATTATCATAAGGCAACATGACAACATAGGTAGATGGAGTTTATAGTTATATGACTTTGAAGCATAATGTTTCAGGAGACATCAATAAGTCAATATTTAATAAACAATTTTTGCTACTATTTCTGCGATGGAAAAACAAGGAAATAATTTTTTCTTTGCTAAAACAAACAAATTAGACTGTTAGAAAATTTCCCAACCATGTTGAGCTTTTCAGAAGCTCAGCATCAGAAGCCAACGTTTTGCAATTCTGGTATCAACTTATTCAAATTTCACTTTCAACTTATAAAATGGCCATTCCTCTCTGCAATTCAAAAGAAAAAACATGCCAACCATGAAACTGGGAAATCTCATATTATAATCAAAAGCTAACATATGCAAAAGCTATAAAGAAAGCCAAGAGCATCTTTCACACTGAAAATGACTGGAATGAAAAAAAAAAAAAAAAAAACCAAACCCAAACAAAAACAGCTTGGGAAGTTATTACCCATCAGCTAAGCTACTTCAGTTATGCACTTTGACATAATTAGGCACGATTAACCAGGATGGTACTTTAAGCTAAACAGGTTTTACTTCGTTATAAAACAGATTAGCAATGCGCGCCCTAATAAATGGTAAGAAGTATCTCTATAATGCTCTATCATTTTCCTATCCCTTTAAAAGCAATGACTATATCAAAATTCTGTACAATCTTCCTATAAATAAGCATCACTGGGATAGCTCTTCAGGCTTAGTTTTTCCAGGCAAGATCTAAAAAACTGTGAATAGGTTAAAGTAAATGATGAAGATTAAATTTAAAAGTGCATTTGAATTGCAAAAAACATGCATAATGAATATATAAAATTTTACCATCATGCATTTTTAGTGCACATAACAGTCCATCAACACCCCTACCTTGCTGTTGCCAAAACATACTCATGACGTGGTGACCAAGACACTGCCAATACTTCTTGCCTGTGACCTAAAAATTATACGAAAAAGCTTATACACACCATTTTATGTACACAACTAAAAGCAAATACTTAGTTCTGTTGGATCCACCAATCCAGAAGAATAATCTAAATTGTAATATGAATTTGAATTTTGTGAAAATACATTGTTTTGGGCTAGAGGTTATTTCTTTCTTCCTCTTGCTTGAGTGGGATTGTGGCAAGCTGAAAGTGATACATGGAGTATTACACGTGTATAACTTTTGATAACAGAGATGGTTTTACCTGTGCAAAACACATTATAGCACAGTCACTGCTACTGAGTTTACTTTAAATACTGTTATTAAATTTCGTGTTAGCAGTGGTGTTCTCACACACAGAAGGAAATTTCCATTTGTTTTCCTTCAAATCCTTTTGAAATGTTTAATAAAAAGTATATTTGCCTTATGTACTTAAGATTAAAACTTTATTAAGCTTATCCTCAAATACTCTTGTCCTGAATTTGGGATCTTTTTTTCCTCTAATTAGGTTTGAAATATTAAGATATTAAGACAAAAGTCTTAGCAATGTCATACCCAGTGCAGCTTAGTGACAAGTTATACACACACACACACTCTTTAAAACTTGGAAAGTTTTGAAAATGTTAAACAAATACAGACAAGAAGTGAAAGATGGCAATCACACTTCATGTAATAAAAGAAACACCTTGCTGAAAAATAAACTAAGTTATACAAACACATTTTTGCTGATGCAGTTTAGAGCTACGTGAACCATCTTGTTTCTGGCACATCTTCTAGTAGCTGGCTTTCCATTACCAAAGTAATCAAAGAGCTCTGATGCCCAGGATAATGGAAAAAAAAAAATCTCCATAATACGGGTAGTACAGGATACACTTGGAAGGCTCAAGGCAGACACTTTTATTTGGATCCAATAAGTAAACTACAGCCAAGCATTTCAGCTACTAGATTTAGCCTAAGTGAAAAACTATTCATACCTATTTTCAAGAAACTATTGAGTTCTTCAAGTTTTGTAAAGAACTATTAGATTATGTTTAAGTGGGGGACATAATCTGCTTCCACTTGTTCCTCTGATATTGCACTTGAGCTAACTGTACCAGGCTGCGTACAAGGACACAACCAGCTTGGGCCTGGAAAGCACTAACTCTTGTGTCAAAAATCAAGAAGCCCTGCTGAAACCAAACTGATTCTCTGGAGAGCTATTTTTGTGTCTGCACGCTCTGGTGCTCTCAGTTCTAGAAACAGAATATTGAGATGCCCACTGTGGCCAATTCAGTTCAGAAGGGCTTAATGGCTTAAGCTCTGCATCACACAAAAGCACCTAGGCTGCTTTTAGACTTGAGTGGACCAGTGAAGAAATAGAGCTGCATTTGCACATTGCTGTGTCTGACCTAACACTTCTCTATAGCTTCTAGATCAGATCTGGCTCTTGCCCTGCTGGTTTGAACCATGAAGATTTACCTTGCAATTGCCTTCACTTGAGCATGTGTATATATACTCACACTCCAGGAAGTAAACATTAGAAAAGAGACATTAAGGACAAATTCTCATTAAGCACAAAAAGTAATGGATTACAGAACAATAAACCTCTATGTTTACTGAACTAGGTAAGTGCAAAGGATTAGATACTACCCTTCTATAGCAAGTAGTATATTGCCTCTCACACAGAAACTTCTGAACAAATCCATGCAAGCATCTCCACAGGATATTTTGTTAAAAACAGTGAAGGTTTTTTTGTTTTGTGTTTGTGAGGTTTTTTGTTGTGTTTTTTTGTTTGTTTGTTTTGTTTTGGGTTGTTGTTTTTTAAAAAAAAAAAAAAAAAACCCACAGCTGAAACAGTACCCCATATTGAATTTCCATGAACACAAAACCAATGCCTACACTTAACCATGCAACAAATAGCAATCACTACTAATTAGATCATGAAAAAGCCCAAACATCTGTAATAACTTCATTAATTTATATTTGTATTCTCCAATTCATTAGCACTAGACTAACACCGTAACGAACCTCTTGCCACTGTGTAACTTTCACAACTGGCAATAAATAAATTAGTCATGTACTTACAAAGAATACATTGTATACAGTGTTTCTTTACAGGACTTGTTTTACTCAAAGTAGTTTATTGTTTAACATTTATGTTTCAGACTAAAAAGTACCCTGCAGAATGTGAGAACAGGATCCAGACTTCAAGTCACAGAGCTGTACTTTGGGGCTTTTGGTACCAACTGTAACAAGAGAAACAAAGACAGCTAAAAAAAAAACCCCAGCATTTGAGAGAACAACAAAAAATCTTAGCAATGACAGAAAGAGAAGAAAAATGTTAGCTGCATAACGGTTCACTCAGACCAATGCATTCTATTAATAGAGTTAAATTTTTAGTCCAAGTAAATTTATAATATAACAAACAAAATTTAGAAACTGGCGATAAACAGGCCAGTACTTATGAAGCTTAAAAATTAAAAATATCTCCTTGTTAAATATTTTTTTTGCTAAACATAATTAAATTATGTACATGCAAGCAATACACACATGCACCTATTTACACAATTTACTATGTTTGGATCTAAAACTTCAAATGTTAACTTATGTAATGAAAGGTAATGTAATTATAGCTAGGAATTTTTATCCAGAAGGAGAATTGATTGATGCATTATTTCAGAAGAGCAAATGTGATATTCTCATTAACATCATCTGACTAACTGCTATTTTATTTTACCAATGACCTTACGTCTTACGAAGACTCAAATTATGTAAAAGACAGGGAAGGAAAAAAAAACCCTACTGAATATTGCCTGTTACTATAACCCCAAAATGCACAGGGCATTTCTTAAAAACACATACATACCTGCTATTAAACAATGCTTTGTAGCAACTGGAGACATGTGATGGCTATAAACTGTTCCCTCAAAGTGAAATACATCTGCAGGCTGATAATAAAAAGATTAAATTAGTCACAGTGCAAGTATGTTATCATAATGTAAATGCTCATTATTAAGTATTTTTCAAGTAACAGCTACAAATGAGACTGCATGCTAACTACTTACTAACAATAACTCTCCTGGTGAGAAACCAGATCACGCAAACATCACAAAGTAAGTAAGTCTGTTTCCAACACTAGAACAACTATACTAGAGCTCAGAGATGACTCGAAAGACAAAGAAAATTGGCTAATTAGGAGCATGAACGGAAATTATTAAAAAATTATCAAAAATTAAAAAACTAACAAGCAAAACCAGCAAACAAGAAGGTTATAATATGGAGACAGAAGTCAACACGAACGAGGCACTTACACTAAATTTAGAAGCCCCCTGTCATTCACAAACATCACATACTATCTTCAGTTTCCCCCCCCCCAAAACAAAACAAAA
>JANXJC010000078.1:61828021-61846385 GCA_027564655.1 Leptodon cayanensis | reverse complement strand
CCAAAACAACCCCCCCCCCGCAACATACAAAATTATTAACATCCTTCTGGATGCTTGATCCTGTTGGGTTGTGGGAGAACTGCAGATGTGGAATGAATAACATGTATACAAAGAAGCCTGCAAACTATAGAAATTCTCTCTTACTTGCAAAGTATTTGTATCCCATATTTTCAAGGTTTTGTCAAATGAGCTGGATGTGAACATGCCAGTGTCATGAGGGTACCACTGGACTGTCTCCACACTGAATCTATGTACATCAGGATGGCTCCTAAAATCAAGGAAAAGATTCCAATTGGTTAGAGTCTTGATAATCATCTTATAATTGTCTTGATATTTGATGACAAATTAAAAAAAAAAAGTTTAAACTACATTTTCAATTTGTACTGAAGTTTTTAAGAAGGAACTAGTTGTTTTGGTGCCTCAATTTTCAGCCAACCAATGTTAATTTTTTTGAAGAGCCCCCATTTCAACTACAGATCATTTACCGTTTCAAAATATGGTATCTGTTGCATATCTTAAGTTAAGACATGCAGTGTGAGGCATAAAAGGCACTAATGTCTTTTGAAATTTTAAAATTCTAATGTTTAAAGATCTAATGTTTAAAGTGAGTGCCGAAGACTACAAACCATGTTTCCCACTTACAAACGAATCCACTGAAAAATACAACATATATAGTTCAAAAAAATTCATGATTATTAGCTAATAATTACAGCTACACAGTTATTGGAAAATCACATATCCTGAAGTCACCAAATAGCAGTGGACTGAGTTACTGAGAGTTAGTTATTTTTGCATTCAAAAACGAAAGAGGAAGAACAATACGAAACTTCCAACTCAGCTATGCATCGTATGATTAATAATACATTAAGAGTGATGGGAAGAACGGACACCAGCGCCAACCTTGACAGCTCCAGGATATGATTCAACCGCCCAGGCTCTGAAGAATACAGATTGTTTCACATACCTGCTACACCACTCATATCTGAGCTGGATCCATATGAATCCAGCTTCAGGGCCCAAAATCATGCTCCCAGACTCAGAAGTACCACGCTGTTGTTGGTTAACCCTAGGCAGCTAAGCACCACCACAGCCACTCGCTCATTCCCCCTCTGCAGTGGGATGAGGGAGAGAATCCAAATGGCAAAGGTGAGAAAACTTGTGGGTTGAGATTTAGACATTTTAATAAGTAAAAGGAAACAAAACAGCCCACCAAAAAAAAGGGAGAAACAAGTGATGCAAAGCAATCCCTCATCACAGGCTGACTGATGCCCACCCAGACCCTGAGCAATGGCAACCCCCGGAAAACTCCCCCCAAGCTTTATTGCTGCACATGACATTGTATGGTATAGAATATCAATATCAATTCAGGTCATCTGTCCCAGCTGTGCTCCCTCTGAGGCCTCTTGTCCACCCCCAGCCTACTTGCTGAGGGCGCAGAGCAAGGAACAGAGAATGCCTCGACTCTAAGCAAGCAGTGCTCAGCAATAGCAAAAACATCAGTGTGTTATCAAGACCAGTCACAAATCCAAAACACAGCACCATACAAGCTACTATGAAGAAAATTAATTCTATACCAGCCAGGTACAGTACACATGTGAAAATAGTCCAGCTGACTCCATCTGCAGCTAGTGAAGGGGTCACAAGATTTCTTCATTTCAGCTCCTACCTTTGCGTTGTTCTTTCAAGTGCCCTGGTCTCCCAAGCAATAACTACTGCACGGGTATCATTGTGTAAACACAGATGCAGATCTTTTGTATAGATTTGGCACTACACATACGCTAATAAACCTTCCTGTTTACTTGGGTTGCTAGAAAGCACAAAGATGTCTTTAAATAGAGTTAGCCTGAAGCCAGCACTGACAATACTAAGCAAGAGCTATTGAGCAAATGTCGAACTTAGTTTAATAATTCCTGCATGGCTTATCTTTGAGGCATACCTTAGAACTGCCTGTTACTTTGCCACAGTGCTAAAAATCAACAGATTTTGTGCACTTTTTCTATTGCAGGGTCAAGCTAAAAATCTTCAGTACTTGAAGTGCCAGGAAATCAAGCCTGACTCAGTGTGAACTTACTCCTGCAGAGACATTCAAATGCACTATGCAGAAAAATCTAAACTCACGGAACTAATTATCCTGGTACAATAAATGTAAGTGCACAACACTGGACAGTGTTCAGCACTGCACCAGAGCAATCAATTCTGTCATAATCCAGAGGGCTGAGGAATGAACAGAAAAACTCTTGAGTAGCTCCACAGGAATCACCTTTGATCTGGCTAGGCTTAGTAATGGCCACATGCCATTCAGCTTGGCTTCATGTCTCAGGGCTGCATGTTATTCCCAGTTCATTCTGTATGCAGTATTTTCTCCCATTACTCAGAATATCTCAACCTTTTCTACCGGAAGAAAACACAGAATTAATTCTATGGATAGTAAGGTTGCTGCCATTCATTCCTCCTAGACAGGTTTTGAGTAGAGGAGACTACCTTAGACGCAAGTATCAGCTATGTATTATCCAGAAGCTGGTACTGTTAAGTTACTCTTAAATGCCAGTTTTTGCCATAGGACAACATGGATCGTGGGAAACCACGTAAAGCTCTATGTGCCAACTACTAGTGGAACAAGGAAAGTTCTTGTTTTTTTGCAATACTGGCCCTACATTCTAGATGAGAGACGCCAGGTAAATCACAGTCTACCATCAGGAATTATCTTCTCTGATGGAGGATAACTGGACCCTCAGCAGGCCCAGTTCAGAGCCTATTCAGAAATAGCCTGAAAAGGCCTCTACTGTTTAATCTTTAAGCAGTTTTGAGACCAGAGTTGCATTGTGCCCTGCAAACTTAGAACACAGGCAAACTTTTGCAACATGTCATTATTATGTGCTTCAAAGATAGGAGTCGGATAGTCAGATGGGAAGTGTTTCTTACTGGTAATTATAAAGTCATTTATGACGTTAGGAATGCTGCATGAATAATATTCCAATATCTGAAGCTATATCAGCAGCTAATTAGCTGCAATAAGTATTTAAAACATACTAGGAAGCTACATGGATACTGGGAATAAATAATTGAAGCAAATAACCTACTACGGGTACTTTAAGCAATAATAATAAGCCTATCATTTAGAACATTGTATCACACAAAATCAGATTCTGTTAGTACTTTTTATGCCTCTGCTCAACTGATAAGAAGTAAGAGATGCATCTATGCAAATTAACACCTACTCAAGAAACAGACTATCAACTAAATATGCTCATGAACAGACTTTTCAAGTATGGAGTATTTCTACTGACCTAATTGAAGTTAACAATTGCATGATTTTAGCACAGATTTGCCAGTTTCTACGCTGTCTTCTCAGCATGTATTACTTCAGCCTGCTGTGTCTGTTTCAGAATCCATTTCGGTTTTGAAATTTGGGGATATCTAGTCATTATTGTTCTTAATTACAACTTTAGTTAATTTTGTTCAAGAAGTCTCAGCCATCAACACTTACCAAATGCAGCTTACTTGCAGTAGATTCTGTTCCTACCGTTTTGTTTTGATGCATGTTCTATTAACCTTTTTCTGTCTTATGGTCCAAGTTACCATTTAGGCCTTTTATAGTTACAAATGTATTCTGTTCTTATCAATCTTACTCATGAAGCTCTTAGACCTCAAATAATTTGAAGACTGGGAAAAAATAAGGGGAAAATGTAGCTACTAATCTTTTCCACAGTAGGATGTATCTTATGAGTCTCAGATAAAGTCCTAACCTACTAGGTAACCTTACTATCTAAACACATGGAAGAAAACAGCTTTTGCTAGAAGACTTAATGCCCATAATGGACAAATTTATACTGCCTGCAGGGAACACCTGACAAATCAATAAGGGCTTTGAGTCTTTATATAGATTACACACAGTAAGGTAGTACCCTGTTCTTCAGAAAAATATGTCCCATTTTTGTCAGTAACACATCTGTCTTCATTCATACATATTCTTAAGAAGATCTGTATTAATTACTGCTGTACCTGGTGAACACCTGGTGAACTTAACACAGCTATTAGTAAAGCTAGGAGCAGGGAGAGGGGAAATAAAACCAAAAACTGCAAATCTGTATTAGATTTTTTTTTTTCAATCAGATGAACAGGGTTACACAAAGATAGTTTTCCTTTTGCTTAAACACAGATTTATTCAAAGATACATATAATATGTGTATTTCGGGGGATACAAGGAATATGTCTGCAACAGTCCCAAAATTACCTTCTCATAGGTACTGGCATAGAGTCAGCAAATTTCAACATGAAACAATTAGAAAACTCACAGGTGAGGAACTGTAACCTGGAAAAAGGTTGGGGGGTTTTTTTGGTCTTTTTTCTAGTGTTAAAATGTGAGATGAGAGTACTAACTCTGACATTTTTGTCGCATCTACAGCAATACAAGCCTCTCTACTTTAGATTCCATATGAGTACAATTAATATGCTCCATTTTAACTTTTGAACTGCCAAAGATCTGCTCAAACAATATCAAAGAGCCATTCATTGTACATATATCGTAACTGTTAGAACAGACAAATCAAGAAAAACCAATTTGCTCCTGCTACTTAGTAAATCATGTAAATCCTCACAAAGTTTCTTCCCCCCCTTTTTTTTTTCATGCCAAAACCCATAATGCATCATGCTAGCCTTCAGATTTCTGGTACTATTTTCTGCAGTCTTTTTATCCTAAAAGTAAGAACACACATTATTTTGTGAGTTTAATGGTAGTCACACAAGAGATATCACTATGAACTTTCAACAGAATTTTTGAGTACCTACCTTCCCACAGAACAAAGTGCTTTACATGTGTAACTTGGTTTTCTGCTCAAGTTTTCAAGGTCATAAAGCACAATAACACCATCTGATCCACCAGATAACATGCTGAAAGTGTTAATAAAGCACACAAGTTACAACACGCATGATCTCAATATGCTCAGTATAACTGAGCATTCAGCAAGAAAATAAATCCATGGTACCAAAACACAGTGAAGTACCCATACACATTTTTACCAACTAAAGTATATACTTACTATCTTCCCTCAACAGGCTCAATATCAAGGGTGTTGACACCACTCCTGTGTATTCTTTCCACATCTCTATCTTTATTTAATTCCAAACTTAGAACCCTTAAAATAACAACAAGGAAAAAACAAACAAAACAAAACAAACAACAAACAAAGAAATATGAATAACAAGAACAGCGGAATTGTAGAATGTTACTGAGTAGCTCTGAACAGCTCAAACCATAGTTTTGTGCTTCCTCAAGGAATTTAACCCATCTCTGTTATTTTTTGCAAAACTAGACCTGCAGACATGATACATGGCTGGAAATAAGTCCTGCGAAGCTGGCAGAAAGAATATTTTATTCTTTATGTTGTTTGGAAGGTAAGAGAGAAATAAATACGTAAAATAGGCTCAAAGATACAGCAGAACTGCATTTGGGGTTAACATATGCAACAAAGAAGGGAATGTAATTTGAAAACACTGAGAAAAAAATATTAGGAAGCAGTTGTAGTTGCAACAAATACCAGTTACTTCGAAGCTTCATCATGTACCACCCCTCCAACTTTCATCCTACTTGGAACTAGGGACACCTAGTGGGCAGATTCATTTAGTTTAACAAATTACAGTATTTCCTTTAAGGAAACAATGTTTGTGTGTTACATTTTCTGTAGCATTAAATAAAAACTAAGCTATCCACAAGATGAAGCTTCCAAGACAAACTTCCCTGAACTGCAATTAGTATCTTGTACTACTTAGTAGTAGCCTGTTACCTTTAAATACGCTAGTATTACATAGTCACAGAGAGATTCTGCTTCCTTAAACCATACTACCTGACATAAAACTATCCTTACAAGATGATCTGAGCTTCCTACAGCACTATTTTGTAAAAACGCCTATCACCAACAATGTAACGACGTAAATAGATGAAAAGCTGTAGGGCAGGGCAGCCCTGCCCAGCTTCAGCTTGAGTGGCAAAAATCTTGATGTGAGAAGCTTAGGCTGTTGCAGGCAGACCCCCAGCAGCATGTCTATAGGCACGCTTCAAAAGCAGCAAGTTATTTAAGCTCTTTTAAAAACATGTGAAATATAATAATGTAAGAATTCACCTAGAGTAAGAATTTTGACATATACAAGATACTTAGTTTAAAACTTCTGAGCTCAAGATTTAATTTCAGTGAAGCAATAAATCCCCCTAAGGAACTGTTAAAAAACCATATGACTTTAAAATGTAGATATAAACACAATTTACTGAAGACTATAGATTACTTCTTTTTAAAGTAAAGTTAAAATGTTTAGGAAGGCAAATGTTAGGTAGACAGTTCTCCAAGAGACATAAATTCTGCCCACTGTGCTTCCATTCTTAACACTGAAGGCCACATGAGTGCCGAGGGCACAGGAAGCATGCAACCGAGTTGTCAAAATGCACACATAAAGGAGCTTCCTGAATCACCAAAACACATTTCAATTTTAGACAGATTCTTTTTACAAAGATACAGCCCCAAAAGCTGTAAATCACCAACACAAATCCTTCCGGCTGATGGAGCAGTGTGAGCAACTGAACTGAGGTTGGCTTTATTGGATTCACCTTGAAATACAGCTGCAAAACTGATTCTCTGATAACGAATAAGTATTACCACATCACAACCTTTAGCAGGAATATTAGCAAGCCTCTCCACGCGGTCACCACTTTCCACAAAAGCTGTTGGGAACCTAATAAAACCCCTGCACTTAACTCTTCTGCAACCTGCCAAGCGGCCAACTCTGGAGAGAGGGAGGAGGAAGCGACGCTGGCACACAAGCATCACCTACACCTCGCCGCTTCACAAAGCGGAACGCAGCCGCAGGCAAACCGAAACGTGGTGAAACCGCCAAGACAGCAAGGGCCGCAACACCGAGGTACACTTTATGGCCCTGCGCCTACTCAGCCCACCCCAGGGCTGCTAATCCACGCACGTTCACAACGGAACCCCACGGGAAACGCCCGAGCCGAGGCACACGGCAGACAGGCGGGAGCCTCTGCCGGGGAGCCGGGGCCGGCCCCGGAGGCTCCCGGCTCCCCGCGGCCGGGGCACGCAGCGGGGCAGCGGCAGGGCAGAGCTCCGCTCTCACCTCAGGCCGGCCCCGCTTGGGTCGGGCGAGGGCTCCCCGGCAGAGCGGAGCCCGGGGGTGCCGCCGCACGGGGCCTGAAACGGCCGCTCCGGGGCCGCCCCGCGCCGCCCCACGTCACGTCACGTCACATCACGTCACGCCGGGCCGCCCCGCGCTCCCCACCGGTCCCCGCTACCTCCGGGTGGCCTCGGCTCGGCGCAACCGCCCCGGATCATCAAGCCCGGCCTGACGAGCCGAAATGAACCCCAACATGGCGCCACCGCCAAGCCGCTCCACCCCCCTCCGCCATCTTGGGCCAGGCGCGGCCGGGATTGGCTCGGGGCAGGCCGCCCTCCACCAACGGCGAGAGGCGTTGCTGCCGTGCCCGCCACCGTCGGCGCTGGTTGAGCGTGGTCGGCTGGGCTGGGGTAGAGCAGGGCGCGGGACGGCGCGCGCGGACGTGACGCAGCCCGCCGGGGACGGCGCCCGGCGGCGGCAGCGACAGCGACCTTGGCGGCGGGATCCCCGCGCCCCGCCGGCATGAGCTGGGCCTGGCAGGCGCTGCGCGCCCTGCGCCTGCGGCTCCTCGGGCCCGTCAAGGAGCTGGTGGGCACCGACCAGTTCGGCAACAAGTACTACCGGGTGCCCAAGCACGAGACCCGCGCAGGTAGGCAGGGGGGGAGGCGAGGCGGCCGCTCGGACGGCGGGGCCCGCGCCGGGCCGGCGGCGGCGTCTGCCGGGGAGCCGTGGGCGTGCGAGCGCCCGCGCGTGCTGCGGGGTCGCCGCCGTTGTCGTCCCCGTCCCGTGTCCCGTGTCCCGCGCCGATCCCGACCGGAGCGCGGTGGGTGACCCCGTTGCTGCCGTCGGCGGCTGCTGCTGCCCGGCTGCGAAAGGCAGCGACCTCCGAAGGGGGGGGGGAGGGCGCAGCTGCCGGGGGAGCCGGCGGCGGGCCCGCGCTGTGCTGCTGCTCCCTTCCGAAACCGCCTTCCGCTTCTCGTGAGGCTGGGGCCGTAACGCGAGAGGAGAAACCCGAAGGCAGTCGTGGAAGGGTCTGGAGTGTAGCTGTCGCCCCGTGGCGGGCAGGCGGCGATGAACGAATGGACTCTTCTCGGTAGGTCGGAGCGCTTCTGCATCTGTTTTTAGGTGAATTCCTGCACGTGTGTCGGCTGCGCTCCTGAGGAAAAATAGTTTTCCAGGTTTCTGCCGGTGTTCCGGCAGCCCGGGTGCTCTTACAGCATGTCCTCACATCGTTCGCTACAGATGCTAGGCTTACGCTGCACGGCTATGTATAACGTATTGAAGGCAGCTTCCCTGAAGGTGTCTTAAGTGCACATGCTGTAATAATAATAATAATTTACGGTCCTGTTGCTTCTCCCTGCCCAGGCTTGTTTATCTGCTTGCTGTACTCGATGTGTTTTGTGTGACTGCATCAACTAGAGCACCCCAGGCTGTGGAGACCTTCTACTTGATATTCTTCAGAGTGCAAGGAGAAGCAGGAAGCCTGAGGCTGCACAGTCACTTAGTCAGTACCCTTCCTAAAAGGAAGGGAGGGAAGGGCACACACCTTCCCTTCAGAAACGTGTGATGTCTTCTGGAGTTATTTTGCCTTCAGAGCAGTTCCCCTGACCTGCTTTGCTGTGCAACTTCATGAACAACTGGTAGTGACTCGAAGCAGGTCTGCCCAAACAAGTGTCTGGGAAGAAGATGTGAACACCCTTTTGTCAGCAGTGTGTTTTTCTTCTGAGTTAATATGATGGTGTAGCACTTCCAGGCCTTCTGTATATTGCCTTCAGCTTTTGGTCTTCTCACTTTTGCAGTTCATGATGACTTTCAGGGGTGTACAAAAGGCCGCGTCTTTTAACATACAGGAAGCAGCAAGAAGTGCAGTCAAATTTCTTGTGTGTGATGACTACAGTGTCAATCCTTATTTACCAGTAAAAATGACTTGTTTTATCAAAAATACTGGCAGTCTTTTTCTCAGTGTTTGAATTTTTGCTGGCATGTCTTTCACAGTGAAAGCCCTCTGCCGAAACTTTAAGGCTGATTCTGGGTTTAGAACTTAATTATACTGTAGTTGTAGTGTCAGTACGAGGGCAGGGAAGGTGGGATGTAGCTATTGAACTCAGCAGGAGCACAGTGTAAGAGGCTTTTAAAATCAGTAATGAATTGAAATAGTTGTATCTAAGAACACATCGTGGCAGCCTTTATGTCTCCCAGTTTTTCTTCAGACAAATTGTAGGAATACTGAGTATAACACTTCGGAGGTGAAGTTGCACTGATTTTGCTTTGAGTAGGGAGGGCCAGCTCTTAAATGCTCTCTGCACTTGCAATCTCTGGCTGAGGTCTTATGAGGAGCAGCTGAGGGAACTGGGGTCGTTTAGCCTGGAGTAAAGAAGGCTGAGGGGAGACCTTATCGCTCTCTACAACTACCTGAAAGGAGGTTGTAGTGAGGTGGGTGCTGGTCTCTTCTGTCAGGTGGCTGGAGATAGGACGAGAGGAAATGGCCTCAAGTTGTGGGAGGGGAAGTTTAGATTGGGTATTAGGAAAAATTTCTTTACTGAAAGGGTTGTCAGGGATTGGAACAGGCTGCCCAGGGAAGTGGTTGAGTCACCATCCCTGGAGGTATTCAAAAACACGTAGACAAGGCACTTCAGGACATGGTTTAGTGGGCATGGCTGACAGTTGGACTCGATGATCTTAAAGGTCTTTTCCAATGATTCATTTTCCAAATGATTCTTTAAGTGATGCACATAGCAAAAAAGCAGTGCTATTTGCCTGCAGATGATGAGGGGTCTCCGTTAGCTTTTACCTTTCAGAAAAAGAGGTCAGAAATACTGTGGATATTGCCATGAGAACAGCAGTTCTGTGGGCAGTGGCAATTAAAGAGCAAGTGAATGCTAGTACTTATTAGAAAAACAACTGAGATTACCAGTATGTTGCTGGTAATCCACAGCATTCCAACTTCTCAAACATTGCATGCAGTGCTACAATAACATTGTAAAAAGGCTAACACAAGACACAAGGATGAACTGGGTGTGGAACAGCATCCATAACAAGCACGACAAAATAGATCAGACTAGACTTGGGTAAAGAGACAACTGAGTGGGAAGGGAGTGTGTGATAGGGACTATACAATTACAAAGGGTACAGATGAAGTGTTTAGGGAATGCCTTCTTACTGTTTTTCTGAGTTATCAAATAACCACCAAGAGCAGGTAGAAAACAATCAAAAGGAAGCAGTTCATACATGTCATTAAACTGAATGTTTAAAATTCACGTGGGGTTTAAAAAAAAAAAAGAATAAAACACAACTCTAGAAAAATCCAAACAAAACCCCCAAATCCATCAAGACCTACTGAATATAGAGACACCATCCGTATGCCAGAACAATCCTGAAATAACAAATTTCTGGAGGTGAGGAGAGGATTATTACATGTGTACCTGCTCTTCAGGAGACATCCAACATGTGCCACTGCTGGAAACAGTTCTTTGGGCCTGACTTAGCAGAGCTACTCTTCTGTGTGCTGGGGTCTCCTTTGGTAAAGTCAGGTTTCAAACACTGATCATTTAAAGTTGTCTGCAATTTAAATGTTCGACTGCATGCTAGACATATGTGTGTGAGCATGCATGTTTAGGATTATGTATTTGCAGGACAAATCCAGAAGAGATTGAAGCCTATGTGGGAACAACATCACTAAATGGAACAGATGGGAATGCAGTGAAAGTCAATGTAACAAGAGTGATCCAGCATCCCCTCTTCAACCCTATTATTCTGGACTTTGATGTGGCTATATTGGAGCTGGCAAGACCTCTTGTCTTCAGCAAATACATCCAGCCTGTCTGTCTCCCACTTGCTGTGCAGAAGTTTCCTGTTGGCAAGAAATGCATAATTTCTGGGTGGGGTAACCTCCAAGAAGGGAACAGTAAGTAGTAATGCATTACCAGTTGATTTGCTCTGGAGCAGTGACAAGACTCGGCAGTAAAGCCTGTGCCACTGCCACCCAGACAGTCCTGGGAGCATACAGGACAGGGGACAGTAACCGGGACAGTCAGGAACTGACAGAAACGCAAGAATAAGGGCACATAGGGCACTACCTTAAATTGCAGTTATTTAGGATCCACCAGCAAACAAGCAAATGGAGAGAGCAGCTTGGCAGGAACCAGTAGAAACCTGCTGGGGTCCCCTCAGGAGTTCTCCCATGTTAAGCGAGAGTAGGGCATTGCCTCAGAGATCTGCTGTAGCTCTGGCAGGACAGTATGTCAGCCTCAGCTGTGTGGGATTAGAGCCTGTTTTCCTGAAATATGTGTTGGGTCAGTCTAAAAGCCATTAGTTCCCACTTCCCTCTGCTGCACTCACTAATGCCGTGGTTTTCATGCAGTCACCAAGCCTGAGATCCTACAGAAAGCATCTGTGGGCATCATAGACCAGAAGACCTGCAACTTCCTCTACAACTTCTCCCTCACTGACCGAATGATCTGTGCTGGCTTCCTGGAGGGGAAGATAGACTCATGCCAGGTAAGAGTCTGGGATTTCTCTGCTCCTCTGTGGATTGCTCCAGAAACCTGGGCTAACTCACAGCCTCAGCACATCCTTGGGATATATTTACTGAGCTGCTGTGGCCAGGCTGTAACCCACATGTACCTTTAGCTCAAAAGACCCACCCCACTGCCTTGGAGCTTTAGAAAAGTAAATACAGTTCCATCAAGTTGAGCATGACTTAAACCAGTATCCCACTGCTCTGTCTGGCCAGACTGGAGTCCTGGATGAAGCAGGTCTCCTCCTGTGGCAGCGAGACAGTGGTAGGTGGTGGTGGCTGTCCTTCGTTTGTGGAAAGGTATTGTCAGGAGCTATTAACTTTCATGACAAATGCTACTTGTATCTGTGCAGCCAGGTTGAGCCACTGACCCCAGTTTCAGCCTCTGCACACTCACATCTTGCACACACACTGCATAGCAGCAGACAGCCCTACGGGGCTGGAGAAAGAAGAGTTTGGGGCTAGCTAAGTCGTCCCAATGTGGCTGAGGGGCAGCTCCATGTAGACCTGTCTTGGGGAGACTGGGCTGAGCAGCCATTGCCTTGCTTCTTCCTTAGGGAGATTCAGGTGGACCCCTGGCCTGTGAGATGACCCCAGGAGTGTTTTATCTGGCTGGGATCGTGAGTTGGGGAATTGGTTGTGCCCAGGCTACGAAACCTGGTGTGTACTCCAGAATTACCAAACTCAAAGACTGGATCCTGGATACCATCTCACAGTTGCCCAGTCCTGGCACAGGCACCCCTTCCAGTTCAGCCATCATGAGAACTTCTACTGCAGCCATCCTTACTCACCAGCCCAGCACAACACCTGCAAGTCCAATCAACAGAACCACCCTGGGGATGAAGACAATCACAACCATGAAAGAAACCTCCACAGCTCTGGAAACCACTGAGCCTGCCAAGCCTACCCAAACCCCAGGTAAAACTGATGACAGTTTTATTGACATGTTGGTGGGAGACCTCCAGCCCCAGAACAGAGGGTACTGAGCAGGCCATGGGTTATTGCCTTCCAGTGGTGCCTTGTACTAGCCTCACCTTCAAGTGTTCCAGCAAGGTCTGTATTGGAAAAGAAAACCCCGAATGCGATGGCATTGTTGACTGCAGCAACGGCTTTGATGAGCACAACTGCGGTGAGTACTGCTTTGCAGCCTGTGACTGCCGCCCAGCCTTATTCTACATTACCCAGACTCTCCAATACAACCCACCAACTTTACATGGGCTGTCTTGGGCCCCACATTGAACGCTGGGGGTCTGGGCCAGCCCCTTGTGGTCCAGGTCCTACTTGGTCTGCCAGAGTCTGTAACAAGATGAAGCTGGATGAGCAGGGTACAAATTTTCTGCCACAAAATGTGGCCTCTTTTCCTATGCTAAACATTAGAACCCATTTCCCAGCACACAGGCCTTCTGGCCAGTCAGTCTGCTAGTACAAGATGGCAAGACAGCTCTACACAACAGGGCAGCCCAGAAGATGTCTTGTCATCCCTGGGACTGCTCCTTGGACTGCACATTCCTTGCTGTGTGACAGCTCAGCCAGGCCATCCAAACATCCCCTCATCACATATTACATCCCCGGAAGGTGTGATCTGTGGTAACAAGTAAAAGTTCCCAAACCATACCATGTCTGCCCAGCCTCACCTCAGATTGGTGAATGAAATTCATCACATCCTACTGCCCTGTGCATGTCTCCCCAGAAGGCTGCCCCGTGGCACGGGCTATGGAAGGAGGGCAGATATCCCTTCCACTTATGGTTCCTTAAAACCATGGTGCCTCTTCTTCTGTCCCAGACTGTGGCTTAACAACTGCTCTGGCCTTCAGCAAGATCGTGGGCGGCAGCACTGCGGCTCGAGGGGAATGGCCCTGGCAAGTCAGTCTCTGGCTTCGGCGGAAGGAGCACAAGTGTGGGGCTGTCCTCATTGCTGACCGATGGCTGCTCTCTGCAGCTCACTGCTTCGATATGTAAGTCTGAGATGGGCTAGTGAAGCCAGCTGGCTCTTGGCCTCACTCCCGTCAGCCCACCTGCCCTTCCCCTTCCTCGCAGTCCAGCACCGTGGCTGGGATGCTGTGCCTCACTGGAAGCACACGCTCCCTGCTACAGATGTGCCCCTACAGGTAAGCATGAAGAGGAAGGAGTGGAGCAAAGCCTGGGCATGTCCACAGTGTGATGGAGACAGGGGTCCTGGCCTCACAAGGTGTGGCCATAGTGCATCCCAGCCCCACAACTGGAGGAACGGCCCTCCTTGTGGGGCCATGCTCCTAACAGCCAGGTTTGCTCTCTTTCTGCAGTTACAGTGACCCCAAAATGTGGGTGGCCTTTCTAGGAACACTCTTCCTGAATGGCATCGATGGCAAAATGGAGAAAATATTCCGTATCTACAAGCACCCTTTTTACAACGTCTATAGCCTGGACTACGATGTGGCACTGCTAGAGCTGAACATGCCCATCAAGTTCAGCAACACGATCAAACCTATATGTCTCCCAGACAATTCACACATCTTCCATGAAGGAGCCAGATGCTTCATCACAGGCTGGGGCTCCATGAAGGAAGGAGGTACTGGCTGAGAGGGCTCCCTCACATCCATGATGGCCAAGCTAAGTGCCACCTACCCTGTGAGCCCAAACATATACAATTCCCACTCCACTGCCCCAAGCACTCCCCATGCCAGTCTGGACCCTGCAAGGGATACCAACCTGGGCAAGGCCTGGTGTCACCACAGTTTCCTCCCCAGCAGTCATGCACTGTACTCCTCCTCCATTTGGCTACACCTCTGCCCTCTTGCAGCCTTCCCAAGCTTTCTACATGCCATTTCTACAAGCTTTCTACTGTGCTCCCCATGCCTGTAGCAGCTGCTCCAGCTGTGCTCCTGCAGTACAAGGACCATCCTGATACCATTTCTGTCTGGTCGGCTGAGCTGCCTGACAAAATACACACCAAAGGGACCTTCCTGTGCTTGCTCTGCTGGGGAGGAACCAGGCCTGATTCACTGTCCCAGTGCAGGTCTCTCCCATTGGCAAGCAAGTAAGGCTGCAGAGATCCTACTCCTACACATGCTGCTGCTTCTCATGTGTGCTGCACCAAGCTAACAGTGATACTTGCCTTCTCAGGTGTCATGTCAAAGCATCTCCAAAAAGCAGCAGTGAACATCATTGGAGACCAGGCCTGCAAAAAGTTCTACCCTGTCCAGATCAGCAGCAGGATGGTGTGTGCCGGTTTCCCACAGGGCACCGTCGACAGTTGTTCAGTGAGTGTGAGAGCAGCAAATGCTGTGGCTGGGACAGAGCAAACTTGTGCAAAGTCCCCGGGCTATATTCTCCCAGGATGGCCTTGCCCTGCCTCCCCTAGCTCAGCTGTCTGTCTGTCCATCCATCTCCACTGGCTGTTGCCATTATCTAAATCCATCCTGCATACACCTCATTCTGCTTGCCCCACCAACCTGTGACAGGTCAGGGAAACATGCAGAGAGGTAATGCCAAGCAAGAGACCACAGGGGTACCATGGAGCCCATTTCATGACCCTGTTGTGCCTCCAAACATACTCTGCCGTGTTTTAGAACCCCAACCTCAGATTGTGCATGCAAGTACATCACTGAGCAGTCCTCCAGCTTGCAAGCAGGCTCCTGGGAACGTGGGGAACAAGACAGCAAATGCTCCTATGTCCCAGAGAGAAAAAACATCTCATGGCTGGCAGGGCTGGGCTGCCTCTTTGGCTTGATACAGGACCCTTTTCCTCTCTCTGCAGGGTGATGCAGGTGGGCCCCTGGCATGTAAAGAACCCTCAGGAAAGTGGTTTCTAGCAGGAATCACAAGCTGGGGCTATGGTTGTGCCAGGCCATACTTCCCTGGTGTCTACACCAAAGTCACAGCTGTCCAAGGTTGGATTGCGCAGAACCTCAAGCTCTGAAGCTGCATTTCACCACTCAGGGAAGGCGATGAATGAGAGGAGTAATTGCCAGAGGATGCACTAATCCCTCAGCTATTGTACATTTTTTTTTTGATGCTGCAAAGTGGTGAAGATGGCCTGCAGGTATTAAGCAAATGCCAGTGTTGTGTGACCCACTGCAGTTGTGACACCAGGGCATTTGATAACTGCTTTGCATAGACAGGTACAATTCTAGACATCTTCTATAAATAAATGAGGCCTGTCCCATCTTAAGACCTGGCCAAACATCCTTCGCATTAAAACGTGGCCTTTCTAGTTGGAGAGGTGCCTGAAACACTGCCAGAGATTCATGTAGTTTGGCTGACCTCTGTCTTATGAGCTGTCATTCCAAAGCCAAGCCAAGAGAAAAGTGAACTTTGCCCCAGCTGAGTTATGCCCTTGCAGAAGCCTCAGACCTCACTGCCTTTTGGAAAGGGTATGCTACTGTTTCCACTCCATGCTTGGTACTAGTAAGCTCAGTGACGATCCCCTGGCTCACCATTTGATCACAAGAGAAGGCTGGACTACACAGGCCCTCATCTGTATTAGAGAATTAGGACAGGCTTTTCACACCCCCCCAAGCTCCCAGGTCCCTTTGCATAAGGGAACTGGTAGTTAAATTGACAAAGATTAAGGCATAGCCACACAGACCACTGTCCTGGTTAAGCTAGGTGGGAAAATTTCAAAGTGCTGAGATAGCAGCCCAAGGATACAACTTCTTCAGTGGGAAGTCAGGTCCCACTAGCCAGCATAAGGCACACAGACACCTCTGTTCACAAGAAAAAACTGCTGCAGAGCTCACATGTCAAGTCTTAAGCAGACCACCAAAACAGAACAGGACCAAAGTACCCCAAACCCCTTCCTAGTCTTTGGCACTTAAGGTCTGCACTTTGGTATAGCAAGAGGTTTCTTCTTTCCCAACCCAGCTGGCAGTGAGATCCACCACTTTCCCAGCTAGAACGCTAGCAAGGTGGAAGACTTGCTTCCAGGCATGGCTCAGCTCGAGATGGGTTCAGATCCATGGCTGGAACACTTGTAGGATGTTCCCATCAATGAAATGAGACTACCGCACAGCCAGTACCACAAAATTCATGCAGCCATAAAGAAAAGTAAAAAAGCTCCTAAGAAAACATGGCTGGAAAGCACTTTATTTTCAAGTAGTCATTCTGCCCAACATGGATAGGAAACTCCAGTTCAGTTTCAATTAGTCCAAATATCCAGTTATCGCCTAATAGTTTACCTTGTGTGAGAACACTTTAGTCCCTTCATAGAGGCTACCACATTGGGAGATTAAATGAAATCAGGTTCTCCCACATCCCTCTGAATGTCCTAGCAGGTAAGGAGACACCATCCTTCCAGTCTCTCTCCCTGCCCCAGCAAACAGTGAAATATTTTATAAAACACAGAAGAGCTTCAAAAGAAGAGATTTCAAAACTCTGACTAGAGGGGCATGGGTGCTTTTAACCTCCAACACTCTCCTCTTCCAGCTGCTGTGCACACTGACACAGCATAAACTGACCTTTCCAGGAGAGGTGTGTAAGCTGAGAACAATACAAAGCTCAGCCCCAAAGCAGACCCAAGTCCTCTGTCGCAGAAGTGCTCCTCCCTCAAAAAAATGAGGCCTAGAAAGTAGGCTGCAAGATGGAACGTCTGTGCCAGAGCCAAACCAGAAGTTACAGAATATTGCAGCCACACAACGCGTTTTATTCTATAAAGAAATCAACCTAAGTACTTCCCAACCCTTTTCATCCCCAGCTGTGTTTATACAACTATTTGCAAGGGTGCGCTGCAAACCTAGTAAGAGCACCCCCGCCCCCCAACACACTGCTTCAGCTGAGTCAAAGCCTGCGACCCCAAAAGTGAGCCCCACATACAGCTATACAAATACAAGGGAAGAGCCAAGTGCGGCATGTGGAGCATCTTACGGCTGCTTTTCCACTGATGAAAAGGGACTGGGTAACTACCTGATGGCTGGGTCCATGCTTGCTTCCTGGGCAAGGGGACTGTGTTGCTGGCTTGGCCCCCCTTTTCCACAGAAGGCTCCTTGCCTCTCGCAGCCCTTTCAGCAGGGATTAATAAGCTGCTATATGCCTTGGCCAGTCTGGACCGTTGGGAAGGGCATGAAGCAAACCAAGCAGCTCACGGTGGCCCTCGAGGCTGGAAAATTCACTCGCTCCTGGGGCTGGTGCTAATAAAAGCCAATGGATGCAAAAGGTTCAGCGAGGGTTTATTGCTCTGCCACGGCAGGGGCTGGAAAGGCAGCAGGATTTCACCCCAACCACCTGGACTGGCCGCTCGTCTCTTCCCCACGTGGTCCCTCCCCGGTCCAGCAGCCGGGGTGCATCACATGTTGGCTCTCTCCCGCTGCAGCCGAGAGTTGTAGGCTCGGGAAACCGTGTTCCAGGCGTCCATGTACCGGTCCATGCACATGGCGATGCACTTCTGCGGGACAGAGAGCCCTCAGCGGTCGCCCCGGGGGGTGGCCCGCGGGTCGCCACGTCTCCCCGGCCGCGCTCACCTGCTCCGAGTTGTCGAGCGCACCGCCGGGCTTCCCGATGCACTTCCGAAAGCACTTGTCCGTCATGCGCTGCGGAGAAACGTCGTGAGAGGGGCCGCGGGCCCCGGCCGGGGCCAGCCGCCGCGCCGGGCCGGCAGCCCCCCACCGCTATCGCGTCCGCCATCCCCGCACTGCTGAGGGGCAGCAGCACGGCCGGGCTCCCCCCCGGGCCGCAGGGCTCCCCCCCGGGCCGCAGGGCTCCCCGCCAGCCGCAGGGCAGCCCCCGCTGCCCGACACAGCCCCCGGCCGCCCGCCC
>JANXJC010000078.1:61814957-61825289 GCA_027564655.1 Leptodon cayanensis | reverse complement strand
GTTTAGTGGGCATGGATGACGGTTGGACTCGATGATCTTGAAGGTCTTTTCCAACCTAAATGATTCTATGATTCTATTTTAAGAGATAGTCTTCCCTGAACCTAGCCAGCCTCTTGCGGCAGTCCCTTGTTACTTTGGGTTACTTGGGTGTAGGAGATGCTCTATCCGTTAAATTTCCCCACCCACTGGTGACTCATTTCCACTGTAGCTTGTGCTTTTAGTTCTGTGGGTGGCAATCCTTGGGGTGCCAGCAGAGAAGAGATGCTAGCTTGGTCTATTCCAGCACAGGAAAGTATGCCTGTCCTCCCTCAGGTTTGTATTGCCTTGTGGCTGAGGGTAAGTCAGTTCAGTCTGTCGCTAGGGAAGTGATTACAGGTGGTTACACCTGCTGCCTTGGGTGGTGTTAACTAACTTGGTCTCACAGCATTTTTGAAGAGCATCCTGTGCTGGTCACAGTTGTGTACAACAGGATCACACCAGAACTTGCAGGCTTTTAAAACTGGTGAAGTTTAAAGATACAGGATGGGGAAGGAAATTTATTTTAGTCTATAGAAACTAAGATGTACGCATACAGAAGATTTCTGAAGCTCAGTTTTTAGAGAAATTAGGATTTTAAAAGTGTGGAGGAGGCACTTTTGGAGAGGATTATTTGTTGTACATTAGGAAAATCTGCAGCATATATAGTTCATACCTTACCCTGTGTCCTAGCTATATAGAGACCAGTGCAGGATGGGAACAGCACTGGAAAGGAAATGAATTGTAGCAGAAGCCTTGTAGAGACACTCGGCTGTTGTGTCCAGGTTCCACTGCAAGGTCACTGCATTGTGTCTGCACCATGCTTTGCTGTCCTCCAGATTTGGGGAGGACTGAGTAGCTCTAGCACAGTGCCAAGGCTGATGTGCTTTATCCCTTTGTACTGTACTCAAGCAAATAAGCTCGTGCAGAAACAGAGTGCAGGACAGGTGCTGCTGTCTCTTTCTTGTCTTAGGCATGGTAGGTCTCAGGACGAGGCTGGGCTTCGTTTCAGACCAGCAGGGAGATCGCACCTTCAGCTAGAGGTCAGAATGGATGGCATAGGTAGTATCTATGCCTTCTTGTGCTTCAAGCAAAAGCTGGCTGACAACTTTCTTTTGGCCTGCCCTGGTCCTTGGCAGGGGTTTAGAATAGAAATATGTGGTGCCTATGATGCAAAGAACTCATGTTAAGTTTTCTTCAGTTGTGAATTGCTCTCTCCTACACTCAGTCCAGAGTCCAGAACACTCTTGGAGCCTGGGGCTTGCCTACATTGGTAAGGAGTAGTAGGAGCAGATCAGTGAATGCAAGTGGTCGATGTTGAGTTTTCTCACACCTCCATCACATGTGATTGAGAGAGTTCACTTCAGATTAAACTTAGTTTCCTAGAACTGAATGTCTACAAAACAGGTAGTTTAAAGATCTCAAAAAGGTAAAAAATGTTAGGTAAATGCTGCACGTGTGGCTTTCACATTGCCTTGGCACGTAATGTCCTGTTAATTTTTGAAATGTTTTATATGTGAGGATTTCTTCTTAAAAGCAAGTTGTGCACACAGAAACTACTTTGAGATCCAAATCAGCATGTGGTAAATAGAGCCAGCACAGTATTCACTACAAAACCACACTTGCTTTGAATCAAGTCAGTGCTGTAGATATCAGGTCAAACTCAAGATGTAGCAATGGTACGCTGAGACCACCTTTACCTGTTTGTAGTCACTGGAAAGTTATCTTGCATTCCTGATTTTGACTGTCTCTGAATAATTAGGTTACTAGAACAAGAGCTAGCAACTTGAATGTATTTCACTGTGATGTAGGGAATCATTGTGGAGATTTAAGCAGTGGTAGGTATCAGCTGTCAGTGATGTGCAAAGGGCTGATTTTAACAGGTGTTTTTTGCCTTATTTTAAAAAGGTTTAATGAGTAATGGCAAAATTATACCAGCTTGCAAGGGTTATCATAGTTCTCCTGGAGGAATATAGAGAGGATTGGCAGTTTGGAGAGGGAGGGAAGGAAAATGTAAAGCTGAGCTGTTTGAGTCTGGCTGCGTTAATTCTCTGGAAAGAAAGTGAACATTGGAAGTCCCTAGACTGTAAGAATAAGAAGTTAGTAGATTCGGTAAAGAAAGTCATTGCTAGAAATAGAAAAGGAGTTACGAAAAATCTGAGTGTCAATACAGAGGGGTAAGACCCTGAAAAAGGAACTGTTCTGCCCACAGGAGTGCAAAAGAATTTAGGATTAGTTAATTTTCTGAAAACATGGAACTTCAGACATGGTGGGACTGAGGGTGCATTCTTTAATGTTTATCAGGGACTTTTATTTTCAAGTGGGAAGAAACTATCATCTTCAAAGTCAAGTCAAATCTTCAACACTACAGTGAGGTAGGCTCATTTGGAAGAAAAGATGACTCTGTATTTAATGACATTCTGCAAGTGGTATTTTTTTACAAGATTACCTTAAAGTGATGACAGTGATTAAATAGTACAATTACACCATGCTTGTCATGAGAGGAACATCCAGCATAACTCATTAACTCTGAGATGACTCTTCAGTTGCCAGTCCTGAAACAGGATGTGATAGAAGATGGGAATAGACAGTTGGGTAGTGGTGGTTGATGACTCATTTCAGTATCTCAGCCAGGTATTTCACTAAAGAGACTAGATTTATCAATGTAATGCATTTATTTTTCTTACTGTGCAACATACTGTCAGGGCATTGCCATAGCTTTGCTGCAAGATGAATTGTTCTTGCTGCAGAACATGGAGTGATACTTAAATTGTTTGTATTTTTTAAATTACAAAACAAATTCCCCATACAGTTTATGTGTTTATTACAACCAAATATATCTCTCAGAAAATAGCTGATTCCATTTTCCATTGAAAATAATTTATAAAGACTTAATAACCAATTTGTTAAAAAATGCAGGAAGATGAGGCACTAAATATTTAAGATCTGGTACATATTTTTCACCATTTCTAAAGGCTGATTAATGAGCAGTTTGTATTTAAACTTTTTCAATATATTGCTTTATACTCTCATCTGTTATAATGATTAAGAGTTAAAATGAGCGCTCTGTGAAATACCAGCACATGCAAGTTTTTATAAGAACAGTAGATCAGCAGCAAGAGGATAGTTTCTTTAAAAGATTATGTATCAGTGGTAAAAGCATGGCTCAAGTTTTAAGGTTCCCTTTGGGCAAACAGCAGACTCGGGTTTGACTTGATTTGGAGCTGCAGCTTACCAGGAGCAGCTGGAAAAAGCCCGAAGCATTCTGTATTCCACATGTTTTTGTATGTTGCATGAAGTCTGCGTTAGGGGGCATATGTGGCCTGAGTCTGTGACGATAGGAGCTTTAAGAAGGAAACTGGCAAGATAAACATGTTTCTCCGTACTCTTATAAATACTATCTGAAACAAAAGTGGCATTGCGAAATTTCAGTTGTAAATTTTGTTGCTAATAATTGAGTGCAAGCACTGCCTTCTGTGGGAAACCTTTTGTTCATTTAAAATGCCCACTCATGTTCATGTAAAAACCCTGTATCTTGTGAACTCTTTTCTAAACAAACCATAAATGTGCAAATAAGAAAGAATCTGTATAAGGAAAAGATACTAAGTGCTCAATTGCATGAAACATGTAGGATGTCCTAAATCTTACTGAATCCAGACGTCAGTAGAAATATATGCATTTTTTATGAAAATCAGAAAAATTTGCAACTCTGTTGAGATTAAAAGAACCATCTGTCATTGTTTTTGTAGCTGTTTTCTGTTTTAGTGGCCTGCTGCCTTCCTGTGCATCAGAAGTATAGAGAAGAATATCTACTTTTCTTCAAAATTTGCTATAAAATAAAATTTTATATTGAAGACTAGACTGAAACATTCCTGTAATGCTGTATAGTGAATAGGATAGAGTGGAAGGAACAACATCTTCTCTCCAAAGCGTGTTTTCTGAGGTTAGAGCTATGGTTTTCTTTTGACTCTGAATGTTACCTTTCTCTCTAACAGGAATGAAGTCTGAGGAAGAGGCAGAAACAGATTCTGATTGTATGGAGCATTCATAAACTGATTATCAAGTGTTGTTGATAGTTGATAGTTGTACAGAATATTGCTGAACATAAAAAAAGTTTTGTGAGCTAGGTTTTCAAGTGTTGGTGGAAAGCTAATAAACTGGTTTGAGTTTTACATTTCTAATCTTAAGATAGTAAGGAAACACCGAATTTGGATTTTGATTAATGAATATGAAACCAAATTTAAAATATTTAATCATTTTGGATATGGAAATAAGTGTATTGAGAAAGTGTTTTTTGTGTTTTTTTCACATCGGGAGTTTTTATCCAGATACATAATACTCTCATATCCGGTAATAACTGGCAGTTACAGCTTTGTCCAGACGATGGCAATGTTGTTTCAGAAACAGTGCATACTGACAGCTCGCTGAATATTCCTTTCGGGTGAGACTACGTAACAGAGAAACCTAGCTCTAAAATTATTGTGTGTGTGTTTGTACAGAAATAAAACTTGCATTGCACACTGCCAGCTTCTAGGACAGTAACTATGAAATGACGAAATAGCTTTTCAGTCTAGGTGATACATTATGCAGCAAATCAATTACACTGGGAAGAGCTCACTGCAGATTATAAAAGCATTAATATTTGAAAAACAGTGTTTGAGTGCAGTGATATGTTTTTCCTTCAGCTGCCAGAAGTGAACTGGCAACAGGCATGGTATATTAATCTCACTGACTTGAAAACCAGAAATAGCAATAAGTAGTCATGGACAGGCAGTAACTTGCATGTTATCTGTTGCTATGGCCAGTTTTGATCTTCAGTGTGTACACCGATATTAAACTGAGATGCTGATCTTGTTGAATTTTGCCTGCTAGTATTAAGTTTCATAGGCTGTACATTTTTTACTTTTAATTATTGTGGGTTTGGTTTGAGAACCTGTTTTGATTCTTTCAGTAGAGGTGTGTGGGGACGTGATGGTTTGAGGTTTATTTTTTTCAGGTCTGTTTGATGGCCAAAAGATAGGATAGTAAAAAAAAAAATAAAAATTAATTTCCTTGTGTTAATAGCTTTCTTCTGTTGTGTTTAAGAAAGTACAGTACTGGACAGATATATGTTTTTAGTAAGTGGAAAAAATCTTAGCTGTTTTTGTTAATCATGCTGATTTAAACAGCTGCCACGTGCAGGGTTCAGAATAACAACCCTTTTGGTGGTTGTTACAAACATGTTTCATTAGGCATATCTTTTCAAAGAGTTAAAATAACCATAGGCTACCTGTGCTGTCTTGATGAAGCTGCTTGCACTTTGTTTTCCTACCTGTATGTTAAAAAGTGATTTGACTCACAGCTACATCATTCCGTTGTAAACTAGCGGAGGTGAGCCTGTTGTGAGTTCACAGTGGCAGAAAGAGGACAAGCTCTCCCAAAAATAGAGCTTTGTTGCATTCCTATGAAACTGTCAGTCATCTTGCCCATATTTCATCCTTGGAACATGAACACTAGAGCTATGAGTGTGTTGCAAACATGATCAGTATATCAATCAGAATCGTTGGCTTATCATCATTCCTGCTTTATGGCTAAATGCTATCGCTTTTAGTGTCATTATCCTGAAATACAGGGAGAATTCAACTTATTTTTCTGGTTCCAAAGGAAGAAGAAAATCGATGATTAATATGTATAAGAACAACAGATCACCTACTCTTTATAAAGCTTTAGGGGTTGAAATTGTATTGGTAAACTGAAGAAAAGATTTAACATAGAAGAGACTTGGAGTGTGTCTGTAGCTGGTACAGGAAACATTTTTCTAAAATGTCTGTATAATTAATTTCAGCTCATTATATATATGAATTTGGGTTAGAATTATTAATACTGTCCAAATGTTTTGTTAATTGTGATTGTCATGTGAAAATTTTCGATGTCCACTTTTGCTGGTACCTTATTTGGTATCTTTTAGAAACTGTTTATTACTGTAAAATAATACCAGAAAGAAACTTAAAGCATTTAAAAGCACGGGGCTACATTATTATTTTAAAAAAGAAGATGGAATAGAAGGATAAAGAGCTGAACAAAAGAGTGCGGTTGAGAAACCATAGTAAAAGAGAGGTTAAATAAAAGGAGCTGAGGAAGGTTGGCATGCTACCCTGTGGGCCACTGTAACCTTTTCAGTTTCTCCTGAAGAATAAGAGAAGGTGGTAAGGAATTAGGTTTGACTTCTGCTTTGTACAGTAAGTTTTTTGTGTTCTTTATAGATCTTTAAAATACCAAATAAAGTTTCTGTCATAAGAGGCTTGATAGTTTTAAGGTCAGATTTGCAGAGATAAGAACTGCTTCGCTTTGAGGAGAGGGAAGAATGAGTTTCGTGCTCTGCCTCTGGGTACAGGAGTTGCACAGAAAGGAAGAACATCTAAAAATGAGTGTGACAGGTTGAGGGAATGGAAATGATTAAATAGAGAGGTAAGATCTCAATTTCTAGGTGTCCTTTGTTTATGGCCATGTGCATATGAAATGCAATGTGTTATCATTTCACCCTTCTTGAATTGAAGGACTAAGTTGACTAGCCTCCTCCATCTAGATGATGTGGAGGCACCATCAAGGGGAACTGAAGTCAGTATGAAATTTGTTTCTGATGAGGAGAGGTCAAAGAAAGGATGAATTCTGTCAGACTTCCGCAGACAGTGGTCAGTGCTGTAGGAACTGAAAATGTCAGAAGCTTTGGAACTCATGCAGTGCATGGACTGATTGATGTTTTGTACCAGTAAGAGGGATATCAAACTCAGGGATGAGGAAAAGTTGGTCCACAGAACTACAACCAGAAAGGCAGCATGGAAAGATACATAGCACTATGCAGCAGGATGTCCACTGCAAAGCCTGAGGAGCACCCTGAACATACTAGCCACAGCAGACTTTATCTAGCAGAACTAATGTCATTGAAAGGGGGTCACATCCAGTCACTGATATCCAGAGGGAAAGTGAAAATGGATGTCAGTGAGAGTGGCATCACCTCAGCCAAAAATGTTATTGATTGTTATACTTAATAGAGAGAATGGGGGAGCACAATTATATAAGGATCCATTGCTTGCATGTCATCATATTTGTGCAGGGGTGGTGTTTGAAAGCATATTGGAAGAAAATGCCTGTTTGGCAAATAGATGCTTCTGCATCTAGTAGCCTGTCTACATTGGCTTGAGTTCTATTTCAGTCTTGCAGCAGAACTTCCTATAATGCAGAATTTCTAAACACCATAGTTTTCTAAGCAACTAAGACTTCCCACACCCTCAATAGTACCTATGTGTTCCCATCAGTCATTTATTTGCTTCTCTGTAAGAAGGCAGCAAAAACATCCAAGACATAAATTGAGGCTTTTCTTCCAGTGCTATGGAATTGTTTCTTTTCTACGGAGGAATCTTAAATTGAGATGATCTAATGAGGCAGCTTAGAATAGCAGAACACTACCAGTATTTCCCAGCCTCACAGTCCTGCCCATTCATTTTTCACCCTTATCCATAAACAGTGTTCATATTTTTTCTCATTTTTGCTTCCTGTATAGCAATGACTCATTAGTATGGTCAGGAATGCTCAAATTTAACAGTTGTAACAAGAAGATATACTACGTAGTGAAGAAATTAAGGTAAATTAATTGAGCTCAATTGCTCCTTCATATTTTGTTGTGTAGAAAATTAAATGCATCTCCTACCCCCATTTGGTCAGTAATATTTTTTATCATGCTTTGCTTTCTGGATCGGGATGCACCACCCCAAAGGCTGATGTCAGCCAAGATGAGGTTCTGCCCGAAGCAAGGGAGGAATCCATTCAGGAGCTTAGTTCATGTTTGATTAGTATAAAGGTTAATCGTGTAGGTTGATAATGAAATTTACTACTGCATTGTTAAACTTAAGTAAGCTGAACTGTTGGTATTGTTTCTCTAAATGTATGGAGCATAAGAGGAACCGAATGTCTTCTAAATTCAGCATCATCAGTACAATAAATTGGCGTTCAGAGAAGACTTCCTTTTGTAGCCTGCTGGCTGCTTCTGCTCCTGTAATGCAGACTGGGTGATTCTGAATTGAGCAAGGGGGAAGTAAAGTTCTCAGTCATGCAGAGTGGTAAAATCTGTGGGTTCCAGTAGGACTGCAGATAGTTATCTCAAGCAGATGCATCCAGCAACAGGGTAGTAAAGGAACACCTGGTTTGCCCCTGTGACCAAACGGATCCCAAAAGATTTATTTTTTTTTTTTTTAAAGAAATGGAAAGAAATTTGGAAGGCACAGCTTGCAGTAGCAATGTGTGTGGAAAAAACATAGGAAATTTTAAAAGACCTTGCAGTTTAAAAGAACTTCAAGGATAGTTGTTTAAGATAAGCCACATTTTTGGTAGTTCTTGTGGGGTGGTTGTGCCGTGGTTCTGTTTGCTTGGTCCCTGGATCTCTATTTCACTTTAGATCATCTTGCATCAGGTGTTGTTTTGTTGGTGGTCCTGTGCCCATTCAAGGTGGTCCTTGCTACTACTTTTTCAGACCAGCATGGAGCCAGGGCACAGTGAGTTCAGTGTTAGCTTAGTTAGTTTTTATCTAACAGCTTTTCTTGTTCCTCTATCAACAAGCATTCATTCCGTGTCAAAAGAAATGAAAAAAAAAAAGGTAAGTCTAGTGAAGAAGAGCTTCACGCTATACAAGAATTGTGAAAGGTTCAGGTGGAGCTAGAGAGAAGCCTCAGATCTGGTTATTACCAGGAAACTCTACAAAGACTGTTTCAATATTATGGCTTAAAAGTGTTACAGCTGTCTATTTAGCCATCAGATCTTGTGTGCTTGTACTTCAGAAGTGGTGACTTTTTCTAGTATACTAGCTAGAAGTTGAAATACTGAATGCTGGTTGGTATAGTCATCACAATACTGAAACAGCTAGAGGTTATTTTAAACTTCAGATGAACTGATCTTCTAGAAGCTTTAAAAAAGTTTGTTCTGTTGTCAACAACCTCCAATTGTGGGGTATGAATGTTTCAGTTATAGTGATATGACTTTCATAAGTGGATGTAATGTATCTTTTTCTATTTTTAGTCAGTCAAGAAATGTTAGTTAATAAATGATGACTTGATTATGGCCAGACCTATCTGTTATGCTTTCTCTTTTACTAGATCAGATTTTTAAAAAACACTTTGAACATTTTTCCCTAAGAAATGAGAAGAAACTGATTCTGTTGAAGTCAATGACAGAACGTCTTGTTGTCTTTCAGAATTTCACCTCTCTTTTTGCCATTCTTGTGAAATACCTACTGAGAGAGTTCTGTAGGTAAATGTCTATTTAATTTAATGCATGTGGCATGTGTTGATGTTTAAACTGATGTAAAAACACAAACTATAAATGCGTGATCTAAGCAGTATGCTAGAAACACTGGACTTTAAAATTGCTAAAAAGTGAACTGTTTGTGGTTCCATTTTCAGCGAAACTACTTGGCTATAGTACAATTAACACCCAGGTTTATTTCTGTGATAGAGTAAATCTCTGATCTGCGAGTCGGTAGAAGCTAGTATTTCTGTCAAAAAAGGCAGTGGTCCTCTTCCCTTTGTCTGGCTGCTCGTGTCTACTTTCTAACGTCAGCCTCTTTCTCGTTATAAGTGTATGTTCAGCCTTGTGCTGGGTCTGTCATCTGTCCAATCTAGCACGCTTCCTTTTTTTGGCAAGAGTAGTTACCTGGTCTCTTTCATGGCTCAAACCGTGTAAGGAAGCAAATGGCATCCAGGGATGAGAACAAGGCGGGGCTGCTACTTGCAGTGGCTCTTCTAGCTTGAAATGCTAGTTGAACTGCTAATCCAGGTTCATTGTGGAGTAATTCTAAAGAATCAAGGGCTGCACTGTTTATTTTTACCTACCTATAAATAACCAGTGGAGATTTGCAAAGTACTGGTATTGTTTTTCCTAGCTCATATTTGTAATAGCATTTAGAACTTTGCTACTGTTACCTTATCATACAAAGCAAAATTCTGAATTAAACCTAGTATAACAATTATAAAATAATCAAAAGAGTAGTTTTAGAAATAAATAGTAGTTCATCTGTCTAGGGTATTTTTTTCTTTTATTCAGTGTAACAGTTTTGTGTCTTTGTAAGAATTTCTTCAGAGGAAATATAGACATTTGTCCATGCCATTAAAATGTACTTGATATTGTTATATGGGTATTTCCTCATTTAAAAAAAAAAACCACAAACCTTTGCTTGGTCCATTCCTGATTTGAGAACCAAGAATACAGTATCCATAAGTGTGGTGGGTTGACCCTAGCTGGATGCCAGGTGCCCACCAAAGCCGTTCTATCACTCCCCCCTCCTCAGCT
>JANXJC010000078.1:61768229-61780062 GCA_027564655.1 Leptodon cayanensis | reverse complement strand
TTTCATTTGCAGCATGGATAAGGAAGAAAATAAATGATCCACCCAAGATTGAGGTGAGAGAGATGAAGTGTATTTAAATTTTCAATTATTGTAATTAAGCTACAATAATTAATTTATAGTGGACTTACCTGTCCAGTAATTTATCACTTTTGGGGGAGAATTTAGTATGTTGCTTGTCTAATTGATGAAATTACACACAGACTAGATATCTAACACTTAGGAAAAGAAAAACAAATGGAAATAGAAACTCCAATGTTCTTAGTTGTTACTTTTATTTACATGAATTCTTTAAAATGACCATGGCCATTCAAGAGTTTCTTTAATTAAACAAATTCTGAAATTACTGTTATGAATTTTTAAAATATGTATTAATACAAAGTTTTTTTCATGGTAGTTGACATTAAAATGCAGGTTTCAAATCCAGTTGCCAGTGGATTCATCAGTACAGGAGAACAAATTGCACTAACATTTTACAATGCTAATGAGATGGGGGAGTTGCAGCCATGACTTTTTCCATAAGTGGTTTCTAATGGAATGAAACAGGGAAATATGCCACAATCTTTCATGCTGATGGGTTTGTAAAGAACGAGTGGAAGGAGTTTGACTCTTCATCTGTGTATACAGACTACACCCATACACTGTTTGCCCTGGATTTGTATTACAAGTTGCCAAGCACCAGCTAGGAATGAGCGAGTAGATGAGGCGTGGTTTACTACAGAAGATGCAAACTGACAGCACCCACAGAAGCAGATACTTGACTTGCATCAGTAGGAATAAATGTCAAATTCAGTGAAGCTATGTTGGCATGCTTTAGCCAAAGATTTGGTCATTGAGATCTTCTGGAATATACTGGTTTGTGAAAAGTTGTCCTGCCTGTGTGTTAAGATGACCTGGGGAAGCTTGTCAGCTGATGTTTTCAAGCCATAACTCATTGAAATAAGCTGCCATGCAACTTACAGCTTTTCAACTAATTCTCTCTGCCTCCGTTTCATACTTGCCACTAAGGTTGTAGACTTAATAAGGGCTATAATACACCCATGAATAGAAGAAGTTTTAAGTTAAATTTATCCTCAGAGCTTTTTAGGACTTAAAGCAAATTAACACACTTTGCATTAACATTCAGGGAAGTATTAAGTGTGATTTTTTAAAATTTTTTTTTTTAAATTTTTTAAATTTTTACTTGAGCAGAAATGGTACTATACCAGTCGTTCTGTCTAAGTGTGGACTGATGTCCTTTTAAATAGCTCTGGCTAATACTAACTGTATGCATACAACTTTACTGTTGAAATTACCACCTCATGTGGGGGTGTTGCATGTCTTTTGTCCTATTATTTCCATAAGCCGTACTGCCATGGTAACTGTGCTAAGGTAAGCCTGCTCCAGAGAACATGGGCAGCCTTGGGTTTGGAATTGGTGCAATAAAGCTCCTCCTGGCACTGGAGGTGTTGGTTCTGTTTCAAAATAGGAACCAAGGAGCCTCCACAGGTGAGACAACTGTGGATCAATAGTGTTCTAAATATTTTACCTTCCAGAAAAAGCAATTTATGGAGAATGAAAGATTATTGGGAGTAATGGTGCATTCTGAGTTACAGGACTGCTTATACCTTCAGTTCCAGGAGGTAATAGGTCTGAAAAATAATTTAGCAGCTAGGTACTTTGCCTGCAGGGCTGTGCATTGACCTTATCAGAGCAGAAGTGATATACTAGGAATTTGAAAAGTAGTTATCATTTCTTTCAAGTAATCTCTGAAATGTTTTTTCCTGTATAAGAAAAGTTAGTTTAAATATATGTGTGTTAAAAATACTTGCTAATATTTTGAAAATAATGCTGCATTCACATTTTAAATGATAGTGCAGCTTTTTTTTTTTTTCCTGTATTAGTGTAGGGTGATATGTATGATCTGCTTTTCTCCTGATTTGAGACTGTTACACCACAAACCCTTATACCACAATACCTTTATAAGTATAATTGTACTAGTGAAGTACATACAGAATACTGTTTTGTCCCTATTTGTAGGACTGATTGGCTTTAGTGTTTTAGCTATATAAACTTTACTGGCTGCTTTTCTGTATTGTATTCCCTTTTTGACAGTAATGCTGATATGGTAAACTGCTGTTTGACAGCTATGGAACAAGGGAATATTCGTGACCATATTTTATATTGAAACCCTGTATAACAAATCTCCTCGTTCTTTCACATATTTCTCATGAGACTAGACTACTTCTGCAAAAGAATACAAAGCCCACAAATTTTGCATTTTTGCTTTAATGACATTTTACTGTAAACAACATATTGTAACATCACAAAACAGCATTACAGGTCCTAGAGCATAAGTTTCTGGAGTTGTGCCTGGGTTCCTACCTTTGTGGTCTGTAATACCACTTTTTTTTGGATGGTTTTCATTTTTTTTCCTGTCCTGTGCCTATCATCTTTGGTTTTTTCTTTTTTTTTTCTTTTTTTTATTCCTAATATCAAATGTCATATGTTTATTAAAATTTCTGTTCCCCTTCTCTGCTCTGTTTGTCTACCATCTCCCTTTAGTATTTTATGTTTGGGTTTTTTATATTTGTCAAACTTGTCTTTTATTCATCTCTCAGCTATGGATGATAGAGGTTGCCAAACTGCTCAGGCTATCAGGTCTTATGATGAGCTCTGTAACCAAACTTTAATGGAAAATATTGCAGATATATGGCTTCACAAATCAGCTGGATCTTACTGATAGCACTGATAACCACATTTTGGGAACCAATGGTTTGGTGAATACTGTAGGCCAACAAAATGTCATTCATAATCATCATGATATGTCAGTCACTTAAGTGAGAATGAATGTGCATTGTCCTTCCTTACACTGGTCATGATAGCCGGATCATGACATCAGCTAAGTCGGTTGACGATGTGCTTAAGACTTGATAATGTTTTGGGTTCAGGCCATTCTTTCTTCCACAAACACCTAACTGATCTTTTTTTGTTTCCATTATAAAGTTTTCATTTTCTCACAGAATAAATTGCTTTACATCTCTTTTTCTTTAGATTCTGGTTTTTTTTAATAGAAGAATACTCTTAACGGTTTCTTTCCTCCCTGCGCCCCCACTGCTTTTTCCCCATTTTTGGAGGAAGTCACTTAGAATTCTGTGTATTGGGCTAGTCGTAACCCATGAATGCTGCTCATCTCCTTGGTCATTTCTAATCTGACCAGTAACATAAGGCATGTTAGTGGTTGGAAGCCTTCCTTGGGTTTTAAAAGCCAGCTTCTGGGATACTGTGAACAGTTGGTTGCCTTTTGATTTTATTACAGCTTGAAATATGCCAAGTCTCAACTTATTTATGATGAGGGTGATAACTTTGCAAATGAATGCAGATCGAGTTGTTTCTTATCTTGTACTTAAACATCTTCTGTTCCTATGGTAATCAGGGGCTCCATCTTGATAGAGAATTTTGGATCACATCTTCACCCATTGTAAGCATGTATGTGTGTATACACGTACATACACACATACTGCTTTATAACAGGTGAGAATCTGAGCTTGTATATGTGTATTTTTGCATTATTATAGCATTCCATCATCTGTCCCTTTATATATATTGTGTATGGTCATATGTGGTAGGCTGAGGAAAATTTGTCATTACCTTTATTCCTGTGCAGCTGTAAATTATATTTTAACCAGTTTAACAAGTGATTAATAATTAAGTAGACTATTATATTTCTTTATTATGTATATAGGAAACTAGATGTATGTAGCACGTTTTTGGGCAAATAGGAAATGTGTCCTCATCTAGAGAGCTTACAGTTTTAAATTAATGTTTTAAAGGCTACAGATATTAAAATATTTTTAATCAAATGCTATTTTGTGGAAGCAGATTTAATAGTCTATCACTTTACATGCAAATTAGCTTACCTGCTAAGCATGAATGTTGTCAGAATTTATTAACAAAAGTTATCTTGGGGTATAGCAGTTGTTTTATAGGAGTGATGTTCCATCCATGCAGATTATTTCTTTAGGAGACTATTCCCTTCCATTCTTCAAGCCATAGTCCACTTTCAGTATGGTTCATCAACTAGATTGTAAGGTAAATGTAAACGTTCTGTCTTGCATACACTCTTACCTCCCAGTTTTCCTTCTGGCTACAGATTTCACTCCTGATTTGAAGCATGGCATCTTTATGTTTTGGATTTTTCGCATCTTGGTTGCAGGGGAAAGAAAAAATGCTCTTGGGAGGCAGGGGGAAAATCTTTCTCCTCAGGACTCCCTTTTTTGGGCTTATGTTGCTATTCCATCACCAAAGCAGAACTCCCCAAATTTAAAAGATATTAAACAATATAACACCTGTAGGACCACTGGGTATGTCTCACTCTTTTTATGCACCTTCGTGAATTTCAATCAAAGTTCTGCTGATAAGAACTTCTCGAGACTTCTCAGCACTTCATTGATAGGCAACTTTGCATGGCATTCACAAGCTTTGCAGTGTTTTACATCTCCTGTTTTCATTCTGGGTCACACTCCCTGTGAAAAAAAAAGCTTTATTTAAAATCTGAGATAGCATTATGTAAATGTATTAAAAATACTAATGAAAGAAATTGTTATTTTCCATTGGTGCAGCTCCTAATTGAGATAGTGGCTGGATGCATAAGATACTTGCAAGCTTTGGTTATGGTGCCTGTTTCAATACAGTATCTGCCTTTCTATCTGTCTCTTGTCTTTATACGATCAGTGCATATGTAACACACAGCCAGGTTTTCCCCCACATAGATAGTGGGAGTCATATAAAAATTGGTTTAGGTATCTTGTATCTGGGACACATTGAGTCTTCAGCTTCTAAACCTGGAAGGAACCAAGAGGCATATTTTTAAGGATGTATCAAACCTTAAAAATATCAGGCATATAGTGAGTTTTTAAGCCTTTCTGTGCCTAACTTCTATTTGATTTCTTTAGCACTTCTGATTTCAGAGGGCATCAGATGTGTAGGGGCTTTTAAAGAATCCTACTGTCTGTAACATGAGGTACCTGAATGTATTTAGAAATCTAACAATTATTTTTTCCTGTAACAGACCCTGTAGCTATGCACTACTTCTGACAATGTCCTGAGGTTCAAGAGTATCCGAGTAACCTGGCATCGTTTATGGCCTTGTCTGTAGAATGGTGGTAGAAATAAAGTTACAGACATTTTGTGGTGCCAGAAAATGCATGAGGAAAAACCAGAGTAGGTTTTCATGGCAATGCCTAGAGAAACTGGTATGGAGAGGAATGTGGTTTATCTCCGAACCTGCCAATGTGATATCCTGCAATTGCGAGATGTGCACTTACAGTAACGCTACTCTGTGAACACAGATCTTTGTACTAGAAGTCACTTCACTGTTAAGCTAGTTGCTGCTTCCTCTGTAGTGCACACAGGGCTGCATAGCTACAAATATTCTCAGTCTGAATTGAAATCTTACTGCTGGTTTGTATGTATGTGTATGTACATTAATATTTCATGAGAAGTAAAGTAGAATTGCATGTTCCTTTAATTAGTGTCAAGAGCCTGAAAATAGTTTGAAGTAGAAAACTGCAGTAAAGGACTGCTTTTCTTATGCATTATGTACTTGTTAACACAGTAATAAAACTCGGTGGCTTCTGAATTGCACAGTTGGATAGAAGGTGAAATGTTAAAAAAAGAAACTTTTTGTGACAGCTCCTGTCTTCTTTCAAAATATTTCTAGCATTTCCATAATAATCTGTTTTGACAACCTCCTTGTCAAGGGAGGAAGAATGTACTTCAATGAGTTAAAATAAGCATAAGGTTTCAATGATTGTTTCTCCCCCACCCCCCCTCCAAATAATTACATTGAAATTACATTCTGTTTGGTTGCCACAATGCATACCCACTTTTCCCATTTATTTGATCATAAGTATTATTTATTTGAGAGATGGTATGATTAAAACTGGCTTCCATCATGAAGATTAGTTTACACGGAATTTACATTCCTTTAACCAGAATGGGATGCAGCTTAGAAAAATTTTTTGTTTGACACTGGTGGGATTGCACCTTATAATTTTGCTTCTATCTTTTTTCAGATGCTTCAGCTGAGAAGTTTTAAAATGAGAACTCTGACATGTAGATTGTACATTCTTACATAGAGAATAGGGCTTAGCAAATGAGTATTTTACTCCTGAAGCCACAAAAAGCTGCAGAATATGATTTGCATTTCTGGGAAATACTATTTTAAAAGCACAGGGATAAACAGCTCTCTGAGCAACATATTTTCCACCATTGTTGTCCAGGATCACAACCAGGATTGAAAATTTGAGACATATTCAAATGACTTGACTTGCACTAAATAGCGTTTTGCATAGTAAATTGTGCATGATTCCAGAGAGGATTATTACTCAGTGTGAAAGGGCAGTAAAATTTGACAATATAAAGAGCTGAGGTACAAAGATCTAAATAGAAGGGAGTGGTCAAGGAAGTCACTCAAAAAAAACCCCAAAGCAACCCATCATCTTTTAGAGTTTTTCCCTCTTATTCAGTTTAACTTTCTCCTCAGGTGTGAAACATAGGTGCTTGTCAGTCTCCACAGAAGAGTATCGAGGCACCAATTTGTCCCATTACTTCCAGTTTGCCTATGCTGCAGATCCCAAGGCTGTAGGGGGGAAAGCCACTGCTGCTCTGCTACTCCTGTCCATGTGGGAGGGAGTGCATGGAGCTTTGGCTCTGTCTCCTAATTCACTGTCAGCACAGCTGAACGGGGGTGGAGGGGGTGGAGGGAGAAGTAACGTGTACCAGGAAAAGGGCTGGTACAGATTACATCATATGTAGAGTAAGGAGAAAGCAAGGACCGTACTGGAACTGAGTGACAGCTACAGTTCCTTGTTTGCTCTGTGGGCATCAAGGCTCTGCATTGCCCTTTATTCAGGGCAGAGCGCAGTGGTGCCAGGCTGGTTTGTGATTTTTGTTGCTTCTACACAGTTTCATCTGTGATCTTGAACGTATATGTAGTTCTCTACAAAAATCTTTGCAGTATTATAAAAATAATTCAGGCACAAACCCGTACAGACTCCATGTGTTTCTGACATGCTTTATATTCCAGTGTCTGTATCTTTTTGCTTCCTTTTGCCTCTTGTTACATGTTCGTGCCAAAAACATGTGGTGCCCTAGAGACTACGTCAGCTCCTGCCAGAGATTCTGTAGCTCAGAAGTAACTATATAGTAATTTAGTAATAATTAGCATTGCTTCTCTATAGATTTGATTTAAACAAAAATTGCTGTGAGTTGGAATCAGTATTTAACTGATTTAGCTTGGTAATAAATGTGGTATTAGCACTGCATTTAAAACTACATGTTGGGCTGTCATCAAAGCATGTATTTGTACATATATTTGTAATCAATACGTTGGTTTAACACTTACACATTAACTGTGGAGTGCTTTAAGCTTTAATTGCAATTTTTGTGCTGTTACTGATTGATTCCAAAGAATTAGTGCCCCTCTCATTAGAGGATTAGGAACCCAAAATGCACAAACAGCCTTCATCTAGGGTGAACCGTAACAGATGATCCTAAGGAGTTACCTTTGCCTTACAAGAGAATGGGAGTCAAAGTTTCCCCTTTCAAGAACGTGTGATACCATTAGAGGTCCATTTCTGTATCTGCTTATGTTTAAGGGGTTGTTGCAGGTTGCAAGCAAAAGTAACTGTTCTAAAACAGCAGTAATTTGTTTGGATAATTCATCTGATTTATGTTCAAAGGTCAAAAAAGCTGTTCTACAAAGCCTAAACAATGAGAGATGCCATAAATTGTGATGTATCCAACCAAGATCATTCAGATCAGTTTACTTTTGAATTATGCAGGCTACATCCTTCTAAAAAAACACATTGAGTGTACAGAACACAGTCCATATTTTAAAATTGCAACTGATCGAGATTTGCTTGAAAATTAAACCTGAATAAAGCGAATCTTACATTTATTTGACTAATGTTGATTGTCAATTGATCAAAGATATTTAGCACATATGTTCTTTACAAAATTAGCAGTCAGTTGGCTCAGTGTTTGATTTAAATAAGTATTCTAGAAAACCCAGATATGCCTTTCTAATTTGAACTGCTCCTCTGTTTTTGCTATGCACTGACACAGCCCTTCATTTACCACATTGTTTCTTATTCCCAACCTGGCACTGTGGATCTCATACTCAGTTGCTGAGTTAACAAGACCTGCTCTGGATCAGAACATTCAGTGCTTTCCAGTGATGAGGTCCTCTCTCTGCCTCCTACTCTTGAAATATGATGTAATATCCAATTGTTTTGCCTTGCCTATTTAACTTGTTGAACTGGAAAATGGAGTTTACTTAACCAGTTTGGCAATAAAAACAGGTGAATTGGCTTAACTTCTAGCACTTTGCTGGACTTTTAGTTAATTTGTCAGTGAAGAAAAAATTCTGATGTTAAATTGTCTTATAACAATCAACTCTTTTAATACTGTTCCAAACCAGATTTTTTTCCTTTCCATTTGTCATTTTTTAATTTTTGCTAACTTGTATATATGAATTTTTAACAGGCAGAGTTCAAAGTTCAAGTTCATTCATGATTATAAAATATTCAAACTAGACACCAAATTGCAAGTATTCTATGAATATGTAGTGTCTGTAAAACTCAAAGAATGAACATTAATCTGTCCAGATGTTTCTTAGTTCTGGCATCAAATAATAAGTTAGCTAACCCTATTCAAATCAAGAGAAATCATGAGTATTTCAACATACATAATTAAGGTAAACTAGGAGGTTGGAATAGTTTCTAAGACAACAAAAAGAAGCTATTTATTTTTAATTTAATCAAAATGCAAACCCATCTGAAATGAAATGTGACATTTTGCTCAAAATTAATAATACATAAACCCCTTGTATTTATAGATTTGGGTATAGGGTCTTTAGAAAATCATCTGGAAAGAACAAAACCAAAACGAGTACCAGCCTTTTAAAGTCACCTTTAAATAATCCCTGTTGGACATTGTTACATTGGTACTCTATGTCTCACCACCCGCATCCTTAGAGCTACTTGTGAACAAGTTTGGGTTGCCCTTTGCCTTCAGGAGATTGAAAATGCTCCATGAGAGGCAAGTGGTGTTACAACCGATGGCTGGCTGGAGGACCAAGAGGGAAACAGTAAGAAGTAAGAGGAAGAGGAGGAGGAGTTCCTCAGATTGTGGGGTTCAGGAGGTGCTGCAGGACAGAAAGGGTTAAGTACAGACATTTGCCTGTAGAGAAGACTAACAAGAAGTGTTCAGTAAAGGCTAGTCACTACTGAGCAAGACTCCAGCTGAAGGAATAAGCAAGTCTAGAGAAAGCTCTTTTGTATTTATGACGTTTTCCTACCAGGAGGAACTGATTTTATTTATTCTGTAAGGCCACTAGTTTATTCAGAAAAGGGAGAGCAGTGACTATGTGAGGTCCTTTAAGTGTGAAAGAACACTCCATTCCAAATCTTCAGCCTACAAAGCAGGTCTTCCAGTACAGCCTCGTAGGCACTGAAAATCCTTTGACTAGAGACAAACTTCCAGATTTTTCTCCTTCTGTGGAGTAGAGGTGAATACAGTTTCCAAGCAGCAGAGCATGCTTGGTGATACATCTTAGCTGCCGGACTTAAGTAAGAGCTTCAAACAAAAATATAGTTTGCAAGAAAAGTGGAAATTTCATGCCAGTGGCATGAAATACAGCCTGATACCTTTTGCAGCAACACACTTGGAAGACAGCAACATGTCTTGGGCTGTGTGGCCCCTATGAGCAGGCCATCTTTCATTCTTTGTTCATGCAGCTGCTGCCACTCCTAAGATGTCAGAATATGCAGAAATGCATATTTTCTGGCTGAAAAAGCAGCTGTCTCAAACTCCATATAGGGCTGTTTTGGCATTTCTGTAATAATAATGTTAGGTTCTTCAAGAAAACCTTACACATCACTTTCTTAAACCCTGCTTTTCAAAGGAGGGAAGGCATGCAGCTCCAATCATTAGGAGGATTAAAAACCTCATAGAGCTTACAATAATCACTAAGGCTAGACAAGTAGTTACTTGCAGTGTGTAAAATTTCTTCTTTTACATTCCACCTAAAAGTAAACTGTAGAACATGTAGTTGGGCCTAGTTCTTGCCACGTTGTATGTATCTTGTTCCAAATGCTGGGAGCTGATGCATTTCAAGGTGAACATCTACATGTAACGTTTTCAACTGGTATAAAATGTGGCTGGATGGCTTCAAGCATTTTTCATGTTTTGCTTTTGCAGCATAATCCAAATAGTGAGATTTCTCTTTTAATAAAAACGATGAACAGCATTTCTCATACTCTTTAGATGCCCTGTGCCTCCTGAGAACTGCAGGTTCAAAGGCTTATATCATTTATTTGTATGAAGAAGGTGTTGGAAGAACAAGCTAACCCTCAGAAAACTGCAGTTACCTGGTAGATACCGTGTTCTCTGTGTTGGATAGAATGATTTTATATTTCCCCTAAAGGTCAGAGCACATTACATACTCATGTTCTCACATTTCAGCAGAAAACTTAAATGGTATGTTTTGGGGGACATATAAAATATTCCAATTCATCTTGGAGGAGGAGAGAAGGTAAATATTCTGAACCTGCCAATGTAATTAAAAAAAAAAAAAAAAGGATGTTTAGCTCCCAGCCACTGTTTACAGTATATCGAACAGTAAAGGATTGGGTAGCAACAGAGCCTCAAAGTGAAAATGTAGCTGAGTGCAGCTGAGTTGGAAGAGCCTGTAGTGCCACGCAGATTTACAAACTACTTGTCATGGGTAGAAGAGCCCAGCAGATGTCGGCTTCTCTACCACTGTTCAGCAGGTGATAGGAAGCCCTGTAGGACCAGAAGGGTGTCTGGGGAGGAGCCCTTCTAACACTGACTGTATTTAATTGTGGTGACCCATGCAGATAAACTGAAGCCAAATTTGGAAGATTAGTTATAAAGATCCTGCACATTTCTAGTGTGTTTTAAGGATAATTCCTTCTATAAATATGCATGCAATAGTTTCATTAAAATTTGCATTTTGAACCAAGTCGATTATCCTGTTCAAATCTGGAACTACTTGGATCTTTTATTTAAATGCTTGTAATGGTGATGAAACTTCAGTCTCATAACTGCTTCAAACTGCAGTGGCTATGGTAGTTGAACCAGCAGTACTTAGAAATGCAATCACAATGTTTAAAAAAAAAAGTGTATGTTCTAGTACAAACTGAGAATTAAATATTTGCTGGTGATAATATTAGAAACAGGAGGGACTCGGTGCCTGTGAGAGAATGCCACAGAACAAACTTGCCAGTATCAAAGGACAAGATGTTTATGCTAAGAAAACTCATCCATTTGACCCAATTTTTCTAATGTGACAATTGACACAAGACTCCTGATTCACATTTTCTTTAGTTTCAGTACAGGAACACGGATTTCAGTGTACCTATTAGTGGCATGAATTTAATGCATAAAATGGATGTATGCAGATACTTTGAACTTGAAAAATTTTTGTCCTGGTGTAGATTGTATAGAAGATTCTAAGCAAGTCACTTCAGTATTTTTTTTTATGTGTTTGCTAATGAGGATCATTCCTCATGCTTTTTTCAAGATCAACATGGTTATTTTACTAGATCACAACTATACTTTGGCCAGTGAAAGCTGATTAAAAGGGCCTTACTTGAGTCTGAAAACCAGATTACAATTATACATCAACATTTAAAATGGACTTGGAGCATTTGGAATTTAGTTACAGATGCTATTACCTGACTAAGATCATGGAATCATAGAATGGTTTGGGTTGGAAGGGACCTTAAAGATCATCCAGTTCCAACCCCCCTGCCATGGGCAGGGACAC
>JANXJC010000078.1:61744024-61756533 GCA_027564655.1 Leptodon cayanensis | reverse complement strand
TGCCCTCTTGGCTGCTGGGGCACGCTGCTGGCTCCTACTGACCTTAGCATCAAACCAGCACCCCCCAGATCCCTTTCTACTACTTTGCCAATGTAACTGGGTAGCAGCTTCAGAAGGTATTAGGAGGAGAAGGACACCAGAAAAGGTAATTATGTAAGATCTGTTTTCTTAGAAAAACAAATTAAAATTCCCTACTTTTTGTTTCTTCCCTGCCAAAGCACTTTCCTCTTTAAATCAATAAGGCAGAGCAGACATAGAAAAACAGACAGATGAGACTATTTCTGTTACGTGAAAGACTGGAACTGGAAATTAATTTTGCAGCGGGTCTAAAGGTGGGGATATTAAGCAGCTTGTATATAGCTGTTGACTCAGTCAGTGGTTATTTTGGCCTACATACCTGAATTTGACATCCAAGCATCAGAAATACAGCTATGTCCGGTCTAGCCTGATAGGCAGTTTTACCAGAAATACGCTATACGTACATAATAGCCCATCTACTTTTAACTTAGCTACACAGCATGCAAAAACATCCTATGATACCAATAAAGATAACAGTAGGCATGGGCTGGTTCTGAAAATTTTAGGCACGTCCACAGAAGTCTCATCCCCCGTGAACAATGGAGAAAGGCAATGGAGAAAGAATGGTGCCTCTGAGCAGTGATTCAGGCCCGCCACGATACGAGTCACCCTCTGAAGGTGCCTGTTTCCTCTCTCAGACCACAGAGGGCACTAACGGTTGAGGATAGCGTTCCCAACTTAAACACCTCGGTTAAATACCAAATTGAAGTGCGAGGAACACAAACCAAACGGCGTATCCTTCGGTGAATCAACTCCATGTCTTTATGTATATGTAGGTGGTAATATTGATCCACCTTAAAATATATTGAGGTTGTTGAATAAAAGAAGCGGTGCCGGTATGAGTATTAGTTGAACTTTCAGGATTCAGATTTTCCTTGATTTTGTAGAAGTTTCAGTTTAACGAGCAATTTATGTCTATTATAAAGCTGCATGCAACCAATGGTTCTGAACACAACCTTTTCAAATTCAGGGAGTATGAGTGCAGTTCTAATACTTCTATTTGTGGTCTTACCCTATTTTTATTACAAAAATTTAATAGAAGTTGGTATTTCTAGTGGGTAACTAGACATGTCCCCAAAACTGTGTACAAGCAGGTTCATTTGTGCCTTCTTCAGCCAAGAAGCCAAAGTTGGGGAGACTGATTGACATTTAAGTCTTAAATGACATTCTTTTTAGAACTTAACTAACATATACTCTAAGGTAAGAAACTTAGCCTGCTCTGTATGTACTATGTATATTCTGAGAACTAGAGAACCAGAACCATACTTCTGCCTAGCCATCACATTTCATAGAATAGCTAAGCATAGTTACTGTTTTTACAGTTTCTTTCCAAGAGCAGTAGGAAGTAATGATATTGCTTCACTGTCACAGCTGCTTCACCAGATTGCACTGTCCCTAACTGGAATTGAACAAATGTCCCAGGATAGTGCCTGCAAGAACCTCTTTACCTGAATCATTGTGCTCTGCATACAGTGTAAGAATGAGGTCCTGATACTTGCAGTAATAGTAACTGTACTGTATAGTGTTTCAGTGTTCTGAAGTGTTCATCACATAGCCAGGGAAACTGCTCTGAAGTGTTCATCACATAGCCAGGGAAACTCTCTCACAGCTGCTCTAGTATCCTTGCTAAATTCTAGTTCAAGTAACACATTTTCCTAAATAAAATTTCCTTTTCACAGCTCCAGTGATTTTGATTTCCTTTTTACAGGGTACCACAAGGATTCCTGGTGGTCCAGGGTAAAAGCGAAGCTTGAGACTCTCATTATAGGATATATTTTAATGAGTAAGGACTGCTGTCATAACAAAGGACCATAATTCTAATTCCTTACTCATTTTTTGGCAACTAGACCTATATGCTATGGTACTTTTTTCCTGTGTGCTATATGGCTGCCATTTTCCATCTGAACATGGCAGTATCTTTTTTTTTTTTGCTTATATGTGTTTAGAAACACTTTATAAAGTATTGTGAGCTCTCTGCTGATGAAAGACAATGTATAGATGTTCACTACAGATAATAAGTACCCATTCCAGTATTAAATTAACTTACAAGAGTAGTATATATATGAGTCACTGAGATCTGAAAGACAGGCAGCATTGTTGGCTGCTTCCTCCTCTGTCTTATATGGAAAGAAACTGTTGTCAATGGAAGTGGGAGTCTGTACCTTATCTGAATTCTTAGTCCTATGGCATGTAATGCAATAGCAGCCTGTAGCATTACATGTACATCCCTCCTGACTTCTGCTCAGCAGTGAATTAGTCTTTAGCAAAAAAGAAAATTCTAATATATTCCCTTACCTAGTTTTCATGCTAGAGTTAAAACACCTAAAGTTAAAAGCTTTTCAGTTCCTTCTTAGCAAATGATCAAAGAATGATCAAACATAAAGGAACATTGCCAAGACTAGAATATCTAGACATCAGCCAGTCTTGACGCTGATTTTTTTGGTCTGAAACACCTCAGCTTCAGGATCATGTGTTTAAATGATACTGCATGTTCAAAAGGCAATCAGAAAAGATGCGTGATTCACTGCTATGAAACTTGTACTTATTTCCTTCTTCCTCAAGTTATGGAAATAATGTTCTCAGAAATGCCCTCACAACTGTGATATCTCACTGGCATAAATTTACCTTTATCATAACAGCAGTGGTCAGTTTTGCAAAATATATAAATGTATGTTCTTCAAATCAAATTGTTAATGACATGCTTATCAGCCTGGGGAACTGTCAGCTTGTCTATCCTTGCCAATGCCAGGTCTGCTCCTAAGTTTCAAACATAAGGCGTATACACTTAGAACAGGCATCACTTAGCAAAAACAACCAACTGAAATTGTGTAACTTCGATTGTCACTGAATACAGTAGTATACAACTGGTTTGTTTAGAAGCAGCTTGGTAGCTTAGCTTGCAAAGCTCAGGCAACTGAAAATTGCCGTCAGGATGTTTCATTGCTGCAGGATAATCAGGTGCTTTTTCCTTAACTGTTTCTCCATTCTGAGGCACACAAGAGCAGTGGATTCAAACACTCACCTGACTTTCCTATGTCTCAGTGGCAGAAAGCCCTTATAGAAGAGATCAGGTATGTTTTTAAAGGTCAAAATATTCCTTCCTGTATGCATGTTTTTTAAGAGCTCTACCCACAGAATTAGCATAGGAATTTATTCTGTAGCCTCCAAAGGTTCACAGTCATACTTGGCAGGAAAGAGCAAGGGCAGGCCACTCGGTGAGGGAAGGTGAGCCAGGGGCCAAGGCAAACAGGTTGGTGGCCTCACTGACAAGGGTGCAGCGGTCCCACAGTACCTGAGTGCAAAGAGCAGAGCAGGCCTAGTGATGGTAGCAAGGTTCAGCCAATGGTTCAGATCACCAGGCAAGCCTGTAGTGACGAGACAGGTTGAAGACCAAGCCAGAAAGTCAAGTGAGCAAGTCAGGATCAGAGTCAAGAGTCAGGAAGGTAGAAGACCAAGCACAGGCATTCCTGCAACAAAATGCGGGCAGAGACTGAGAGCAAGAGCCTGAGCTTAAAAGCAGCTCTGGAACGAAGGTGGACAGGAATCCACTTCCCACAGCTTTTTTCACACCACTCTTTCAACACAGCCCTCTGACTCAAGGTCACAGAGCTGCATGAAGCCAGTGCTGAGCTTGAGCCGTAGGCAGCTAAATCATAGAATCATAGAATATCTCAGGTTGGAAGGGACCCATAAGGATCATTGAGTTCAAATCCCTGCTTCTCACAGAACTACCTAAAACTAAACCATATGACCAAGAGTGTCATCCAGATGCTCCTTGAACTCTGACAGGCTTCATGCCATGACCTGTCCCAGTGACCAACCACCCTCTCAGTGAAGAACCTTTCCCTAAAGTCCAGTCTGAAATTCCCCTGACGCAGCTTCATTCCATCTCTTCGTGTCCTGTCACTGGTCACCAGAGAGAGGAGATCAGCACTTCCCCCTCTGCTGCCCCCCGTGAGGAAGCTGTAGGCTGCGATGGGGTCACCCCTCAGCCTTCTCTTCTCCAAGATGAACAAGACAAGTGACCTCAGCCATTCCTCCCAAGTCTTGCTCTCAAGGTTCTTCACCATCTTGGTCACCCTCCTCTCTAACACCCTCACCCCTCTAACAGTTTGATGTCCTTCTTATATTGAGGCGCCCAAAACTGCACACAGTACTCGAGGTGGAGCTGCAGTCCCTGGAGAACACACAGACTTGGGGCCTAACAAAGCTTGATACACCAACTGCATGTTTATTTAGTCTGAGTTGACTTGCTTTAATGTCTAGAAAAATATTAAGATCCACACCTGCAATTTTGGGCATGGTAAGGTGAAGTGTACTGCTTACAGTTATACAAGTTAAGAAGCTGGCCCCCAGTGTTACTTGCCAAAACTTTTATGTGAACAGCCAGCATCCAGCTGGACCTGTGTTTGTAGTTGCTTTCTAACAGTTCTGTCAAAGTTATCTGGTTTAAAAACATCTACTAAAAACACGTTTAAGATAAACTGTGTTTATGGTGTGGTTAAGATAAAGTAAGTCATTTAACAGAACTGGGTTAAGGAGCAATTACATACGCACTAATGCAGGTCGGCCTTTAGGGGACGCTACCTCTTAATTCAAATTGACTGTGGCTGAATCAGGATGTCTAAAATGTCCTTACATACTTCATGCTCTAAAACCCCTAGTTTTGGATATTAAGACTGGAAAGTATCTTCTGAGTGGATTAGTCCTATTACAAGCGATTGTGGGAAACTGTCTTCTAATCCTTTTCATAAACTGATCAAATTCAACCTCTGAACTTTTTTTTCCTGTTGGAGGGTTTGTGCAGAATTTCTTCGTTCTGAAGGTTTGTAATGTTTAAATTTCTGACCTAAGTGTATTTATGGCCAGCTTATAAACTTTTTTTTTTTTTTTTCCTAATGCCAGCATTGTCCTCTAGTTTCATAGAATCACAGAATGGTTGAGGTTGAAAGAGACCTCAAGATCATCTAGTCCAACTTGAGCAGGGGTTACCTAAAGAAAGATGCTCAAGATCATGTCCAGCAGGGTTTTGAGTATCTCCAGGAGTGGAGACTCCACAACCTCTCTGTGCAACCTATTGCAGTGTTTGGCTACCCTCACAGTAAGAAAGTGATTTCTTACACTGAAATGGAATTTCCTGGTTCATGCTCATTGCCTCTGGTCCTTTCTTTGGGCACCAATGGGAAGCGTCTGGCTCCATCCTCTTTGTACCCCCTCTCCTTCCCCCGAGTCAGGCATTTGTACAGATGGATAAGATCCCTCTGAGCCTTCTCCTCTTCAGGCTGAACAGTCCTGGCGCTTTCACCCTTTCTTCATATGACAGATACTTCAAGCCTTTAATCATCTTCGTTGACATCAGCTGGACTTGCTCTGGTCTCTTTGTCTCTCTCGTAGCGGGGAGCCTAGAGCTGGACACAACACTCCAGATATCCAACTTTGTCATCGACATGTTACTTTTTGTCAGGCTTATTAATAAAGAATAAACAAAACAGATTCTCAAGATTATTAAATTCTACTAGGAAACATTTCACTTTATTTTTCAGCAATAACTGTTGTCAACTACTAGTTCTTTACCTGCATTAAACCCCGTTTTGTAAGCAATTTCTTTTGCTTAAAGCATTTATTTTGTTTAAAAAAAGAGACTTTTTTCTCAAAAACTGTGTTGGGTAATATGTACCTTTCCTAAATTTGTGGTTCATATCTTCCTCTTTCATTAAAAAATGCAGTAAATAATGAAAAGCTAAATAATTTATTAAAAAGAAGAAAAGAAGTGTGAATGAGTATGGGAAACTTTCAAAGAAGATTTTACTAGGTGTCCCAGAATCAAAAAGTAGATGACACAGTGTAAAAAACTTCATTTAGAGAGAAAATTTAAGCAGCTATTTCAGAAATAAAAGGTATCAAGAAACAGAAAACTAAACATTAATTCGTATTCTAAAGCAGAAGGTAGGAGTTGCAGAAAGATGGTGGGAGAAGTAAGTACAGGAGGATGAGCTTGTAGCCAGCAGAGTTAAGGATAACTAGGAGTTTTGATTATGTTCTCTTCTAATAAAAAAATTGGTCCAGGAATAGCTGAAATGTTCAGTAAATATTTATTATCAACATCTGGAGAAGAGTCTTGTTTATGGCCTTATACATGTGTGCACTTATAAAAGGATAGGTCAGGTTTACATATCTCGAAAGGACCATTTTCCAGGCAAAGAGTGATTCTGTGAAGAAGCTGGTTCAGAGAAATCTCATAGCCAGAGTTAAACAGGAGGTAGAACAGGTATCACAAGGGATTTCTTATATTACATATTCAGTGACTCTTCTATCAAATTGAAACCAGTGCTTGTAGCGACAATGATGCTGTTGATGGTGGCACCTGAAGAAAATTTTTGCCTCCTATACTTAGTTTTTATTTCCAATTAGAAAACTTAATTTTATCATTATTGCTTTTGAAACAGTCTTAGTCAATAGCACTTTACATTGCATATCAATCCTCTAAATTAGGGAACAGGATGGGTTTTTTATTCTGTTTCTTTTTATTTCCCAACAACACTATCTGTCATCTAGCTTGGATGATGACGTAGGTGTTCATGCTCTCTGTCACCTCTCCCCAAGTTGTTTGGTCTGTTATTTCACGCATTATATAATGTTTGCTGCAGCAAGCCAATGGCTTTGGTGTCCTTTTTGAATGGAAGTGTTTCATAATGTGGTTGAAGAAGGTGATGATTCAGCTTAACCTTTATATCATGTGGATACTGAATTACCTACTCTCACATTTCAAGACTCCTTCAGTCTAATACGACACAATGTTCTTGATTCTGAGACTTGCAAGTAAACTGTGATTAACAAAGAAACATCTGCATAACTAGGACTATTTCTTCCATGCCAAGTTTTGCTTCATTTCTCTCCTTGAATTTTATGCTTTTTCCTCCAGTTTGCTTCTGAAAAGGGAAGCCTTTTCCTCCCTGATCCCATCAGGCATACATTACAGGAGGCAATGTGTTTTCTCCAAGGAAAGCTTTCGCTTCATCAAGAATACCAAGGAAGTATTCCAAAAAACGGAAGGCACACTTTTTCCTGCTCTGATTCAAAAACATTTTTCGCATTAGTCATAGTCCTTTTCAAGGCAGGGAGAGGCAGGGCCCCTCGTTTTCATTCTTAAAACACTGAACCAAACAAATATGTTTATAGTCAGCCCTGAAGTTTAACTACTCCATGCTCGTTGTGTTTATTCAATTGCTCAAACATTTCCACTGGAAATTTTGCTCTCTTCATTTTGGAACAGAGAACAGAAAGACATGTGAGTTCTGGTGGTTCCCACAAACTTCCCCAATAATTGCCTTGCCCTCTCCAGCAGTGGAAAGTACAGCCCTCAGACTCCTCTATTAGATGAAGGATATTCGTGACTCCTGGACCAGTTCTGCCTTGCTGATGCTGGTATTGAACTTCCCATTGACTTGACTGGAAGGAGACTCAAATTCACAGAAATGACAGTGATAAGAATAATGCAAATTTTATACCACAAAGCCATGCTTACATCAGTCTAGGAGAGGCAGGTGCTGAATTGTTTGGCTTTTTGGAAGCTGCTGCTTGATTTTGAAGCGCTGGAGAATCCGCAGAAAAAAAAGTTGAAGGCAGAGGAGAGGTGTTTAGAGATGATTGCCTATGCTGAATTTGCATGTTGGGCAAGGGCCTTACAAAATGCCTCTGCCTCAGGGAGCTAATAAATTAAAACAGATGCACATAACCAAGACAGGTAAAACATGTAGGAGGACTTCTTCCTTGCGCTACACCTCCCCCAAAAAGCACAGAATGGTTGTGTCCCAATCCCGTGTATCAGGGATTCAAATTAGATCCCTTAATGCTAGTATTGGCTGACTGAAGAGGAGATATTCTCAGATAGTCTTTGCTCTCTTTAACATCCTGGTAGTGTCAGAGAAGTATAAAACAGCTTTAGTGTAAATGAGGATTGGGCTGCCACAATGGTACGTTTGTTGCTTCTTTCATAGGAAATGCCTATATTAATTTACAAACACTCCCATAAATCACAGCTGGAAAAATTGTGTAAGTTAAATATCTTCACTTTGCTGTCATGTGGTAGAAGCTGGGGCCTTACTGGCTATTTGCCCTTTGGAGAGAAATCAGTAATGTGATGTTTGGATATCCCCCAAGTACAACTTCGGCATTTACACTGTATACGTCCCTGGTGAGAAGTGCTGATAAGCCACACCCAAACAATTCTGTTTTCTCAGGAATCCTCAGTCCTAATTCCAGTCAGTTCCCTGGAAACAACTAACAAGACTATGACTTTCTACCAACTCTAGGCTGTGCAAAAGTTCCCCACAAAGAATCTGCATTGTAAATAAACCATATGTGACCCACTGCACTACATGTTTGTCTCTCATGCTGTGTTTAGCATTTTTCACCCTAAGTTAACGATGCATTAAAAATGTATTGAACACAATATAGTAAATGCAAATACAATAATGTAGAGATTTCATGAAATGGTATCAGTCTGATGCTCATTTAAAAATAATCTTTTATTATCTGACCTTTGGTTCTTTGAAATGTTGGGCAGTTCACTAATGTGGTCAGTGAATATAGAAAAGAACACGAGATTCTGACATATAGCTTCAGGATTAGAGTGCATCACTTTGTTCACCACCTCTGAAATGTTTTCTTGTATGCAGCTTGCACTTTGATCTTGGTTGCAATTCTCATATATTTGGTGTTCAATACAGAAACTTCTTTGTAACTTACTTAGCCAGGAGTTCTCCCATGGCCTCACTTCTCTGCTAACTGGCAAAGTCTATAGCAAGAATGCTATATAGTGGTGTGTGCTGAGGTATTGTTAAAGCTCTAATTTTACTAATGTGGAAGGTAGGAAATCGCAAACTTATTTTCAGAGATGTTTCTTCTGTCGTTTTTCACTTTTACACCCTGATAGGGCATTGAATTGCATAATCCCAAAACATCAAATACCAAATTGTAACATGATGCAGCCAAAACTGAACTGCAGTGTTGTCTGTTATGAGCCATGCAGATATATAAATATATTCATATAAATACATGTACATATATAATTGTACACATACATATATATATATAAACACGCAGAATAGTGTTCTATCATACTGTATTTGGGGATATGTATTGTACAATCATGCAATGTAAAGGAACACTTAACGGTAATGTCTATTACTCCTGTCTTTAAAGGCACTTGGGATTATGCTCTGTGAACAACACAGAGATTCAATTTAATGTCTGTGCAGCGAGTGGTAGAATAAGAGGGAACTTCATTCTATAAACGCAGTTCTCAGTTACACGAAAGCTTCTTTAAGATGGGCCTAATCTTATCTACATTTATGCCTGCTTTAGTGTCCTGTATTTTGTCTGAGTGATAGGAAAGGGCCATAATGTGGATATGTCTGTCTTCGTAGTTGGTATTACTGCACTTATGTTAAAGGTTTTTATTGTTTTGATTTTGTTTTGGAGGGAGATTTGCATATTTATTACTTGTTTGGTTAACAATGATAGTATAAATACAATGTATTAAATAAACTCACAGGCTGCTGAAACTAGATGTAGCTCAGACCAGTTTTCAGACCACTTCAGTATTATTTTAGCATTATTGTATGAATCTTTCTTGGTTATGATTTGTGGTGTTTAAGAATGTTATTCTTATTGACCAAAATTCCTTCAACCATTGCATTTTACTTTTTCTCATAAAATAATAAAAGACAACATAGTGGAATGCTTTCTTTTTACAGTCTACATTGCTTTTTATTTATTGATTTGATTTCTGCAGCACCAATTTGATTTCGTAGTGTACAAGGATACGTTAGTGTCTCTTTAAATCACTTGTGAACCTTTTAATAGCACCCTCTGTGTTTATAGAAGCTGCCAGAAACCAGTCAGAGCAGCAGCATGCCCCTAGCTATATCTTGCATGTTTGTGTATTATTTAGTAAGTGCGGTTATTTGGGACTCAATTATACTGCAAGGTTTCTTCATACTGTTTTTGTTGTGGAACAAGCAAAAGAGATGTATAATGACCCACAGCTCTAAGTACATTTCAGCATTTAGAGTGGTGACAGCCCACAAGGTTTCAGTACATACTTCAGTTCGTCAGAATTTCCAACTGTAAGTGCTTCTATTTAGGTATTCTCCCACAAAAAATAAAGACACTCTAGAGACCAATGTTATGAAACCCCACGTACATTGTTCTTCATATTTCCAGCCCTTCCGTCTCTCAAGCCTCATCCTCTTTGAATGCCTGCAAGATAAGAGGGCCTATGTAGCATGCCTGGAATGTTTCTAAATCCAGGAACTAGTAGACCAAAAGACGAAAGAGGGAATCAGATTCCAGAGCCTAGGGCCTCGTATGGGGAATACTTTGTTATTCCTGAACTCCCAAATAGTTTGAAAGTGTCAGATCTGGGGGTCTGCTTTTGGGCCACAGCTATCTAACACATATGTAATGATAACGTACAAGAAATGTAAAGAAGAAAAAAAGGAATATGTAGTTCCTTTGTCTAAGTATTGGTCAGTAGCTGTAATTCTGAAGGCTAGAAGATTTTTCTCTTCAAACATAACTATATCTTCACAGAGAATGTATATTTAATACAACAATGTTTTCTGCTTATTAAATACATGTAATTAAACTCGAAGTTCAGCTATTTAAAGAGAAGAATTCTAAATTAAATAGAACAGGAGCCAGTGTAAAAATGTGAAGTGTCCATTTCAGGGAGACTGGCATTTTCTATTATTTGTCTGAGATTTACTCTTTCTAGAACATATATTGCAGTGGTTAAGAGCCAAGTGTTTGCCCTGTACTTCGGTCCAATACCGCAGATGTGTGCAGAGACTGTGGAAGATACAGGCTTCTTTGTGGACTTGATTGTAGTATCACATTTCTTACACCTGTTCCCCCTTTCCTAAGAGATATAGTTAGAACCTAGAATTTCCATTTTTTCATAAAAGTTTTACAAAACAAGCAATTACATGGGTTCAAGGCAAATACACTTTGCATAAAGCAGGAATTGAGAGGAGTATGGTTTCAGACAGTTTTTATTTAGGTCAAATTTAAGAAAGTATACTGAATTTTATTTTTCATCTTTTTATTAGCTCTGCATTCTTCCTTATGAAAGACCATGTACCACTACTACCAGTGAGTCAAAGTATTTTTATTTGTAAAATCCTTACTGCAAGCTAAAAGATCACCTTTCCTAGATTAGATTGCCACCAGATTTAACAACAAAACAGCTGCATACTTGGAACTCGTCTGTTTGTGACTGTTAGTTAGTGTACAATAAAGTGGGATAAGCATTACAGAATAAGTCTGTTTGTGGACACTCATATTGTGTAAAGAGGTTTTCCTGTTTACATTATCTACTTCCAAAGTAAATTAAAGGCAATAAAGCTCAGTTTTGCCTTGTATGCTAAGAAATTTGGAGCTGCCATGGCTACTCAGTCCTTTGACAAATGGTTGTCAAATGAACTGCTAATTTTTATGTGAGGTTAGCCCTCTAGCCCATTCCGCTGCTATGTAGATAAATGCCAGCCCAGGTGAAGTGGCAGGACCTATGTGCTAACATTCCCCCATGCACGCACCACTGCTTCTCTTTCCTTGAGTCAGAGAAGTTCCTCCAACACACAAACATTTTCCATTTGCCAGGGCATGAAGAAAGAGCAGTGGGGGGGAAAGAACTGCCAGTGTTGGTAGCATCTGGCTGTTAAATTTCTTTGGCTGCAATGTCAAACTACATCATCAGGAACCCAGTCGTGGAATTCATCTGCTATACAACAGAATCACATCAGGTCTTCTGTGTCCAGGTCCTTCTGGGGATGAGCTAGGATATGATTCTCTTGGTATCTAAGAATAATACAGAGCAATTGTACTGTAAAGCAAGATTTTCAAATAGTGGCCCATGGGCCACCTTTAGACTTTAGGGCACATCAACAAGATCTGATTCTAACAGTTTCCAATCCTTAGGATAGACCTAGGTTGTAGTGTCACCCACCAAGCCTTTCATGTAACTCAGAGTGAAAAGCTTCTAGAAGCTCCCATTTGAATTGGCTCTGCTAAGCATCACAGTATATCTGCCATCTGCATTTTCAGCTCTTCCAAGCAAATGGTGCTGTCAGCAATATTGTGGAGGTCAGAGAAGTCTGCTCAAGCAGGAGTCCACAACATCTTTTGCTTCTTCTGCATCACCTATAGGCTGAGGAAGAATCACTTGCACTTTGGTGCAATGCCAGGAAGCAGCTGTGCCCTGAGAGATCAACTCCATTCACTCATTTACACTATGCACAGTGTTAAATGTTTTGTCTGCATAGACTTCTCTCTCAGGCTGCTGGCACTGTATCCCTCCAGCTAAGCATGGGCCCCCTTCCCTCCCTTCTGTGCCTAATGCTCCCCCAGCCCATCACATCCCCAGCCCC
>JANXJC010000078.1:61696437-61717853 GCA_027564655.1 Leptodon cayanensis | reverse complement strand
AGCCACCTTTACATCTGAGCAATTCTTTGTTGTCTGCTTAAACAGCAGGCAGTGGAAGAGAGAAACCTTTGAGACTCTTCCCCTGGGATGTCATGGGCTCTATGATATCTGTGATAGACTTTGATTAGAAGGCTACCATGGCACAGGATGGGAATGGTGCATTAGTTGTCTTATGTGGTAACAAAACTGCTGCTGATCAACAGGCAGATCTATAATAGCTGGTTTGACCTGTTTTGCTACTAAATAAATATTTGGCTTCAGATAATAGCTAACATTAAAAAGAAAAAATCAACAACATTAACTTTGTAGAAGAACACCTGGGGGATGGTATCCAAAGGAAACTCTCATGCCCATGTTTATTTTTATCTATATTGTATTGAACTCATCTCACCTAATTTTTGCCATCTGGAGGTTAGACACCCAGTTGTCTAGACTCCCTCTCTGGTCTGTGAAGAAAGTGCTAGATGGGATGAATCACCTGCCAGAGGTGCTGTCTTCAGATATCTGTATCAGATGGCACGAATGTGTCTCTGGAAGTGCCTGTTTCTCTCTGTCTGTAGGTGGAGGCTTACGACTACCCCAGCAAAAAGCCTAACTTTTAAATACACACAGCTGAGTAAGAGCAACACTGCCCTTCCATGTGCGTACTCCTTACCTTTCCATCTGCTCTCTTTCACTGGAAATGGAAAAGCTTTTTAAGTCAGGAACTGTCTTCTGTGGTAGAGTGATGGGGTAGCACTGTACTACCCCTCACTTGCCAGCTCACTGTAATTGCCACGTCTGGGCAGGGCAGGTAAGTTCTGGGCTGATGAGACACCTCATGTCCCATGAGAATCAGTGGGAAGTGCCAGGCCTTACGACCGTGCGAGGTGAACCAGGACCTCCTGGCCTCGCAGGGCTCGGGGTGGGATTGACAGGGGTTCTGCAGGTTACTTGTGGCTATTGTGCCAAGTATATATGCATGTGCCACAAGACCTGAATGAGCTAGAGGAACATGTCGGATTTGCCTAGGGAGCAGGAAATAGATTTCCGTGTGTAAATAGTGGGACAGACATGCAATAGACATGTTTTTTCGTAGCAAGGAGACACTGGCAGAACTGCAGCTACAACCCCTTCTGGAGATCTCCTCCTTTACCCTGAGTAATTCCATCTGCAGCAGACTTCTAACTTGGGTCCCTTGTAGGAGGTGTGGAAAGAAATCAGACTGTGGCTGCCTCTTGCCTCTTACTTCTGCCAATAAAGCAAGAGTCACTCAAGTCATTTATTCTTGTGCTCCATGCAATAACGATCAGTTGTGAGCAAGCTGAGATGATTGCCAAATTTCAATTTTCTTAGCAAAAAATTTAATAAACAGCATTGTGAAGCTCATGTAGAGCTAGCCAGCTAGCAGCTGCCAAACCCTGCCCAGGAACGAAAGCAGATAAAACCCGAATATATTGTCACTCCACCTTAGGTAGCCCATACTACAAACTTCTTTCTCTCCACTTGTCTGCCACTCAGACATTTAGACAGGCTGTCATTATCAGCCACCTGCTGCCCCAGCTTTGCCCCAATTTTTTTAAGCCCTACAGCACTGTCATTTGATGTGTCTGGTGAGAGAATTAAAGTAGATGAAGACTGAGGATACCACTCCCTTAGGTAATGATATATTCTGATTCCCTCCAGCTATCTTCCTGACAACCCAGTCCTCCTCATCCTGGCCTTACTCCCCTCTTCCACAGACCGAAGAATAATTAAAACTCCTCTACATAAGGCACGGCTTCATTCAACATTCAGCTTAGACTCTGTTAAAAAATGCTTGTGACAGATGGAGTATATTCTGTGCCATAGCAGTAAGTTGGTAGGCATGAAATAGCCAGCAGGAAAACCAGACAAAAATACCTGGCATACAAAGGCCAGGAAGGAAAGGAGACAAAACCACTGAAGCTTTATGTACTTTTGAAACACAAGCTTAAATAAGGCCTCATCAATTTAAACAACAAATGCTAGACCTTGAAATTATTATCCAGGTACTATGCTGAATGCATTCAGCAGAGATAAAACCACTGAAATATATCTCTTGATCCATCATGTATGCAAGAGACCTTAGGATGAGATGGGATGTACAGTTTTTTTGGAAATCCATCAGTACTGCAAGTCAGGAGAGCTGCACCTTGGAGATCAGCATGAGCGGGCCAAATTTCCTTGCTCCAAACTGCCTTGGAAAGCAAATGGGAGATCTTTAATCAAGTGAAATACAGTCACTTCAAGTTGCCTAAAAAGGGAACTTTGGCAAGAAAGTTTATAGAATAAGCAGTTTAAATACCATCAGGCTGTCAAAATGTACATGCTGGGGTGATCCTGGAAATGTTCATTCTCAGAACTTGTTCTTCCTATCAGCAGGAGCACTGCTTGTCTCTGGTGTAAGTAGTTACATGTTTAGATGCAGCACTTGGCACTAAGAAGCTTCCTTCCTATCTTAAAAATGCAGGCAAGGAAATCAAAAGCTGTGTCCAAAAAACTCTACAAAACTAATTTTTAACCCAAAGGTATCCACACCCAGTCATTCCGACAAAATTATACTCTCAAAAAAGCAAAGGTCTCATGACTTGTGATATTATCACAGCCTTGGAATGTGTGCACAGCCTTACTTGCAGAGTTACTGTTTTTTTTCTTAATTGTATTAAATAGTTGATGGATCACACGCTATTGTAACAAGAAAAACAGGTTTGATAAAACAAAACAAATATGCCAGTGAATAGAATGTATAGTCATAATTATTTTCCAAGAGATAAAATACGCAAACATGAGATGTAGGGCCAGAATAAGACTGAATGTGCCATGTTTCCTTAATTATATGGACGCAGTTTCATGTTCTTCAGAGGTGGTACAAAGAATACACACTAGCCACTAGATGATTGTTCTCTGAGCAGTTTTTCTTTGCTGCATATTGAGCAAGGCGACACACATGGCTCTAACCCAGGCTGCAAAGGGCGCCCTGCAATGTGCATTTATTCCATTCTACAAACTCCCCATCACTTTCAGTGCAACCTGAATTGTCCATTTTATGTCAGGAAAGGGAGACTGAGAAACTGAGATGTTCCTTTAAGACTAATAACCAATAGAGCTGTCTTGCCTGGGCAATGAAGGGTACAAGCTGCAGACTACTAACAACTCTTGGTGAGCAAGTTTAAAAAAGGAAGGAGAATGGCAACATGCAGTAAAGGGGAAGAAATTCTTACCATGACCAGACTGGAAGAGTGAGCACAAATACAGCGGAGCAGAAAGAGTTGTACTGCCCAGATGTACTGAAGATCCCCCCAAAGACATCTATTACTTTTTGGCCAGCTCTGCTCTCTTGTTTTTTCACCTACAAATGAAATGGCTGACTGCATGGTAAGAAGTTTGTGAAGTTTGAAAATGCGCTACCTATCACATAGTCCTCAGAGAGTTAAACTGGGAACTGGAACAGCTATGTCATTGACTGCATAATCCCCAGAGAGAGCAGCTGCACCTGAAGAAGGTCCATGAAGGCACATGAAGGCTTAGACACTCTGTTGGTGCAACTCCAGCTGAGCTAGCTTGAAAGCAAATAAGATCCAAAAGGCAGATCCAATGCATCTGTCCTATGACTTCTCACAGAGAGGAACTCAGCTGGGGCTAGAACAAGAGTTTCTGTAGGTAGGGGACTGTGGCTGAGGGTGTCAGATGGTCCCAAAGGTAAGCCAGTACAAGTTTTGTCAGTTTTATTTTTGGTTTCATGACTTTCACAGATTAAGTTTTCAGGAGGTGTAATTTAGATATCAGAGGTCGTACTTCAGCAATTATATACTTGGTTAAAGTTTATTTGTATGTAAAATCCTATTGCTGTTTCGCTACATAATTTAATGAACTGTCAGGTACTGTTTTTTTCCTGTTGGGTTGGTGTTGGTAGCCATAACTTTGGGCTTACATGGTGAAGGGACTGGAGGGATCCAGCAGGATGGTGGCTGGGTAGGAGTATTGTTATCACCATGTGTAAGGTATCCACTCCGCACACAGGTTTATATCACTAACTAGCCAGGTACAGATGAAAAAAGAGAATAGACTGTTCCTGGTCAAGAGGTCTTGCTTTAGTGGCTAATGAGAGAGTCTTTCTGCCAAACTCATGAGGAGGAGAATGTATTTACCCTCTTACTTGGAAAGATGTGAACAAAGTGGCTTCCAAGAATGGGATCTGCTCAGGATTGCTAACGAAGAAGGCCTGAGCTTGTGGATATGCTTCCTAAAGACAGTTCTGCTGAGCTGGCTGGACCAGAAAACTGAATTTCTTTCATGTGTGGACTTTGCTTTGATATTTCCTGGTCAATAGTTGACCTTCTTGCCTGAGACTCAGAGGAGGTTTTATAGGAGCAGCTCTGCTGAAGGTATAGGCTTTAATATGGAAGACTCGGGGTTTTCTTGCCTGCATCTGTAACTAATAAAGGAAGAGGAGTCACTTTGCAACATATGCACTTTACACTCTGTTGCCTATTATTCATGGAGAGACATGGGATAACAGACGACGTGCTGAATAGATCCAGCCTAACCATTTGGAAGAACGTTCACAGCAGGAAAAGCAGGGGGAGTGTGGGAGAGCATGGGATGAGAGAGCAGCCTCGTTCCTCAAAACTGCTTTTGTAAAAAACCCTGTTAGACATGGGTGGCCCTGATCCTTTTTTTTTTTTTTTTTTAAGGGAAATAAGCTCCAGCAGAGCATACTGCCTACCAGTGATTGCTAACTATGCCAAGTGGTGGGATAAAAGAAACACACTTAAGAGGATATTATTAAAAAAGAAAAATTTAAAAAAAAAATAACGTTTGGTATTTTCGTGTGAGCACATCAGTCTGAAGTTTGTCCTGCATAACAGGAATACCATACCCAACTAAGTCTGAATGCATTTTTAACACATTTCTAGTTTTCTAAGCAAGTCAAAGATTTAACATTACACTCTGATGACAACCTGAGAATATGACTTTTCAGTAAGTTGTAGTAGTTTTTCTTAACTTTCCTTAGATGTATTTGAATGTATAGTGCAGGAAGTAAAAATAATGTTAGGATTGGGAGACCAAACAGTAAAAGTCAGAAAATTCTCCAACTTCAGGGTGCAATATTAATTTGACAGCATGCATCTTGTATGTTTTACATGAGCAAGATAATAACGAACTGCCCTAGACTTTCATTAGGACTGCGTGCACCATATGGTGAGAATACCTTGGGCGTTCCTAGGCGTATAGTCTGCCATCTGAACCATTCTGCTTATCTTAGCGAGAGTGTCAGAGCACATTTGAGACCAAATGGTTTCTAGATCTGCCTGCTTGATGTTACCTCTCTTTCTCCACTTCATTGCTCCCCACCACCTCCCTGGCTATGGCTTCCCTGCTGGAGTTTTTCTCATTGCTCCTTCCCCAGCTGCTCTGCCAGCTCCCACAGCTCTTCTGCCTCCCTTCCTCACCTGCATACCCGCTCTAGTCACTTCCCCAGTTTCTGTGACAACCTCACAGCTCCCGTTGGGCTCCCCCATTCCCACCTTTAAGCTTCATTGCTGAATCCAACAACAACAACAACAACAAATAGTGAGAATTGAGAAGTGAAATAAAATGCGAAACTTGGGAGAGAGCTTTGATGCTGATTGTGCAAAGGATCTCAGTGTGAGCCCAACTCCATAAGCTGCCTTCTGCAGTGTGACTGGGAGTGTGTGCATCTGCTAATCCTGACTCTGCTTGCATCCAAGGCTGTGTTTATTTTCACTACAGAGCTATTATTCCTCCCCTTAGTCTCTTTTTGATCTATCCCTACACAGTGAAGTAGCAGAAGCACTTTAAGCCTCATAACAGAAGAGTGTCAAGACAGTAACAGAGATAAATGTTGGCTGGAGTGAGAGTGAACCAGTGACAAGAGAGAACATTAAAAGTTCCCTATTTGTGATATGTATTATGTTTTTTTCAATATCTGAGAGGCATTTGGAGAGGTAGAACATTAGGTCTTTATTGATGCAGCTCTAGAGAGATGTAAAACAGTGCATTCAAACAGGTAAAATGCTGCTGAAAATAATTTTGAAAACATCATAAGGGGAAGTAATGAATCATCATTCAAGGCTCTTTTCTGTGATATGAACATTGCTGCCATTATCGGCGACACTAAGTTAGTATTGGCCAACAAGACTTACAGTGGCGTAAACCTTGGGGTTAAAATTAGCTGGAAGTCTTTTTAGAGATGCCACGCCAACTGCAGTTGTTTTCCAGGAGTGCTAGCCACCTTCAGCTATAGCCCCAAACCTGTTGTTATCACTGCAAAACTCAGCAATGACCAAGCGGCAGTGGAAGAACTGAAGCATTCTGCGTAGCTCCAGTCTCTCTTCCCCAAACCTCTCTTCCCAACTCTTCTGCTCCTTGCCCAATTACAGAGGTGAATTTGAAGACCACCTCTTTTTTTAAGCAGGACATCTTTCCCATCTCTGCCTGAGAAATTAGTAATCCTTGTGGTTTCTCTACCTCTGTTCTCACAATTATAAGTGCTGGGAGGTGAAATCTGTGAGTTCAACCTGAGCAGATTGAGATGAATACACAGGGTGGAAATAGAGAGAGAGCTGGTGCTTCCAGCCACAGATGCAGTCAGCTGCTTCTTGACTTCCAGTGATGTGGGGACCTCAGCAAACTGATAGCACCAAATAATTCAGTGGCATGCTCTTGGGTCAGCAAGATCCATTCTAAGGCAAGCAGAGGGGTAGACACGTCACACAGATAATGGAAAACTTTAATCCAGGTGAGGAGTCCTCTCTCCATTCCCCTTCTGCTTACTCATGCACCGTAATTTGCTTAGGCAATTACTGTGCAAATATAAACCAGTGCTGCAACATGTATGGCACCTGATATTTGTATTTATACAAAGACACATGACGCTAGGAAAAAAATAGAACTGCTTATTCTAATAGCATGTTATGCAACTTGCAAGAGCCTAAAAAGTGCAACGATAGGGTTTAAATTCCCTGTAAGAAACAGGACAAAGACACACGTTCTTGTTCTTCCCTGACCAATAATGGTGTGTGCTGGAATGCAACCAGATGCCATGCACCCTGCAAGCCCTGGCAGACCAGCAGAGTGGGTGAACTCAGACCCTTGGGTTTGCCACTGCAGATAGGTGCTTTCTGTTCCTCCAGAATGAACCGTTTGTGTACCTGATCTTCAGGAGAAATCCATGGTCCTGTGGACATTCCACCGTATTTCTGGCAAAGCAGGACTCCAGAAGGGTAACATCAAGTGATGGAGTGAGAAATGTGGTATAAAAATATTTCTGTATGGGGCAATAGGGTACGTACTTGTTTCTCATATACACCAAACAGGTCAATGTCATTTGTTAATTTTACTGCTGTGATTGCACAGCTAGGTGGATGTCAGTGATCTTCAGACTTGAAAGAAGGAGCATATAACTGTTTCTTAAATGAATATATGTGGGCAAGAAAGACAAAAGACACTGAGAAGACACTGAGACACTCTAGCACTGTAAGGTATGGAGCAACCTATGTGGCTTGATATCCACGTTGTTTCAATATCCAAAGGTGAAGTGGGCCTGGAATCTAGCGCAAACCGACCACCACTTGTTTATTAAATAGGAAATATTTTGATGACAATGGGTCATAGAAAGGATCCAAACTTCTAACACTAGCTTCTGCATCAGTTCAACACTAGGTTTATGCACAGTTTTTGCATCTTTTTTTATTTATTTTACCTTATTTTATTTATAAAATTCCCATTTCCTTACCAACAAATCTGGTGTTTAGGTGGAAGAAAAGGGGAATTAATCAGGCCTCCCTTCTTTGCTCCTGTCAGAAGAAAAAAAAAGTCAAAAGCCAAACCTTAGTAGAATAATTATATCTATTGTCCTTTGCATCTTCTCTCAGGACTCCCCATGACCCATCCTAAGTCAAGAACTTTTCTCTCTATCAAAAAAAAAAAACCTTCAAGAAGCTTTTCTGTGCATTAGGTATCATGAAACTGATTGATGGTTCACAAATGGAAATTATGTGGCGATTTAGACCAGATCTTGCTGTGTTGGTAAGCTGATACACTAAAACTGATTCTCTGTATGTTAATATGATTCAGACCAGAACACCTATATTTAAACAATGTATTTATTAAAAAGTATTCAGGCTGGGTCTCATATCATGCAGAGATAGGCAAAAAATTTTTTTCCCTCTTAAAACAGAGTATATTGGCTTTTCTAATTAATTTGCAATGTTGTTAGAAGATGGGGCTTACGACACGCAAGACAAACATACCTGATCCTAAATGGGTGCTACTGCTTAGTAGCATCAGTGCCTGCAGTGCAGGCAAAGCAGGGAGTACTGAAATTGGGAAGAATTTAAATTCTGTGATGATTTAACTTGTTTTTTTGTTTTTAACTACTGAAGAAACATTTTCCTCATCTATAGCACTAGTTTTATACTATATATATGCTTTTTCTGTGAGGACTGTTCTTCTAAAAATCTTTACCCAAAAGGAGAAGGAAGATACTTTCATTGCATATGGATAATTATCTTGTACCATTTTGCAGACCTTTTCATACCTAGAGACCAAAGCAAAGGTGAGAAGGCCAAGCTGGGGTACTGGCTACATCCCGCAGCCCTTACTCAAGCCAAACTCCAATCTACCATGTCACTATAGTGTTTGGTAGTATAACAAGACCTGTGGGTCAAAATCAAATTTGAACATCACAGACTACACAAATAAATACCAAAATGCCAGCTCCTACCCTATCCTGTAGGTGTTCTACATTTATGACATGGTGTAACAGCCTTTAGTGAAAGGAGAGTGAGGGGGGAAACTAAAGGGAAAACAACATAACAGGGTTTGCACAGCAGTCAAGAGCCTTCTCACCTGCTTAGCTGCTATCGGCTGGCACAGTTATGTAGTATCTGTTACAACTTCAGTCACTGTAGTTATAGGTTCAGCTACAATTCGTTTGCATTGCTTACAACATTCCAAGCCCTCAGCTGGCCCTGCCAGAAGCTGAATATTTTTCGCAACATGTTCAGTATATACATGCAATGTTTTTTTGAGCTTTTAACAAAGTTTGGATGAAGTAAGGCTGAAATTAAACCGTTCTGCACACTCCTTTTAAAAAATCCTTAGGATGGCTATGATACGCATCAGACTTGCTTGTTCATTTGATTAATGCCTTGATATCAGCGTGGCTCTGGGACTCATGCTGTCCTTGCTCCAGGCGCACGGACAGTTGTTTGGTTGGTTGCACAGCACCCGGCGTGCCGGGAGGAGTGCCGGGCAAGTGTCCGTGCCGAGGGGAGCATGTAACAGATGATGGGAAGGGAGCAGTGTTGGTTCCATCTCAATCAGCTGGGGTGTGAGATCCAGACTGTCTTTGCCTTCACTGGATGGCTTGCGCAAAGTCACACCACACTGAGCGTTTCTGTTCGTGCTCCTCTTTCCCGGCATGCTTGTTTTTCCACGGTGCTCACCCTACTGCAGGACCAGGGGAGGGCTACATTGCAGTCAACACTTTTCCATTGGAACTATGTTTGGCCTTTTTACACTTATTGGGCAAAGCCCTTGACTAGTGCTTGGGCTCTCCCCACTTCTTTCAGCTAAAACTGAACGGATTCTTTAAATGCTAATGCTGTGCTTTGGGTTTTCTAAGTTCTAAAACGGATACTAAGATGATGTTAAACTTGCCTTGCTGCTGTTCCTGAATGTACTGCTCTGTCCCATCACTGTTTGTCTGGCTTGAATAGCGAGAGGAGACCAGTTTCACTTGCACATTCTCACTGATGAGCCCATCATTATTCGTCTTTCCAGAACAGCAGTATTTTTTTCATCATTACAATTGTTAGATTCACCTCATTGTCCTTCTTTCACCCTTTCTACCATTAAAAATAACAATAAACCTGAAATGTGTCAATGAAGCACACTCCGTTCCTCCATTCTCTCGTCAGAGAACTGGGACGCTGTTTAGTCCATGATCTCAAAGTAATTGATTTGATGCATTTAATGATCTCCTGGTTTTATTAAATGTTTTTCTCCATTTTTCTTTTCGAAGTCACAGGTATTTTAGCATCTCTTGCCACACTTTTACATATTTACTGGGTCTTGAGACTGATGTTTTATTAATATGACAGATACTGATGAAATAGAAATGTGGAACTTGTGCATGGTATAGAACCAGAAGTGGTACACAAAACTAGCATAGAGATATTGTATATTTATGTAATGAATTTTTGTTTTGATTCTGATAACATCTTGTAAAAATCAGGGCTAATGTAGTTCTCATGAAATTTTCCACAAATTATCTTGAGGCAAGTATGGAGTAATTGGGTGTTGAAAAAATGTACTGTAGAAACAGCTCTAGACAAGTACAGTCTGTATTACTCAGGAAGTTCTAACATGTAAATACTTAAAGTGCATCTTTGAAATATAATGATACATAAATTCCTAGTCTAAGCATCATCAGCACAAGGACATTTATTGGCGTGGGTGGAAACATTCTGGAGATAGGGAGCTTGTTTCTTTTCCTCTTTGTTTTGTTAAAGCAAAATATAGCACTAAAAATGCAACAGGAATTGGTCTTGTCTTGGAGAATTCCAGGAAGTCCTCAGACTTGTCAATGGCCTGTCAATGTTTCTGTCTGGCAGGAAAACAACTTTGTGAAAAAAGCCAAAATGTCTTTTATTTCTATGTTGACACCAGATAATTCCTTTTCCAATTTAACCAGAAAATGTAAATCTGCGCTTTCCAATAAAAGGAGAAAAGAGAAGCGAGGTGATCCAGCAATGACAGCCTCTGCAGAAGCGCTGGTATTTCCAGGCACAGAGAGGGGAAAGCACATCAGCCTCACTGGGTCACGGGGGCTTTGGCCCCGGCACCCACCTGCGAGGCCAGTGCGGGCAGCCGGAGCATCTCTCCTGCAGCCCAGCCCAGACAGCTATTCATTATTTCTCTAAAGTGGAATATCTCTAGCAGGAAAGCAAGAAGGACAAAGTGTGGCTCTGTGGTCAGGACGCTGGCCGGGGAGGTGGGAAAACCCTTAGTTCCTACCCTGTTCCCAATGCATCTGACTGGTGCGGGGGCATCGTCTTCCTTCTCACCCTGCAAAATCCGCCCTGGCCCGGGGACACCGTTCGCATTTCTGTGGTGTTGCTGCTGTTGTCAAAACCGTAGCATTCCTGGGAAACATTCAGTTTAAACAACTGTTACTTTTAGATGGAAAAGGGCTTTCCCCACAAAGCGTGTCCACGTGTGGTGCTGAACACGTGCTCACTCCTGTGCACAACCCAGTCGTTTTGGAAGGACCGTTCGCAGTAGTCGTTATTCGTGAGACCCTCGCCCCGGCTTGCTACCCCATTAATTTAACTGGCGAAAATAGTAACACAAAACTGAAGGGGCTGTTATCAATTATTTGAGCCCTTCAAGCTGCCGCTCACTTAAAAATCAGACCCTACAAACCCAAAGCTACTATGGATATCAAGGTTGCTAACTAATCAAAAAAGCAGTTTTTAAAAAAATTTGGCATTTTGTCTTCAAACTTCTCAGAATTAGTAATGCTGACAACACGTCTGCCAGCTTTACAGGAAGAGGAAACTTCTAACACTTGCCTACGGACATTTTTATAGACATAAAAAGTGTTTACTTGGTTTCTTTTCTTTTAAATGAAATAGAAGCATACAACAAATGACTACCATAATTTATAATATCACTGTCTTTGTAACAATGCAAAGCAAAGCCTGCTGATGCCTTGACTGACCTGACAGAAGCATAGCCAGCTAGGAGAGGACTTCAAATGAAGAAAAAAAGGATTGGAGAGGTGTCCATTTCCATTAGATACCAGCTTGACAGGAGTCCTTTCTCCCACTGCAGCAGCACGAAGGCTGAGCGGAGCACCGCCGGTTGCAAGCCAGCCTGAAGCTGGGGGCTTTGCCCATGCAGGCTGACCTCCTGTCTCCTCTGCCAAGTACAGCACTGCTCCAGAAAGGTGCTCCTGGCGGGGGCAAGGAGCGGTGGCAGGCTAAAAGAGGCAATTTTGCCTACTTCAAGAACCTTTTTACAGAATTCCTTCATAATTACAGAAAATGCATTCTCGTTCAGTATTTACACTGTAATTGGATTTATCCAGGAAAATAATTTTGGATTTGGCTTGGCAAGGTTTGAACTGCAAAACAAGCTTTGCAACTATATTGAGCAAGTCAGCCTGCTATGAGAATGACAGCCTATTTTGCCACAGTGGGACTTTTTTGTTGGTAGACTCAAGTGCCAAAATAAGCAGAAATGATGCGCTTATTCTCTAGGGGCAAGTATAGACCAGTGTGTTTTCAATTCACCCTTTGAAGGCCTACCCACAAAATGATATAGGTGTAAGCCCTGTCAGAAGCTCCTCGCAGCTGAGAGGACAGCATGGGAACTCTCCACGCGTGGGTCCGTGGAGCGGACAGCCGCAGCTCACCTGCATGGGGAAGCTCAGTTTAGACACAGCATCCCTAGCTTGGCAACGTGGCTCCTTCGTTTACTGCCTTTTCAGAGGCTGACCAACGAGCCTGAATCCCCACAACCCCACAGCCTGCGATCCGCAGCCAAAACTGAAGTACGCCCAGAGCGGGGATGCTTCCTTGGGGCTCATGGGTGCTGCCCACCCCCACAGAAGACCCCCAACTGCTGCACGCTGCTCCCCTCCCCTGCGCCGGGGCCAGGGAATCGCTCTGGGAGCCATTTCACCCCTCTCCTAAGGGCTCTGTGCTTCTTCCTCCGCTACGTGCTGGGGAACGCACCCGTCCGCATCCGTGACGTGACGGGTCTGTTCCTGTGGTAGGAGGGTACGTGATACTCTCTCTTCTGACCACACTACAGTGGAAAGTTGGGGAGCTGGAGCCTGTGAGTGCCCCAATAGGAGGCAACAGGACCCACCACCACTAAAAAGAAAAATCAGATAACGCTGCTCTAACATAATAATAAGCCCTTTTGATGTGAGTGTTCACAGACAAGAAAAGGTCTTTGCCAAGGTCCCATCCTGAACCCCTTAATTAAAGGAGTAGTCCTGTTAATTTCATAAGATTACTTGCCTAAATACATTCCACTCCTGTGAAGAAAGTGTTGTATTATTTAGCCCTAAACAAATTAGGCTATGCTAAGCAGATTGACAGGTGAGGAGACCATTAAAAGATGAAAAGGGATTGCAGACTGCTTTCTTTTGAATGTTTGGTTATTCTTTACAAGGGTACAGAGTGGAAGACATTCGCACTTTGTTTTTACCAAACGTAATCTGACCCTCTCCTAACCTTCATTTTAGGAGGCTAAATAAGCCAATTGATGGAAATGTCTTGGATTTGCCACTTCCTCTCTGAGAGCGGCTGCTGTACGTCCCCGGGACACTCTGCCTCTGGAAGGCTTGTGTCCCCCGAGCACCCCGGGCTGCTCGCTTTCCCGGGTTCCTCCTGCAGTGCAGACACTTCCAAGATCATCTGGAAAGCTTCTCCCACTGAACCCGATAGCCTTCTGGGAGACATCCGTGCTGCTTCAGGCTAAGCTGTGTAAGCAACGGCTAGAAAACAAAACCTCCTTCAGAAGCGCTAGGTGCATTGGTGACAATGTAAAATAAAAATAGGAGAGGGAGCATGATAATTCCTATTTAAATCATGGTTGCAGTTCCTCATAACTTTCTGCCCAAAGGCACACTTAAAAATTAAGTTCAGGCAATATTTTCTGCTGCAGAATCAGCTGTAGGGCCTCAACGCTGGGGTAGAAATAGAGAAGTCAGCACTCAGCCCAATAGCAGAGTACCTCCACATGTCCCTATGAATTTGGCGTTTACTTCAGCTGAATGTTAAGTCTTTGAAAACTGGATTTATGTATGGTTCACTGATGAATGTTCATATAAGCATTTGCCAACACCTGCTAAAAGATCTGCACTCTGCTTTTTACCTTGTTTATCTGCACTCAGGTGTTTAGAGCTCTCAAGCCAGACAGGTCCTACATCCAGATATCTTTGCCAAAAATCATGCCTTAGAGAAAAAATGGTGTAATTTCCCTCCCCTTCCTGAAATTTTGTCTTTCAGTTCAGTAAAGAGGAGGGATGGTAGTACATTACCTTTCCTTTGCCATCACTGACTGCTCACAGGCTGTCACCTTCTACCAGAGTCCCGAGCTATCAGATTTTGAAAGTTGAAGTGTTTTTTGATGAAAGGGGATTTATAAATACATTTAATAGTTTATTCTAATTCACTGAGAAAGAGCGTATCAGATCACTCGTTTCAGTAAGGTATGAGCCTCAGAACCAACTTAGTCAATGATACAGGGTAAGAGTATAAGCTTTGGTTTCTAAAGAAGCTGACAAATCAAGTCTAAATTAATGGGAACAAAAGAAGTATTTACTTAATTTTTTTCTGCACAAAAACTTTCTGTAATTGCTGGGTCTTTCTTTGTTTCATGCACTTTCTCTGGTAGTGTATACTGTCAAAGATGTGATGGTAGAGAGTAAGAGGCTCTTCCACAGCATGTACTAGTGGTGCTTTTTTAGGTATACCAGGCATATAATTTACTGAATGTAGGGTTTTAGATTAAAATATAAAATTGTATATTTAAGGCAATATAAGCAAAAAGCCCTTCAACGTAACTAAAATACTCCTTTTTAATTATAGCTTTATTATCACAGGTTTATTAAAATAATTCTCGGCAAAATTAATTTTGTTCCAAGGAACAGAACACTGAACTTAAAGAAAAGTAATTCTGAATCATGTGCTAAGATAGCCAGTAGTAGTTAAATTTAATCAGTAAGCATTGCATCTAATGAGTCCAGTTGCAGAGCTACCTAATTAATGTATCCTTGTTATGGTGGAATTAGTCTGAATTAAATGCATACATACTACCAAGAAGGAACTAGCTATTTAATCAGCTCTGCTAAGATACCAGTTTTTTTAACCTATTACTACCTAAAGGTGCTACATAATGATGAAAATATATCTGTCATTAAGACCGGAACTTGATATCAAATATTGAGACATCTGTTTTACTAGAAGTATCCAAACAGCAGGTAATTTCTCTTAAACAATACAAGGTAAATTTTCTTTGGTATTGGTTTAACCTAACTCATTTTTTAAAAAACAAAACAAACAAAAGGATGGAACAAACACTTGAATGAGTAACTCTGACAAACTAATACCGACGAAATGTTACTAATTTAACATTGCTGAATTGGTTGAGTGGCAAAGCAGCTTGTAAACCACAGTGAGAGAAATAGGAAATTTAAAAATGCTGTAAGCTTTAAATAAAACATAAAAACATTTTGTGTGTATGTGTGTGTGTGCAGGACCATTACACATAAGTTGATGTTTGATATGTGGCATATAATTACAGGAAGTTTGTAGAAGGTGCCATGATACCTGTCAATTATCAGCAGGCAGAAAATGCAGATAACATACATAATTCATCAGCATACTGCCCTTTGTTGTTAAGCCGACTGATTTAGCTCCATAACATAACTGCTTATTCAAAACAACACATTTAAATTCAAATGAATACTGTTACCTCTTCAAAATGTGTTCAGTTGTTATACTGATTCAGATGTATAAATATGCATTGCTAAACATTAGCAGGGAAGACTACAACCACACAAATTTATATGTGCACACAAATCTGTTGTATTATGAGGAAGAAAAGAGGTGTTACAATATCAGTCAGACCTTATATTCTTGTGTGAGAGAATCTGTTAGCCAATTCTGACTTTTAACAGAAAACATTTAACAATTAAAATGATTTTAATGTTCTTAATATATTTGTTGTTTATCCTGCTATTCTCACACAAATTCTTTTAATAACTGCAAATATACTTTAAAATAGTGTAGAGGTCAATTCAGCTTGATTTCTCCTGCTATAGCCTTTAATTGTGCCTGTTTGAAGTCAGATGGATCTTAATGAAAAAGCCATCTATCTAGATAAGGGCTAGCAGTAAGTACTGATCAGATATTGTGTGGAGGATCTGCACGCTTTTTTCTGAGCAGGAGTGCCCTCACTTGAGATAAAAAATGTAAAAACCCAACATCTACCAAGATTAAAAAAGCCTAGTAGAAATATGGAAGTTCTGGAAATTATTAGTATCCATTGCTTGGGTAGGAAGAGGCAGAAAACAGTTCAATGTTTGGAGGGAGACAAATCTGAGATAGATACAATAGAAATTTTTGTACAGTACAAAAAATATAAAGGGGGAAATGAACTACTCTTATTTACTATTTCAGAACAGGAGAAGGAGAAGACATACTGTGAAATCAAAAGGATATCAAACAGAAAACTTTTCAAGGGAAATGCCTTCTACATAAAAGAAAGGATTTCTTAGTTGAAGTTCACTCCCACAATGTGAGTGGGAGCGAAAAGCTCTTTTGCATGAGTAGGATTTCTACAAAGTTTGAATTTTTATGAGCAGTGAGTGCATTCACACCCATATAGAAAGGAAGCTGTGAATGTTCTTATGGTGTATGAAGGTCCATGCTGCTGTACCAAAGCTGCTACTGTCTGACAGATGCATTTCCCTATGAGGAGGTTGTCTGCATTTGCCTGTACTGGGTCTGATTCTGGGTAGGTAGATGGATGTACTGTGGGCCTAGAGTACACTACATCCTGTGTTATTACTAAATAGGTATGAAACCCTTCCAAAAGGCAAATCCTTTTTATTCAGAAAATCATTTTCCTAGGAAGAATAACAAAATCTAGTAAATCAGGTGATGTGTGGCGACACATGACATGGAAGTGATCTGAGAAGGAGAAGAAAGGTAGAAAAATGAGCGAGGGATCTGTCCGCTCCTCCTGGGCTGCAGTTAACCAAAGACCCTCACTGGCAGCTTGGCTTTGGCCTGTAACCCTTTCCAAGTTTCTGTATTTCCATTGCTGGCCTGAATGAGGCCTTGAACAAGAATAAAATCTCTCACAGCTGAAGGGGAAATCCTACCAGTTCAGCTTAGTAAAACATTTTGGGTTAAGTTTTCAAAAGACTGTTGCTGGGAATAGCAAAACAAGAAGTAATTGATTACATCCCGGTTTATACAGTTTAGAAAAAGGCAGGAGAGGCTGCAAAACTAGCTTTGCGGGAAGAGCTCAGGCTGACTCCCTTCCCTGCCCCTGAAGATTCCCCCAGAGCCCAAGTACTTTCCTCCCCAGCTGCCAAGGTGTTTATCCTTGCTGTGTGGGGTCTGGAGTCAACTGATAACTCACTGGCTGGGGCATCCTTTGGCTAGACCCCAGGAGAAGTTGCAGGTACTGCATCTCATTTTATATTTTATCATCCAAACTTATCTCTACAATAAGATGATGTCTATTTGTTCTAGCAAATGCAAAATTGAATATCCATAATTAAGATCAGGTTTTTGATATGGTGCTTTAGTTAGCTGCAAATAAATTCAAATCAATGTGTCAGCATGTAAAACAATACAAAGTGTTGCCATATTTGTGTCCAACACATAACATACTCTAATTATCTATCCATATTAGCATCGCAAAAAGTAAGCAGCATATTTTGAAGCACATGCAGAATAAAGAATCATTTCTCGTAAGCAGGTAAAGCTGTACTCATACATATATGTGCTGCATAAACAAAGTATTTATTGTACTCACAAATTTTCTGTATACCCTAAATGTAAAAATGACTATACTACAGATATTTCCCCCAAGTACATATAAAATAGCGCCAAAGGGCAGAACATTACCAGACTAGTTCAACCACACCTCAGGCCTCCTGCAGGCTCACTGAGATGATGATCTCCATATATTTATTTGTCTTTGTTGCCCTTTCTCTCACCCTTGGTGATTACTTCACACACATGGCCACTACATGGGAACAAGGTGGCAGGAAGATGAAGAATGTAAGAGCTGGAAAGCATCTGGAGTTTGGGATGGGCAGAGGACGTTGTCCCTCTGTAGTAAGATGGAGTCACCCAAATATATGGACAGTGGTCAAACAGCAGTGAAGGTAAAGACACTGGGAGCCCAAGAAAAGGAAGGAAAAGAGAAGTTTGGGGAGGTCTTTGCTTAAGCTTTGCCACCAACCTACAGACAAGGACATTTTGGCAGCGCTTGATGGTATTTTATTTACCTAGGGTCAGCTGGATAATTTTTGTCATGATTCTGTTTGCACCTCCAAAAGCTTTCTGAAGGGCGAATGTCTTCCTTTCACGCGTACTATGCTTTGTTGGGTGATGCAGCTACAGCTATCGTCCAAGGCAACTAACCCACAATCCCCTAACAAGAAGTTCCACGACTGTAGTAGAACTTGACGCATATTGCCAAAATCTCTCTCCCAGTCTGGGACTGGAAACATCTAGTTTCATTAGATTGGTGGTTAATAACTCATTCTTGTTCAAACATTCTGAAGAAAATTTGACAATGGAGGAAAAAGCAAAAATACTTCCCCTGCTCTCCCCCCAGCACCACCACCATAATTGGAGGGTTTAGATCTTAGTACTAGCTAAAGTATGTAGTAGGGTACTAAACTAAGGGGATGATGCAGAGGAAACACAAAACAACCAGCCCTAGAGATGTAAAAGATGACCTTTGTGTACCAGGAAAAACAGTTCATCTCCTAAAATCCAGCAGTCTGTCATTTATCAGCGCTTCTACTCACGCATACCAGGAAAATTTACTTTTAGGTCTAGATGAATGTAGAGTCTTTGCAAGATGTAAAGACAGCCAGACCCCTTATTTCCAAGGAACAAGCTGGAATAAAAGTTTATTCTTTTTCTTGCTGACCTATTAAGGATGGGTTTTGAGCATGGACAGAAACTTCTGTCATTCACTAAAAGTGTCCCCACTGGGTAGAAGTCATGGAGTATGCCTGAGCCACGACTGAATGTGATTTATAGAAAAGGTGATGTTTATAGCTACACCCTATTGTTACTAAAAAAAAGGGCACAATTGTACATAAATTTTAAAGTGATGGGGGAAATTTGATACTTTATGGCATAAATAGTTCTTTACATGCAAAATTGCATAATGTACTCTAGTCATATAAAAATGATGATTTATACTGTGTGGAGAGTTAAATTGAACTGCAAATAAAGAAGACATTTTCTGCAAACATATAGTGATAGGCACTTTATTTACACTATCACATTATGGAATAGGTCAGAGACTATGTTTTCTATGAAACACTTTACAAATTCTTGATATAAATATTCTTGATATAAATAGTTGATGTCCATGCAATCCCATATTATTCACAATTTCAAATCAACCAAACATCAAGTAATGTTCATATGGCTTAAAGATGAACATAGAAATAAAAACTAAACCACATTAAAGTGGCAAACCTAAGTAACTGCTCTAAAATATTGCATATGTAGAATACATGTAATGTTCATGGTCAGTATAAAGATATGTCTAGCTTCTAGCAGAGCCAAACTCAGAGGCTTTGCCAAGGGAGTGTTGGCTTTTGAGTCTCACAGCAAAGTTGCCATCAAGGACTACAGCAGTCTCTGTTCAACTTTCATTTTTCATAAAATACAGGACACAATCCCAATTACTCAGATGCAGGACAAAGGACTTTAATTCTCCAGTATGCAGTGGTGTGCTGGCAGCTGGGTAACAGGTATTAAGATAACTAGACTCAGACACATACCAGGCACTTATCATTTTTCAGATTAGTTAAAGTAGCAGCTGCTTTTTATTACTGAGTTTTTGATGCAGAACCTCAGATGGCATAAATTATCAAATCCATTGAAGTTGACTGGAACTACGATAATTTACACCAGATGAGAATCTAAGCTATCATAGCAGATACAGACCCACTACAGGAATCTTAAATGAGAAATGCTGCGTAGTGGATATAACAAAAAGTTTGGAAAATCATTTGATCTGATTGTGTCAGTCAGCCCATATGTTAAAAGCAAGGTGTGATAGTCTGGGGAATGCTTGCCAGTTTGTGGATATGATTTCATTGCAATTTAAAGTGCAGATTGCACTCACCATTTTGTAGCAGAAACAAGATTGTATCTATGGAGCTGAAACAGCCTTCAAGAGTACCTCAGCCAGGAATACTTTCAGCCTGGAAGAGTAATTAGATTGCTGCTCCAAACAACTGACAGTTAACCACAGCATTTTGACATAAGCCTGGTGTGTATCCCAGGAAAATCTCATCAGAAGTCTGAAGACTTGGGCTCTTTCAGAAAAGAAACCCCCTTCAATGCAAAGACAGAAAGCAAAACCTTCTCCATCCTCCTTTTCCCACAGCCACAGATCAAAATTTGTTTCTTCAGATGCCCATGAGAAAGGGGGAAATGATGGTCAAGTGTAGCTGTGCGTAGACTAGCAAATGCTGTGCTGCTTTGCAAGGTCTCTCCTTGCGACTTTGCTGCAACACAATCAATAGCATCTGAGACACAAGACTCCCGTTAGGAGAAGGCAAAAATCAGCTGTGGAGGTGTGAGGTACTAAGCCATCGTCTCATGACAGTTGTACTTTGGAGCCTCCTGTCTCAGTGAGAATTGCCAGGCAGAGTCTTTAACATAGAGGGTACACACAAAGATGAAAAGTTAAAGATGATTCTTAAAAGCACTCAATCCAAAACTGGAGTTCCCAAGGTACGGAAACAGGACCACCCACCCAAGAGGTTCAGGCATATGACATAAGGCCTACCCAGAAATTTGATGCTTTGCTTGCCTGCAGATTTCTGAGTAGTTTAAGTATAGTTGGACAGCTATCTGATGCAAAGATGGACGAGGAAGGAGAGACACATCACATGTACTTCTCAATGACTGGCAACCAGTGAAACTACAAAGAACATGCAAGGCTGTCTGATGAGAATGTAAAAGAGGAAAACTACCCCTAAAAGAGAGTAACAAATCTCCTCAGTAGTAAAATACTGTTTGGGAGCTTCGTGAGAAACTGGCTTCATCTGAATAGAGGCTAAGCCCTGGAGCTACTGATATCAAGGGCAGCAATTAGTGCAGCTCTGTCCTGGCCAGTGCTACAATGGCGAGGTGATCAGCGCTACCTACTGCTTCCATGACACTACTGTGGCTCTTTCTTCTCCTGATTTCTTGAGATTATGCAATTTATTAGCTTCTTCAGCATGGGACAGGAAAACACAGGGTCCTTTGTGATGCTTTTTTTTTTAAACACATCCCTTCCTTACCAGTATCAAAGTAATTAAAGAAGTTGGGATACTTGTGTAGGATACTGTCATGGTTTAACCCCAGCCAGCAACTAAGCACCACACAGCTGCTCTATCACTACCCCTGCCTTGGCCAGATAGGGGAGAGAAAACATAACAAAAGGCATGTGGGTCGAGATAAGGACAGGGAGAGCACTCAACCAATTACCGTCATGGACAAAACAGACTCGACTTGGGGAAAATTAACTTAATTTATTGCCAATCAAACCAAAGTAGGGTAATGAGAAATAAACCCAAATCTTAAAACACCTTCCGCCCACCCCCC
>JANXJC010000078.1:61683054-61696337 GCA_027564655.1 Leptodon cayanensis | reverse complement strand
GCGTGGGGTCCTCCCCAGGCTGCAGGTGGATATCTGCTCCACCGTGGACCTCCCTGGGCTGCAGGGGGACAGCCTGCTTCACCATGGTCTTCCTCACGGGCTGCAGGGGAATCTCTGCTCCGGTGCCTGGAGCATCTCCTCCCCCTCCTTCTTCACCGACCTGGGTGTCTGCAGGGCTGTTTCTCTTACATGTTCTCACTCCTCTCTCCAGCTGCAGTTTCTGTGCCTGCCACAACTTTTTTCCCCTTCTAAAATATTTTATCCCAGAGGCACTGCCACTGTCCCTGATGGGCTCGGCCTTGGCCAGCGGTGGGTCTGTCTTGGAGCCGGCTGGTATTGGCTCTGTCAGACATGGGGGAAGCTTCCAGCAGCTTCTCACAGAAGCCACCACTGTACTCCACCCCTGCTACCAAAACCTTGCCACGCAAACCCAATACAGATACTGAGGCCAACTTTGCACCAAAAGCCTGTTAAGAAGGATTGCTATCAGGTATAAGGTTTCAGCTTGGAGGGAGCTTACCAGAAAAATTCAGATGATCATTCATAAAGAAAAATGAGTGGCAACAGAGACACAAATATCCAATTCTTGTTAGGGACTACTTGGAATGCTGATCTCATTGAAACATGCTTTCCAACTTATTTTAAATTTCTTACGTAATTATACTCTGTTTTCAAGTTCTTGTCACTGCACAGTGGTGCCTTTTGTATAAGTTCACATTCAGGTCGAGTTCAGAGAGGCTTCATAGCCATCAGAGACAAGACATTGTCCTTCTGCCAGTGTGGTTTTGCCCCAAGCTGCAAGAAGGCTGAAGTAGCCCTTGTAAGGGCTATTTGCATTTTTATTACTTGCAGAAAGGAAGTTTTCAGCCAAGCAAAGATATAATTTTAGTTTTCTATGCACAAAGAGGGAACTGGTTTGCTGTAAATAATGATAAGCTAATGTTACTAATTACTTCTGCACTTTTTATTTGAAGGACTAAATATCACTTCACAAACAAGAGCCCAAACACAAGTTGCAAGTTTTGGACAAGCTAAAAAACCAAATGTCACTATGGACATACCCTTGGTGCATTTAAAATCACACATGCATACAAGAGTTAATACATAAGCTAAGTCTTAATCCAAAACAGTATTCCACCTTCTGTACATGACCACAAGCTTATATAGTGGCACAGAATCACCAGATACACTGTTAATTCACAAGACTGTTGCGCAGAAACTGGAATACACATGAAAAAAGGAGTGCTAAAATTCCATGTGTGGCTGGCTGTCCTCCGTGTACATCTTTAGAACATGCTTTTATGCAGTCAGGATCCCTTGCCACACTATACCATTTACAGATGATTATGACCTTTCTTAAACTGCTGCAGCTGCACTGAAGTTCCAGTACAAATGTTAGCATCCATAGGCAAAAAACTGGATCATGACATAAGCCCATAGCAGAGTTCAAGGAATAACCAAAACCACCTTGGTTCCTATCAAAGATAAGGCTAGAACATCCACTGTGACCATCTGGGCTGATCTGTTCTGTCATAGAAGTCCCTGAGATTTCCTGAACTACTGCTGAGTTCAGCTAGAATACATCTTTTAAGAAGGTCATCTCTTGAGGTTAAAACTACTAGAGATGGAAAACCCATTATAATTTTCATTAAAATCTTCCAGTGGTTAACTGCTCATTATTTAGGGAAAATTGTACCACTCCGTCAGTTCTAGTCTGATTTTGTTCAGCTTCAACATGCAGCAATCGGATCCTGTTATGTCTTTGTCAGCTAGATGGAAAAGCCAGGTATTAAGTTTCTATTTCATTGCAGATACTTTTGGACTGCAGTCCATACACTTTTCTGTTTGATAAACCAAACAGAAAAACTTCCTTGTATTACGCCACATGAATCAATTATTTTTCTGGTTCTTCTCTAAACCTTTTCTGTCTACCAGCAGCCTTCTTGAATCCTAAACTGGACAAAGCAAATTCCAACAAATATTGCTTCAGTGCCAAATGTATAACTAGTATTGTCTTTGTAGTCCCTAGAGATTTCTCTTTGTATAGCCAAGAATTACATGAGGCGTTTTGACCAAAGTACCATATTTGAGAGTTCATTCACTGTTACCTTCCTTGACAAATCTCTCTGCACCTCTTCATTCCTCCTCCAAATCCCCAAATAAAAACTCATTAACAGAAGAAAAATTCCAACCAGCATTTTCAGTTCTTCTTAGGTCCAGCAAAACACAAATTTCTAAAGATAAAAAAGGCAACAGCAGCATTAGCTTTGCCATAATGTGACTAATGATTAGACTATGAGAATTATCTGCAGACACGGTCTTATTCCGTTATTTGCTAGAGCTGTACCAATACATCTGAGAAGGCTATGCAAGGCAGAGAAAGGGTAACAGAAGTAGTGACACATCTATGGTATAAGACATATTTAAAAAAGATTGTCTCAAGGTTCAAAAATAGAGTCAATCAATAACATGGGGATATTTTAGCATTACTCTGAAATGCCAAAATAAAAGTTGTATAAGCATTTAACATAACTGAATATTTTAGAGATGATCAGAGCCATGATACACATGCAAACCAAGGAAAACAAATTGGAGGGTTAGACTCCCCTAAAAAAAAATGCTGTGTTTGCTAGGGAATTTTATTTTGAGAACACCTTGCTCAGCTAACCTTCAACGGATCCAAATTTGGGTGTCTTCTCTGTTCTTGAGCTCTGGTATTTGGTGAGCAGACCAAATAAATGTACAGGTAAAAAGGACAGTCTGCTTTCACTGTTCACAGTTACCCACAAAACACATGTCTGCTTGCCCCCAAGTTACTAAAAAGTCACCTGGACTTCATTAATGACTTACCTTTGTTGCTTATTACATCCCCAATCTTTTGGGTCATCTATGAGTATCATTAATAATTTTGTACAATGTTTGATGCAATTTAAAACAAACTTTAAATAACATATGGCCAAAAGCAATTCCTAAAATAACCCTAATACGAATATACTTGCTCAGTGAGAATCCTCCATTTACTATTTTGTTTTTGACAGTCAATTAACCAGTATTCTGTTAATTAACACATCATATTGATCAAATCAGCATGACATATAAAAAGTGTCATGCAGTGGTAAGTCAAAATGTTTGGAAGAAGTCTAAGTGTTACATAAACAGTATTGTTATGTAAACAGTGCATTTTTTATCAAGTGTGTTGTTTAATAAAACTGTGGTCAGATCTGTTTTTCATATACTCATATTGACCAACATTAGTTCTACTGATTTCCTTTAATAGCTTACATATCAGTTATACTTTTTTTGCCTACATGGATGCTAGCCAATAATCATCTGGATTGGCCTCTTTACCCTCTTTACTGCCAGTACTTTTAACTTCGTCAGATCCTCTGGATTGTCTTTCCCAGTTTCAAATTTATTGAAAACAAACAGTAGCAATACATATAGGTGCTTGGTCAGTTTGAACATAAACACTGAATTAAAGTTACCTGAATGTGTTACTTTAAACCTAGTTTTGATGGCTAACACAGTCATGAGTTGCTGCTGGAATAGGATGTGTTTTCTCACCTTGCAAAGTGATAGAAGTTTGGGGTTTACCTGTATGCTTCAAACAGAGAAAAAATATTTAATTATTCAGTCTTTTGTGTTTTACTAGCAACATTTCCATCATTTCTATAGATCCATATGATTCTTAGGACTAACCTAACCCTCCCTAAAACGTACCACCTCTAGCCATGAGGGCAGCAAGGGACATGAATGATGCTGTGTTCTTTGCAGATGTAATTGCCATTTACAGCACTGACTCACAGGAAGTAGTAACTCTACATAAAATATTCCATCAGACTGGCTGATGTGTTATCCCAAGATGGTGTGTTGAGGCAATAAAGAGCAGTCACTGTTCTGAGCATCTGTTGAAAGGGCAGAGTCAGCTTAAAATCTAGCCAACTTTCAAAAGTTAGTTAAAAGCAGTTCTGTATTTTCCTACACATCTCCTAAACGACTTGTGAAGCTTATTTACAGAAACATGTCTTTCCTGCTATGTGGCAGATGCACACAAAAGAAGAGACTGACTTAAATAAAAACAGTGAAGTTAACCACAGATAAAAGTGCAGGCAGAGTAACCAGGGAATTATTTTTGTTCAGCATCACTTGCAACAGCTGATATGACTCAATGAGAAAGGTGTAGTTATGCTGACTCTGCTCCTTTCAGAAAGAAGTGACCTGTGGAAAGACATGAAGAAGCAAGCTGTAATTCAATCCACCTTCATTCTGCCAGAGCACAACTTCCCATATAAGAGATTTCTGCAAGAACATCACAACGTGCAGCAACAAAAAATATTTATTAGACTAAGTGTCAACAATTTATACCTGGGACAGCAGTGGACTAACTCAGATCTAGAATATCCTTTTATACTCCCCTCTTTACTCCCATTCATCCTATACCCTTTTTCTTTATATGCAGACAATAGAACCTTCATCTTGTCTAGGAATTGTCATTTTTTTTTTTTTCCAAGTAAACTTGGAAAAAAGATTTTAACTATCTTTGCACTACAGTTGAGCATAAAAGGCTTCTAGTATTTGTATACTTCACACAAAATTATGGTTGTTATGGGGTAGTCAGAATCACCACCAGCTATTAGTATCTATACCATTATGCTTTCACTCATCAAGGTAAGATCTATACAAATGATACCACATACACTCTTGCTGAGATCAGCATGAGCCAAAGTAGTAAATTTTGCATAATTTTCACTCTGCAGATGCTGAAGTGTATTCTCATCTGGACTGTAGTCTGCAACATTATTTTTCAGTTCTCAAGCTACTTTCAAACAGTTGTCTTCTGAATGCTAATTTCAGTCTTGTGTTGGCAGATCCATACAGCGCATGTCATGAATGTTGCCATGGTTATACTTTCCATTTAGTAAACAGTATGAAATAAACCCACAGTCAATGGCAATAATGCAACTTAGACCAATCCCCAGGTACTCTTAAAGTGGTTCCTCTTCATTTACACTTCTTAAAATCTGAGTAAGCAGAGATTGCAGTTTAATTTCCAAGTTGCTGGTATAGGGGGCACCATCCCTGTTAAGAAGTGCTCAAACTTAGCAAGCAATTTTTCACTCCTAGGACCATCACTGCAGACAAGGCAAGAGGTTCTGAGCAAAGGGAAAAAGTTGCCTTCTTCCCCTTAGCAGATGTGATGACTGCGACTCATGAGTACCAGATGAAGGTTGTCACCACAGCATCAATTACTGGGAGAGGAAACTGCAACTTTTGCGAGGCCCAGAGCTATTTTAGGAGGATTTCCCCGACACTAGAATCAGTCCAGGGTGGATCCAATTTCCCTGGCAGTAAATGCCATTTAGAGGGTGGAGTTGGCGAGGGACTGGGTTTATACATTCATCCTTCAAATCTTACTCGCATTAGTTTTGCCCTTCTCTTCCTCAGTTCTTCCACTCCTAACTCATACCCTAGTGATTTCTTATTTTCTTTTTAAAGAAAAGATCTCTAGTTTTACTAGTGCACTTCAAAAGCAGCCATTCAACGGCAGCCAGCAAATTTTGTTTTAAAAAACAAAAATCAAAGCCTTTATGTTTGCAGAGATAAATTGAAAGGTCAGAGTAGGGTGCAAACCAGCTCAGTACTGGCTGTCCAAGCGTGCGTATGGAGAGCTTTGGTGCCTGCATTGCTGCCCTGAGCACAGTGAAAACTGTGCTCAGGCTTTGCTGCTGCTGCTGCTCGGAACCACTGAAACCACAGAAGAACAAGGTGATTTTTGTGCTGTCTGTAACAAAGCTCTGAGAAGCACATATTAAAATTACTAACTAGGAAACAGTTCTGAGTTAGGGTACTGGAGAGATTCTTCCATCTTCTCAGACTGGGGGAGCAATAACATAGCATCGGATCTTCACTACAACCAGATGAATTCAGAGGCTCCACAGAGACCTGTCCCTGCCCAGAGGCTCCATTTTTTGGAATCACTAAAAAATGTATTTTACGTGAACATACCAGAATAGATTTCTACCCCTCCTGCTTGTGGATCACAACATCCATAGGATGACTGATGGTGACATCTGCCTAAGTTCACAGTCACAGTATCTGACACAGTATCTCCTGGACCGTTTGAATCACACCACACACAGTGCCTCTATCTATTCCCTGTGAAGGACCCCAACACAGCCCCGCAGAGGACAGTGTCTAGCAATAAGACAGCTGTCCCTTAGGTCCTGCCTAATTTATTGAAGCAAAGAAGCATGGATACGTATTAAGTATCAAGGGGTCCCTTCCTTTTCAGTAGTAAAACTGCCAAATTCTTGCAACTCCTAATACCCTCCTGGAAGAGGCTCAAAGCACTAGCTTTCCGGAAACATAAGAGTATTTTGTGCCACTATTATTCCAAGTGGTGAAGCACAGCAGAGGAATATCTCTCAGCATATCTTAATCCCTGGAGCACAAAAGAGGAAAAAGAAGAATGCTACCCCTTTCTATTTAGAACTTCAAAAGTTAGATGTTGTTATTCAGAGCAGCTTGAAAATTTAGATGTTGTTTAGTGACAGACCAGTAGAAAAAAAAATCCTAAACCCCTGTTCCAAGAAAGGGATTTCAGTGAAACTTGGGAGGCTACTGAAATACAAGGAAAGTACTGGTTTCTCTGACAAAACTTTACTGCAGAGCTCTAACCACAGCTTATCTCTATCTTCTGAATTTGATTACAAGGCTTAGCTTGAGATATTAGCTTTGGTACAATTTCCAAGACTGCAGGACAGGAAGAATAGGAAGAAGGAAGGCAAGTGGATGGAAAGTTTACGGGGCATTAGTCGGGACAGAGCAGTACAGTGTACAATGAAATGGCAGCACCAAAGCATGGTCAAATGAAATTAGTTAACAGTTGGGGTATAAAAGGTGAAAGTATATCAACATCACCCAAGATATATGTCAGTAAACTGTGTTTAACTTTGGAAGCTGACTGCTCCGAACAGATGCAGTATTCCATGGCTCAGTCACTTGGTGTTGCAGGAATAACTTGGTAAAACAAGTACGTATCAGTCTAATCAGTATGTGGGCTACAAAATTTCAAATGCTTTCTAAAGCCTTGGGACAAATGCCCAAGTTTTACTTAGTTAAACCCAACCCGCAAAAGTACTTAAGTGGCACTTTGCTCAAGGATGCAGCTGACACCAAATACTGCTATACAGATACAAACAGATGAAAACTCGGGGGCGGGAGGAAGTGAAACCAACTCCTCAAAATATTATACCCTCGCACTGGGTCTTTATTAATTATTCCTCAGTGCATAGTTGTCTTTGACCAAATGAGGCTTAACCAGATAGCACAACATACACAAAAATCTCTGTCTCTCCTCTGAATTATAGAGACGCCCCCGTATTTAGAGCACTACGTTGTAAGTTTGTCTCTGATACAACCCAAGAAAAGAGTCATCTGTAAATCCTGACAGGGTGTTTCAGTCCCAGCAAAGCTAGAGGCCGGTTTGCAATATTGTTCAAATACATGTAAACTAAGACTTGAAGTACCGGTAGGAATCAAATTTTAAATAGGCTGTTAAGAAAAAAAATCTTAAAGTCCAGTTCAGTTTCCCCAGCTTGCTAAATGCAATCACTGGTGACCAAGTTAGGGGAAGCAGAGATTGTACCCAAGCTTTTTAAAAGAATGCCAGTTGTTTAAAAAGGAACCATTTAAGTGTCGCTTAGCTATCTCTGCCTTTTATCTACCTCCATACCTCCTGTGGATCCTCAGTTATACTTTATAAAGGCAGAGAATTTTGCAGAAGACCTGCAAGTACCCTAAGTAATGGCTAGCCAGTTAGCTATACTTTCCTCTTCCTTGCACTGCTGTTTTGGTGGAGACAAGAAGGCACCAGCACAGCAAGGGTGTGCACACTGATATGCACCACATCTCCACAGCGTGTAGTCAGGAGCTTCAGTTTTTGGTATATTTAAGCTGTTCCCTTGTAAGTACAGCTTTCTTGCCATCACAAATGAATCTGGACTCAGGCTTCTTGAAACGGGGGAAAGAAGGGGTTTTTTGTTTTGTTTTGTTTTGTTTTCTTTAAAGCTATTCTACCAGCACTTAGCATCCTGGAAAATGCACTTCTGAGAATCGTAGTATATGTTGTTTCTCTTTCTTTGTCACAGGTGAAAATCTAGGTAAGCAATGGCTTTTGTTCCTGACATTAGTGGATTGAGGTTTGCACACCCTTCTTCACGCAGAGTTTCTGCCCAAGAATTATAATGTTGCCTGCCACAGCAATGTAATTATTTGGTCTAATGCAAGGAAGTCTAAAGTAAGGCGCAGTTTAAAGGGAGGAAGCCCAAGAAGATAAAAAGGAGGTTTGTTAGTGTAGGATGCTTATCCACAAGAAGGCAATCCAATAATATTTCCTTTTAGACCACCAGTCCACTTCACTTTCTGTACATTATACGTGCTGAGGTGTTCCTACACATGCTGGTAAACAGGTGCCTTTTGCACCTGATTAACTTCTGAACTGGCCTATCACATTTTTGGTGGAGGATGTCTGACCAGAATAGGATAAAGCTTTCAGGAATCTTTTTTTTTTTTAAACCACTTTACCACAATTAAGTGTATGTATTTGCAGTAAAGCCAGAGAATACCTATAAGAAAGTTATTTTAAAACCTGAAGTTTTAATCAAATTTGCTTTTATTTCAGTATTAGAAAATATAGTCATTTAAAAAGAAAGTTTAAAAAAGCCTGTGAGAGGAATAACATTCGTTTTGCTCTGAGTGTTCATGAATTCTGCAGCTCGGATCTACAGAAGGTCACAACAAACCCAGAGGGATGTTAAATCTAAAGTCCCCTCAGTGACAGGATTTTCTGCTTTTGACTTTTTGCAAATGGTAACTGAATAAGTTAAAACTCTGAAGAAAGGTGACACACTCTTATTCCTCTATTTCAAGGCTTTGAAATTCTGAACCCTCTAAATCAGTTCAACATGTTTAATTTTAAGAAGTCATTTGCACATTATCATTTTACTTGTAACAGCGATGCTTTTATCCCTGGTAACTTAGTAGTGAGCTAAACTGTCCCAACAGATACCTCAACACAACGCTCCTTATAAGGAAGAAATAATTCATTCCCAGGGTCTATTCTCAATAAACTTTAACTGAATGTGCTCATTCCTTGAGGAAATACAGAGCAGCATTAATTCACACAGCTCTGGGAGTATGGCACACACAATGCCCTTCCCTTCAGTCTATCTCAGAATGACTTCATACTTCAAATATCAAGCCACAAAAAGGGAGAGGACACAGAAATGAATGTCAAGAGGATTTAGCTCAAATTAAGATGTTTGTATCTTTTCATTATTCTAGAATACTGGTAAAGCATGCTTAGTACTTTAAGTACATTTTCCTAAATACTTTTAGATTCTAGCCTCTGACTCCAGTTTTGGAATCATCGTGGAATTCAATTAGAATAAAAAGCTGCACCTTGAAAGGGCTCATTCAGTGCTGCCGGTTTATTTTCACTTTAATAGACAGACTCTAAAGAGCTGGCAATATTTATCCTAGAGTATTTCATTTAAAAGGCTAGTAAAAGGCAAATGTTCTTTTTTTAACTCCTTAAATTAAAAATAGTTTCTGAACATAATGAAAGAAACTACGTTAAGAAAACATTGTAAAACCAAAGATACTGACCAACTACACTGTTTTCTTCACTGACCAATCTTAAAATGGTGACTTCATCGACACTCATGACTAATGTCTGTTTTTCCTGTATTTGAATTTCCAGAGTCACTACACTGCACAGTGCAGGGATATTCACTACCTTTGCCTACAGCAGTGTTTTTCAAGCTTTCAAATGATAAACGTTAGAGTACATTTGGTATCTGTAAAACCTATAGCTTTTTTATAAGAACTGAAGTACCTACCTATCTAAGAACGCTTAAAGAAACACAATAAAAAAGATGTGGTTTAGCATTGTAAATTCAGCTATTCCAGCAGACCCATCCATCTTTCTTGTATTTGATTATTTTAGTGCTGTCACCTCAAGTAATTTTTCTTGTTTTTTTTTTTTTTTTTTTTCCTTAAAATCTGGCTCTGAGACTGCCCTAGCCTCCCTTTCTGAGTTTCCTCCTCTTTATCTCTGACCCATTACCCTCCCAGCATTTAGAAATATTTTATGCAGCACATGAATCCAGATTCTTGTTCAGCTTCAATGCAGGAATGTTGAGTGTCATCTTTCCAGATAAGTTTTAACCACCAGGGTGACTTGTGTTGGCCAGCATTAGGTTGCCTGCCACCCATTTTTCTACATTTAGACCATTATTTCCTTCATAGAAAGACAACTGTGCAGCTGTATGTGATCTTTCTTTTAAATTAACACAACTGGTAGAATGCTCAAGCCCTGTATGTTTTACTGGAATGAGCAAAAATGACTGCAAGTGGCAGTGAAAGCTGTGAAAGACTATTAAGAAGAAATTTCACCGAGTGGTGGGCAAGCTCATAGAATAGCATTTGATTACATGCAGGAAGTTAACCAAGTTAAGGTTGCTCTTTTCCAGCCATTCTTTCCATCCTGCGTAGCTCTGGAATACAGACCTCCCAAAACCGTGAGGCAGAAAAAGAGGAAATGACTGCCCAGCTCAGCGAGGTCTTTCCACAAGAAGAACACCCACTGAAAGAAAAGCTAACTAGAGGTTAAACCACAGTTCAGGTATGGCTTTAACACACATTAATTTCTTCCCTGGAGTTAACACATCTTCCCACTTGCTTTCAGAAGGTGAAAGGAACTCAAGGGGCAAAACTGGCAGGACAAAGGAACTTCAGCCTCAGATGATAATTTTGAAGCCATTATGGTGCTACACCAGTGCAGAGGGAGCCCAAGGAGAAGCATACCTGGTGCTTATGGCAGAATGTCAAGAGCACAGATGCCATTACCTCTTCATGTGCTCCCTAGCCCAGAAATAAAAAAGCTTCACCAGCATCCTGTGTAGCTATTAATATTCATGGACTTAATGGCAAGTAGCTATTCCCGCTGAGTGGTAGACGGATGAAAGAGGTGCATCTATGGGCTCTTCCACTTGCTTTTCTCTGGGATTTCTTAAGTGAATGTAGTAATTTCTGCCCAGATCTGAAAAGACAGAAGAACGACCAAGTTGAGATAACTGACAGATGGACTACTTCTGCTTATTACAGATGTTTTGTTGCTCACTGGCATTCCTCTCACTCTTCTTATTTCTCAATTTTTACTGTATGGCTTCTTTACTATGAAGGGAAGAAATCTTCCAGTGGCATTAGTGTGTTATTTTTATTGCAGCAGGTGGCTAAGACCTGGTAAAGAACAGCCATTACTCAATTTAGAAAAGCATTTTTACTGACTTGGTAGACACTTGTTTAAAACAGAAATAGCGCTAGAACAACAGAGGAGAAAAATTGCTTCGAGATGTGAACAGTTATTAAGAAAGAGTAAGTCGTAGGGCAAAAATTAAATATAATTTTCCTCTGCTTTCATACACACCCAATCATGAAGTTTTCTTACCTTCTATGTATTCTGTTTCTCTGCTTTCAGAAATACCAAAATCAATACCATATTAATAGTAAAAGAATGTACTACCTTCTCTGGCCTGTAGCATTCAGGCTCCCTAACACCTCGAAAACTGAGTTGGAGTTAAGTTTATAAATCCAGTAGATCGCTTGTAAAATGCATGCCTAAAATGAGGAAGAAACCAATTAATATCCCAGCAAGATATGAGTGGACTTTTGAAACTGTCGCCTCAAGAGTTAACTCTTTTGTGCGGTCTATACTCAGAAACACAAGCATCAGTTTAAACTCATTTCTTACCCTGAAGGTAGCTCTCACGATCCCGAAGAAAAAGCAACTTGTAGTATATACAAAAAGTAAACTATGCAGAACATAGTTCAGGCCCTGTCTGTAGTCTGCAGTTTAAACTCCTTGGTTAAAAAACATCAGTCATTGTCTTAGCATGAGCAACTGACAGCAGAAAAGGCAAAAAAAAGTTCTATATCCAGACATAAAAAAATTCTCTAACTGTGAAATTTCAAATCAGCGCTACCATCTAAGAGCTTACAAGCGTATAAAAATGCCAATACTTACATATTCTAAATCAACTTCAGGTCTCTGCTGATCTTTCTTTAAAAATCAAAGTCAGCAAGTCTAATACGGTTCATTCAATTTCCCATCCATTTTTAATGGAAAATGCAGTTTCAGCAAAGCGCTTCAATCCCCTCTTCAGAAAATAAGCTATTGTTCCAGCCAGGGGTTTTGGTGGAAACAAAAAGCAGATGTCAAGTTACAAGTCAACTCGACGTGATTTGTACTTCTCAGATCTTAACGCCTGGCACACTTGACATTTTTTGGCTGCCTTCCCCGACGGAGCCACCTCCCGCCTGCGCACCTCCCAGCTGGAGACTTGCATTGCATCATGGAAAATGTAGTCCGGCCGGGGAAACCAGGCTACGCGAATGAAGCCACCAGGCACTCGAATTACGGCTTCTGCGTTACGGGCTGGCAAGTGCTGTTCGGTGTTAAATCCAAGCCAGATGAATAAGTACCGTTTTCAACTGCGAGTCGCCAAAAATGCCACTTTCAAGCTAAAGTTCCAAAATACTTAATTAATAAAAAATGTTCTAAAACGACACGTCAAAGTCTCCCTCCACGGGAAAGACGGTAACGGCTTTATTTGCTAGCCCTGATCCTTACTGTACAGTATTTTCGTAATGTTTTACATCAGCAGCGTGGCTGGAATTAGGGGCAGAACTCCCTGCTACGAGCAGAGGTCGCATCTGGTGTTCAGCCGGTGCTGTGCAGGAGCCTGATGCCCTCCTCAGCCTGCCGCTCTGGTTCATTTTCTCTTTTTTTTTTTCCTCCCAGGACGGCCATTTAATTTGAGGAGCCGGCACGACCCCGCACGGTATGTTTTTTTGACGAGCACAGAAAAATGAAAGGATCCCTTTCGGCTCTACGCTCCGCTGCAGCCGCACCGCTTGCTAAAAGTCACCCGGCACCGACGGCCCGCACCAGCCTTCCCGCAGAACCCTGCCGACACCGAGGCAAACGCAACGCGCTAATTGCGCCCAGCTGACTCACCGCCGGTCTGTGGCGCCCGGCCCTTCCCCTCGGGCCACCGGAGCGGTTCCAGGCCCGACCATCCGCCAAGCGAACCGGGAGCTGACACCGGGCCGCGGGCCCGCCCGCCCCGCCTACCGTATTCCCTCGAACAGAGGGGAAAGCGCTGGGGCGCGCCTCACTGGGGTACCTCACGGGCTTGTTGCGGGCACGCGTGGCGGGG
>JANXJC010000078.1:61625361-61639523 GCA_027564655.1 Leptodon cayanensis | reverse complement strand
ACTGAAAACATCAGTGTTATCAACATTCTTGGCATACTGAACTCAAAACATAGCACCGTACCAGCTACTAGGAAGACTATTAACTCTATCCCAGCTGAAACCAGGACAGCAGTATTGTGTTAACAATTGCAAGTTGGTACAAAGCATGCTTGGAAGCTGTAACTGTTAGTGGGGATTTCACATGGTGAGTATTGGAGCTTATCTATGCGGAAGTGAGGGAGAAAGTTGCATATGATATGCCAAAAAGTATTATTTGAATAATTAAATGATTTTTTTGTTTGACATCACTTCAGCTACCTGCTTAATTTGTGAGGTTTAATTAAGATATAGTCAGCTTGTGCTGACATGGACATAAAATCAATGCCTAGTTTGCCTGAGGAAAAGGCTCTTCTTCTTTTTTGGGGTCTGGCTATGTCTTTTTCTCTTTTTTCTTTTTTTCAAGAAAAAAATCATTAGTAATTCAGAGAGCAGAAGCAAATAACATTTGAGGACATGAATTTTAAAAATGGTTAATTTGATGCTTTGAGGCATAAATGACCTTTCTAAGCAGCTGGAACTTGTCAAACAAAGGAACAATAGAAACAAGCTGCTTTGTTCTAATACAACAGACTGCTTTTCAGGGAGAATTTCAAAACAATTCTACCTCCCTCTTCTCAACAACATTAAATTAAACTTTAGCCTGTGCTACATTTGAATTTAGATGTGTATGCATCATAGGAGAGATGGTGATGGAATCTAGACAACCTGTGCAAATTGAACCATAGGCTTCAGCTCCTGAAGCCCAGGGCAAGTGAATAATGCTTTCATCTGTGGCTACCCCAGCTGGTATTACTTAGTACTGGAATAGCAGTTAGGTGTGGGACAGAAGCTGAGGGGAGGATTAAAAGGGGATTTCTTCTTGTCACAAAACTGAAGAGTAGGGGGAAAGGGAGCAGGAGAGAAATAAAACCAGTGCCGCCACCACCACCACTTTTTGAAACCTTTCATTTAAGTGTTTAGATTGCTGTATACACCTTGGAGGTCAGATTTAAAAACTAAATATAAATCTTTTTCTAGCTCCTAGCAGTTTTGTTGAGACTGGAACTGTGTGTAAGTATATGCTGTACAAGCAGCAGAAATACTTAGTGCTTCAGTGCCAACTCTGTCATTATCAGATTTACGAGATAAAAGAAACACATAAAAGGTCAGGGTGGAAGATATAAGGCAACATAAAAAATTAATATGTCTTTATATAAGGTAATGCATTCTTTTTTTTTCTACCTCTTTCCAAAAAGAAGTTAAACTAAATTTGGTATTTGAGTACCATTCTTCCCTGCCAGCTGTGCTTGTAGCATCTGAAATAAATCTCTTGAAAGAGTGACATGTTTCTGAAGCAACCACCACAGTAGTAAACTTTTTCTCTAGGATATAAGTAGAGTTAGAGTAGTAATCTGGTGTTGCTGTTCTTTTATCTTGTCTATTTTTGTCTTATTGATATTTTTTTGTTCTTGTCTGTGCTCACTCATTGATCTGCATCCAAAAAAGGAATATCTAACTCTTGAATTTGTTCAAACTCTAGAAAAACATCCTTTAATTGTTCACTACTTTTAACATTACTTACCTGTTCAGAGATGTTCCTGGTATAACCTGTATTGGCTTTATCTAAAGCACAATCCTGCCATAAGTTTCCCACCTGGCTGGGAGGAGGCAGCACTGGTCATTTTCAAATACTCAGCAAATGAGCAGTATCATAAAATCTCAGGATCATGTTATTACTGTTCATTAGTACTTCATTACTTGAATCTTTTGTGTTAGGGTTTATTTTATCTTAGGGATGAAAAATGCAGTGTATTATGAAAATAGTGAGGAAACCTAATGCGGTTCTTTCAGCTTTTCTTTTTAAATGATTTTCTCAAAGCTGTTTTGTGTAAAACAGGAAGAAGAGAAAATACTTACCTTCTTGGTTTCTCTCTTTGGCCTAGTAGATGGTTCATATATAACCCCTAATGCTAACTTTTCTGACACTTCAGGATCCATTCATGAAGGTATTTTACTTTGAACACCCAGGTTTCCATGTGTACTGCATGATTTTCTCACATAATTGTGGTGTTGGTTTTTTTGAGTGCCTATGGATTAAATGTATATACATTTTGCTCTTTACTCTTTGTTTTGATCCCAACAAGAGGAAGCTGTTCTTCTGACCTGAAATCTTTTATAAAGCACTCAAGTCAGCTGAGGCTAAAACTTGGCCAGATGCTGTACCTGTGTCAGGCATGGTAGACCAGAACATACCACTTCTTACAGGGACTGGGGTTATCTGACTCCGGAGAAAGGAGAAACAAAAGTAAAAGCTGAATTATTGCTTCCAGAAATACTGAATTCTTCCTAAAACGTCAACATATGAACAAACTGTAGAGGGGACAATTCTGTTCTCTGGATGAGAACAAAGAGACCCTTCTTTTCTACTATAGTGTCCGCAAAATCAGCCTGCAGAGCTGTTCTGGACTGTAGAGTGCTTTATAAGTCTGCAGTCTTCATTCAGATGTAGGAACAAGCTGTGACTGCCACAAGGAATGCATATGCATGTACCAAACTCATACAGAGTTGCTGGTGGAAAACTTGGGCCAACAGCACATAGCTCAACATACTGTCATAAGTACGAACAACACTTGTTAATTATCCCATGGCTTATTAAGTTTGCAGTTGATTCTGGTAGTTGATCCAAATTGCTGTCAGACTGTATTTTCTTGCACACAAACACATGTGCTTTTGCTTTAAATTGGTACAACTATTTTAATTCTAGTTGTATATATTTTAAGCAACTGCTAGATTCTTTTATTTTTGGTTGTTTGAGTACTGAAATGACTAAATATCTGAATGGAGCTTTAGGTGAGGTCTTAAGCACAGCAGAACTTTAAAAAAACTTCTGCTGTAATTACACCATCACTGGCTTTTATCCAGCCAAGGTTTATCTCCTTTGCAAGGCTGCAGCCTTTTTTTAAAGACTGGAATCCTCTGTATGCTGTACACCTATACGATACCCACAGAGTAAGCTGCTGAAAATGCTTCTTCATCTGTTTGGCCTTGAGTGTATTTTGTGCTGCCATGACAACTCGGTCACAAAGAGCCTTGGGTTTGTGGTTTCCAGGCTTGATTAATACAATGTACTGTAATTAGGAATAGGAAAAACCCCCACAGGCTCTTTTCCAATTTAAATATTCCCGCTGCTCCCAAGACTTCCCCAGCTTTCATTGTGCATTGTTTCAGATTAGTCATAATTGAAATATTTATTTTGCTTAGTGTGGCCCAGACACTGGGAAGAGTCCCTGGAATCTATCAGAGCTTTCAGCCTCCAAACAGCTTGGTTTTGGGGTCTCTTTGAGAGGGTTGTATGATTTGATATGCACCCTAAGAACAACCTGAGGTACTAGCATAACAGCATTTCCACATCATACTTTTATAGCACCACTGCTTATCCAGAATAGAATTACAGATAATACAAGAAAGACTACTTAATTTTGCTCTTGACGCATTCTTCAGTCACTGTTACTTCTTTCCTGTGCCAGTGTAGATGGGAAATGAGTTGAAGAACATTAAAGCACTGAAATGGGAAAGAAAGCAAAACACAAAGCTGCATATATTTAATTTTTCTAGGTACAGTGGTAACTGGTTTGGCACAGTAGTTTCAGAGTTTTCAGTTTTGTAATGTGAATTGTAACTTAACCAAATGGCATTACTTAATTTTTTTGGCTACAGCTGCTGTAGAAATGTGTGTACAGCTACTGTTTTGGTAAACAAAGCCTAGTAGCCAGATGGCAGTAATATTTAAAAACTTGAGCGATATGGTTTGGGAAGCATCCAACTGCAATGTGCTTTGCCTAGGTATCTTAGACGTAGTACACAGTGGAAGACTTTGAATGTGTTATCACCGCAGTGGCTTGAAAGAACAAATAGACTATTATGTAGAATACAGACAATGCTTATTAAACTTGCAGTTCATTTTTTCTTTTCTGATAGATGATCCAAATTGCTGTCAGACTGTATTTACTTACATATAAACATCTGTGTTCCTGCTCTTAATGAGGATAACTATTCCAAACCTAGTTATGCATATTTTAAACAACTGTTAAATACTATGTTTCAAATAATTTCTGGTTTCATGAAAGCTTAATTTCTTTAATAGGTCCTTTCCTCAACCTTACTCCATTCCGTCCTCCTACTTGAAAGGTTCAAACTTGGTACCTTTGGCTAGCTGCTGTATGACTGGAGAACTGCTGTTGAGGGAAGAAGGTAAATAGTTTTCTTGCAGGATGTGGGTGCCCAGAGTACTCTTCTTCATTTTACATTTTTAATCAGTTGGGTAATTGTTTACCATGGTGCATTAAAATAGTCAGCTTAGTGGTTTTGCCTACTTTCTAACAGTAGCCTATAGACTAGGCTGGAAGATTCTTACTGTTAACTTAGCCACTGTCAAATTTAGTGGGAGATAATGAATTGGATCCAGCTCTTGGTGACACAGGTATGGGAAAATAAGATCCTTGAGGTATTAGGCAGCAAAATAACCTTTTCTAAGACATGAAGTAAGTATCATCAATAAATGGTGGCAGACTTCTTTATTAAAAAATGGGGTAGGTCTTCCTGCAAGACTCTCTGCCTCTTCCCCTCTCTCCCCCCCCGTTTTGATGTTGGAAAAGTGCATTGTGAAACAGTTGAAGCAAACAACCCGGACAGCTCCCTCACTCCCCCTCCCCATCCTGTCTAGACTGGCCGTTTCTCATGCACTGTTCTTCCTTAGAGCAGACATTACTCAAAGGTTGTGCTGCTTGCTCCTCTGTGAACAGCAGTATGGGCTCTTTTCTTTTCTTCATTTGGAGTTCACCTTTTGCTCGTGTTAGACATCCTTGTCATCTGCAAGCTTTTTACATTCAAACTTCTGCTTTTCGGGGTGCTGCAAATAGGAAGCAGTTTTTGGCAACTGCAGCCTGACTCTCCTCTGGGGCTGGGAGAGGCTGGGTGTCGCACAGGCATTTCTCCAGGATAGCTGTCAGCCTTGCCATGGCTTAGCCCACTCTGCTGTCACACTGTGCCTTCACTGCCTTTCCTCAACATGACCCTGTGCAATCCATAATAAAGGGAAAAATGGATTCTTCCCACCCTCCCACCAGTGCAGATGTTTTTTGTGGATTAAGAATCTAAACAATACTCTAGTGCTGCAAGCATTAGCAAACTGCCTCTGGTGTGTTGGAAGCTTTTTCTCTGCCCTTTGAAGTGGTGGTGGAGTGGGTCAGTGGTGTACAGCATCCAAGTGTTGTTGGAGTGAGCAGCTTCCTTACAGCAGGGCCTTTGGAGTCCTGGGGAAAACAAAGCAAAACAAACTTCATTAGGTCTTTGGTGGCACAGGTACTTGGTGAGATTACAGTAATTTTCTCCCTCTTCATTGCCGTTAAAGAGCAGTAAGAAGGGAAGTTTTCCTCTGCTTTCAAGAAAGGGGTTTTCTTAATGGAGAACTCCAGGCCAGGAGCTCTGAATCCAAACAAATGTTCTCCTTTTATTAAGGCTTTTTTCTTGCTTAACAGGTAATTAAGCNNNGAGGGGAATGGTTAAGTAGTTTGTTTTAAGTAAGTTCTACTCCTGATTTCAATATTAACTCTGAAAAAAATAACTACAAGTAGTATTTGTTTTGGGCTGGTCAGATTGTAGAACATCTTTAAAGTAGTTATTCCTTTTCTTACTAAACCACCATTTCATTACAGCAATAGATCCTACAAATGTCATCAGAAACACTTTGTTTGATTATAAAAAATGAGTTCTTATAAAAATTCCCTGTCCAAATGTGGTAAATAAGGTTGCAGGGATAGATCAAAACCAAAATACCTGAAACTTACCTGAAATAGAAATAATGCTTGTGGCTTTTCCAGTGTTCGCTTATTTGGAAGACAGACTGAAGAGAAAATAGAAAGGTTACTTCTCTTAATATCTGGACAACTGGACAATTTTTTTTTTTTGGTTTAGCTTTTTCCAGAAGTGATGCATTACCCTGCTTTAAAAGGTGGTTTCTTCAGCTGTCTTTTGTTTTTCATGGTCTAGAAGGTTTGGAGTTTGCATTGCCCTCATGCAAAAAGCAAACATCACCTTTCAAAACAAAATGTGTGGACTATGACATACTTACTCTTAAAAAGAAAATAAGTTCTTTTTTTCTGACCAGTTTTATCTCTGGCAGGGATATTTTAAAAGCATATTAAATTTGAGAAACCAGAATATAAGTTCCATTTTCTACTTAATGAATTTTACATAGATGAATAAAAAAAATAAAAATATATTAGCATTTTTTAGAAGAGTCTTGCTTCCACTTCATGATTTTGGTATTCAGATTGTTTCTCTTCATGTGGACTACAAGAGGTTGTCTTTGTTAAATACGCCTGTGGTGGAAGAAATTGTTTGTTCTGAATCTGGCATAATACATTTGAGAAATGGCTCTGCTCATGCTCACAATAGTTGTGACAGTCCTTCCTTACTGATAGGGTCACCATTGCCTCATCTTGAGAGGTGTTGATGTGTTGTTTGAATAGCTTACTGCTTTAAAAAGAGAAACTTTGTGTATTCCCATAACAGCAAAAAAAAAAGATTAAAATATTATTCTTGTTGCTTTATAGAACATCTTATGCAGCTCCAAACTGGAGAACATTAACTAAGAATTTTCCTGTTGTTCTGATTGCATGCAAACTCTTTTATGTGTGTGTGCATATGTTTGTAAGGGGCAGGAAGTTGGTCTTTTCTTCTTGCAGTTCCTCCCTGGTACAGTCTTCTCAGCATCTGCAGTCCGTACCCTGATCAGCAATGCATAGCAGGCAGCAACCTGTTTCAGCCTGCTGCTTTCCGTAAGCTGTCTGGCAATGTGGTGGTGCTGTGCTTTACAAAATTCTCGGGGCAGTGTTGGGGGCACATCAGAGCAGTCTGTGTGTGTGTTGGGTGAGCAGAAAGGCCCAGTCCACTGGAGTCCTTTGGTCCTCAGGAATGAGGCTTGTGTACTGCATAAATAAAGGAGGGATAGGAAAGCCTTGGGCATCCTTTCATATTGAAACAACAGCTATTTGACTATCCCATGCTTATAGCACATAAGAGAAGACTAGATTGAGGCTCTGTCTGGCCAGCAAGGGTTGTCTCTGCGAACTTGTTTCTCTTCTGTAGGTCTACTTGTAGCTTGGAACAAGGAGAATGGACCGGTTGGGATTTTGTTCCTAACATCCTAAAGCAGCCTGTTGGGGTACCTCAGTGTTGTCGTAGTCTCCAAATCTTCCTAACATCAAAGTGATCTGAAAACTAATTCTAGAGCAAACATCCGCCTGCATAATCCTGAGTGTCTAATTGAGATAAAGCTTGTTTTAGCTAAGTATGGTGGAATCTCCTTTGCCTTGCATTACATTTGCCCTCCAACAGAGAGCAGATTATTGATTGCTCCAAAGCAGGTTTAAAGTAGTGTTTCTCAGAGGGCATCACTTCAGTAATGCAGAGTAGATTCATTACCTTTACTTGGGCTGCTTTGGAAGTACATAATTCAAGTCAAAATCTGAGGTGGGAACCTTACATGCCAGTGCTCACTGCCTTCTAGACTAGATGGGCAATCATTCTGTTAACCTGGAATAACCATGCTCATAATCAGTTTTCCCTGAGTTAGATGTGGGGAGGATTGGTGATGCTGACTTAAGACATTTGGCATGGGAACCTATTGAAGACTTTCCTGAAGGACATGAAACATCTTACATATGGTGGTCCAAAACTTGACTCTAAACTCCTAGTTTCTCTAGCTTAAAACTTTTGATTTTTCCTCTGAGGTAGTTTGCTGTTGTGAACAAAATGATTAATAACTGTATGTAATAGAACTTAATATTAATGCTTCGAGTGTCCTCTAGTAGAAAGAATGAAACCTGTGTCACAGGCCACTACTCTAATACAAGTATTCACATTTCCGGTGGCAAGAGTAGCCTGGGGTAGGTTTCCTACCAGTTGTTCAAGGTATGATTCCATTTCCGCTTCCCTTTGTATCAAAACAAGGTAAAACTGTAGACTGGGCAGTGAGACCCAGGAAATAAACTAAATTGTATTAGTAGTTGTAGGCCAGAAGCTTGTCATGTTTGGTTCTCTCACCCTGAGTCCTGGGGTTTTTCGGTCTGGAGTAGTCTGAGCTGCCCATTTGGGGCTCTCTTAAAAAGAACATCANNNCTAGAAGGCCTAATAAAAAGTACAGTGTTTTTCAAAGGGAATAATGCTGCTTAAGAGTACATAATATCTGAACAAACAGGCAATGAACAGCATATAATTCTGCATATTATGCAGCAGCATTAAATATACATATTAGTAAGGTAACAGATGCTGTAGTTGTGAAATTGCCATGTAAAGTAGCAGTCTTTAGCAGCAGGGTGCTGCTCTATGTGAGACTCCTTCACATGTAATGAATAGCTAATTTCAGCTCTATAGTCCATGAGAGACTGGAGGGGATTGGGGAGGGGTAGAGCATTCCAGCAACCAAAACCAGCAGGATGTGCTCAGATGTGCTTTTAATGGAGCAACATTTCTGAGCTCTTGGGGGTAAATTTTTAAAGAAGGGTGCTCATCTTTTACGTTGTATTCAAACTGAGGAATTACTGCTGCAAATGGACAAGCAGGCATGTGAAGTGCACATTGCAGGGATGAGGTGGTGATAGGTTTTGGTGCCTCTTCGGTGGCACTAAAGGGTGAGGTGGTGGATGTCTTGGTTTTTACTTTTTTTTGGTTTTGTGCAACCAACAGATGAAACAAAAACAAGCAAAAGCATATGTGAGAATTGGCACTGAAAAGGTGAGCAGTGTTTTCCCTCATCCCTCTTTCAGAGCATGTGAGGACACTTGTTGATCCATTTAATGTATGTCACAGATTGGAATATTCCATTAGCAACTGAATCTGGCACGCACACATCTCATGGGCATTGTCTTGTGAGAGATGAGAACTAGGAGTTTTCTCGCTGAGGAACAGGGTTTTCTTGCAGAACAAGCAGGGGCCAACAAGGTTCAGATATTCCATGTTCATTATTGGTACTATTCTGTGTTTTTAAAGTGTTTAGAAAACAGTCGGTCTGATGTTCCAGTGTTTATGTAGGAAAGTGACCTCATTTAATCTTAAAACATCATAATTGTTTGTTGGGATCAAGCTAGGTCTATGAATCTGAACTTCTAAGACTTGCTTGGAGAATTTAAGAAGGACAGGATGTATCATATCGACATCTGTCACACTCTCATCCCGAGATTCAGACTACAGAGAGGAATGGCAGATTTCAAAGGAAATAGCTGATAATGTTTGCAGCTCCTGATATCTGTCTCACTCCTTATCAGAGGAGGAAGCTTCCTGTTTGACTAAACAGGAAAAACCAGATGGGGGAATAGTAATCCTTGCTACATAGTCTACCACTGTGTAGTGAATGATCTATTTAAACAATTTCTCAATAGATAAAAATAACCTAAATCATAGTTAACCTTCTGGAAGCATGATGCTAGTTAAACAGTTCTTTTCCTTCCCATTTGACTGAAGAGGGTGTGGATGGATTTGGGGGGGGCGTCATCTTAATTTTAAGAAGTGGACAACTCTGACATAGGACCCAGCTGCTTCCTTCAAATTACTTTGCTGAGAGAGAGCAGGGGAGATTGGCGGAAAGGGATGGGGATGTTGTTGCAGGGGACAAGACTGAAGGCATTCTTTCTGGATACTTTAAATTTATTTTGAACTGTTCAAAGTATAACGAAAATAAATGCCTAGTCTTCTATGTAAGGGGTCTGACTTTGAAGTATTTCTGTTTATCTTGATGAGACCTGGGATCTTGACAGTGTTAAAGGCCCAGTTGTCAGTTTACAGTTCTTTGTCATTGTAACAGAGGCTAGATACAGAATTTAACTCTGTTCTGTGTCTGCGTTTCTTATTGTGATATAGAGAACTACTTCAAATACTATCAGGTCTCTTGATCTGAGTATTTTGGGCAACACTGAAAACTAATTCATATGCAATCTTGTCTCTGTCTTGCTATTTAAGTGCACTGTGACAACACAGCCTCAGGTAGGTGACAAGGTTATGATGTAATAGTCCAGTATGTTGCTGAATTTAATCTTAATTTAATCTAAACCAGAAAACAGTGTTTAACCATTAGTAGTATCAACAAGTAATGTTAGAGGCATGGTTCCTGTTCATTGTTTCTGCCAGCAAAGGGCACCCTCCATCTTTACCTGCATCTGTTTCAGAGTTTGTGTAAACATGTGTTTTTTCTTCAAGAACTTGGAATGGTCTTCCTTGTTTTCCTCCATATTATGTTTATGCAGGTTATGATAAAAGTTAAGAGCATAGACAGAGAACCTTTTCTTGTCGCAAAAAGTAGACCTGTAGGCATAAGACCTGCATCAGAAAGGAGATTTAGTACGGCTACAAGACCAATGTGTAGTTCGAGGTAAGTAAAATTGACAAACAACCTCGAGTCACAAAATTAGTCAGCACTGTACTTAGTCTTGTGGGCTGGGTTTCATGTTCATCAGCAAGCCTAACCCTTGACTATTTCAGTAGGCAACCAAAGCTAACAAAACAAGGCATTAACCACACTTCCACAAGTACACCACCTACCAGTTTATCACAAGTGCTAGTAGTTGTAGTATAGATAGATTATCAGAAGCTGAAGCCCAAAAATAAATGGCAAGAGAATGCAGACATCTGGAAGGGAGAGAGTTACTTCATCATTGCATGGAAGCAGCTTGTTGCTTGGCTCACTGGTAGGTGGAGAGACTTGCCATCCTTGAGGTTTTTGTTTTCTGTCTCCTTGTTCTTGTGTCTCACGCAGTGCACTGTAAAAGTGAAATAAATGGTGGTGGTTTTGTAATTGTTTCCTTTTCCTCTGTCAAATGATAGTTGTAGGGTGTTCTTTGGCTTGTCAGTGAAAGTTAGAAATGTTGTATGTTAACCAGGTGAGCTTTTTGTTGGGGTCCTCAGTCTAATAGCTTATGTACTGTAAAACCTGGTCTGGAGGCCAAACCACAGCATGCTGAATTCCTGTAGCTTGCTTAGTAAATCTAAATGACAAATTTTAGAATGTGTTTAGCTGTATAATTTGTCCTACTTCCTTAGATTGTTTGTTTTCTTTAGTTTATCCTGGAAGTTTTGCTTCCTTGATTGTGCAGTTCTGTTTTTTCCTTCTTCCCCCTGCCTTTCCAAACTTTTCACTGTCTCTGTATTGTTGTCTGGAAAGTTTAGATTTTGTGGGTGAGGCATGAATTTAAAAAAAGAAAAATGTCATGTTGCATTTTATTGTTCAACCCTATGCATGTTAATAGAGACTTGGATAACACGTTATACACTAACATACTGTCTAGAGTCTGATTAACAGTTAGAATAACTGTAGCTTGCTAAACTCTTGGTTGCTGCAGGTTAGAGGTAAATATTCCTAAGAATTTCTTGGCTCTGGCAGGGAAGAATGGTATGCTTTGCTCATTCATGGGGAATTAGTGTGTGGCTTTAGAGGATAGGGTGGGCTCCTAAATTACCTCTAAGAAAATGGCATATTAATCTCATCTGCGTTGTTTGAGGAGCACCTATGTGCTCTGAATGTGCTGGCATTGGCTTAGTCAGTAGAAGAGCGTACATCAGGATCCCGCACCTGCACACACTTACCCTTACTTATTTCAAGTGCTTGCTGTGCATGCAGCTCCCAGAAATCAGAGATGCCAAGAAACTAGGGCCTGGGAACATACATAATTTTTTTGTTTGAACTAACAGATACTTGTATTTTATAAATATAAAAAGATATGTGAGCAACTTGCACTCAAAATTGTCTGTGCCTTTGGAAATCCATTTATTTTACATGAAGCCTGTTCATTCTGCACGGCATGTCTGGAAAGAGGTGATGCATGTCTATATGGAGGAGTACTAGTATGGCAAGTCTTATCTGCCAGTTTTGACGATGGGGTGTGCCAGCCATGAGTACTGTCTATTGATCTGATTTTGTGGAGTAATAATTGGAACAGCAAGAAGTGAATTAGGATCTACGAACAGCGTGGAAAAACTGTGAGCTGCAATCTGCTTTCATACAGTATGTCCACTTGTTGTGTGGGTTTAGACTATGTGCTAGTGTTATCAAGGATATTCTGATGTATAATATAAGTGAACTTTGCATGACCTTTTTTAAACACTTCTACTGTTATTAGAATAGTTCCTTGGGATTCCAGTCTGCATTTGGGACTCCACTGCAGTTGGCCCTGGACAGTTATAAAAAAGATGCTTACCCTAGTGTTAGCTTCAGCCATGCAAGGGTGACTCACTTGTGATATTGGTGGTTTTTAGACTTTCATCCTGGAACTCTTTCAACACTATGGTTTTAGTGGCTTTTTCTCTGCTGCTTCGTCAGGAAATACTATGTCGTACTTCATTATTTTTGCTGGAATCCCTTGTAATGCTCTGGTGACCAGAGGAAGTTGCTGAAAACATTTATCTTGTAAAATTTACTGTCCAAAATGAACTGAGCCCCTCCCAAAGTCCTATGTAGTTGACTGTTGTTTATACACTTAAAAGAGAAAAGAGGGTTTTTTTACTTCCATTTTGATTACAAATAAAACAATTCAGTGAACATTCTGACTCTTGCAGTAATACAGAAACATGTTAAAAAATTAAGGCAATCAAAACATTTTGTAAATGCTAAGAAGTAAGTCTTTGTGAATATTTAGTATACAATTGGAAGAATAGAATCATGGCCATAAAGAAAAGATCTGTCTCACTTTCTGGGAGTTTTAATGCCATTTTTCATTTGGCAGAAGTGCAGCATTGATCTCTTCTTTTTCTCCCTTTTTAAACAAAAGAATGATTTATTCCACAACTAGTAATGGAAATAGGAGTGCCAGTTTCCTCTTTTAGGACAAATATAACATTTCCTGGTGGAAGGTCACTTTAGTTTCAAAATTATATTGGCTTGTGCTTTTGCATAGCTTAAACTTAAACTGTTTGAGCATGATCTTAAATTACTCAAATCAGTTAAAAGCTTTGTGTTGTTGGAATGACCTAAATACCTTTTACTGCAGGATGCCTGTGTTTCAGACATCCTGTGCTGGGTTTTCCCAAACTTTTAAGTACGGCTGTGGAAATCTAGACATGCTCTTTTCAGGAAGTAGTCATTTTCTAATCTTTTAAAAAATCTTTTCCCAAGTTTATATCAGTGATTGCTGTTGTCTTCCTTTTCAGGATTTTTATCCACTTCCCATTAAAAAATACAGTGGGAGTTTGATTAAGCAGTTATCAAGAGGATGAGAAAGTAGTTTTTCCTGATGATAAAGCAGTGTTATGAGTCAAGCAGGATGTAATTTTTAAAGGTTTTTCCTTCTTGCCTTCACCCATGTTCTGGTGAAGCTCTGTGCTATTCTGTGGCCTATGTTAGTTGAATTCAGTTTGTCTTTGAAAAGCCATGTAGACAACTGCTGCTAATCATGCTTTATTTGTAAAAGCCAAGCAATGTTGGAGCCTTACAGAGGCACTGTATAAATTAAGTCAAAGATGAACCCTAACTTAAGATGATAAAGTAAGGGTGATACAGCCTGTGTGACAGAAGCAAAAGATGTGGTACCAGCAATAAAGAGTGTGAAAAGAGCAGAGATGTGGTTGGCCTGGCAGAGGGAAATTTTGAAACAACAACAAAAAATTTTGGTTAGATTGGGTTTTTCCTCTCTTTCCCTCCCTTAAAAATGAGCAGGTCTTGCTGGAGGTTTTCTTCAGTTTCAGGTGGTTTAATTTCTGTTACTTCTTTTTGGTGGAGACAGATGATTCTTAGTTGAAGGCAAGCCTTTAACTGTAGACATGTAATACAGAAAAAGTCTTCCTTTAGCAATAAGAGTGTGAATAGTGATGTCAAAAGATGACCATATTTTATCTGTTTGACAGACAGGGCATCTTCTAAGTTGCTTAAAACAGCTGGTAGTCTCTAAACACTTTCATCAGTGTAAGAGCAGCCTATTTCATGTTGTATTGCTTTAAGGATATTTTAATAAAAGCAGGAGGTTTGACCTGAGTTTGTTTGGTTTTGTTGCTCTTCCTCATTTTCAGTCACTTTCCCACTTTGTGGTTGTGGTGGGTTGACCCTTGGCTAGACGCCAGGTGCCCACCAAAGCCGTTCTATCACTCCCCCCTCCTCAGCT
>JANXJC010000078.1:61608269-61618768 GCA_027564655.1 Leptodon cayanensis | reverse complement strand
TAATAGGAAATCTTTGGGTTTTCTCCTTTTGGAATTAATAGGAGTTCAGGTACTTATTGAGAGTAGGAGGGAGTGGGAGCAGGCCCTTTCAGTGTTCACGTGTTATGCTTTTCCTCAGCTCATGGATGAGAGACAGTTTTAGGTATGCTTCATAGGAAAGTGATATTGAAAAGATCTCCTGTGTAGTTTCTTTGGGACCACCAATACAACTTTCACTTACTGGGAATTAACCTGAAATAAATAGAGCTGTCTAAGTTTTAACAAAGCCTCTGGTTTTGGGAGTAAGCAGTTACAGGAGCATGCTGTGACTACTTTTAAAACCTAAGGGAAAGGCAGAGGGAGGAGCTCATGATGCAAGGGGCAGTTCCATTCCCCTTCTCTGTGCAGGTGTTGTGTGGAGACAAGAGCAAGAGTACCGTCTACACCTGGGCTTGTTCATTCACCCCACTTCCTCTCTGTGCGCATTACAGCTTACTGCCTCTTCAACCTTGAATCTTAGCTACTTTAACTGGTAAACATCCTCTTGCAAAGTCGAGGTTAGTGTGTGCATACGACCTTCTTCAGGGCAGAGTATCAGAGTACTGCAGTTGAATGTAATCCAAACAGTGATGCTGACTGCACAACCTGCTCTGAAATGTACAGTGTAAACAAATGGAAAAAATGAGATATTTTCCTCTTTGTTTCCTGTAACTTGAAGTGCTTTTTTAAAACAATTGGAGATAACAACATTTTGGACTAGAGCTAGATATATATTTCTTCTTTTTCACGACCTAATTTTCATGTGATAAAGCTTCCTACAATACACTTTTCTGGTGTTTCAAGAATACTAAATCAGTTTTGGATTTTGAGGGAGTGTGGTTTTATATTATTTCCATTATAAATAGTTAACATACAACAACTTACTTGTAGTGTCCATCCCAGATTTTATATGCACTGTCCGTTCAAGTTTAATACTTATACAGCGCATGAAATTCAGTTATATTGCCCTGTATCTATGCCTCTGACTTAATGCTTGAGCCAAAATCAATGTCATGCTTACATAAAATCCAAAAGAAACCCCCAACTTGTGTTATTCAGTGATAAAGTATTGAGAGCCAAACCTGGGCCTTAATGTTGGGCAAACAGAGGTGGGTTTAGGTCTGATTTTAAGAGTTTGAGACCTTGCTTTAACAGGGTGCTGTGTCAACTAGTGGCATCTTTGCTGAAGCGAATGTATTTCTTATGGTATACCATACCTTCTTACAATACAAGCAAACCTATCTCTTTTGCCTTGTGCTTTATTATGTTGAATGGAAAACAGGACTATAATACGGACTTTTGAAACCGTGCGCACGTCTCTCATTCTGTATTATAAATCTGATATGCTGTGTATTGGTAACGGCAGCAGTTTCCATCTCCAAAGAGCTACACAAACAGAGCAATCTGACTGGATCGCTTGGGTGGAGGTGAGCTTTAACATGAGCTCAGTGGTGGGAGAAGTGAAAGCAAAGAGGTCAAGTGATTTGTGTCAGTGAGTCAGTGGCAGAGTTGAGACTAGGACCTGGGTTCGTGCCACTAGAGTGCACTACTTCCCTCTTACTTACTGAAAGATGGTTAAGTTTGCTGGTAGGTGCTGCAGGCTCCCTGGTGTGGGGTTTGGAAAATTGCTGCCAACTTGCTGAGGTACTGGCAGTTTCGCATTGGTCTTAATCAGATGCAGCTCTGCTTCTGCAGCTATGATTTAACCAAATAAATGTTTTTCTTACTATCAAACTTTTATAACTATTATGATGGAATGGCAGAGGGCTTGTAAACTAGCTTTTTACTCCTCTTTTGATTTTAATGGAGATGAAAAGGGTATATACAAAAGAAAGGGTTAATAATATTTGTAATTAAAGCAAGTTTTTTAGGGTGTATAATTTCTCAGAAATCGATGATGACTTTTACTTTATTAACAAAAGGTTATTGATAATGAGATGTGGTATTTTACTTACATTATTAAGTTCTCTTTTTTCCCCCTGCACAGGTTTCCACTTGAGTGGCACAGTGACAGAACCTGCAATGCAATCGGAGCCAGAAACTGTTTGCAATGTAGCTATCAGCTTTGATCGTTGCAAGATTACCTCAGTGACCTGTAGCTGTGGAAACAAGGACATATTTTACTGCGCCCACGTTGTGGCGCTCTCTTTATACCGGATCCGCAAGCCAGATCAGGTCAAACTGCATCTTCCCATTTCAGAGACACTCTTTCAAATGAACAGAGACCAACTTCAAAAATTTGTACAGTATTTGATCACAGTGCACCACACAGAAGTTTTGCCAACTGCTCAAAAATTAGCAGATGAAATTCTTTCTCAGAATTCAGAAATCAATCAAGTCCATGGTGAGTTTGATACTTGTTCTTCCTTTTGCTTCATTCCCTCTTTGGTATTGAGCTTTTTTGTGGCATTCAGGAGTGTGACCTGCTGAGGTCCCTTCCAACCTGAATTATTCTGTGATTCTATGGCATTTACTAAAGAGGATTGTGTTACTGAACCTTTGCTGTAAGATGTTTAGAAAGCAATACATGTTGGAAAAGAGAGAAGAATTCATAAGCAATGAGCTTGATGTCTCCAGCACTGTTAATATGTGGCCTGATCTGCTTCAGACTTGTATTTTCCAGCTATGAAAAACTGAGTAGTGGTGTGCTTTGTATAGCCACATTGCTTAGAAGAGCTCTCTTGCCAATGGCATCTTTTTATTATTTTGTTCTTTTAACTGATCTTATGATATTTTGATTGTATAGCATTGTTTTAATGGCAAAGCATAAAAGCAAGTAGGTGTTACTGTTTTTTCATTCATTAAATATAGTTTTATTATCCTTTGGGATTTCTTTTCTCTATGAAGTCAAGAGAAATATAAAACCTGTATTTCAATGCCTTTTTCCTGTTAGTGCTGCAGCAGCCTACAGCATCAACAAAGGTCTTGATCTTCCCTGCTCTTTCTGCTGCACATGGTTTTTAATGGCTCTCAGGTTCTTGTATTGAACATCTTAATGTTTGTTAAAGGGTGCTGGGTGTGACTTTAGGCTTCTGAGGTGGCTTTTCTATGGACTCTGCTAAACTGAAAGTGGGTAGTTGTGGGTTTGAGGTGACCCAGCTAGTTATTAGAGTCGTGTGTTCCTGTAAGGTCACCTGATAGAAATGTTCTCTAAGGTGACCAGAGCTGTAAGCATAAGGGCAGCTTAGAGGGGAAGAGTAAGTTATCTAAATATCTAAAAATATCTTTTTTTGTTTGTTCGGTCATTGACAGGAACAGTTCTTGTGTTAGATATTTCAGAGGGATGACTACTATTCCAAAGAATTTGCAATACAAACACAACCAAGCTGCTTAATACTAGAGAAAGAAAAAAAAACATGTGTTTGTTAGATAGTAGGCAGAACAAAAGAAGGGAGTCTTTCCCGTAACAGGACTCATCTGCAGCGTAGCCCTTCTCCTTAGGGTCTGGTGACCCTGGCAAGTCCAGTGGGGCAGTGCTGCAAGAAGGTGAATTTCAGCAGAAATGCTCTTTTTTGGCTTTGGGAGCTATGGGGGATGTGGCCAGAGGCAAGACAGTTGCTCTAGTTGTTATGGAACATGAGAAGGTGATTGGCAGAGCTGCCGGGTGATGATGGTACAATGAAAGGGAACCTAAAGCAGATGCGGGACATCAATGGAGGAAGATGCTCAGATGTTGTAAGCTGAAGGCTTGTATTGCATAAGAGTTGGTAATAGCCTGAACGTAAGGAATTAAGGGGAAGGAAGAATTGTGGTGAGTATGAGAGTAGCACAGAAGATTCACTCAAGGGTGATTAGAAAAGGGGAAGGCAGGGTGGGAAGGGAAGGACAGGTGATAGCTATATATGGCTGTATTAGCTACTATGGCTAATTTAAGAGAAGTGACAAGCAGTTGCAGAGTGTGCTTTAACTTGATCACCATTAAGTCTGTAATTATACTAATCATAGGCATGTTGTGCTTTGTCAGCTATTTTCTTGTTGTCAAAATATCTCATTATGTGTTAGTATTTAAGGTTTGTTTTTTTTTTTTTTTTTTAGAGAGATTCAATGTTTATATCACAGCCCAAATAGCAAAAAGAATACGAAACCAAAAACTATGTTGATGGTAAATCATGAAATTTCACAATGAATTTGAGTAGGGTAGTTTAAAAATATCCACAAAACTAAAATGTTTCTTACATGTGTTGCTGTTTTCCTGGTAAATGAGATTGCAATATGTCTTTATTGACTGTTGGTAGTTCTTAATAAAATATCAAGAACTGAAGTAGAAAATCCAGGCAGCATAAGAAAATAAACTGCTGTTAGCAAGGAAAGCTGGCTTACAAAAGAGGTTCTGTAGTCTCCTGCTTTTCCTCTCAGACTCCAATGAAACTGCGGTCTGATTTTTTTTTTTTTTTGATTGGTATGTTTACAGTGTTAAAAAATCACAGGATTATTTTAAGGAAAAAGTAAGTTCCTCTAATTATGTAGCAAGTAGGTGGCGTTCTAGGATTCATACTGTAATTCTGTTATTTGATCTTTAATCAAATTCCTTAAATTAAAAATAATAAAGTTAACCAAAATAAATCTATGAAAAATAACCAGAAGAAATCTATCTCTGGTTTGAATAGCGTAGGCTGGTGAACATAAGATCATCGTTCACTCTGTCGTATCTCCTGTGCTGCAGATGTTCAGTTTGTAATACAAAAATGTCTTGTAGACCTGTCTTGCTTTGAACAGTTCAACCTCACTGAACTAGTGTTTGAAGAGGAATTATAACGAATACTACTTGAAGGCACAGGTAAGTAAGAGGAAGAATTTATAAAAACTTGCTTATAGAAGTAAGATGATACCTGGCACAGAAACACCAGAAACAGCTTTGATCAAAGGGATGTCTTAAATCTGGAGTTAGATGAGGGAATTCTTTTCAATGTTGCCTAGTGGTTGTTATGATTTCAGGGTTGTTTTATATAAAACTTCAAATATTTAAATTTTTTTTCTCTCGTAGTAGCTGTATTAGTTTTAGTTTTCATATATTTCTAGCAATAGGCAGAAGAAATCAGCTCTTGAATACTATTCATTTGTACATAAGAATGATCTGGAACCTTGAAGAGCTCTGACCACAGTCATCTTGTTGACTTGCTTATGAGCTGGCTAGGGAGATGGAACAACTCTGCAGTACTTTTCTTTCACAAAAGGTGAATTGGATAGTTGTTCATTTGCTCAAAATTCTGTCTTAGCATTCGAAGAGCGGCTTTGGCCACCTTCCTTGTGAAGGAGGTTATTGGGGGAACTAGTGAAGTGAGTTACACTGAGGCTGTTTTGAAATGACAAATCCCTTTGAGTTCCTTGGTGGATACAAATGTTGCAACCCTTTCTTGCTTCAGGACTGAGCCTCACTGCAGGAAAAAATAAGTGGATGCTGTTAGAATGTGGTGTCTATTCACTAACTTCATCGGGAGAACAAAGTGATTTATTGGGAATCCTCTTCTGTATTTGCCATGCTAATTTCCACTTGGTGGTGATTATATTACAGGAAGGTTTTGCATGTTTTTAGAGCACAAAAGCACCTCTTATATTTGAGAGGACTACTTGTGTTCTGATTTTCTCATGTGGCACTGCTACAGCTGTTTGTGTTCCTGATTTCAAAGCTGGAGATCTGTGTGGTCTAATCTTCTCTACTGAAGACAGTTGTAGGTATTCATACTGATACCCTGATGTCTGTGCTACATAACTGTTGGCTTCACATTTGGTTTGATTTGGGATGCTGGCTCTGGAAGCTGGATGCAGATTTGGATCCTGCTTAGCTAAGGCTTTTTTCCTCCCTGTTAATTTTTGTACCATTGTGGCAGAAGCAGCTGGCAGGTGTGTAAGGCTAGGAAGAAAACAGTCAGGATGACAGATTATCAGCCAGGTTTGTCATCTTGGATCTGTCTTTTCTTAGGTATGAAAATTTCACTTAAATAAATTGGTTGGAAGGTCAAACTGTATTCCTTAGAATTTGAGTGGACATAAAGTAACTGCAAGATGGGGGGGGTGGGGAGGAGGTCTGATTGCATATTAATCTCATAATAGCATTGATTTGCTGTTATGTGCACAGTGAAAAAGGGTCTGCCTTTTTATTGGTGTAAGGACAGCCTAGCAAACCAATTTCATTTTTACCCTTTAAGCTGTACTGTTTTTCCTGAGTGTTTAGTGCTGCTGTTGCAATTTCTGCTCTGAGAAGTACACATTTCTCCAGACTTTCTCCTATTCTCCCTTTATTTGACTCACAATATGAGTCACTCGCCAGTACAAAACCACACGCAGATGAACTAAAATTTAAGAGGGAGGACCCGGGAGAAAGCAGTTTTAAGTACATTCAGAAGCAGAGGTACCTAGGTAGTTGTTCCTGTATTTGTCAAGGCAGATCTCGGTACAATCCTCTTCAAACATTACTCTCTAACATAGATTAGGAGTGCTGGTGGAGGCAGCCAAGAAGGAAGCATCTATCAAAAAAATTGCTTTAAAAGAAAATTTCAGAATATCTAGTGTTGTTCCTATATATTGTAAGTTCCAAAGGGCAATCCAGAGGTACAGGTGAATGAATATGTGTTAATATGAACTTAGTGTGTTTAACTGAAATGATGGGAATTTGGTGGAAAATTGTAGGGTAGACTAGGGCTGAACAACAGAATACAGTGTATTGCTGATCTACTACTAGAGGGAATGTTTAATGTTAAAAGAAGATACATTATTAAAACAATGATGGAATCTTCCATATGGCCCTACTTAAACTGGCAAAATTGATTGAGAGACTATTTGCAAAAGAACGTAGGAAATGGCAGGTGAGTTTCCTTTCAAGAAGGATGAAAGTGAAGTGCACCAAAGCTTAGTATGAGAATTGTTTAGTGAACAGATTTGAAAGGGAAGTAACAACAAGACTAGACAAAACTAGAGAAATTTCAGAAACTGAAGTAGAAGTAAGTAGTGCAACGTAAAATAAAATGAAAGATCAATAGCTGCAAAATAACATGAAAAAAAACTTACAAAATTAATATTTTTAGGAAAGTTTTTTTCGGGTACATTAAACAGTAAAATAAAACTCATATAGAAGATAAATAGTGAGATTTTGTTTTGAGACATGGAAGGTAAAAATAAATGAAAATAATTTCATGCTAGTCTGTACTGATAACGAAGCTCTTTTAACTGCCACACACAAGTAGACTTTGAAACTTATTGCTTGCTATATAATGTTTGTGACACCTGGATTTTAGCAAGAGAGTTAGATATTGTCAGCAGATAAGTTTATGCATTTTGCTATATGTGCAGATGGAAGGTAAAGAATTTTTTGGAAGTTAAAAACTTGTTGGGGGTTTATTAACTTTCTTCAGCAACTTAGACTAGCCTGTCCTGTCTTCATATTTTCTGTTGTTAGTGCTGGCTGCTTCACAGCATTTGCTGTGCGCTGCTGAACAGGTGTTATATTCCACCCAAGAGTTCTGAAATTAAGTACAACATGAAGTGGCTTATGTCTAAACTTTGAATTGTTTGAGGAATCAAAAGCATAATAATATTTTTGAATCATTAATTTTATGATTTTTGCTTTTATATAATTATTGTTTAGAATAATTCTGAGCACACTAAGTTTAAAAAATCAATTACTATTCTGTTGTGAGTCAGCGTACAGCAGTATTAGTTTCTAGCTGGGACCATTCAATCTTTGCATAGTACTCAGTAAGTCATGTAATCATTTGTAATCATTTTTCCCTATCTTCTTCTCCTTAATGCTGCCATGGGATGACATCTAATAAAATTCAACTGATCTACAGTTCATTTGTATACTTAGATTAATAAGATTTTTATAAACAAAAAAGTTCAGTATGGCTATGAGTGAGTAATTAGGCATGGTTTCATTTGAAGATTAGAACAACTCTTGTGATACTTCAGAAATAAGGATTGGGGAAGCAATTTGCCTTAAAGACTACTTCCTGTTGTTTTAACCAAATTTCACTGTTGATCTGCACTCGAGTAGTTTCCAATATAGGCAATTCTTAGCCTGTTTTGGTCAGTGCTCCTTACTTGGTTTCTACTTACTTTTTGAGGTTAAGTTCTCCATATACATCATCAGTTCTTGAATGTGGTTGCTCATTTTGAAAGCAGTTGCTCTTAAAATTGCTATATAAACGATCAATGTGTTTATTTTTTTAAATGTGTCTGCTTTTTAGAACTTTGGAGTTGATTATATTTAACATGTAACCTGCTATGACCATAAATATAAAAGGCTGTTACTCTGTTTTCAGATTTTATTTGGGTGTTCAGTGTTGCAAACAGTTGCAGACAATATTCCAGCTTTGATTGCAAAGATTGCAATTTAGTAATTTTAGTAATAGTGAGTGATTAAGCATGTATGGCTGTATCCGTATACTGAGTATAAACACTTTATTTATTGTATTTGACTGTAAGTACATGACGTAAAAACCTATTTCAAAGACGAGTCACAATAGAAGTTAGAGCCAGAGGTTGGAGGGAGGGAGATTAATATGTTAGTTTCTATAAACTGACACACTTTAATTACAGGTTTTAATATTTAGTATAATTATACAGTGCTTCTCACTTTCGTAGTTCAAATGTGAACTAATTTATCTTCATGACACCCCTCTAAAGCATGTAAGTAATACTTATCCCCAGTTCACAAGTGGGGAATGGGATTTGGTCTTGGCACCAAACTGTGCTGCAGAGATTAAATTCAGGGCCGCCTGTGTTCCTTCTCCGCAGCCAAACGGTCCATCTGCCGAAGCTTCACGGTGCCCATTCGGGGCTGTGCTGCACCCCAAGCGAAGCCACCACCTTTGGGTTGAACCTTCAACTCTGCCTGGTGTTGAGCATGAGCCTTCCTGCTGGCTATTGCTAGGGCTTTGTCTCGCAGCTCCTAAGCCAGCTCCCTCCAGTTGCTTGTTCAGGTAGTTTCTTGTCTACTCACCCAGTCCCATGTCTTCAGAAGGAAAGTGACAGTGTAGAAATCCCACCTGTGGCCCAGGGGTGACCTGTGTTTGAGTGGGAGAGGAAACAGGCTAGACCAATCAGTGTTCACCTTACTGTAAGTGAACGTGGTGATCTTGAAAAGTGTGTGGTTGAGAGACATGGAGAAGGTTGTGTCTTGACCCCGAAACAAGAGTGACGTGGGCAGTGGAAGCTGAGGTTTCCCCAACGCCATCACTAGGATACCTGGCTGCTGCTGTGGTGGGAAGGTGGTTTGGACGCATGCCTGATTGGGCATGCTGTCTCCATGCCTTGTTAGTCCATGGCTATTGCTGGACACTGCCAGTGGTGTTGAAAGATCAGTAAATTACAGCTATATCTGGTGCCAGTTACATGTATACTGAAATTTCTTTATACATTCCAATTAAAAACTTTGGTCATATTGAGTGTAGCCTGTGTGAGATCTTGTAAGGAAAAATTGCTCTGAGTCAGATATATCTGTAGTATTGTGCCGAACAGCATCATAGAGTTCTGACCCTCAGGTTGGTGTCTTCAGCTTATACAGTCTTTTAGCCTACTGTCATGAAAATAATGCTGGTGTAAGTATAGCGATGCTGAGCCCCTGGCGAAGGTATATTTGGGATCGTGCTGGGAGAAGAGGCCTTGGTGGGGGCAGTGCTGCTGTCCCAGAGAAGTGAGTGCCCTTGTTCTGTAAGGGAAGCCTTTTGTTCAAGAATTTGCAGGAGCTGTGTTGAAATTTAATCTTCTAGCACAAACTGACTGATGAGCTTTTGATAAAATATAAACAGTTACGGCAGCAATTTTGGTGTTGTTTTTTTTTTTTTTTTTTTTTTTCCCCCTAAATAGGGTAGCTTAGCTGAGGAGTCTTGGGCTATTTTTAATTCAATTTAAAAGTAGCCATACCAAGATTTTTTAACGATAAATTTCCATTGAAGCGAGGGATAAATATAAGTGTGTTTTGTATATTGGTGCTTTTATATAGTTGCTTTTCACAGGTCCTTTCTCTGTGTTTTAGAGCAATGAAATATTTAACCTATTTGCAAGGTGATACTGCAAACCTGCGTCTGTGCAACAGCTGCACTGCTTGTTCTCATGTGGCTTGATTTCCCTTTTTATCTTGTTCTTTGCAACTGAAGACTTACCAGTATGTGTTTCATCTATAAGACTGAATTGAAAGCCGCTTAAAACTAACATACTAAAGATGGAAGCACTCACAGAAGAGGAGGGTTTTCTTTCCTTGGTTTCTGTACTGTCTTGAACTTGATTCCTGTCTTCTGATACACTTATGGTTCCTGTGGAAGGCAGGAGAGTTCATTCACATCATCAAAGACACAATTTCATATTAATCTAAATATATATATGTGCATGTGTCTGTGTATATGTGTGTGTATGTACGTATATATATATATATATATATATACACACACACACACACACAGACACACACTGCAGTGCAGCGTTCCCAGCTGTAGGCTCTGAAGTTGGAGGCAGTTTAAGAAGTTGCTGAGCTGGAAGATTTTATT
>JANXJC010000078.1:61549739-61566567 GCA_027564655.1 Leptodon cayanensis | reverse complement strand
ATTTTTTTGTTTTGATTAAAATTAGTTTTTTGAAAGTTGATTCTGCCTCCTTTATGGTGTCTGTTACTGGAGTTGAACTGTGTACAGAGAGTTCATAGATCATGAATGCCCAGCTTGCAACTTTGGGGCATTATGGTAAGCAATATGACCACCAAACCCAGAAAAGAAATGTTTTGTTCCTCAAACATCTGCTGAGGAATGGCAGTGTTCACAGTTGCTGGTGGAAGACAACCCTGCATCAGAGGAGGGACTAAATGCTGCCTGTGACTGAAGAGATGTGGTCTGTACAACGAACAGTAAGCCTTGACATACCGCCCTGGTAGAATGGTGGGGGTATGTTCCCACTCAGTGGATTGTTCAGGTGACCATGAGAGTTGAGCTGTGTTGCCAGTTGTCCTGATTTCTGCTGGGATAGAGTTAATTTTCTTCTTAGTAGCTGGTACAGTGCCGTGTTTTGGATTTAGTGTGGGAATAATGTTGATAACACACTGATGTGTTAGTTGCTGTTAAGTAGTGCTTGTCCTGGGTTAAGGATTTTTCAGCTTCCCATGCTCTGCCGACTGAGCAGGTGCACAAGGAGCTAGGAGGGAGCATGGCCAGGACAGCTGACCTGAACTAGCCAAAGGGATATTCCATACCTAGGATGTCATGCTCAGTATATAGACTGAGGGGGAGCTGGCTGGGAGGGGCAGATTGCTACTTGGGCATCAGTCAGCAGGTGGTGAGCAATTGCATTCTGCATCACTTGGGGTTTTTTTATTTTTTATTATTATTATATTCCTTTTCATTACTATTATTATTTTATTATTGTTATTGTTAGTATTACAGTTTATTTTACTTTCATTATTAAATCTTTCCTATCCTAACTTACAAGTACTACTTTTTTTCCAGTTCCCCTCCCTGTCCCACTGGGAGGGAGGAGTGAGCGAGCGGCTGCATGGTGCTTAGTTGCTGGCTGGGCTTAGATTGTGACACCAGTATATACAAGGACAGATCTTGCTGTTCTTGGATTGGCTTTTCTAAAGTATTGTATGTATTTCGAGCCATGCAGCTCATTCCACCCAGCATGGAGTTCTTGCTTACCAGCTGACAGCCAACATTTCTGCTTTTTTGGAGCCCTTGCTCTGTAGGAGTTGTGTGAGTTTTCTAGCCCTCAGTGGAGAATGGTTGGAAATTGAAGAGGAGCTTTCTGCTTTACCAGCATCTTTATCATCATCAGAATGTTAAATGATGCCGTATTTGACTACATGATCTGAGCACCTTCAGTTTGTTTTTTTTAGTATCTTCAGCTGAAAAGAGAATTGTCATGCAGCAAGCCACTTTTAGAGGTGCCAGTGTAATCATGAGTTCTAACAGGCTTGCATCACTGGAAGATTAAGGAGGAAAAGGTCTGAATCTTTGTACAACTTGTCATGTAAAGTACAAATCTTTACCAAGCCTTGCTAACAGCTAAGTTGTCCTGACCTAATAGTACTAACCTTCTGTAGCTTCTGCAACTTCTATCCCTTCCAAGTATCGAATCCTCATTACATTTTTGCTTTGTTACTTTGTCCTAGATTGTCCTGCTGAATTTTCTTATGGGCAGTAAGGAACAAGGGGGATACTCCATTCTGTATAGGTTTTGCATGGAGCAGGGGGGGGGGGTGTTGCCTCTTAAGAAATAATTTAGCAGTAAGGATGTTGTGGATTATGTAGATTGCAGAACTGATGCCTATTTGAAGAGAAGGCTTTAGAATTACATGCAGTCCTGATGGTTGCCACCTGTTTTGACGAGCACAATGGCTTATTTTTCTTTCAGAACTGATGGAAGTTTATTTGGCTTGTTTTCGTGACTGAGTAAAATTTCTTCTGTGTCTGCAGTGGTGCTGTGCACTGCAGTTCACACCATGTTAAAAGCCCTTAAGGACCAACAGGCTTGGCAAATCTCTGTAGCAAACATGTCTAAATATGTACTGCTCATGTTTTGTGGAGGTAGGAAGAACCCAGGAATGGGATTCCATAAAAAAGCCTGAGGGTTCTCTTGGTGAAGACTGATCAAATATTTCTATAATTTCTAAACCTACATATTACAATTAATTCTGAAGCATAAGGAAACCTAGTCAAAATGCAATGTGTCAAATTCCTTATCTTGTCTTCAGAGCCAGATACTTGAGGTATACAACCGAACACCACTGTCATTGTCTCCAAGTGTTTGGAGTGCTTTTCAACACTCCTTTAAATGAGAATTTTTTTTAAATCCAGGATTGCTGTTTAGTAGTGAAGGGAACAGAGTATGATTCTTCCATATCGTAGGCTACCATTGAATCTTTGTTCTTTCAGTGAGTTGAGTGAAATCCTGAAAGATGTGGTATTATTTCTGTGTTATGAGACTGTTGCGCAGCCCAAGAAACTGTCTTTGCCCCTAAGTTTGTTTTCAGATTTCCTTTATTGATTCTGCCAGAGCAAAAGCCAGAGATATTTTCATTACCCAAATTACATTACTTTCATTTAGCTTTTTAGTGTTTCAGCACTTCATTTCCACATCCAGTTTTCCCATTAGAGAAAACTGCACAACTTCTCAGCACAAAAAAAAGAAAAAAGCGCGCATGGGAGACTCAGACTTTAAGGTGCAACTGAAATCCAAGGCTGCTTCACTTGGAGTACTTCATGTCTTATTCTCAAAATCTTTTGTTTTTAATGCTGTGGTAGTAGAGCTAAACCTGGATTGCATGTGCATGAGAAGGAATTTGTTAGATTGAGAGAAATTGCAGGTAATACTCCAAGGCTAGAGCTGCAACGAGAAGACTGGGACTGTATTTCACCATGGTTGTCTAGTAGGACAGATGGAGCTCTTTCAAGACAATGCATCTCCTAATAGGTGCAGTCGGTGTTTTGGATGACTAGTCAACGGTTCTTGCAGTAGAGATTAAATTCTGGAGGCCTTTTTTTTTTTTTTTTTTTTTTTAACTATCAATAAGTAAAATTGGCTTCCTAGTATTATTAAGGATAGAAGATATTCTGAGTGCTTTGCATTATTAAATTTATCTTCTACAGGAAACCTGTATTTCCATTGTTTTCTGCTGCAAGCTTTCAAAAGTCTGTGAAAGTCACTTTTCAATAATGCTTTAATGTTCTGTCTAATTAGTGTGAGCTACAATTTTCTTTCAGGTTTGTCTAGTAGCAATTAAGTTTTTCATATAAGTGGATATAAGTAACATAAATGTATCAAAACTGGGATGCTGCTTACATGGAGGGGAAATCTTGCTTTCTGAGTTGTGCCAATTTAGATTTGTAGTTCTACAGAGTGGATTTACCCTAGAAGTAAATTTATTTCACTGAGATGCCTTCAATTTGATTAGAATACGGATTTTTACTGGAAAATCATCCTGCCTTCCATTTCTACTTTAAAAGCAAAAGTCCTGGTAATTCATCCACTTTTAATGCAGGATATAATTTGGAGAAATAGCAATATAGCTAGTACCTTTACAGAATTGGGAAGTATGATACCCTCAGGGATTCTCTTGCTCTGCAGTTCTCGCCAGAGATAAAGTGTTCATAGATAAACATTTTCCATCCTTTTAAGTGCTTGTCCCCTTCAAAGTATACCTTTTGCAAGGATAAATGGGGAACCAAGGAGCACAAACCACGAAGTGTTATGTCCAACCCTTGCCTTGTGACAATGCAACCAGTAGTATAGATTTAGGGCTATTACACCATGTTACAAACTACACTGAATGAAAACTACACGTAAGTTGAAAAGCTTTGTAAGGTTCTTAAGTGGAGAGACAACGAAGCGTCAGGGATAGCTTTACTTGAGAGAAGAGGTTGCTAGATTTGCCTCCCCTGTAGAAGTGTACACTGCCTGCCGCACATGGGAAGACAAGAGTCTTACTTCGGCTAACATGCTGGTCTTTCAGCATCAAATAGAACCTAGCTCTCAGCTGAGACGTTTGTGATCTGTCCTTACTGGTAGTATCAGTATCTCTCAAGTTAGTGAAAGTAGATCATTGTATGCTCCAAGAAGAAGACTCTGCCTTTAAAAAGAGAACTACATCAGCTGCTATGTTTGCAGACATCTGCAAGGTCATAGGATCAAAGATTTCTATAAACATGTATTGGTTACAAAGCACAAGTTACTCCTAAAACCAACCTTGACAGATTTCTATAGCTTTTGTTGTAGAGAGCGATTATGACTAGAAAGTAGCACCATCATGAACTGCCCCAGGAGCCAGCCAGAGATTAGTCTTTTACCAAGTTTGGTACCAACTGCATTTCACTGTTAAAACTTTCCTTTTCTTCCTCTTTAGCCTTTGTCTTTTTTTGTATATGTAATATCAAGAGCTTTGTATTTGGAAAAATGCTTACCTGGAAGATGATGTGTTTGTGGTCTGGTGATGTAAAATGAGCAATGGAGCTATTGCTTGATAATCGTGGTGCATGGTGTTGGAAGTATCTGTGGAGCAGTGAATGAGAAGGGTGAGCTGTTCAGTCACACTTAACTGTAGGGGGCTGGTGAGCTGAGACCTAAGGCAGTGGCCACAGCTGGCGTGCAGAGCCAGCACTGTCTGCCTTTCTACCACTCTGACCTTGGAATTGCTTGTCTGACAACAGAGAAGTCTTGGTTTGGCGTCCCAGGAAGCAAAGGCAAATCGCTGTTCATAGAAGGATTCTGGAAAGTCAAAAAATGGATGAGGGTGATTAAGGACAGAGCTAAATATTCCTCTGGTGAACTTGCTGGAATTACATCAATGCCAATCTTGGCAGACACTTTTGGGAAGCCTGTTAGTTATAAGAACAACAGTGGTGAGAGAAGTACTGCCAAATTCTGCCTGGTCAGTGGGCAGGAAAAATCATTTTGGGTTTGTGGCCTCCAGTTCCAGATGACCTGAATCTCATTAAACAGCACAATGACTATTTGTAATGCTTTCTTTATCGCCTAGCTTTTCCCAATGTGCAGAGAAACAAGTCAAGCAGACTGCAACTCATCTCTTATTAGATGCATTACAAATGGTATCACTGAAGCTCTCTGTCCCCTCTGAAAACGAGGGGTCTGGGACAAAGGTTGGCCTTGCTTGGGCCATCTTGCCTACATGTTAAGGAAGCCTTAGCAGCACAACCAAACCAATTCAGGAGACTAAGGTTGCAACAGGGAAAATTACATTAAAAGCTTTCCCAGCAAGATCCTATTTGTATAATGCTTAACAGCAGTTGTTCACTTAAATGAGTGGAAATCGTGGTTTCTGAAAAAAACATGATTTCTTTTGTGTCTCTAATTGACACTTTAAACGTGTTTCATAGAGCAGTATGGTAACTAGAAATATCCCAGAATAACCACCAAAGTGGAAGACATGATTGTCCTGCTAACTTGTTGCTGAAAGGAACAAATGTACTTGAAGAAGAATTTCTTTACAGTCATACTCTGCCTGCCTCACCATCAAGACGAAGCTGTGAAAGGCAGCTCTTACTGACAGTGCTGTGACAACCATCACCCCTCTCCAGCTGGTTTTGGTGGGAGAGGGGGTAAGGAGGTATTTTTGGAAGGTGTTTTGTTTTCTGAGTTTCAAAGCCCTTTTTCTCTAGCCACCTGATGGCTGATTGCGAGGTATGGTGTGGATGCAGCAGTAACCATGGGAAGACTCTGCCTGGTAACTCAGGATGTCTTTGCTCCACCGTGCCGCTGTGCCAATACAGATGTCTGACCCAACTCACACTTCTTTCTCCAGCACACTGCAGGTTTTATGTCCTTGGAAGAGACTGGAAGAGACTGTCATGCTGCAAGGTCTGGGGAGTTCGGTTCTGAAAGCTGAGCTTCTCCAACCATTCTCAAGAATCTAGGGTCTAAATTAAAAACACCAAGCGCTACAAGACTTTTGATACTCTGGTGTAAGCAGTATTGCTTGGCTCCTACTTAGTCATTTAGGAGGTCTTTCATATATTATGTCTATATCATGTAATGGGCAACTAAGGAGCCTAATAGGCATGTTGAAAAATTTTACTGTGAGATGATACCTAAATATTGAAAAAGAAGCTTCAGCATTGCCTTATGGAGAGGTGATTGTAGAGGGAGATTGTACTCACAGAGTTTTCAAGCTGCTCTGAATCTCTCAGTCTTTTAAAGGAAGACTATTCCATATGAGAAAGATTAACTGTTGCACTAGCACGGTGGCTTTGGTTTCAGAGCCTGCGTTTTCCCAACTGTCACTGTATTCTCCATCTGGAATGATCCCGGACTTTTTCCATACCTCAGCAATTCTCTCTTTTCATTTCACCACTCACAAGGTGTACGCAGTGTTGTACTATGTTCTTCATGCTGGGCTGCATTACCTTAAAGTAGCAAATAGTGTTTGGCCAGGTTTGGTTTGGTTTTGTCTGGAAACCTTGAGCCTTACACTGGTCAGTTCCTGCCTCTCAGAGATAATTAGGGACCATGTATGTTGTTCTTATTTGAGGAAGAAGTGGCCACAGCTCATGAGGAAGCGATACGATGTTATTCAGAGTTTGGTGTCATTCATTTTGTGAGTGTATTGACTTCCTTGCACAGGGAATGCAGGCCGTAAAAGCCAGAAGCTAACAAGAAGCAATTTTTTTTTTTTCTGAAGCTGAAGATTTTCCAACATTTGGTCGTTCATCAGAAAGAATCAAATCAGGAAAACAGTAATTACTGACAAGAGTTTGGAGTGCATCACTAAGCACATACATTGCCAAGGCACAAGTTCTCTACTCCTAGAAAAGTCCAGACAAACCAAGCAGGATGATTTGGTCTTTTAGTTGCCTGTTGTTTAGTACCCAGATGGTCTGTTTAGTTTGGGGGTGTGTGGGGGAGATATAATTGGATGCACTAAAATGGCACCAAGTCTATTTAGCCCAGTGTGAAGATGCTAGTTTATGCACCTGTTTGTCCTGCTGAACTGGAGAATAACATGTATTTCTGGCACGCCTGCCATATTGGCAATTTCCCTGAGCTATCTCATTGCTCACCCTGTGTTACTTACAATATATCTAGGTTATCTGTTACCGCAGCAATCTGAGTCTCTGTTTTCTACTGATGGGAAATAAAATGAAAGACATTTCTAGCATTTGGACTGGTGCTTGAGAATTGCAGCTGCACTGATAGATCTGAGCAGAAGCCTAAGCTTTAGCAACTGCTGAGTTCGGGGCCTGCATTTGTCAGTAATTTTGCAGGGGTTTTGTCTTTGCTGCTATTCAAGTGTATGCGTACAGGTGAGCATGTTCAGTGGGGGCATATGTAGACTGACCTTGTGGTGTGGGGACAAGGGGGGTGTCCAAGCCCAGACATGGCTATTAACCATTGGCCCAAGCTTTTCTTTGGGTGTTGCAGCTGGGTGAAACATTTGTGGACCAATACAGGAACAGGCTGGCTCACTGGCTGATAGCCATAGCTTCGGTCTTTCCAAGCAGCGTGTATATCCTAGAAGGACATGCTATGGCCAGGTCAGAGGACAGCAAGGGGGACAAAACCAGGCATCATGTTTGTTTCTGTCCACAACTACGTGTCTTGATAAACCATGGGCATAGCTAGCCCTGGAGAAACTGTTTATTTCCTCTTTCCCCAGTACTAACTGCTTTTCTACTGGACAAACGATGGTGAGGCTTAAGGCAGCAGGGTGAGCCCTGTGCAGGGCATGCAACTGAGAGAGATCATGGGTCTTCTGTAGAGCCTCCCTGTGTTGGGTCATCCCATCCCGTCCCATCCTGTGCATGAGCCGGAGTGACTGCCTCTGTGCGTTTTGTTTGAAGTGAACGCTCTTTTGTGCTGCTCTTGGCTTTCTGCAGATGTTTCAGCTTGCCAGCAATTTTGGTGATTTTCTGTGTGTAAGAATTGTGAGGAATTAAACTGCTTATTGAACTGCCACACTGTGGATTTGTGATTAAATTCAGAAATGATATAGTTTTGGAATTCTCCTATAAAAAATATTCCTTGGCTTGTTTGGTGGGTCCTTGATGTCTGGGTTTTCCAAACAGTGGTGGTTTTCAGCTTGCTGCGTTTATTTCACGATTGGTAGCACAACTGCAGAGCCCTCTCAGCGCTACAGAAAGCACATACATGACACAGGTCTCTGGAAGCTGTAATTCCAAAAGAGTAAATACATCTGGCTTTTGTTTTTTTTCCACAAATTCTCATGATATATACTGGGCGAGTAGCAGTTCCTACAGCAGACCTCTGGGATCCCTAACATGAAGACCAGATGTAAGTCTGGAACAGTCTTATTGATTTAGGCCTCTGGATTAGCAAGATACAGGAGCAGGCGGCTGAGTTTCTGTGCGTGAATAGTCCCTGTGAGGTCAACGGTGCTTCTTGCTTCCTTAAAGTACTGCGTTAAAAAGAGGACTTAGAAGCACAGTGGAGTGCACAGCCTGCTCCTTCAGCAGCCAGGCCATCTGTGCCAAGTACATCACCCCTGGGGGCATCTGCCCAGAGCTGCTGGGGGTGACTCCTGCTTCCACCCCTCGCGGCAAAGCTCCACCAGTGGGTCCCGGGAGGAGCCCGCCCGGCTCTGCCTGGAGAGACCCCTGGGAGACACAGCGCTCCTCAGGGATTCAGAAACGGACATGAGGGGTTACGCTAGGGAGGCTGGGGAGGGAACAGCCAGGCTTTCTTAAATGGAGAAGCTTTCCATTTAACTTCCTTTGTTTTCTTTTTAACAGCTTAAAATAAAAAGCGGAACAGGAGTGAAAAATAAAACTTCAAACAAATTGCTTCTTGGCAGCTCTGTTTCACTTGCTGATATTTTGCAAATGTATCAAAGCTCTTTGCAGCGTAATGTTTAAAAAAAGTCTCCTATTTAAAGGTAGCCTTTGTAAGACCCTGCTAAAGGAGGTTTGCAGACTGCTTCTTGTTTACCAAATAGCTCATTATAGGCCTGCTGCAGAAATGTGCACAGGGAGGATGAAGGAGGCTCCCTCCTTGGGTGAAACTCCCATGGCAGTAACGGTATAACCCTCAGGAGAAGTGGGTATGGATACAGCAGCAGTTGCTTTTAAGGTTTGTAAAGCAAATTATAACTGGCTACAACAGGAGAGCAGTGAAAGTAAAGAGCTATGTCAGAGGCTGAAAACAAATTATTCTTTTGATTTAGATCATTTTGGGCTACAAAACCACATTAAAGACTAAGACCCCACAATTGCTTTTATATATGTATGTGTGTGCCTGCACACTTTTTAAAGTCCTGGTATAGAAACAGATGAATTGTGTCTGTCCCTGCCAAGTGCCATATGTTTACAGCTGAGTTATAAAACACTTTAAAATAGGGGTTTACAATGGAAACACTGACACATCCTTAAATATGTTGATGCTAATAGGTACCACCATAATAAATCCCATAGAGGTTTTAAAAGATATATCTGTTGTTCTGGAAGAGTATACTGGCTTCTGCCTGAAGTGAAGCTTGTCATTTCCATTCTTCAAACCATCTGAATCTTCAATAGCATCTAAGGAGCCCTGGATTATATCTAACACTTCAGATGGTGCCAGTATGTAACAAAAAAATCTGTTTGCTATCTAAAAGCTTTTCCGACTGCAATACGGGAACCACAGCCTTTTTCAGAACACGTAATTTTACCTCTGTGTGTGAGGTACAGTGCATAAAAGTATTCCAGCTTCTTCCCTATTTTTTATTTCCTGACATAAATCCCAATATGGAGCAACTGTTCTAGTTTTTTGTATACTGGGTGCAACCACCAAATTCCTGCTTTTGTTAAAATTCCTCCCAGGAGAAACCTACCTTCTTGTCGTTAACTTTATTCTTAATCATTTTCTTACAGATTTTAATAGGCTTCTGGCTTTCCCATAGCCGACAGTAGATAGAAGCATGCTGCTGCATTTAGCGTAGTTGCTAAACCATTTCACCCAAGCTCTTGTGAGCGCTTTTGGAGGGGATCCTTCCCCGTTGCTAGCAAGAGGCAGCCAGCTTGGGGCCGGCGTGGGGCAGCGGGTCAGCACCATGCGGTGGCTCAGGGGTGTGAAGCTTGCCTGCCAGGCTCAAGGTGGCAAAGTGGATCTGAGTGCGGTGACACGGTTTGGACTCGGGCTGTGCTCCTGGGGATAACATCCTCATGCTGGAAAGCAGCGCAGGTGGGGAACAGGGGTGTTAAACACAGGAGCGCTGCTGTTGTGTTGGACGTTGCTGGAGCCTTTCCCAGGGCTTGCTACTGCCATCTTTCCTTTCTCTTGCATGAGGTCTAGTGACAGCACGTTTTTTCTGCGGTTGTTTTTTGCTGTTGTTGCGTTTCATTGTTGTTCCCCATGGAATAAAATGTCCCCTGGCGCGGGGTCTCCTGGTGCGTGCCAGCAGCCTGCTGCAACCTCCTGCCCCAAGTGGACCATGTGGGATGAAACTATGTTGCCCGTAGGGTGAAAAATTGTGCAGTATGTCTGAGGAGGCTCAAAGACAAGGCAGGGAGTGTTGCACAGCCGGACTCTGGGGCCATGGTTTCACAGGGAAGTGAAAAGGGGGCCACGTGGCTTCGGGGTAAAATGCTCAACCAGGTGCTGATGGGAAGACGGTGAAAAATATCTGTGGCAGAGAAAATGAGGTGGCTTGCACGGTTTGTGTCTTCTGAGCGGTGGCGTGGCCAGTGGTTATTGCAACTGGGGCAGTAGAAAACGGTCTGGTAGAAGCAGATGACTGACTGCTTTCCCCTCTGCTGGAGGTGTAGTATCACACAATTCCTTCTGTATCCTGAGCAAATTCCCCCGCAAACCTCCCAGAAGCTTCCTAATTTCCAGTGTGCACCAGAAGGCTCAGGAGAGGTAGGTGTCACGTCAGTTGACAGGCAGAGCAGGGAGCAAAGCAATCTTCCTCAAAACCTCAGGCCAGAGGCACGAGCTGCAGGACGGTGCAGTACAGCGCAGGGTGGGATGAATGCAGGTGCCCTCCGCTCATGGTGGCGGCAGCTCTGTCCTCTCAACAAGCCAGGCAGGGGCTCAGCTGAAGTGTTTCCAGTTACAGTTTCACATCTATGTGCACGAGGAATTCCTTTGTGCAAATGTTGGGTGAGAGCACGTAGTCTGCGAAGTAACCTACACAGCCACGGCAAAGGCACCAGCTTCCTGGAAGTCTGCAGTTTGTGCGTGTGGATCTAACACGGTTTCTTCTGCAAAAGGGCACCAGAACATTTAATCCAATATCCCTAAGCTCCAGGAGCTTATTTATCAAGTTTCTCTTCCAAAGGCTCAGTTTTCCCTCTAACCTGTCTTCCTTCTGCGTCTGTCCTGGAGATAGACGGCTTTCTCAGGTTAGGGTCCTATTCTTAAGTAAAATCTTACCCCAAGGGGGACCCACAGCGTGTAACTCAGGTGGCAAAAAAAAGGAAAACCTGTGCAACAAATTCAGTTTTTAAACAAGGCTGTACTTTAGTGTATGGTGGGAGTTTACTTCAGTGAACTTCAGAACTGCAAATAATGACAAGAAACCTACTGTTTGTATTAGCCTAATCACAGATACAGCAGTGTCTATATTACCTGAATAAATCACTCATAGTGAGCTGCTTTGTGCCTTCCTGTGATAATTAATAATTCCTGAATTGAAGCTGTCAGCCAAGGTTAAATGCTTGTATTATACTAATATCTAAAGACCCCAGTATGGGCCTATGTCTTGCATCACCTATGCCTCTAGCATAGGCACAGAAAGAATCCTTCCATTCAAAACTATATGATGCTTCCCTGGCAGCAACTTTCTTTCCTGAGCCTGGTACCTTTCCAAGAAAGGAGAATTGCTGCTGCTGTGCAGTATATTCTGTCTAATCAATCTAATATAAATTGCAATGACATGATTTATGCAGTAGTTGGAAGGAAAATTAAGTTATAAGTTGGTAATACTTGTGGGATTATTTACCATCTTCCACAGAGCAGAACAAAATTGGAGGGATCAGGAGCAGCAGGCTGTTTAGCTTTCTGACACAGCTGGATAAAAACAGCTTTATCTGAATAGCATTGCCGTTAGCACTAGGTTTCTCATCCATGCCTTTTGGTTCCTCGACAGCGGGACAGTGGTTGGCTTGGATCCTATTATTATCTTGTCTCAAAGTACCATGTAAAATTAATAAACATTGAGAAAGAGTGCTTTCAGATCTTGAGAGAATTAGAGTGTCAGAGACAACACGGACTTAAATATGTAATGGGAAGTAAGCTGCATTCGGGGATTTCTATAATAAAGATAATGGAATCTTTAAATGCAAGAGGGTCAATGAGATTTTGTTTTGATCTTATCTGCTGTAGAAACTGCTGTAATGATGGATATAGTTACAAAACATTGGTATCCCATCATGTTTACAGCGTGACTTGGGTAATATTGATAGGAACCACCTGTGCTGTAACCACGTTCCCAGACTGTGCCCCTCTGAGGTCCATTGTTAAAATGCAGATTGGGAATTCAGTTTAAACACAGTCTGGTCTTGGCAAAACTAGGTGATGCTTGGTGACAAAGCTGTACTGAGTGACTAGTTGGTCTTCTAAACAGTTCCTGATGGGATCGTATTAAAATCAATTACCTCAAATATGGCTCACTTAGCTGAGGTAATTTCTTCAGATGATCTTGACCAGTCTTTTGTCTCCTGTGTACCTTTCCAGAAAGAGCAAGTTTAATCTCTTCTTCCTAAACTATGGCAGGTTGTGTGCTCCTCTCGGCTCATACCAGAACTGACTGTGAGAATCAACTAGTATTGAGCAGCCTTTTCTGAAAATTATGGAAATCAAATGCTATGGTTTGCTTGCTAGGGAATTCTTAATTAGCAAAAAGTAATCAAGTGTTTTGTTTTGTTTTCTAGAGTAGCCTTCTGTAACCTACAGGACACAGCAGAAGGCAGCCAGCCAGGGCAGTGACTTGTTCAGGTTTAAGCTCTGGGAATTTCCCAGGCTTGAGTGCTGACCAGTGCCTTCCTGGTGGCAGAAAGTTTGCGATATATGAGAAAAGTACCTTGACATGGCTTCTAGAAAGACTGGCTGGAAAGGAAATTTTCCTTCGCCATAGGCTCTTTTGGCAGATTTCTTACAGATAAAGCTGGTTATATTCGGTACTAAATATGACATTGTAAACAAGAAACCTAAGGGGATCTGAGGAACCTTGTCTGTTGGTTAAAAATGTTTTAAAGCTTATTGTCCTGAAACATGTATTGTCATTCCTGATTCCAAAGTTTTCTGGTTAAAGTCATGTGCAGAAGAGACTGTTCCCAACAGTTATCCTCACAGGTACCTCTATTCTTCCCCAAAGAGCACTGCAAGGGTAGTGCTGCAAGTGCTCAGCAAGCAGAGGTTGGCTCTAGTGATATCTACTGAACCAGGTAATGATGGATTGGAGGATGCCTGGGGGTTATTTCACACCTTTTTTGCTGAAGCATGTTCAGTTCTCAGGTGTTATTTTAGGAGTACCCATTTTAAAATAGAGAACCATCAGCATGACATTCAGCTCATAAGAGTTTCCAGGATGGGACAAAGGGGTGTCTCTGTCACTCACAGGTGTTATGGCCCCTCCATACATGACATAACAGCCAAGGGTCTTGCAGGGAAAGGAGGTTGATTTCACCCAAGAGATTTCTCCCACAGCAGGAAGTCGACAAAGCCAGCTCCCAAGGCACACAGGGCTGCGTGGCTAGAAGAACATGTAGGTGTGCTTTCTTACACTATTTCACAACTGATGTAAAGTGTGCCCAGAAAGACCAAAGCCAACACAGGCTGCTGAAACTTGTATTAGGACTGAGGTAGTCTAACTGGCTTCATAACTCATTTTTGCATCATAGTCACTGTTGAGCACAAGAGAATGAATTACTCTTCTCTTTGACTCTGTTGACGTATGTCTCCTGTTACTCCAGCTAGTCCTTCCCAAAAAGCAAGCACTTCCTCCACTGATGTTCTGTTCATGTGGAGAATGAGCAAAAATGTTTCATTTATAGCTACCACAAACATAGGGTTTAACTTTTTGGAATGCGTGATTGCAGCTTTTAAAGGCATATTTGCACTAGCTTTATTTAGCTTGGATAGCAAGAGTGAAGTCATGCTCTTCAGCACAGACTGCACAAAGTAGACATGCTACATGCTTATATGATTGTTTTAGTGCCTAAGTTCATCAGAACAATGAATAATTATTTCCATACTTTATTTCCTTTATTTCTACATATTTCTGTATGTTCAAGTGGGAAGGAAGAACCGCTAAATTCACATTTACAGTAAATGAGCTGAATACAATGCAGACATATGTGTAGCACTGAAAAAGAACGATCTTCATAGATGAAGCCTGATAGATTCACAGTCATTGTGCAGGACATCCACAAAAACAGACCAAACGCAACAGTTGGAGTCACTTGAGAGATAGATAGGAATTTGGGCCAGGAAAAAAAGTCAGTGATGTGTATTATTCATCATTTGTCATTTGCAGTTGAGGAAATGGAATGCCCTCTGACACATCTGAAGAAGTTCATGATTTATTGGAAGTAGTGAAAGAAGTATAATGCCAAATAGTAATATAAACCCCCGGGGATGTCTTGCTACAGTCTTTTACATAGCATTAGAGCCACTGTAAATAGTTGGACTAAGATAAATATCCTGGCAAACATTTGGCATGAAATACTTGAGATATGAAACTATTCATTCTTTGAAGTCAAGTGATTTTAGTCTTGTCCAGCATCATAATACTAAAAACTTCTACCTTTATTTAAAAATCATTCAAACTCTCTTACACCCTACACCCTACCTGCAACCTCTTTTTACTGGAGATGCCCCGAATGATGAATAGCATTAGCTACAGCATCTCAGCTTTGTGGACCTGTTGTCAGAGCAGGAGAGCCCTATTAATTCACAGTGATCACAATGGGCATTGTATGAGGTTTGCTTTGACCTGGGACAATATTGCCATCATTCACTTTCATTAGCCACTACAAACAGAACCATTTCATAGAAAGTGGCCAGATAGAACAAAATACTTGATGGCTTAAAATAATAGTTATTACATATATGCAGCAGTCATTATGGAAATGTAGTGAGCCAATTTGAGTAACTGTTTTCCAAATATTACCTATAAACTTCCTTTCTGCATGCAAGCCTAAATGAGCAGCAGTGTCACTACCTAAACTGGAAATCAGCAAATACTCCTGAAAGGCAGCATTGCTTTAATGAATGATATGTATGCAGCCATTCATGCCTGGACTTGATCCTGCACAACCTTACATTTGTGTCATGAACACTCACTGTGTTCTTCCTCCTGCTGCATTGCAGGTTACTTGCTTTGCTTTGTAGACTGGGAATTCCATGCATTAGAGCATGGACAGAAACAAGAGGAAGAGGTTATGGAGAAAACTAAACCAAGAATTCACCTGTCATGGGTCTAAACACCAGAAAGTACATGCTCTCGAAGTATGCTTGCTATGGTCTTTTCAATAGCACTCAAGCCACTGTATATAGTTGGGCTCAAACAAATATAAGTAGTGCTGAAGAGGTAGTTTGTGGCTGTATGTTACGTAACAACTCCGAAATTTATCTAAATTCTTGTGTTTTGTTCTCAGACAGTGCTTTTCCTCTAAATTACCACAAAAGTGAATTTATCTTGGAAATAATCAGCAAAACATGCACAAAATGGAGCAGATCAGACTTTGTGCATGGTAAGCATGGGAAAAATCTAAAGCTGGCAAGTTACGAGTGCAAGTACAAGTTAGTTCAGTGATTCGAATGTCAAGAAAGTGCACACAGCAAATAATATAGAATAGTGCTGTAAGTGATATCCTAAGGCAGGAGAACAAGAACCACATGTCAGTGTCAAGTAGCTCCATGCAGTTATAAAATGGTTGTGTCAAACAGATCAGGGTTAACCTCATCTTTTGTGAGTTGAAGTGGTATCCTGAAGTTTAAACACAAAGTTCCTTTATTTTTCAGATGTCTCATATTCGTATGTGCAAAAATATATCATTAATAATATTAGACCTTACCATCACACCTCCGTCATTATTTTTTTTTCCCCTATACCAGATAATTTTAGCAGCCAGCTTCAAGAATGAAGATGCACACTTCAGCTGGCTTTAGACACAGCGTTTCTAAATTCCCACACATGACACAGCGCTGAGTTCTCTGGCAGTTTGGCCATAGAAATCATCAGCCATTTAAGCAGAGTTCAGACACAGCTTGGCAATGCTGCTTATAGCCTGGAGTAGACACAGCTGAAGATCAGGAATGCCTAGTGAGTTTTTCCTAAGCGTACTGCAAGGCAGACACATCTGTGTTTTGCAATGTCTGCAGCCAACAAGCCCAAACATTTGAAAAAATGTTCCTCTTTTGTCCATTGCCACTGAAGTCTCACCCACCCTTCACAAGTACCTCAGTACCTACTGATGCCTCTTTCCTGTGAGAAGGGTATAGTGATTTGGCCTGTCTTGCCTATTCTCATTTTCTTGTTTGATTTTTTTTTTTTCCTCCTCAGATGATAGGTACTTGTAGTGCAGTGTGATGACTTTCCAGTTGCATGTCCCCTTCGGACAGTCTCTTACATGATCCCCATGAAGCTATGTTGTCCATTATATACTTCATAGTGTCTCGGTAGCGAAGCTACCTTTCATTATGTGTTGCTGTCAGCAGGCTAGCCCTTAGCCTTCCTGAATCAGCCCAAGCTTCCTCTTTCTGGCCCAGCTGGTTTTTCTACCGATGAGCTGACAGAGTTAGCGATTGGAATGCAGTTGCCCACAGATTCCACTACTCTGGTCCCTTACAGAGCTATATGCCATGTACATTGCCTTTCAGTGCATGTATGCCAAAGATTTCCTAGGACAGAAAAGCACTAGGAGGGTTCTGCAGAGACTGTAAGTGAATACATAAATGGAAGTGTAAAAGCAGGATTGAAAGCACTGGTTT
>JANXJC010000078.1:61518855-61538059 GCA_027564655.1 Leptodon cayanensis | reverse complement strand
GTGGATACAGGCTGTCTGTTGTCAAAAAGAGTGTGAAATGCATTGTGAGGTCACTGTAGCCTCATCAGAAGTTGTGACTGTCCTACTGCTCCCAGCCGCCAGAGAAGATATTTCTTCCCCTGTCCCCATGGCATGATGAGGAGCATTTGGGGATGCTTCTTTTGCCCTTCGCTCCCTGGTTGTACTGGGGTGCTTGCGTGGGCTGGGTCCTTGGCCCCTTCGGCCACTCTGAGGTGGCTACTGCCTTCCCTGGCTCCTGGCTCAGTGGCACCCCTGGAGAAGGGGATCAGTTATTACCATGCTTATGTTACATCGAGCTTTTAGGGTCTGTACAACTATCAGTTAACTTTTGTAGCATCTGAATGATGTTGTTAAGTGTATATTTAACTAAGGAAACCCAAATTATTCTCCTGGCTCTTGTGATGTAAGGGAGAATCAAGGGTTGGGGGGCAGCATGCTCAAGGGGTGACTCATTCCATCGTCTTTGAGGAGGAAATGAGACAAATCAAGCCTTTCCCTACACATGACTTCCCTTTCTTCTGAAAGACAATAGGAGAACAGAAACCCAGAGTGCAGAAGGAAGGATGTAAACCAAGAGGAAGCAGGAAAAAAGGATGGAGAAAGACAGAGTGGCAGAAAGAAGGACTAACTGCCACAAACCAAAGATGGGACTGTGAAAACAAACCCAACAAATGACAGAAGGAGATACACCGAAACATCTCTGGGAACGTGGATTTGCTGCAAGGGCCATTCACTGTGTAGTTCCACTCCTCTGACAGCGTCTTCTGCTGCGCAATGTTGTCCTCACGTTCAGTATTTCTTGTTCAATGGACACCGCGGTTGAAGGCAGGCAATGGCAAATGTGTGTGGGTTCAGTTACTGAAGGCACAAAAATCTTACATCATGTCATACCTCATAGTTCAAAGGAGCCAAGCACACTAGGTGAAAAAATACAAGCATGTTTTTCAATCTCTTTCCCTCTTTCTGTTACTGTCTCTTACAGTCAGATGTTTTGGGTAACAAAGCACAGGATATAGTGCAGAAACCACCGTCATTTTTTGAGGCTAAAAACCTGGCACCTACACAATCAATAACATTTATTAGAAACACAGGATCTTGCACAGGGCTTGTTTTTTGACCCACTTCACTGGTTGCTTTTATATTAAAAATGTACCCATCAAATATTGTTTATACTCCTTCCTCCCTATAAACCTTCTACCTTCACAGCTTCTCCCTGGCCTTTCCTCACCTCTGGCACTTCTGTTTCTATGGCAGCTCTGGAAGACCTTCCCCCTCCTTTTGAAAAGATATCTCTTAAAAAGTTAACCTTCCTTATTCATTGGAAATGTGAAGGACCATCTCATGCCTTTCCTTGGGCCTGGTGTCAGAGGTCCTCTCCTGTGCCCTGCCCTGTCCCTGTGCCTTCAACGCACTCAAGGCCATGGCACACAGAGAGCTGGAGGGAAGCAAAGTTTGTCAGCTCTTCCAGAGGCCCTGCAATGTACTGCACCTCCTCTCTGGTGGTGAGGAGTGACACAGGAGAATAATTTCCAGGGCTAGTGGGACACAAATAATTGAAATTAGGAACAAGGGGCCAGATTCAGAGCATCTGCTTGTGACTTCCCTTGTAGACCTTTCACTGTCTAAAAATCCAGGTGCCCAACATGAGCAGGGTGGTTCAGAGGTCAAAACGGGACCCATGCAATCGATGGGAAGGGTAACACAGCTCTAGAGGGTAACCCCCAAATTCCCAATACCATCTAGGCAGCAACCCAGAGCCAGTCGGCAGGAGACATGAAGCCAGATGTCCTTCTCCATTCCTGCTCCTCACCAGTGCCTGAATCAGAGCTGTACCCCGGGTGCTCCCCATCCCCTCAGGACGGAGAGGACAGTGACCACCCTGGTGCTGGGTGAGCAGGCCTTGCTGCTTGGAAGATGTTTTTCACCATGCCAGTCCTACCCTCTGTCATTACCCTTGCTGCAGTTCAGAGGGTTTCTCCAGAAAAAGGCCTTGGGTCAGGGCTACCTTCTCCCAGCAGCTAGGCTACAAGGTTACAAAATCAGATTTTCTTGAGGTTTGTTTGGGGTTTTTTTTGTGGTTTGTGTTGTGGTTTTGTTTTTGTTTTTTTCTTTTTCTTTTTCTTTTCTCCCCCCTGTTCTGGCTTCAGGAAACTCAACATTTCGACTGGTGAAAGGGAAACTTTCAAAATTATGGGTGAGGTGTGTCCCTACCTGGAGGACTCAACTGAAGAAGGATGGCCCTGCAGGAGCTGCAAGTATCTGACTGCATGCCTTCAGGCTGAGAACGAAGCCGAACACAGATTTCCCATTTCCTAGGTAAGTATTCTGCCCGCTAGGCTAAGCGCTGACTTTATTTATTCATTTACATTTGCAGTTTTGTTTCACATTTTATTGACTGCACACGTGAACACACAAAATTTATTCTCTTAGGAATGTACAAAGGAATTGGAAATGCTATAGGTATTGGTGAAAAAGTGCATATGACTGATTGTTCTCATTTTTAAAACATGCAACTAGAAAATGCTTCTTGGTCTGGGGAGAAAAAATAGTGTTTGGCTTCAGTGACCAATCACACAGCCCAACCAGTGAGCAAGCAATAACTGTGGCACAGCATTAACAAGTACATACGCAGTCTGCAAGATGTTCCCATGCATTATTCAGTGAATAATTCTAAATAATGAAAACACTGAAATCTGTGTGTAGATGTAATGCAAGGGACCAAATTAAATGCATTGTTCAATAGGAGAAGCTGACCTAGCTCTAGTGAAGAACAGCAGCAACTGTTCAGAAAACCTGTGGGTCTATGTAACACGAATTTACTGTGTGCTAGCAACAGTAATCCAAGTCCAGCAATCTGTGGTGGATGGTAGGCATCATTCAAAGTGACGAAAAAGTCGCCAGACTTCATAAGCTTCACCCAGAGGCTACACCTTCACTGCAAAGTTACCTTCTGAGTAATTTTCATTTCCACATTGACGCCTCTGGAGCTGACCACAGTTGGCTGAGAACCAGCTGTAGTGCTGGGCACCAGTGGCATGGCACCTGTCTGGAGTCTGCAGCACACGGTGACCCCAGTTGTGGCTGATGAGCTGTGGGTACTCAGACTCTAGCCTATATCCCCACCTCACATTACTTATGTGTTGAGACCTTTGTCTGTAGATTAGCCTTGAATTAATGGCAACACATAGGTTATAATCTGAATCAATTCTTGCAGGCAAGATAGGTACTCATTTATATCAACTTGGGGATGTTACAGCTTTACATGCATTTGGTGGTTTTATTCTGAGCTGTAGCACATATTTAAATAGAGCAGATGATAACTCTTTCTTCCCTTAAGGTACCCATCAAAATAATCATATGGGTAAAAAACCCTGAACTGCTGAGATAAAAATAGCTCCTGACCAACACCTTCCTGGAATTTTATTTCCCACATTATGATCTAGAGGAGAGGGGCTAAACCTCGTAGCTGTAGTAGCAAATTTCCCTGTTGTTTTTTAAATGTTCCTGCTTAATGCAAGGCAAAACCTTAGGAATGTTACTGAAGGGCAGTGGGGAATAACAGTGAATTTATATTTGAACAAGAAAAACTAGACCATAGTAAGATGTTTTGCCAAACCATAACTTGTCATAAAGCCAAACAGAGGTAAGTAAATTGTAGTAAAACGTTGTACATGCTTTTATTGATTTTTGATTGCAATTTTAATTTTATCCATGCAGCCAATGTGTTGCCGGCTTGCAATTAAGACTTGACAGTGGGAGAAAGAACAGTAACAAGAAATTGAATCAGTCATTCATTTGAAAGTAAGCCAAAAACAACAGTATGAAGAGAAAGGAAGGAACTTGTGAAAGATCTTACTGTTTTATTTCCAGCATTCAGCTCCTTAGCTTTAATAGTGCCTAAAACACCAGTCACAAGTTGTGGCTGTGAAAGAAAATACGCAGTGTTTTCTGATGAGTGGTTTATTCTAAAGGCACCACAGGAGAAGAATGTCTTGGGGCTTCAGCAGGTTTGAAATGTACAAGAAGCCAGAAAGAAATTGATCTAAAAGATGTAATAAATGGATTTATAAATCTTGTTGTCTACCCTGCTGAGTTACTACTTCCAAAAAGCTCTGAAGTCCAGGTCTGTACTAATGGCTTTCCTCTTCAGCCTGCACAACCTGCTGGTATTCAGCATTGATACAAACTTTTATTTTTACTGGAAAAATACAAGAGGCAGGTTGATGATGTTTTGTTTTTCTCACGTTTTGGTGATCTGAAATCATAAGTGTTTTGGACCATTCAGGTTCTCTTTGTGCAAACCATCAAACTTTTGAGATGTTGTGTTGGAACATGAATGACACTTTCTTTAACTTTAGTCCTTACAGAGTTCCAAAGTACTGTGGCTGTATAGCTGTTAGGTTTTACTCAAAACACTTCAGAAATCTGGATCACGTTGTGCTTTTACTAGAACGACAAAGCTGGATGGGAAAGGCTGGATGATTCCCCCCGCCGAAACCTCTGACTTTTTACTGCTGCGAGAGAACATGGCTGTTATCTGAACGTGTATTGTCACAGGCTGCAGTGCCACACAGTCAGTCATCGTGTGATCTTTTATGTCCATGCCTGTAAAAGGCATGTCAAAATGAAGAACTGGCTGCCAAGTGGCTTAATGAAGATGTCGTGTCTGTAAATTGTATTCTGATTTGGCATTATGCAGTAGGTGTGATCTCCATCTTTGGGGTTTGTTAGTGAAACAGTTCTGGCCAGTACTACCTTGTTTGAGGAGCTACAGCTGTGGGAAGGGAGTTTGGATTATTATGGAGGGAGAAAGGTGTCTGAGGGGAGCAGCCTGGGGTTTTGGAATAAACCTATACTTCTGCCTTTAATCATAGGGCTTTTAGGGTGTTGTTGTCCCAGGAATTTGAGCTAGAACTCCCATGGCCAATTCTGGAGAGCCAATTCTCAGCTTCTTTGTCACTAAAACTGAGGACAGGAGGTCCTTTTGGAAAATGTAGTATCCTGAACAGCTCTGGCAGTTGTCCTTGCTTGGAGCAGCTCAGCCTGGGACTGAACAGACTGCAACAGTAATCTTCAAGATAGCCACAGAAAACCAGAGAGGACCCATGAGTCCTCTAGAAAGGTGCAGAAAAAATATATCATTCCTCTACACCCAAAGTTTGTTTCCTAACCAAAAGTGTTCTTTTGCAACATCTCCAAATTAGGTTCCTCTTTGGAGGACATCAATAATTTTAAGCTTGAGGAAAAAAAAAAAAAGAAACTTTAAAGTTATTCCTGTTTATTTAGAGAAAATTATGAAGGCATGGTCTATCCTTTCTTTGTACCTTCAACATGGAAAGAAACTGGCAGAGTTTAAGGCTAAGTAGAATTTTACCTGCATTTTAGCCTGTTGAAGGACAGCCATTAATGAAACTTGGAAGGTCATTCTCTCAGGGTTAACAAACACGGAAGTGTGAGACTAGAAAGGGAATCCTTAATATCAACTCTCCAAAAGTCTACTTTCCTTTTCAAAAGCTTTTTTTTGAATCAAATAGACATTAAAACAAGGTGTATAAAGAACAGAGAAATACCTGTTTTCTCAAAGGCAAAAGTTGCAAAGAAAATATTTTTCTTATTTGTAACTGTATTCTATCTTCTAGTTCAAAATAGCTATGATATATTGGAAAGAAGGGAAAACAAGAGTGAAACGTCAAAAAATTGCAAGGTTTCATTGCGGTTTTTTTTTTAAACTGAAGCAATAAAACCTTTTTTCCTCTATTTTTCTCATCACCGTCCTTTTTCTCACCAGAAAAATATCAGTGTCAGATTTGGAACAGGCTCTCCTCCTTCCTAAGGGCATTCCTTCAATGCATTCTAGTTTTGAATATATCTGTGCCATCTTTGACCAATTTAAATTAGATTGGATGAAACAAGCAGAGTGACTGCAAAACCCAGGAACGCTAACGAGGTTAGCTGTGAGCCTCACCATTTACCCATGCTCTCAGTCAGGCTTTCTGCCTGTGTTGAGCTTCACGTTGCTGTAACATCCTGCTGGCTATACCCAAGTCAAACTACTGTCAAACTGCCTTGCCCACGTACGTCTGCACAAGCAGCCGGTCTCGGTGCTGATTGCAACAGTAATGTCCCTGCAGTGCTGGCACACTTCTAAGGCAGGATCTTTCCATCACTGCAATCCAGACCTGCAGTTTGGAGGGGGAAATCTGCAAAGCAGTTATTGCAGAGTACTAGTTTCCAAAGATTTGTTATCAGCAGTGTGGGAACAGCAGCTTGAGTAAATTTAGATGAAGATTAGAAAAATATTTCCTGCCTGTGAAAGTATAACAACATGCCAAGAATGTGTGTGAAGCCCATAATTTGGTGCTTTTCAGCTCTGAATTGTAAGGAACAGCCCTGCAATGTCAGGGAGGGATGTGACTGCTTTAAGTGATTTATCTTCACCTCTGCTTTTTAAAATCTATATTGAGTGTATTAGATAACTATTGACACACTGGGTTTAACGTAACTCTGTGTAGATTGTGAAGGCACATGTGTTGATGCGAGCACACTTTGTTTTGAACGATATACTAGGGGTGCCCTTGCATGATGGATTGTGTGAGGGGAAAGGCTGGTGGCACACATCTTCATCCAGGAAGAAGTGTTAGCACCTTTCCTTTCCATCTCTTCCTCCCCTGCAACAGCATGGTCCTCATATGTCACCGGTACTGTGCTCATCTTCTGTGTGTGTCTGAAACTGGGGAATTAGAAAGAAGTTACAGTCTCATATGGGAAACACCAGCACACTGATAAGGGGGAGGGCAGGGGGAAGGGGCAATAGACAGGGAACAAAAGGAGAAATTAAATCCCCTGTGGCGCCAGGGTAAATCTCTGCCTGGAATACAGTTCCAGCACAAAGTTCTTGAGGAAGTAATTTTGGGCATGCAGATAGACCATGTCAGCTGTTTCTTGATTACAGAGTGTGAGTGTGCTCTTGCCCATGGTGCATGTGGAGCAACTCTTTCCCTGAGGGGGGAGAGAGGCAGTGGTGTACATCTGCCCTGGAGTAAGAGCATCCCCATAGGTCGCTACGCAGAGCAGTCAACAGCAACCTGTTTGTTCACATCTCAACTTAGCCCGAGGGAAGTTGTTTGTATACCCTATGAGAAGATCTTAGGAAGAAAACAGCTTGTTTAAGACTTAAATATCAGCTCTCTTTTTCTAAAGGAGAGAGGATTTCCTGGCATGTTTTAATCTGGAATTTATTTATAGTATTTACATTTGAATTCAGTAAAAGTTATCAACACTGACGATGAAAAATTCAGTAGCTCTACAGTAGTGTCGCAGACGATGCCAACAGGGCCTTTGGCATCACATGATACGATTAATACGAAATTTTCTGCTGCTGCAGTATATCACTACAATATTTAGCATCATTTTCTCAATGGATGCTGAAGGTGAGCAGAGGTATTTTATGCTAGGAGACAATTCATTATTCCAGGCACAAAATCTTCTGCTACAAACCACAATACACTATCATTCAAATGAGCCACACACAATAGGAGAAAAATATCCAGAGAAAAATTTTTTTTTCCCTCTTTCCTTCTGCAACATTTTTTTTTTTCCCAAGCACTGAAATTATAAGCAGGCAGATATTTGGATATTGGAACATATGGGATATAGGAGTGTCGTCTCTATTTTTTTTTTTGTGCACAACTGCTCTGCAATTATGACAGCAACGGGGGCTCTAGTAGGCCTTGCTACACTATAGGCTTTTTTTTTTATGGTGCATTTTTTTCAGGTTTTCATGCTAAAAATATATCAGTGGGGTAAAGTTTTTGTCCAAGTTTTTCTGTAAGTTTTTACTTTCAGAATTTTGTTTTGGTTGGTAGCAGTCCCTTACATTTTGTGTTTTAGCATAACCCAGCAGGCTTTTTTTGTTCATTATTCTTTTCTATGCCATTGTCTTTCATTTCACTGATAGTACCATGGGAATACACTTTCCTGTAGTATTTTCAGTGGCATATGTAATGGAAAACACGGTGCACTTTGCATCCTTTTTATCAAGCCATTTGTTGTGTCTATGTACATGTGGATATAGAGATAATATATACATTTTAGTGGTTAATTATAGACTAAGTAATTTTTGTCTGATAGCAATCTGATCTATTCTATGAAGATAACCATTGTATAACAGAAGAACGTAATACGAGCACTGGACAAAGAATGCTAAACAATTAAACCCTGAATGCACAAATCTCATTACTGGATTCCTTCTGTGTCAGACCTGTTATATTCCGCTCTGCTGTTGATTACTGGGGTTCCCACTGACCCAGCTATCACCCAACTATGAAAAACAGGACATGTACAACAATAACTACAAGGGCCCAGAAAGGAAATTACAGCATCGTGACCGTTTGCCACATACACAAAGACTTGCTCCAAGGTGACAGATGTATTGCCCAGGAATGGCCGGTGCTGCCGTGGGACTCGGAGCAGCTCGTCCAGTGCCTGGGAAGATCGGTTTATCTTGCAAACTCAGGTTCACGCTGGTCACAAGAGCTGCGATTCAGGTGCAGAGGGATGACTCGATCGGCAGCAGCAGCCGGAGAACGTGGCCTTCGCGCAGGGAACCGCTCCGCTGATCAGTCCCCAGCTGTAGGGCACAGTGGACACTGGGAACCTCCCATTCTAGGTACCAGGCGCCGTGCGCTTGGATGTATCGGTCCAGACTTGAAACAACATCTGGAGGAAACATAGCAGTCTATGCTATTCAGAGGAGACTAGACAGCCCAAAAGCCCTCCTGCTCTTAGAGTGAATGACAATTTCTTTGATTTTTTTCATGTTAGGCTTCGAGACACATCAAAGCAAGAAAGAAGCAATGAAACTGTGCCGGGAGAGCGCTGATGCTGACAAGTTTTGCAACAGCAATCCCTTGTAAACTAATGACAGCCCCACTTGGCACCTCAGGGTACCTGGCAGGAGGCATGCTGCTGCATACAGTCATACAGCTATATCTAGTGACACGAAGCCCCCAACTTGGGTGTCTACCTACTCCATGACAGCAAGCATGCAGAAGGTGGGTCACCAGGGAGATGGGCTTCTTGCCTGCAGTCCACTTTGCTGGCTTGTTCAGCAAAGAGGCAGCTAGCACACACCCACCACCATCTGGGAGGGAGAAACTGATGCTGGAGGGAAGCCCTGACTCAGCAGCCCAAGGTACAGCTAGTATGGCTGTGCTTGTCTGGGTGGATACAGGTGCCAAAAGAGCTCCAGCTCTTTCCAGCCTGGCTTTCACGCATGGTGAAGGTGCGTGTGCAGCGTCACTGAAGGACCGGCCATGGCTCCCAACAGGCATCAGGGAAAGTCTGTGCCTCTGGGGCACTCAGGCTGATCATCACTCCATCTCTGCAAAGGCCTCGTCAACCAACGAGTGTAAGCCTCTGTAGCCTCTGTGTTTGATTTGATTCTCGCATGCCCGTGTTGCCCGAAGCCCCTGTGGCAGGTGTCGCGGCGTGATGTTGACATGACACCCTTTCCTGCAAGCGCAGAAAGGGTAGATGCCAACAGCTGAGGTACTCTCCCTCGGGTACAGCCACTGCTAGGGATGCGGCTGATGGCAAACCCCAATGTAGCCTCTGGCCCAAGGGTGCACGCAGCAAGAGACACCCCCGGGGTTTGCTGGCAGGTAGTGACAGCCTGGGTGCTGCAAGTAGGGCTGATAAAAGGTGGCACAGCTGGTGCAGGGGGGACTTCCCTGTGTTTCCTTGCTGGCAGTGCCCTGTCCTCCCAGTGCTGCAGGGCTCTGCCTTGTCCCTCATGGGCTGCTGTTCGAAGGATGCAATGATACTGTCAAGAAAAAGGTGTGTGCAGAAGGTGGCCCTGAGCCAGTTGATGCTGGGTTCATTTTTACAGTATTCGTAAAAGTTTCCATATGTCAGTATTCCTTGCCTTTAGCTTTGCTTTACCATTGTGAGGAGCACTGTCCCTCCCTCTTCCCCCTCTGCTCTGCGCAGGCAGGATTATCCACTGACCCAGGATGGGTGAGAAATGCCGACCTGGGTAAAAGTGAGCCTAACCTCACCTTTTCTAGGGCTAGTTCACTCCTATTGGGCTCATAACTTTTTGGGAACTTACTTAAATTCCCCAGCTGAATGTGGCTTAACGCCTTCAGTGGCAGATATTCTTCAGCTGTTTGGGTTTTTTTAATACATATTTGTAATACAAATCTGAGGAGGCAGAGAGGCTAGATATAGATTTTTGGCATTTTTCTTTCTGTTGCATAGGAAAAAGACCTCTTTTCCCTGGATCTGGTATAGGCTAAATGGTTTCTATGAGGTTGCTTATGGACTTTGAATACACAGTAAAAATATAAATTCCAAGCTGTGGTAATAGCCATCAGTTTGGTAACAAAAGTCTGCTTGGGTGGGGGATGTGGGGAGGAATGGAATGCATGTTAATGCAGGACAGGAGGAGATAGGGGAGCTGTGTGCTGGTGGAAAGGCTGAAAACAGGAATGAAAAGCAGTGTAAAAATGCAGTCAGCCATCTAGGCTTCCTCTTGCTATTTTTGTGAAGACATTCTTTGTCCAAATGAGGAATGAGAAATTACAATGGGCTGGGTGGTGGCTGCTGGAGGTGTAGGAAGCATTGCTGGCACTGAAGGGGATGGGAGGATCTCAGAGGAAGGACCAGATGAAATTGTGGATGGAACTAAGAGATGTGGTGTGGGATTTGCTGCTGCATACACAGGGTCACTCACTCAGCAGGGAACAAACATTGCTGCTGTAAGGTTGTTGGCTGGCAAAAAAAGAAAGTGCTGGGACCCTCTGCTGAGCATAAAGCAGCTATAGATATAATGGACCTGTGAAAAAAATGCAACTCTAGGTGATGCCATTAGAGTTAGGGAAATCTCTTATACATACCAGAGGGTCCAACGCTGAAGAAATCCCATCCAGAAATGTGTATATAGGTCTGGTCTCCTGTGTTTAGTGAAGGCACTCAGGTGAGAGTTTGGCAGAAGGAGACTCCTAGGACTGCCACAGCAATGGTAGCCTGCCCTAGGGGATGGGCTCCCAGCTTCTTGCCTTTGCCAGCAGAAAAAGGGACATGGACACTCCCTGTAAATTGCTCGGGAAGCAGAGCGGTTTAATGCCAAGAACAAAAAGAGAGAGCTACAGCTAAGAGAAAATACCAACTTAAAAACAAATGCATAATAACCATCCCTGAAAAAAATTGAGTGAGGAATTAGCAGCAAATTTCTTTTGACCATTGGAATGAGGTGTTTTAGCACTTTGTACTCTTGGGGAGGCAAACTTGTTTTTACATTTTTCTTAACCTGTTCATGAAAAAATAAATTTTGATGCATTTGCCTGGGGCAGTAGGGTCTGTCCTGCATGTCCCTTCCAGCCTTGTTTGCCATGGGAACTGAATTCATAGGAGACTTTAGGTTAAGTAATACGTAAAGCAGATCTGGCATCAGGACAGCTTCTTTAAAGGCGTAAGCCAGAACCTTAAGAGCTGTTCCTAGAAGCAGTAGAATATGTGTTCATCTCATGCCATGAGAGACAATCCTTTACTCAATGCCTGACTGTCAGTCATCAATCGTATTTGCTAAGGGTTTACCAAGAACTACTTTATCAAAGAGGAAAAAGCATGTTTTTATCAACAATTGCAGCAAAAAAGCCTCCAAAATTCATAGTGTTGTGCAACTATGAGTTGACACGCAGCTCCCCCCTGACACTGCCAGACTCTGGCTGAAGTGGGCTGGGTACCACCAGTAACTTCACCGTAATGTATTTCATCTGAGCCATACCTAGAAAGGTGGCAGCTACTGTTTTGGATGTGGCAGCCCTTGTCATGGTGAATCACTCATTCAGGACAGAGGGAGGGTTACTGTGAGGATGGCAAGGGGGCAAAACTGAGCCTGCAGAGGAGGGAGTGGTGTACATCGCCTGGTTAGGTAAAGCTTATGTGTGCAAGCACACAGCCATGAGTCAGAAGAGAGAGGAATTATTTGGGAATCCTCTGTGGAAATCTCACCTGTAACTCAGCTAGGCTCAGAGGCCAAGACAGTTTATGTCTCCAATTCATGCTTCCCAAAGCACAGAAGTTTTCTCTTTGCGTACTTTGGCTTTCTAGGGTCCAAATCTGGCTCAGACCTTTAGTATGGTGACCTGGGAACATCAGCCCTCTTGAATGCTTATAAGAGAAATGGACTGATGTTTCAACCTACTTATCTTGACTGTATCGATAAAATTCTGCCAGAGCATTCAAAGCCTTGGTCATGGTCTCAGGAAAGGCATGAATATGCTGAAAGACCCCCTGCATTTTCTTAAGTGGTAAAGTGACTCCTCTCATCAGCACAAAATATTTTGAAAAAATTTGAAAAAGAATGTTCTTCTGTAGCACTCGTCTGGCCACCTTCTCAATGGATATGTATGGTATTTAAACGAAATACACCAGCACATGCAGTCTTGCAAGAAGCAGTGATTTTGCCTGAAAATTTAGGAAGGGTCTGCCCTTAGGCTGTTCTAAATGGTTATAAGCTTTGTCTTATTGCAGTCATTCTTCTGGAAGAGAGGGGTAGTAGCTGTGGTGTGATGTTTCCCATCACACATGAAAAAGAAACTTTTCTCATCATGTGCATTGGGGTAAGCTCAGTGTCCTGCAGTGCTGGCAAATAAAACAGAGTTCAGAGTTGATCTGAACCTCAAAAGCTTCAGAATTGCTCCAGAAAAAGTTCAATTTGTTAAGGAAAGCCCTCCAAGGCTTCTCTGGGATTTCCAGGCCCATATTGCCTGCTGCCCAGGGAGGACACAGAGAGCTCCCTCCTCCCGCTGAGCCTGCAGGCACCCACCACACAGAGCTGGTTTTGGCTGCTCCTGACTCTCCTGTGGCTGGTGCCTGGGGGGCCACAAGACCCTCTCTCACAGGTGAAGCACTGCCGGTCGGTCCTTTAGAAAGGCACCATCTCCAGCATGCTCAGCCTCTGATTTGGGGAAGAAAACATGCTCTTCTGTGAAAAAGCTTTACTAGTTAATTCAGAGCAGTCCTACGACCCTTGTTACAAAAGTAGTCAGGTCAGATGATCATAGTTGCCCTTATCCACCCTTATATGATGTATTTAGTTTATATTTATGGTGGGATTTGGCTCCCATAATATAGAGAACTATAACCACAGGTAAGCACCTCGCAGTGTGGGCTTGCAGGGTCCCCAAGAAGGGACTCCCTGTTAGAGATGTGGCTGCTTAGGCAGCCCAGCTCCGCTAAACCTGAACCCAAACTCTGCTCCATCGTGTTGCTCCATGACTAAAGGACAGTCAATGCTTAAGGACCCTCCACTGCCAACTCAGTATCACTGCTTGCCAGAATTGTCATTCATAAGAAGATAAAAACAGAAAGGAGGCAGGCAAGCCTCGTAGTTAATATCGGGTTTTCACACCAATGTCAATACACAAAATCAAACAGAATTACTATGTAGACAATGTCCCCAGTTTAATACAGGCAAATTCTCATTTTCCATGAGAAAATTCTCATGGAAATCAATCCATTCTCATATCCCACATCCAGCATTGAAACTATTATTTTTTGGTGCTGTTCTGATGAGCGTGTTTGGCAAAGCACTCTGGATTTGCAGAGAAAATGATAACTTCCCCCCCGAGTTTTTTCTAACCAACATGCAGAATATGTTAGAAATATACAGCGTTACTGCAGAATTTCATAGGACTGTTAAAATACATAGAAAGGAAATTATTCTTTATGAAAGCTACTGGGTTTTGGAACTATTTCTATAGATTTCTACTGACCTCAGCCCTATTACTATCTTTTCTGTACAGAGGAGACAGGTGTTAGACCTTTCAGAGGCCCATAGCTGAGATCTGCCATAACCCTGCTGAACTGAACACAGAAGTCTCGACTTGCTATAGGATGAGCTCTATTTGTGCACCTTTGGGTAACTGGTAGAAAAAAAAGAGACACTTTTCACAGCCTCAAAATGGGACAGGATTAAATTTAATGTAATAAGGCCTTGCACTGTATAGCTAAATACATGCACAGTCATCCATTAATCAATGCTAATAGGTTGTGAAGAAAATAATATTCCCATTTTATAGATGAAGAAACTTAAGAAACGGAGCTCAGAATAACATCTAGAAAAGGAAGGGGTTCCTAACTTTACCTTAATAGATTATTCTTCAAAAGAAGGGGAGTGTCTGGGCCTCAGACCACCTATTAGGAGAGAGGAGCCCAGAGCAAGACACCTTGGAAGTTTACACAAAATTAGAAAGTGCAAACAGTGTTGCTCAAGCCCATCTCTATTTGATGTGGTTTAGAAAAGCTTTATTTGTCTTCAAAGGACTAATATTTTGCTCTCTCATTTCTCACTAATGAGCCCTTAAGAAATGTAAAATACTTCCATTTGGATTCTACTTTAGGAAATCTCTCTTCTTCCCAAGCCAGCTGCTTGCAGCAGAGGAGACAGAAACCACCTACGGCACTGCAGGCATGGGTTTGGCTACTGGTGACTCCACCACGGACATACCCTAAAATAGTGTCTGACCATGCACCATTGCAGTGATTTTAAATATACGCTGTATTAAACTCCCCTGCCGGGGTGGTGGGCAGGGGGAAGGACTGGAGTCAGGCAGGGCTCCCCGCTCGTCCTTGGCGTGTGGTGCTGCCTGCAATGTGCCAGAGCCCCCTTCCCACGCAGGTGTGGTTGGTGGAGATCACTGGGCTCCTGGGTGGAGAACTTTGCTCCCTCCCTGCAGCTCCCTGAGCCTCTGGCCAGCCGCTGGAGGCAGGCTTACTGTGACCACTGGTTCTTATCCTCAAAATAGACTTGTTCTTCTCCAGATTGCTAAAGACCTCTTGAATAGCTCCCCTGCCTCCAGAAAGGCAATTTGGGGTAATTTCTGGAACCTGCTTCCCCTCCTAGTTTTCCCCTGTTTTTTTTCCCCGATGATGCTCTTGTCTTCCAGAGAAGGTATTTTCACCCAGGGTATCACCACTCACTTGCAGTGTTTCCTTTATGTTTTGTCTTACCTGGCAGTACCTCAAGCTGCACACTGAAGAATGCAGTGATACAGAAAGGAGCAGGAGCCTCAGATTCATCTGGGTGAATTGAAGCAGACTCCCCCTCCCCTATCTGTGCATGCTCAGAGCAAATCCAAGAGCACATATAGAAAAGGGTCACGTAAAAATAAAAGTGAAAAGATGTAAGGAAAAGTGTATATGTAAAAAGCTCAGCATACCTTCTAACATGATAGTGGGAAGATGTTCAATATCAGCAAACTATCAAAGCAAGCTGAGTTTTGGGACTCTGTGGTTGTGTTACTTCTCACTGTGCTCTCTTCCAGCTTTCAATCACTGTTCACTGTGTTCACAGCACAAGTAATAATCAGACCAGGCCAAATCAGTAAGCACAATAGCTTAGTGTAGTAACGTGTTACGTCACTTTAGCCCGTGACTATATACACGATTGGTAGGGGAGAGATAAGTGCTGACTTTTCTAAGCTGTGACATATATACACGTACATGGATGTGCAATGGAGTAAGGAGGCATGTAACTGGGCACACAGAGCCTCCAGATGTGTGACAAAATCCTGCCACCTCCATGCCTGCTGTCTACATCTCCTCTGTCCACGGAGCCACCTGTGCAGACTTCTGCCTATTCCTAAGGAGTGCTATGAGAGTTCACTGTTTAAAACCTGGAAAATGCAAAAATGTTAATGAGAGGAAATGAAACGGTCCATTTTCAGTGTTTCAACCTCCCCAGCATAACAGCGCAGAGGGATGCCTGTGTTGAAATGCTCCTCAGGTCAGTTTCTGACACAAACAGCCCATGGTCACAGCCATGGTGCGAGGGCTGTGCTCACTGAGGTTTCCACTTCCCTTTCCAAGGCCTGGAGATGACTGTATCAGATCTGCCTGGTAAACTTAATGAGCCTTGGTTAACTTAAACTTTAGAGCAGCTGCAGAAAAGCAGGTTTGGTTTGGTTTTGTATCCAGATGTGGTTCCATCACTTGCCTGAACAAAAGTGCAGTACTTGAGAGACTGCCTTGGTTCTTGCTTCAGCTTTTTTTGGAGCATTCCAGATTTTGCTTTCATCCTCCCATGCCCATGAAAATCAAACTTAAACACATCAAAGCAGGCACCAACAAATGAAAAAGAAGAGCATGCACTTTCATATGCAATTACATGCCTTGTACATGAGGCGTTTGTTCCCCAATACAATTTTAAAACCATGGAAGTTTGCCAAATTCCAGTGTACACTAAAATGTTTTCTGGAACTAGAGAGGTAATAACAATTTTTTGACTAGCCATCAGTGCGGATACATGAAGCTCAGGAAAGGTGTAATTTATTTGTCTGTATAAATTTTTCTAGCGTTGTAATTAGAGATGTTCTGATAACATAAATTCATAGGCACATAGGATTGGGACGTACTTGCTGTGCCATCACATCCAGTTCTTTACTTTTGAAGGCAACTGTGTCATATAATGCCTGCTGCAAACTGCCTGAGTAGTATCCTAAAGATAGCTTAGCAGTCTGTTTTCATTTTTCGTCTTTTCCCTGTGTTATTGGAAAGACATAGGCTGTGGACTCACAGTTTGGTGATGAGTGCTTCAAAAAAAAATGAAATAGGGCTAGACTTGTTAAGCACCTAATTCTTGCAGCTAATTTGAGAAGACCTATTAATGACACAATGAAATGCTACTTGGGCAACCATTGTTATTCTTAAGACAAGAGCAGTCTGAGGTTCTATTGCTCAGAAATACAGACCCCCTAAAAGTGTGGTGCTTATGCACAGGTCCTGAATCACGGACCCTCTCTAACTGAGAGCACTAAAAACATAATGCACAGAGCAAGTCCTTGGATATGCGATTTGATGAAAGTTCTGAGTATTGCATTGTTTTTGTGTGGTGTGTTCCGTGTAATCCACAAAGCTTATGCTGCTCTATAGGAAAGCTTAGCTGCTTTACTATCAAGACAAATGGTGCAACTATATTTTTCTGATAGATTGGCCTCTGCTAATATGGCATACCCTCCCCCCCCATTAGATGGTGTTTACAATAGTTAATGCTTTTCACCTGCATAGATATAATTTCTATCCTAATTATTATTTAAGTTTTTCACCAAACAATATTGAGTGGGCGCTATCTGTAAGGGCTGGCCTGAGTTCTTGAGGTTCGCTTCCTTCATTTAGAGAGAAATGGGTTTCTCCAGACATTGTTCAGAGTAGTGCAGTTGTGCTCCCTGTTGGCATAAACCCCTGCAGGAGCCTTTCTGTGTCCAAACACAGTCACACTGGCTTCATGACTACCCACCAGCAGTGGTGACCACGATCAACATGCTTCCTCCTGGAGGGCTGCATGCTCTTGTGTTTGGTGTGATGGAAAGACCCAGACTGAGCCCAGGAAATTTTCTTGCTACCTGCAGAGCTCCTGGCCTCCTACTTTTGGGTTTGTACTGGAAACAGAAGGTAATAAATCTGGTTTTGTGGGTCATTCAATATGCTAAGTAGGTCGTAGCTGGGAAATGAGAGACAGAGGAAAAAAAATCCCTTTCTGATTACTGAAATATGTAGATCTGTCTCCATCCACAAAAAAATAAAAAGATAGATATTCACATGCAACTCCAGGGGCTTATTAATTAGGGGATGGAGGGAGGAAAATATGTAAAAGTTTGGTATCTTAATGCTTGAAGGTACCAAAATTTCTCTTGAGTCTTTAGTGACTACTGCTCAGCTCTTTATCTTCTGGAAGTTCAGTAAAGTATCTTATTAAATTCCAGACCTGATATGTATTGCAGCGCAGAAGCAGCTGGTAATTTTGAAGGAATATTTGTGTTAACTGCTGTGTTCTGTGGAGACTTAATATAAAGAAATGTATTCAGGAACTCAGTTCGCTATATTGGCAATGGGAATTGGGAGCGTCACTGAAAGGAGCTGCCTCTTATTCATTTCTCAGGTTTAATTTTATTAACAGATGCAAATGATTTGTTAAACAAATATAAAACAAAAAGAAAAAGAGGATGAACTCTGTGTCATCACTGGGCTCTTCAATGTAAGCATCCTACGAAAAATAACTGAGAAAGCCCCCATACCAAGTGTATTTTACCTTGGGTTCACGTTACACTGTAATGAAAGGCCCTGGAAGGAAATGGCTGAAGAAACCACCTTAAAACTTCAGCATTTTCATGTCAGTCACACACTTCCTTGAAGGCCAGGTCCCTGTTTAAGGTCTAATGTGTCTGGAGAGCAAAAAGACCTGTGTGTTATTAAGCAGAATGCCTTTTATACACAGGGAATTGGATCAATTTGACCCTGATTGTCTCTCTGCACTTTATTGTCCCACCACTTCAAACAGCTGGCCCTTGGCATTATCTTAAGGAAGGGGCTGATTGAACTGTAGGTCTGGCACTTGTCACTTGTGGATAATGTTGGCTTCAGTCAGTCATGTTCACACATAAATGAGCCATGACAGAGATAGACTGGTGAACAGAAAAAACAGTTTTACTGCGGGTAACCTTCTTGTGTAAATGCAACAAATAATAAAGTCTGCTCCTCAGGAAAACAGCCTGAAATACGTAACTGAGTGATATATACTCTCTTTTGCTAGCAGGAATTGTCTGTTTTGAAATGGGCACCTTGTGGGGAGAAACAACAAAACGGCTGTAACTATAAACACTGTTTCTGTTCTGTAATGAGAGATAATGAACAAGGCTCCCACTCATGAACAGAAGATGTTGCTGCGTACAGAGAATTGCAGCGGCATCATTGTGACATCAATTCTTCCTTAGAGAAAGGTGACGCATGTCTTGAGTAAGACAGCAGAACAAGAAATCCCCTCCCTTTTCTCCCTTCAGGTTTTTCTTTCTTTCTTTCTGCTTGTCTAGAAATCTGGAATCTCAAAAAAATCTTCCGTTCGAGCCAGAGAATGAAAAGCAAAATTCAAGAGCAGAGTCCCCCTAACTGGAAAAAAATTAAAACCAATATAAGCTCATTTCTATCCATGTGATGTCACTGCAACTCTGCTATATACAGTGTGGAAAGAAATTAAAAAGAGAAAGGAAGGAAGGGTTTTTCTCCTAAAGCAAATACAACTCCAATACATTTTCAAAACAATTTGCATAAACATCTCTCCCATGATTTTTTTATTTATGGCCCCTAAGTTTCTAATTAAATACTAATTAATACTATCACCAGA
>JANXJC010000078.1:61472766-61484045 GCA_027564655.1 Leptodon cayanensis | reverse complement strand
AGGTTATTATTTTAGTTATATTTACTATAAGTCAAAATGCTAAAGCAAAAATATTTGAGTAGAGTTGAAATTAAACATATCAAAACTACAGAGAAAAAAAATATCTCAATTGTCATCAATCGTTTTTTCCCCCAGAACTTTTGTTCTGCATGAAAGTGAATTTTTTTTTTTGGACAAAAATTAAAAAAAAAAAAAGGAAGAAAGCTTTTAAACTACTGACATTTTCTTTAGGATGGTGCTTTGTTTCATTTAATAATAAAAAAGATGGACCAAATCCCACTCTAGAATTAGCATTCCATAACATATTTGTTAGAATCAAAAAAATGAAGGTAGGAAGTTGAGTAGAGCTCTTGCAATAACCCTCACATTAATGTTAATCAAACACTGAAAAGATTTAGAGGAAATTCCCAGGCTGAGACAAGCAAGATGAACACAGGGCAGCAGTTTGGCAGGTGAGGCTCAGTGTTGCTATCTGAGCCTTAAGGGAGGAACGGTCTGTCCTACGCATACATTATTTTTCAGATGCTAAGGGCATGTCTACAGGTCACATCCGCAATGAATTTACTGATTCAGTGCCCAACAGAGCTCATTCATTGTGCTCACGGATAGTGCTGTGTGGAGATATCAGTAATTAAGTGCAGATATTCAGAAAATAGACCCAGAGTATAATTTTCCAAAGCGTGTCAAAGTCACCTGGGAGTCATAACTGTGAACAAATGGATGAAGACCTCAGCTCAGCAACAGCAACAGTCAGCAACCCTACCAGGGAGTAAGGATCCATCATGAGTAGCTTCAAGAATAACAAATGAGACTACAATGCAATTATATAAATCAAGAGTATGCTTTCACCCGGACGGCTGTGTTCAGTTCTCACCGCTCTGTCCCACAGATACGACAGAAATGGTAAAAATTCAGGGGCAACTTCGAAGACAAGAAAGGTTTAGAGGGCTGGAAAAGCTCTCATGCTGTGTGGTGTGGAAAAGACCAGCAGCACGCATGTACGTGTTTTGCTCTGCAAGGAGTATCCAAAGATCGATAGGATGCGGACCTCTGTCCCCTGAGCGAGCACTGGTGTTGAGGTATGTGCGAACGTGAGCCCATGCAAAGAATGTGCGTGGCTCCAGCCCTGGGAAACGGCATCACTGGAGCTTCCCAGCACAGGCTGATCCTGCAGGCAAAGCTCCAAAGAGAAAGGGACACAATGAAAGTATGTCAAATAAAAAATGGTACAGAAAAGGTGCATGAATGATTAATAAAGCCGTATTTAATTAATATAAAGGTGCCATGTTAAAAATGAACTAATTGCTTTTTCACACAGCATGTAAGCCAGATTACAGAATTTGTTGCCACTATGCAAAACTGAACCAGATTTAGCTGAATTCAGAGCAGAATTAGGAGCAGAGGTAGAGTGCAGGAACATCCAGTGGTAAAGTCATAAGTAGTTTTCAGCAGTGCTCTGTAACCGTAAATAGTCTTGCATTTGGGTATAGCCTTTCTGTAATGGGGGTTGGACAGAAAAATTAAGGCAATTATCTTTAAGACAGAGTTTTGTTTTTTTTATATAGTCCTGAAAGTCTTTAGACTTTGTGGAATTCTGGAAATGATGGGAAACACCTAGTTCATTGAGAATATTATACCTAACTTATAACTGTTAAATCAATTTAGGGAATGCCCTTGAGAGAATGATACTATCTGAAGAATTCTGCAAACAGACTTTAAATTATATAATGAAGTTTTTGGGGTAATTTTGAGCACAGTAAGTGTTTTCTGTACAGGTAAGAATAAAGATCAATAGTTTCTGAAACCGGTTCGACTGATACAAACACTCTGTAGAGAGGGCTTTACCCCATCCACAGGTCCTGTGGGCAAGCTCCTCATCCTGGCTGTAGATCTCTCACACGATAGCAGGAAGGGCTCCTAAAGCCTTGGGGGGTTTGTCGAGGATGTTTTCCCTGCAGAAGCATCAGGGAACTGCGTTCGAGCACAGCTACGGGCTACATGAGGGGGTGGCAGCCCTCGGAGATGTGGGCCTCCCTGGGTGACTCTGGGGTGGGAGAAGAGGTGATGCCCCAGCCCAGTCCATGCCTGGCAGGGTCTGAGGCTGCTCCCCTCCTGCTGCCTCAGGTCTGCACCCTGAAACTTCATCCTCTAGCTTTTTGGGGTGACTTCTAGACAAGCTTTGTGGTTCCACCCCTGTTAAGCACATCTTATTGCTTTTCTCTTTAAGCATGTCTTTTAAAAAATCTTTTGCATGGCTTGAAACAACCACCAAAACCACAGTGGTTTTGTGCAACTGAACCAACCAACTCAAAGCCAAGTTGAAAGGAGCTGTGGCAAAATAATACCCATGGGCAGCTGGGAAGCTCCTTGCCCAGTTTGGTGACATTGCTTTTAGATTCACCTTTGATCCAATGCCTGGGCAGCTCTATCTCTTTCTAAAAAAAACCTTTCTGCTTTATGAATATCTTTTTAGCTAGTTGAAAGTGTTCCTATGTTTATTTAGGCGAAACCAGCTGTTCTGCAAATGACTGCGTATGCCTTGTGCAAATTTAGACTCCGCTTTCTGGCCTACAGATGTCCCAAACCACTGCTTAACCATTTCAGTTTTTCCTTATGGATTAGAAAAACTCCATAGCCTCTTGTTATGACAAAAAAAAATGAAGAAAAAAAAAAAAAAGAAAAATTACATCATTTCTTCTGCACTGCTGCATACAGAGGCTTTTTTGAGCATATAGTAGATATCCATGTGATTTAAGTGAAGCTGCCTATTTTTAACACGATATAGAATCTATCTGAGTAAAAATACATTCCATGTGGCACTTTGTGGTAGTGTCTTGAAAATATTGTAATAATTAGTGGGGAGCCACAATAGAAAACCTCTTAATTCTGTGTTGTTATCCTTCCATTCCTCAGTACCACAGATGAAACAGAATGGGTCACATCTGCGGTATTATGTAGGGGTTTGTTTGATATACAGTACTGCATTATACACATATTCAAAACTGTAATAACACTAAAGCGTGAAATAGCTTACTCCTGAAAATATTCATGGCAGGATGTAGATGCAGTCTCTTGCTCCTGAGCCAGCATATACGTCTGGATCAATGACCAGAACTGGCAGGGGTCTGCTGGAAGGAATCCATTACCAGGGTCTGCCACGCTGCAGTTTTGTGCAGAGAAGCTGAACAGCGGGATAGGAGCAATCAAAATACATATACAATAAATCACCGGCAAAATTTTGCTATGTTCAGTTTCCATAACATTTTCCCTCTGTCGTCACTTTCTATTACAACTGGCTTTTTTTATATAGCACAACAACCATAAGGAAAATGTTTTGCTGGAGCCTAGGCCTTTTCCATTGTGCTGCTGCCCTTGGAATCAATTTCTTTATTCTTAGCCTGACCTTGGTATCCATTTTCCTCAGTATTCAATTCAGCTGTAAAATCTTGAACTTCTTTAGACCTTCCCCCATCCCCCAGATACCCGGTGCAAGGGACATTTGTACAAGGAAACTGGAGACTGAAATGCTCTTGCAAAGAAAAATCTTAACTAGATAAACAGAACCTGAATGCACTCAATCTAACATGTGCCTCATTTACACAAAACACCATTAGCTCAATCCTGTTTGCTCAGAGTACAACAGAGGCAACTTAGCTTGCATGTCTGAATAGGGTGCTTTAGATAATACCGTGTGTCTTCAGACATGCAAGAAGTATTTCCATAATATATAAGGAAAAATGTTGTATTTAATCCATCACCAGTGGGTTCACAGAGCGTAAGGATTGGATTTCTTTTTTCACATTCTTACATCGCTGCCTGCATTAATATTAGGCTGGGATTGAAGTGAAAATGAAGTGCCAATTTCAGCATACCAGCTAGGGAAGACAAGCAACAAATAAAACAGAAAAGAAATCATCTTACCAGCCAAAGAAATAAAAACACATTTAAAATGAATAAACTGCATTGCAGAAGCTCTTGCTGTTTCTCCATGCTCCGTGCAAGACCCTCTGGGAAGCCATGGGTGAGGACCAGCCTGCTGCACCTTGGGGTGCTGGTCCTTGGCAGAGGGGAGTGAGGAGGGCCAGGGTGGACTGCTGCGGGGTGGCCAACGTGCCCCATTAGAGGGGTGCATGGCAAAAGCATGGCAGCCAGCAGAGCAGCCACAGCCAAAGAGCAAGTGAGGACACTGCAAGTCCTTCACCAGAGGGTCTTCACCCTGCAAATGGTGTGGCTCCCAGAATAGCCATGCATGCCAGGAGCTGACCAAAATGAGGAAAAAGCAATTAGTCTTGAAAGGAGTCCAGGGAAGGTGCTGGTTGTCCCTTGCTGTCTCTGCTGTGTCACTGCAGAGAGCCTGGTTGGAAATTTGCCAGCAAATGCCTCAAGCAGTCCAGTTCCAACAGAAACCATCTAAGAAGGGCTGTGAGACTGTGTTTGGGGCACTTGTTGGTTTACAGAGGACGCAGTATGAGGTACCAGCATGGGGTGCTCTGCCATCATGCTAGCCTTCAGCTTTCCTCCTGGGCAGGTTTCTGTTGGGGTGGGTCCCATGAGTGAGGGGCTGGTGTGGAAGGTACCTGGGGCCCCTGTCTGGAAAGATGAGTAAGTGAGCTCTAGTTGCAGGACTGGAAAGTTTCTCACGCATGTGCTTGGGTCTTGGCAATAACAGCACCCGCTCTTGTCCTGGTATGCCTCCTTTTCTCCGCAGCTCTAGGTCAGGGCTGGCTGGCCTCCACTGACACGGAGATGGCTTCCCTCACTCTGGAGCCACTGTGGGGGGGAAAAATAAGGAGTAAACCTGTAGAAGTGTTACCAACCGTATTAGCATGAGACTTTGAAATAAAGAAACATCCCTGGTGTGGCAGGGAGCGCAGCTGTACTGGTGATGTACAGAAGCCCCATGCCCAGCCAGGGCTTGCAGATGTCAGGACCACAGGATGTTTCATTGTCGTTTCCACAGCCAAGCAAGCTGTTAACAAACTCACTGTGCTTTAGCTAACAACTAAGACAAACTTTGCAGAGGGGACACTTTCACTTCCAAGCTGCTCTTGCCCGTGGTGCGTGACACCGCGGGTGCTGCTCAGACAGCCCTGGCCCCTCAGGGAATGCTCTGTGCCCTGGGGACGGGGCTGCTTTCCTCAGGGAGACAGCGGTTGTGGGGGCCCGTGTCGGAGCGTGGTCACCTCAGGGCTGCCAGGCTGCCCTCTGCCCACCACAGCTGCCCACGTCCTACTGCCGCCTCCATCTGAAGAGTGAATTAATAACCAGCAAATGAGACAGAAATGGGGTCCGGAGGGATCTCAGCATTTGAATGTCACCATGAGCATGCGGTGCAGGAGAGCAAAGGTTTCTTTCCGTCCCTGTGTTTACTGCCGTCTGTGCATTGACTTGTTTCCTGACACATGAGCCATGACTTGAAAGGAATTCAGGCTCCAGCAAATCTTGCCTTGCGCTTCGATGTGGCCTCTGGGATTGAGTAAGGGCAAATCTATTACACTGTTGCCATGGCGACCCTGGCACAGCCGCCATGATGAGGAGCGGGGATGCCGGCAGCCCCGCACGGGGTAGCAGCACAGGCCGCGCAGCCGGACCTGGCGAGGCCCTGAGGGGCGCAGGGCGCGCGTCCCCCAACTCGCCCGCGCCCGTCGAGGACACCCGCCGAGGACACCCGCCGAGGACACCCGCCGAGGACGCCAGTCGAGGACGCCCGTCGGGCCTGGCCATGCCAGGTGGAAGGGGCAGCAGAAGACGCCATGTCCTCTCCCAGGGTCCAGCAGAATTCGTCCTCAATTTATCTGGGGGGAGGAATCAGGCGCCCACAGTGGGAGCGAGAAGGATGTCCTTTGCCTCAGTTGGTGCAGGCAGTGTGAATCCCCGTGTCTGGCTGTTTAGGGATCAGTGGCAAGCCTGTAAGGACAGCCTATGCTTACTAAGAAGGGCGATCACAGTGATGGATTTTAATCATTAAAATGATTTTATAACAAAGAAACAAAGGAAACTGATCTTTCTTTTCTTCTCCTTCTTGAGAACAATCTCAGCTTTGCAGATATTGATTCTTCTTGCTCAGGATGGACTTTATTTATTTTCTATCAATCACTGACATGAATGCTTAGTTTTGGTAAATTCTATTTTAGCCTTTTTGCCTTCATCTTTTTCCCTTTTGAATGGTCAGCGACGGAAGTTCATGTTTCTCCTTTTTGATCAAATGATGATGGTACAGTTTGCCGTGAGCTGCAGTCATGACAATAGTTTGATTCAAAGCATCTCATCTTCAGCATACAGTAACTAAGCCCAGGATTGAAAAGCACTAACAATGGGAGACTAAAACCTGCCTCCGACACTTGATAAGATTATTATTATTATAGACCGCAAAGAGCTTTTGCTTTCTTTTATGCTGCTTTGCAGACCTCGTAAGGCCCTGCTCAGATTTCTGCATAGTTAATTTGTCAGTTTATAAATTACCACATTACGTTAACACTGAATGCTTCAAAACACAAATATATGCACAGAGGGCTTGATTATTTGAAGTGTTTTAGTACTACAGGGAAATAATTTTGTTGTCAAGCTGTGGCAGATATAGAAGTGCTAGGGGATACATGACCATTTCATCAGGACGGTGTCGATGATGGCCTATGAACATCCAAGGGGGGAAATCATCTTTTATCACTATTGTGTACCATGCAGGTCCAGATGGAGGATAAAACATGCATGAGTTGCCCGCAGCTCTGAAAATAATTATACTCATTTGCCAGAAATGTAGAAAGTGCATCCAACCAAGTTACCACCCATCATAGTGACACTCCGTTTGCATACTGATGAAGTTTAAAGCCAGAGACAATGGTGTTGGTATCAATAGCAGAGGGGGTTGGGAATCACCAGTGCTATAGGATTAATAGTGCCATCATTTTACATTATGCAGCATTTCACTTATGCTGCATATCAAAAAACTCCTGGTGCTGATGCTCACCTAGCTGTTTACAAGATTGGTGTGGTTTAAGACTCCAAACATTACAAGAGATTCTGGGGAGTGGGGAACGAAGACTGTTATATCCACCTCCTGTGAAGGGCTTCTCAGCAATTACTTGCGATGTGCTATGAATGTATACACAGATCTATGTGTGTGTGTGTGTATGGCAAGGGAGTGACACATGCTACGCACACTCACAGTCTCTCTCTTCCTCTCCAGAAGACTGCACTGGAACACGAGCGGAAGATAATATGCACATGCTAAGCTCTGGTGCCACTGCAGAGTAATTGATGAATGGGTTTTTAAAGTGTAGGATGAGAATGAATACAAGTAGGACCCAGGAGAATAATTCTTTATATTGCAATCAGCACTGCTTATATGTAGTTGGTTTAATAGTAGAAATCAGCAATAAAGAATACAGACTTTGTTATTTAATCCTTACTGACTGAAAAAGAAAATTATTTTGGAATACTTCTTCCACAATCAGATATATTATTTTAAAATTGAATTATTTTGTGGCATTATTCACTTTTAAATGACTATCAGGTAAAATAACCAATCAATGCTATCAAAAAGTGAGATGAATTCCGCAGTTTTTAAAAATAATTAATTCAAGTTATATACACATATATAGACACTATGATGTATGCATATTATGCATATATGCCATTTTGGCTATTCCAGTATTCCTTGCATTTCTTAAAATATTCATGGTACAGTACTGTCTCAATATGCTTTCGCATATGTGCTTGTTATCACATTGCTATTTAAAATATACCTTCAAAAATAAAATAAAATAAAGCTTGAAGTGGTTTTTTTATTCATTGATTTATATAGGACCTTTTCCTATTCTAATGAAGAACCTTAGGTACAGCTGCAAATATGTTGGCAAATATTGAGAAAAGAATGTTAACTTCGTATGTACCCAAGTGTAGGCAGAAGACCATCTTGCCTCTCTATAAAATGACTACTCCATAGTATACTGCAAGCTAGAGGACACATCTAATAAAAATGGGTAAAGCAGTTATGTTTTATAAAAACATAGTTTAGGCTTCCAATTTTATTTTAGCTCTGGTAAAACTAGTATGTAATCACCGTAATGACATAAGGACCCAAGATGATCTCTGATGTAATTCCATAGATCACTTATGTGACAGACCCATGTGTTTTTCGTTTGATAGAATCTCAACAGTTTGATACTTTATGCTTTCAAGGTTTTAAAAAAATATCTTTGGAAGAAAAATGGATGACAGAATAATGGAAGTGTGCTTGCTCTACACTGTAACAGATTGATCTGGATGTAAGCATACTACTAGGCAAAATTAATTTTTGTCTTGTGTAAACAAAAAAAGAGCCAAGGAACTATGGACTTTATGGTCTCACTGCTTGTGGGCCCATTTCCTTTTCTTGGTGACACATTTCACTAAGTGATAATGCAGTTTTCATAAAGTCCAGCTGTCATCAGAGGCTGCAAGACAGTGTATGGCACCATTAGTGTACACCGTCTTATTAACATGCACTGTATGCTAGGGACACTTCTAGCATTCAGCTGAGGAATGAATCAGGAGAAATATCTTGCAGTTGTTTGACCAGGAAAAAGCAAAGATGGTGATTTGAACAAGGAAAAATCTAGGAACTGAGATGCACCAAGCTCAGGCCTGTAGAGTAAATTCCATGGCCAAAAGGATTTCAAAAATACTCGATTGAACTAAGGATAACATAAAGCAATTAAAACTTTATTATGAAGAGGTATTTCTACCAGAAAAGCCAAATAAGGTCACGAGATTATTTTCAGACCTAATTTGACAATATTATCCAACATCTAAATGGAAAAAAACCTGAAAACCCTGCAGCAAAAAAGTAAGTTTAAATCACCTCAAACACAAAACATGACTTTACACAGTATTTCTGCAGCCATAATAAGGGAGGTACTCAGATGAGTCACTAAGCATAAGGGCAAGGCAGACGTAGTTGAAGCCAGGTTTCATAAGGGGACCTTCTGAAGCATAGGGGATGTGCAAGTCTCGTCCCTGGAGGTTTCCTTCTTGCCTCAGGAGCATGACTGTCAGGGGACCTTGCCAGTAGTCAGCTTGTTCCTAGCCTCCTTTACTTGAGAAAAGCCATCACGGGGTTGCCGAAAGGGCAAGCTCAGCTACCGTCTGACTGGCCATGGTATTTCCCTGTGGGAAGCAGTACCTCCAAGGGGCTCTGAAATGCGCTGGTGGGACCATCTCCTGCATCAGGCACTGGCCCAAATGAAGCAGAAGTCTGTAGATACCTTAAGTCTGTCCAGTTGCTGAACAATACCTGCCACTCACTATACAACAAACCTCAGAATAATTCCCAAGTGTCAGAAGGCATCAGTTAAAAACTACATCATGAAATTGCCGGATGTGGCAAGGACGACTGGAGATGGTTTAAACAGGACTTTCCCCTGTGTGGATGAGCTGTAACTACCAACAAGGGGGCAGATCATCAGAAAGCAGCTTTACTTCTGGTAATCAGTGGTTCTCAGATGTTCTTAATAATTTTCAGTTAACTCATGAGGAGAAGGCTAACTACGAAACTGTCATACATAAATTCAAGGAATCCTGCATTTTGTATAAATGTATTTGCTTTCATAAGACTCTTCAGTATATGGTTTATATATTTTTAAATAAAGACAAGAGGAAGAAAAGGAGGAAACAGAAGTCTTTTGAATGTTTGAACTCTGAGGGGGCAATCTCGCTGTCGGGCTGGAGGGGTTAACTGCACCCCTGATTAGGGATGAGGTCCTTGTGCCAGACACTCTGGGGAGCAGAGGACCCAGAAATAACTTTTGCAAGACAGTCAGAATTTGCCAGGCAAATATTGTCGGCTGCTTCCACCTGAAGCTGAGAGAAAGCAGAGAGTGATGTACGCTGTGAGTGCTGGGTGATCTGAAATGGCATGAAAATAGACAAGTGCCAGAAAGAGTGACCAGGATCAAAGCTGGAATTGATAAAAACTAGCACAGAGCTGAACACACTATGGCAAAGTATGCAAGTCAAGACAGTGACCAGCATTCAAAAAAGGAGTCATTACAATGGATTATACAGCTTCAAAAAATTTCAAAGGATTTGCATAGTGCTCCATGTAGACAGAATATCAACAGCATGACAACAGCACTATTAGCTCACAGAAAAGCCTCTGCAAAGCATTTGCTAGTATCATGGCATAGGATGAATGGACCATTAACTTATTCTAGAGGTACAGAAATGCTGGCTGGGAGGAGAAACCTAGTCCAGCCTTCTGCTCAAAGCAGGACTTTCACCAGCACCAGATCAGGTCTGCCATGGCTTTGTCTACTCCAGTCTTGAAAATCTGCAAGGATGGGGATTCACTAGTGTCTTTCAGTAAGCTGCCCCAGGGCTGTGCTGCCCACCTTGTCAAGCTGATCTCAGATGGATCATTCAGTAATAACGGGACGGAAACATGTGTCCACAGTGCTAGAAACTGTGATGTGAATATGGGAAGGAAAGCACAGACAGCAAAGGTGACTAATACAACTGAAAACTTACAGTTGGGGTTTTTTTAAACAAGGATTTTTTAGTCAAGGATATCAGAGGCATGAAGGCAAACCTTAAGAAGTGTTTTGCAAAACTGAGATAATTATTGAGGTCCCAGTCTGAGCTAAAGTCTGTCTTGTTCACAGGTGCTTCCAAAGAGCATGCTGGTGCTGTGCTCATACCTGTCAGGTTGTATCTGGAGAGTTTTAATCTATATGCCACAGTATCAGTAAAAACTGGAAGTCAGTATGCTTACATAGGCAAAGATGCTTAGTCCTTACATATAAAAGGTTTCAGAACTTTATTTCTGAGAGGCCAATGTCAGTGGAGAGTGATAGTATAACATCCAGCATGATGACCAGAATGAGCTTCACGAATGTTATCCAAGACTCAAGAGATTTAATTTTCTCTGAAGATTTATGATTTGCTGTTTGAATGGAATTCTGGGAGAGATCTGGCTATTGCAAAAGCACTTGGTAGAGCATTTGACAATAACAGTAGAACAAAATCCAGGAAAAGATTTCATTTATGTATCAATCGGCTTAAAAAAATATCTCATATCAAATATGGATTCTGACTGCCAGAGATACAGCTGGAAATGAGACCAGACTGGTGGTGGGACATGAAACGTGGAGTCTCTCTAGATGTGTTTATGTCTCTTGGAAAAAGCTAAATAACATAGGCATGTCACAGATGATTGTTTCCACTATAAAAGGCAATATAACTAAAGATGTGATCATGCATATCACAGCTATTATTACTAGACATAGAAACCTTGACATTAT
>JANXJC010000078.1:61458994-61469056 GCA_027564655.1 Leptodon cayanensis | reverse complement strand
GGGCGGCTGGATCCACTCCTAGTCTCAGACTTGGTCAACGGTTTATGTTTAAAAGGATGAGGTGTAGGGACTGTGGAGAAGAGAGAAGGAAAAGAGGGAGAGAGAGAAAAAGAGAAAAAGAAAGAGAGACAAAAAGGATTTCACCAGTCCTGGGTCCAGCGTTGGTCCAGTCAGTGTAGAGATCCAGTTCCGGAGGGTGCGCGCTGAGGGCTTGTTCTCCCTTCTTTTATAATGTGTTAGTTGATGGTCTCGACATGCGCAGTTCCCACTCCTGGGGTTCACTGGAATTGGTCAGTGAGCTTTGGGGGGGTTCATTGTGGAGTTGCCTCTCTTTTCCTGCTGACGTGACCGTTTAAGATAGAAGCACGGTCCCAAATTCCATGGGGCCTTCTTCTTCCAGGAAGGCAAGTACTGTGTTCCAGGAAAACATATATTGTGTTCCTTCTCCTGGTCACTTAAGATAAGGAATTGGGGCTTTGGAGAAGTGCATTCTCACCCTCCATGGGGCCCTCTCCTCCGGCCACATTGCCTTGTTCACAAAACTCCAGCAGTTTACAGAGGCTGTTTTCTCCACCAAAGTTCTTTAACGAATGTTTGAGACATTGACTATAATTTGTCAGACCGTCACAATTGGAAAACAAAAAAAATTATGCTCTGGAGCTATACAGCGTATCCACATAGACATACCTGGCATCTCTTCTGTGAAACGAAAAACTAAAAGTCACCCTAGCAATAAGGTATTTCTGACAAAAATGTCTTCAAAAAGCAAAAGATCTCTGGGCCTTGGAAACTCTACTCTTGTAGCCCTACTACCCCCTCAAAATCCTCAGCTCACTCTGGCCAGCAGTCTATATAAAATTTTGGGAAGAGAAAAAAATACATGTAGTTACTTATTTCTGAGTAGGCAGTAAAAAGAACTGAGAAATCTTTGTGATGAGAAGTATTATGGAAAAGCAGACAAAAATGCAATCCTGTTTTTTCCTAGGTGCTCAGCAGAAACAGCTTGGAGCCAAGTAAAGCCTCTAGTAATTTCTTCGCATGGAGTGAAGCAGCAAGGCAGCACAGAGCCGCAGGGGGACGGGGCTGTAGGAAGAACCATTATTCACATCAGGTGTGATTATGTTATGCTGCATTGTTGAGACCACGTTGAAAAGATTATTTCTTTACTGTTTTCCTGCACCCTGTTTTTATGAGGTCAGGCTGTTCGGAGCCCCTTGGTTTACATCTAGCTAGAGAAATATGGATGACTAATTTTAAATTGGTTAACTGTGCCCAGTACTGTCCTCTCAGGTTGCTGAGCTCAGTGTTTTGTTGTAGTGTTTTGCTATAGTGTTTTGCTTCTCTTTTTCCCCCCGCCCCCCTTTTTTTCCTTTTGTTTTAATATACTTCTGGCATATAGACAGTTTGTATAAAAATGCTGTAATGTCACACATTCCTAGTCCTGTACTATTTGTTTTTCATACTGTGGTGGGTAGATCAGTATGCATTTGATCTGTGTTACTTCTGTTTAATATTTTTGGTGTCTTATTTGCAAATTGAGATCTTCCTGGATTTTGTTTCTCTCAAAATAAAAGAATAAAAAGATCTATAAGCCCATCCTTTCCCTCACCTGGGGCCATCCTGTGCCAGTGCACTGGGCAGCATTTGTGGCTCCCCTAGCAGGTCCTGTTTCCTCCAGGGTGGTGGTGTACCGTGGCAGGGACAACCTGCGTGCTGTGTCCTGCTGACAGGCCTCCCCAGCCCTCTGGCCACCCTGCCCAGCAGCCCTGGATCTTATATTCATTTGATCCCTGTTTAACTCCTTGGTAGGCATGACTGTCTTTTGCTTTCTCATGTCATACCAACTTTTCAAATCACAAATAAAAAGAATCATGAAAAGGTCCATCAAAAGGACCATCAGATAGCACAGGATTGGGTGATCTATGAGTTTGGGGGTTCTTTGTTAATTTGGGCAGTTGCTGCCTGTTGTGTGTAGTGCTGCACGGTTGTAAGAACGAATCCTTGCCTGGAGGAGTTTACAGTCTAAACATGGAGACCAGATAAAGGTGTAAGAAGAGAAAGAGATGGGAGGTGTCGCCCAAAGTGACATGTTTTGTTAGTGGCTGATCTAAGATAAGAGCCCAGATTTCCTGCTGCTTAGTCTCCATGTTGCCACTCACGCTACCTCTTTTGTATTCATACAGCACTGCTTGAGTCAGACCCAGGAAGCTACTGAGGAGACCTGCCCCTCATGCCCGTTAGACTCTGGGTCACGTTTGACCCTAGTGTGATTGCACTGATCTAAATGAAACTTCAACTATAACAGAGCAGGTAGGAACTCGGCTGATTGTTCCATGGATGGTGGTTTTTTTGTCATGAGGTTTTGTTTGCATCATACCTTTTTTCTGTTTCTAACTGTGACAGTATTAGCCCAGCCAGGCTTAGAGCCTCCCTCAGACGCTAAGCCCACTTGTTCTTAGCTCTGCACAAGCACAGAATGAAAAGGCACTTCTCATACCCATTGAAGCCAGTCATATAACCATGTACAGATGGTGGATGAGGACAGACACAGAAGAAAATATGAAGGAACCACTAACAAGGGAAGACCAAGACCTGATCTGGACTGCAGAGACCGGGGAACTACGGAGCACCATGGCCCCAGTTGCCTCACAGGAGAGGGGCATGCATGGAGCCCAGGGCAGTGTCAGCAGGACAGTTTCAGGTCTGGGGTCTCCCTCGTACCTTTATGCCTGGCTGGCTGGCATGGCTCTTCACAGACATTCACAGTGTGACCTTCAGCAAGTGCAAGTCATGCCAAAGGAGAGGAGGGAGGGAGACTCCAAAGAGAAAAATGGATATTTAAGGGGAGTCTCTTCCTAGCAGCACCAGGGGCAGAACGACAGGAAATACCTGGGTGTTTGCTTTAGAATTAAAAGAGAGATGATTGCAGCAGGCAGGTCTGGCAGAGACAAGGTCAACACCACTGCCTTTGTAGAGGACACAGGGAAAGAGAGGAAGGTCTGATATGATGCAGAAAGGTCGGGCAGTGGATGCACACAAAGTGCCCAGCAAGGTATTACCTTGACTGTACAATACATGTCAGAAGAAACCTCAGTGGCATCTCTGCTGTTTGCACTGAGGCCAGGATTTCAGCAGTACCTAAACAAACCAGATTTTTGAGGGTGGTTGCTTGGCTGATGCAGACCAGAAAACAACAGCCAGCTTTGGTAGTGTGCATTCAAGACCACTGAAAATCTCTGACAGTGGGGGTAGTCAAAAGATCTAGGTTTTCTTAACCAGGAAAGGGGACTAAGAGGGGGCAAGATAATAGTATAACAGAATCAGTGATTGGTTTGCTGAAAGGAAATAAGAGCACCTGTGCTCTCTGCAGCCTCTGGGGAGAAGAAAGAGATATTCAGCTAGACTAAAGGTTGAAACAGGACTAAGGAAACCTCTGAGGACAGTACTTTTAAAAAGACCAGTATTTCTGCAGATATCAAGAATTTCCTTGGATAATAGAATTCTCTGGAATAATAACAGCAAATAGCTTGGAAGGGACACTTTCAATAGAAATGTGCTTGTAATGACACCTTTATAGACATCATCAGATCAGAGGAAAGGTAGTAGGCAAAATGAACTTCTGCTTGACCCTGCATGGCAGTCCTGACTTCCCAGGTTGACAAGCCTTTCTTGATTTTGTTTCAAGTTCTTGGCCTTGCTAGTTTCCATATTTCATTGACTTCCCATAGTCCACTGATACCTTCCATAGAGAATTTTTGTCATCCCTTCCCAGTGTTAGAGCTGGTAAAATATCATGTTCCTTTAATTATTTTTAACATGGAGACTCTTTCATGTTTCTTTTGTATTTGGTTACCTCGCTTGTTTTTTTGGAGCACCTCTCCACCAAACTAGTCACTGCAGTGACTGATCCCAATTGCAGTAATTTTTTCCCAGTATAAAAGAAACCTGAAATAATAATAATAATGATGATGATGATAATAATAATAATAATAAACATTAACAATAATAATATCCACCTCTCAAACTCCAAAACTAAAAACAAACATATAATTTTAACATAAAATGTTTTATGTACATTTAAAGTGGCTGATAAGGTGTTATAGAGCTGAATGATATGACCAGTACTGAAGAATTCACATGGGTTTTAAATCACACCTAGTGTTCAGAGGACCGTAGATGACTGGAGATCAACAATTACAATGCAATCTTTAGATTGCCATTTTGGAATTATGTCCATCAGTAGGCCAGAGCAATTAAAGCAATTTTAAAGAATAAGCAGTCTGTCAAGGTATATATATTTACATTTGCAGATATAGTGTATGAGGTTGGATTGAATAGAATAATTTTCTCTCAACAGTATATATAGATACACACTTCCTACATTCATTTGTGAAGATGTCTTTGAAATGTATTCATTGAAGCTAATTATAGAGGTCTAACACTTCTCTTCATTTAATGCTATAAAATTAATGGCCCTTCATTTTTACCTCCAATGCAAATGATCATGTCATCTCCAACCGCATGCAGCTCTTTTTCTCATATGCTGAATATGATTAGTTTTCCTTAAGCAGAATTAAAGCATGTGATTCTCTGCGGTTAGGCAAGAGCAATGTCTCCTGGTGCTATTTCAAAGTTTTTGTTATGATGTAGTATTCTTAACAAACAGGATTTCAGAAATGCACACTGCAGAAATGTTAGACAACTGAGCTCTAGAGGATGAGGCCTTCGGAGAGCTAAGACAAAAACAACAATGGCAACTCATAAATCTCCAGCATCTTCATGTAAGATTAGCCAGTACAACAAACACTTGCAAGAAAAGAGGGATACCTCTACTTCTGAAAGAATATGCCAAGTGGTTTGAAAATACTTCCATAGAGATCCACCCAGCTCCAGTTGAAGTGAATGGCTTGAATGATTTTAATGGGAGCCAGATAAAGCCTGTAACAGTCTTTTTTTTTCAACCAGTAGTCTATATTTGCCTAAAAGAAAATTTCTGAGAAACCAGACAGGCACAACCTAATTTTCTAGAAGCCAGACATCTAAGCTCGAAGCACAATGACGTGCATGCTCACAGCATATATTCATTTTCCTCCATTTTGGCTGTCAATCAACTGCTTGTGCATGAGGGTGACAGAGCAGACATCTACCATTCAAGAGTGAAAACCAGACATAATTTTTAACATGTGTGTCTAGCTGTCAGATTTTCTGCTTGCAAACATGGCAGATAAATGCTGCAGTCATGAAAAATAATTTGTGATTGAATGATTTTAAGATATATCCTCTGTAGGAGTGAACTCAAGTAACTATCTGCCTCCTTTAGTTAGAAGGGATATTGATGGAAGGGGTGTTGTTCCAGAGGGACCCAAAGTAAAGAAAAGCAGAGTTAAAGTAATAAAAAGAACATATTTTAATCTCAAAAAATATTTTGTTGTTGTTGTTTTCATACTCATTATTCTATCATGGAGATTTTATTAGACAATGGATATGATAAACTGGGAAAGCTGGCGTGCAAGCAAGGAGGAGCTTGTCCCACAGCCTGGAGCTGCAGCCAGGTCTAGCCTAGACCACAAGCCTCAGGTAAGCAGGAGAGGACCTGGCATTAGGACAGTGTTTGGGGTGGTCAGGGGACTTGGCTGGCAGGGGAGAACTGGGACACTGTCTCGACTCTGTGGAATAGGATTAAAACGTACGTTAGTCTTTTACTGAGATTTCATCAAACAACTCCTGACCATCTCAATAAAAGTACGAAAATGTGAGCAAAATACCTTGGGGAAGTATCCCAAATTTTCTGGCACGCTGTGGCTAATACATTTAATAGCTACTGTCAACCGTGTTTTCACGGAGTTAAAAATACGATGAGGCAAACCAACATTGCAAAATAATTTGTGACCAACCTGTGGGTGTGTGCCAGCTGTCCTAGCAAAGTTTGTATTCAGCTGCCATTCTCAGAAATTCACTGTACCTTCCTAATGTGGAGTGAAAGCAAAGGTATTTTCTTGTGCTCGGTGAAAAAGTCTGAGCAAGTTCCCATGAACAAGTGTTTTGTATAAGCAATGGCAATCACAAAGCTTATTCTTTCCTTATTCAGGCATGACAGGGGAACTTGAGACCACCCATTTAAAACATAATAAAATTAGAGAAACAACAATACTTCTAAACTGTGCCTTGCAAGTATCACCTAACAACTTTTGGCTTCTTTATCAAGAGGGGATGTCGAACACAAGTAGTTTGGGAACAGGATATCCCCCTTTGCTAGTGATGGAGAAGTGGTTTATGTCTGAAGCATTATGAATGGGAAGGTGACTTTCTGTGCTTACTCCCTAGCATACTTGAAGTGTCCTGTTGCTTTCAGGACCAGCTCTGAGCTAGGCACCAGTGACTGTCCACATACCTGCAGCACTGAAAAATCCTGAGGGAAAACTCCGATCATGACTCCGCAGATAGATATTTTTCTTGTGGATAGTAGGCATCTGGCTGGAAGTGCCAGGCAGCTGCACATCCCTGAGTGCAAAGGACATCCTCCGTGAATAAAAAGGAGACTTTAAATTTCAGCCCTTCCTGTTATCACTCTGGTACGGTCTGCAGGTAATCAAATTCTCTTTGTCTTTTTCCTTATCTTCAGGGAAAGGTGCTACAACTTCCACTTGCACCCAGTCATTTCAGGCATTGCCACAGTGCCCACATCTGAGATTTCTGGTGAATGTTCAGGAAATATTCCTGCCACTTCAAAACAGGTGTTGCTGCTCACTCTATAGTCTGTGGAAAGCTGGGCTTGAGGTCCAAGATCTCCTCCCCTGGACAGTTGCAATTTTGTGCTCCTGTGTGAACAGACTACAGTCCTTCTCCTAATAGGCCAACTCCTGTCTTAAACATTGCCAAGTATTTGTGCCTCATCCCCAGTGACATTTTGTTGATGCTTAGTTAAAGAACACCTGTAGCAGCTGATGACTTCTCCCAATTGTTTGAATCATTGCTGAGATGGCTTCACCTATGACCCTTTCTTTAAGCATTCAAAACTCAAAGTAGTAGAGTCGCTCATTTTGCAGCTACACATACAGCAGGCAATGGGAGGTGCTTTGCTCTAAATCTCTACACCATGTTCCCTGAGTAGTTTTTGATTGCCTTTTTGATAAAATTAAAGGTACATTGTCAAGCATCAGGATCAACTTTTGCATTCCTGGCTCTATACAAGTTGTCTTTGCCACAAATCCTTTACCTGCTTTCTCAGTTCTCTCAGGAGCATTGGAGTCTCTCATGTTTTAGGTCCAGACTTCCAGAATTGAGTTAGGTCATTCTAACTACCTCTTGTTTGGATAAATGACACAATTCTTCCCTTGTCTTTTCCTTTCTGCTTCTTAGATGTGTTTTGAAATACATATATACATGTACACATATATGGCAATCCTGCTAGTAATTATTATGCTCCTAGACCATAAATTTAATACAGAAAATACTTGGGTAGAAACAGAAGTCAGTTCTCAATGATTAATGTTAGGAGTGAAAAAGCCTGCTAAATCAGAAGCCCACCAGAGCCGACAGGTAATCGAATGCTAGATACCTACTTTGCATGTGGTTTTAATTATAATGAAGAAACAAACCTTTGAATCTCAGCACCTCTGTACTTTTCGGAAGATGCATATCTGTCCTCTGTAATGCCCTCTGCAATGCTACACCATTTGCAAGGAATACGTATTTTTCTAAGGTACTCACGGTTTGTACTACATCTGCATTTTCAGTCTGCGTGGTGTGTACTCAGAGGGCTGAGCTTCACTTTAAGTTGCAGATTTAAAAATGTGGAAGAGCTAAAAGCTGAACCAAAACTATCAAGGCCAGATGGTTTCATATAAGCCATGTGAACCTGAGAATTTTACCTGGTTTTCGCAGAGAATCAGAGATCCACCCGTGCTCACTTGCAAAGGCTGCAGATCATCAGTGAATTAGAGAACAACTCTGTGCAGCATGTGCAGTGTATACCAAAACTTTAGCTCAGGAGAGCAGAAGAATGAAGGTGGAAACACTGCTGCACATGCACCACACTCCTTGTTAGACAGGACTCGGGAATGTAGCAGGTGCTGTACCAAGGTGCTCATCTTAACTTAAAAAAAGTATGATCATGAGAATGCAATTAACATCCTGTGTCAGATGGCTCCAGGTCTAAAGCTCAGGCTCATGGATCTGTTTAGGCTGCACTATAAGCAAAGAAGTGGGGATCACTTCTAGATTTCCTTGTAGAGCCTGGAACTGGAGAAGGGATGTCCAAATGAAAAGAAAGGGAGAAAAAAAGGTGGTGGTGGGAGAACAAGGAAAAAAAGCAATGAACCCTTTCCAGCTTAATTTTAAAATCAACTGGGAGCTGCTGTTTTTTATTAACAATAGGCAAACCCATCTCTCTGATGCGTTTGTTCTTTCTGCTCCCCATGGAACAGTCTCTAGTAAATTACTAAGATTCGAGTCTCAGGTGATCCCATTCTTATTTCTATTCTTATTTGACTATGCTGATGGTTATATAGAAAAAAATGCAGATTTTTAATCCTCTGTGACTGTCTCAGTCCTCTTGCAGCCTGCCTACTGCTTGATTGTTGCTACACTCTCTACTAGAGACAAACAGCGGTTCCCATGTGCTTAGAAACATTTCAGCAGTAGCAACAGAGAGGTGCTACCCTGAGAAATCTCCATGCAGCAGCCTGTAATGCTGCACATCACACCCTTTGGAAGAGTAAAGATAGCCCAGAATATGGGGTGGAAATGTCATTTTTGTTATTGCTGGCAGATGTTATCTTTGGAATTGCATCCATCCAACAACATGGTCGATTATTTCACATGACACAGATGATTTTATTTTACCTTGTTTCCTAGTAATTCCAGAGAAAGCTGTGACAGAGGGAACCCCAGTCTGTGGAGCACATCCCCATACAGCTTGCAGCTGTATTGCGAGAGCAATTCCATCCCCACTCTGCACCATGGTGCTGCTCTCTGGGCAGCCGTAGCAAAGCCTGGGAGAGTCACACTACCACAGGAGAAGCCTCGAGTCAGGGTGATGATGGGCTTACATCTTCCCTTTCCTCCCTGAGGCTTCAGTGGAGGATTTGACTAAAGCAAGGGGGCTTACAGCTGAGGTTACTTTGTGTAGCTGTTTTTGCTCATCCCGCATTTTGGGCGTCAACATGTTGGAATCAGTAATAAAAAAAAAAATCCTCTGCCTACCAGCTCACATGTTCAATGTCCCAAAATGCTCCCACCACACACAGTCAGCAAGCACCAGGAGGCAAAGTGGGGCAGCAGAGCCCTGTCGGGTGACGTGCCAGCAGCCTGAGACAGGTTCGTAAGTGAAGCCTAGTGTTTGGCTCTGTGTCAGAGTGACCTCTGGGAGCATCCCCTTGCTGTTTGCAGCCATCTCTCCCAGGGCTCCTTACTGAATTCATAGGAAAAGTGCAGTGATTTTAACAACAGCTTACAGATCTATTGAGATGTGCTAGCTAAGAGTAAATGAAACAGGAATCTTTGAAACCATTTTAAAAAATCACTCTTCTCTCTGAGATGAGTTCTAGCAAAGACCTGTTTCCACTGAAATTGGGGAGAATTATCTGCCACTAAATCAAAGGCAGCTGGTTTAACAAGAAGTCTATCTCCGTCCATTTTCTCTTACTGCCTATTGGACATCTCAGTGGTGCTGAGGGACCTATCTGACCCTGGGTAATATCTTATCTCTTGCAAGGTCAGTGCCTGCACAGCAATGCAGGTGGTGGGGCAGGAGTGGGAAGTGTCTTCTGAGCAGGACCTCCCCATCTCTGCTAGCAGGAAATGTTTTGAGCAAATCTGCATTAATCTACATACCTTCCAGCAACAGTAACCATCATCTCATTCTACAGTTATGCAGTAAGCAAACTCCAAATAGGGAGTTTAAATGGAGTTAATTTCTGAAGTGCCTTATCTGTAAAATCAAAGTGTCTCTAGTATCATTTTGGTGGTCATAAATTCCTTGGAGGGGGGTGAGGTATGCCTACTGCCCATTTACTACTTGCTGCTTGCCAGTCTATGAAAGGTAATTGGAAAGGCAAATTG
>JANXJC010000078.1:61406294-61423489 GCA_027564655.1 Leptodon cayanensis | reverse complement strand
AGTCTTGCTTGAAATAATATATATTAATACAGTAGCATAATAAATAATAAATACTGTTAATACTGCTGTAAATAATGTATCTTGCTAGATTTATGTAATAAATAATACATAAATATGTAATCATCCTTTGAAATAATATAAAATTAGCAATTGTAAAGTGAAGTTAACCTATTAACATGCTTCAGGAGAAGAATCCTACAAGTTATTTAGAGCCCGAATCACCGCAGCACTGTAATAGCTTAGCCGAGAGTAACACCACCGGCACCACATGAGGATGCAAAGGAGCAGAGTTGCCTGTTGCCTCACAAAACAAATAGTAACGCACTTCTCAATTTTATGTTCAGGGCTAAAGGTCAGTTGATCTACTGGGTGTGCCATGTTTTTTGTTTAAAAAAAGTTAATTTATTGCTGACTTAAGGCCTTGAGCAAGTTGTTTTCCAACAACTAAGATGAAATAAAGCAACACAGGCAGCCAGCAGATTTAAGAGAATATAAAGATCATTCCTGTGATAGAGCAACACAGAAATACTCCAGGCTCCAGCAGGGAGTCATGTTTTGGCTCTGTTCCCAGAGTTCTTGTAACACTTTTTATCTCCAAGTGCCTTACAAACCTGGGCCAATTAACATGCATACAGTCCCTTTGGGGTCAGCCTGCTTTATTGGCTCCAGTTTCCAGAGGGTGAAACTGGTAGGCAGATTTTTGGGGCAGATTGCTAAAGATTTCCACTCTGCTTTAGAGTGTGTTAGTATAATCTAGTTAGCAATGCCAACATAGCAATGCCATAGCCATGGCCAGACTTCCTGAAGATTGGCACCAAAACGCTTTATATTTTTCGGCAAGTTGTGCCACACATTTCAGGGCTAAATGACAGGGGAACGCTAATGAGAATAGTCTCCGAGCGATTCATTCAAAACCACACTGAGACATTGGTTACTAGAAGAAAAGTATTTACGCAGCTTAAAAGCAACCATGGGTAGCTTTCAAAACTGACCTATGAATTTTCAAAGGCATTTTGGCTCTAAAAATTGCAGCTGTGTACCTATTTTCACAAGCATGTAAGCTAGGGAAGTAGCTAATTCCTATCCCTCGGGCACCACTGTTACTTGTGGAAAGTACCTGTGAGAAACTCAGCAGCTAACCTTCTGAAAATACTACTCGTCATCAAAAAGCTGAGTGTAAAACATGTGCTACCGTCTTAAAAGAGCAGTGGAGTCTGTGACTTCCAGCTCTCCTAAGCAATGTAGGGAGTGGAAGTCTCCAATATTTCTTTGAGATATTTACTTTGCAGCCATGGAAAGAAGCAATGCCCTTTACAAAAACGTGCAGGCAGTAATAAGGTGACTTTAGAACTGTTATTTACTAAATCCCATAATGCTAGAACCAGGGAGCATTAGACAGAGATCAGTTTAAAGCAGATGAAAGAAAATATTTCTCTACAGAGTCAGCAGTGGGATTTGTTGCTACAAGAGTTGACAGAGGTGGACAGCGCTGGCGGGCCCCGTGTGGGGCTGGGCAAATTAGCGGACAACAGATCCTTAAAGAGCTGCTAGAAGAGCTGTGCCGGGAGGTACCCTCCAGTGTCCCCACCACCACAGCTCTGGCTGCTGGGGCAGTGTGTGGAAATGTGCACACACGGGTGTTGGCCCGGCAGGTCGTGGCCAGGCCGGTCATGGCCAGGCTCACAAGCTCTCCCGGAGTAGCATCTATGTTTGCGCCACGAAAGACAGAATACGAGAAGGAACGAATTGTCCCTTGGACCCAGCAGGACACTTCTTAGACCCTTGTGTCATGCTGCAAGGGAGGTCAGGTGAGGAAGCACCAGAATACCCACCTGCAAGAAAGAAGCAGCTATGGCTGGGTACGTGCGATACAGCCCCCCATTCAGTCGGACTAGCAGTATTCGATGCCAAAATCCAGATGTGGAATGTAGCAGTACTGGAGAGGACTGCAGCATCAGAAGGCGAGCCTCGCTGGCTGGGGAGGGAGCGCGAGCCCTTCCAGGGACAGGATGAGCCCTCGTGCCAACATCCAGCTGCCGGAGCAGCTCACCACCCGACGGGTCTGCCTGGAAGCCCTCACCACAAAGCAGGCTCTCCGCTCCCAGCCCACATTCCTGCATCTGAGCAGACAGGGCAGCGCTGCTCTGCCCCAGTGGAGGATGCATTTCACCTTACGCACAAGGAATGGGCTAGTCCAGACACAGTAAGGGTTCCCTCTGAAGGGAGCCAGGCTCAAACTCTCCACACTGGAAACTCAGCTCTGACTTTCGTGAGCTGAAAAGCTTTTGTTTGCTTAGAATGGAGCCAGCTGCAGTTGGCTTTAACCAGCCTTGGCTGCCTGACATCAATCAGTGAGTTACCAAATGAAGAGCATTGCTCAGATTTCTTTGCTTTGCCTATAGGCCACACTCAATTAAAACTGTGAGGTTTTATTCCATATGAGGCAAAACCAGGCCCCTAATGCCAAGGTTCAGAGACAATTGCATAGTGTGTCAACAATATCACATCTGAAGAAACCTGTGATCTGTAGATTCCTTTCCTGGAATCTCCTCTTAGGTGTGCTTCAGGCAGCCATTCCTGCAGGTCAATAAAATGGCATTTTTCCATCTGTAACTGTTCCAAGTAGGGTCTGAGATTGCTGAGTCTCTCACTGCTGGATTTTCTAATTCCTGCCTAGTCACTTACCATTTCATCAGCTCCAGAAAGCAAAAACAAAACCAAATAATTTGTCCCCTTATTCTAGTGTCTGAAACAGCACAGCATCACAGAAGACTGCAGCAAGCAGTGGAAGACTCTGCTGCTGTCTCAGCAGGCACCCACCTTCTCACCCCAACCCCAAATATCCTGATAGTCAGGAGATAGAATGTCCCCTGGGAAGGCTCCTTTAGAAAAGTCCAACAGGCAGAAATCTGGCAGTGAGGTGAAGGGCTAAGTGCTGCAATATGAGATTCACTGAAGGCTGGCCTGGCAGCTGGGACGCTGCTCAGAGACAGTGACAGGAGTCACAGCAACAGGCAAATACCACTCGAAAAAGCATCTACCTCTGGAGGCCAGGAGTGCTTGTGGAGTTGGGGAAGAAGCAACAGGGATAGAAGACTCTTCAGTCAAAAATCTCTCCAAAGTGATCTTGAGAGGAGGGAATGAGGCACGGAGTTTTGCAGAGAGATGCCAGAAGAATTTAAGTTTGTAAACTGAGTGGACACACCTTGAGAGATTTGAACAAGCTCCACCTGAATCAGCTTTGCTAAGTTTGGTAAATATCTCCCAAGGGAAACAGTAAGGTGTTGATCCCCAGGAGCCCTAGCTCCTCTCTATATAAGATCCCGTGCACCATGAAGGAGGTCAGCTGGGGATTTGTACGGTTGTCATGAGTAAACACACACTACATCTGGTTTTCTTCCACCCCCCACCACCTGAGAACGTGATCACTGACACTGTCCCCGTGAAAAGCAGGGGCTGTGGCCCTGGCCTACCAGTGGGGTTTATTGCAGCCAAACACTGAGGATGCAGGCATGCTGTAGCCGTCGTGCCTCGACAGGTATAACCATGACTTCCCCGAGGGTTAGCACACAGCTCAGGCAAGGCCCAGGACTCCTGCCTTTCAGGCTTTCAGATTTCAGTGATAAATTAACTCAGCTGCTTAAGGTAAACCCTACCCTACCGAAGTCAGTGAGAACCTTGCCACTGGATGAACTGGGCTGAGATATCACCTAATGAATGCAGATGTTTTGCAAGGTAAACCGATCCCTTTTTTTTTCTGAGCTGAAGACTTCTTAGTGTATTTTGAAAGGGAATCATCTTTGCAGGGAGAAGACAAGAAAGGAAGAAAACTAAAACCATTATAGTTGTTTCATTCAGATCTCTGCAAATTTATAATTAACTTTTAAAAACTCCATAGCAAATAACTCAATTGTGAAACACCTTGGGAGATATATTAAGATCCAGTTCTAATTTTTGCTTTCAGTGGTGATTGATCTTTCTAGGTCTTTTAGCTTGCTTCCACTGGGTTTGTAAAAACTTGGGACAAAAAACATTATGGTATTGTCCTTGCACTGCAGTTTTGCTCTTTTGTTAATTTTGGACTGAGTCCTACAGTGTAGCAAAATTATTGAACTTGGTTTTGCTTAGGTCTCTAATTCCTGTAGCTCCTCTATTACCATGTGGCAGGGCACCCTATAGGCACAATAAATAAATAATACAACACTGAGAGCTGTAACAAATCACAAAATACATTATTAAAAAATTAAGAAATAAATATCCTCCTCTTGCTTAAATAGAGATTGATTTTATAATGTGGAATGCTGAGGAGAGCTGCTGGAAAATATATGTGGGCCCGGGGACATGGAGAATACACTGTAATGGGCAATTTGCTCCCCCTGTTAGAAAAATAAAAAACCCCCCAGTGAATGGATGTATTTGTCAAACGGAAACTGAGCTCCTCTGTTTGTTCACAGCCCAGGTAGGATTCAGTACTTGCTTCAGCCCCTTGCTTCAGTAGGATGCTGCGCTTGCACAGTGAAGACCTTGAAAAGACATGAGCTGGCACCCAAAGCTTACTCTTTAAGTCTTAAACTGTGCAGTAGGATGTAAGAAGAGTTTTCAGAAATGAGGAGTAGGCAATGCCCTCCCTGGGTTGCTGAGACATCTCTCAGTGATGCTCATCAAACCTTGGGAGAAGGTCCCTGGAGGGGATGCTGACCTGCCTGGGACATGATGCACTATATGGACCCGATGTGTGTCCCTCACCCCGCTGATTCACTGCATACCGGGTAGAGATTTGATCTCTGCGGGGCACAAGGAGGAGCCTTGGGTTCACTTGCTCCGCCTTGTGCCCCACAGCGATCAAACCTCTGCCCAGGTTACAGCAAGGTGGTGGTAACATGGAGTGCTGCTGAATGGCCAACAAGTCTTTCTTGTTTCTCAATGGAAGGAAGGAACCGTATGCTTAGTGCCTCATTAAAAGGCTTGCAGCTCCAGTCAAGCCCTAATCTCGTTAAAGATGCCCTTTTCTCCTTGTCTCAGGCACATTTTTACCCTTCTCCATGAGCAGGAAGAGAAGAGTCATGCAGGGAGCAGGCAATTCATTTCTGTGCAGCACAAGGACCTGCAACAATCCCTCACTTTGCTCGACATGGCACTCCTCACCATGCACATGCTTTTCCTAGAGTATAGCATCCCTGCTGTGCACTCACAGAGCCATGCAAAATCATTTTGAGTACAGCTGCTTTCCATAGCTGAATTTTAAAAGTAACACTAATACCTTAGTCTTATGCTTTTTTGTCAGTAGACCTGCTTTTTATGGCATTTTACCCACCCATTATCTCTGACTCCTTCCAGTCCTAAAAACCTCCAGGGAAGATTTCTAGCCTCCCTGGATAGCCTGCTCCTGCGCTGAACTCTTCACCTAGCAAAGAAATTTTCCTAATGTCCACTCTGACCTTCTCAACGTGCAATTTACAGCCATTGCCCCTTTCTGTATCATCTTCCACTTCCAGGAAGAGTTTGGCTCTGTCACCTTTGTAAGTCCCCTTTGGGTAGTTGTAGGTGATCATACCTTTGCTCCCTTTTCATGTGATTGAACATCAGCTCCTCAAGCCTCTCCTTGGTGGTCATGTCCATCCTGGTAGTCTTCCCCTGGACTGTATTTCCAAATGCTTCCTTAGCCAAGCTCTATCCTGGGTGAGACCTCACCAGCAATGGGTAGAGGGGAATAAAAGAGTCCCTTGATCAAAAGCCTTGCTCCTTCTAATGCAGCTCACTGGGCATCTGGCCTTGTTCACAGCGAGTGTGCCTGGCTGCCTCAGCCTGCAGCACTGCAAGTCCCTGGGTCCTCTTCAGCAGGGTGGTGACCCAGCCTGTCAATCCCCAGCTGTGCCATGCTTCTGGTTGTCCTGCCCAGTGGCCAAACCCTGTGCTTCTCCCAGCTAAGCCTGATGGGGCAACTGGTGGCTTGAACTTCTCATGTCTTCTGGAGTGACACCTTCAGGTGTGTGTCTGAATATCAAGGTGCTTCTGGACTGAAGTGCTACCGTTCCCTGCATAGGCTACTCTTCCTCATATAGTGTCATCTGCAAATTTGCTGGGAGGGGGGCTTTCTGTGTCACCATCCAGGTCACTGATGAACATACTGAACAGCTTCAGCTCAGTATCACAGAAACTAGACCCTTCTCATGCCTGGGCTTTGAGAGGCCACATTTCACCCCGTTACTCACATCAGAGGCTGCAGAACAGCAACACAGCCTCACCATCCCCACCAGGACAGTTCCCAGTTTTACCAAACACAGCTCTCTACTTCCCTGTTCCCCTCCTGCTCCTAATCAGCTCTTACCTTCTCCGCAGTCTTTCTCATTGTGAGTTAAGGTTGGGTTTTGCATCCGGCCTTACCGAGTTTTTCTGCTGAGACTGCCATGGAGAGAATGTAGTGTGATGGTGGTCTTCTGTGACACGGACTAGCATCTCAGGAAAAAGACAGACACTATTTGCCCCGAGACAGTAAGGGTTACAGAGCCGCTTTGCCTCTCCATTCAAAAGACAGAAGTTAGCTCTCTTACATAAAACTATTATTGGCTTCTACCTCTGTTTGGTCTTCATGCCAAAGTTGGTCTCTTCAGTTTACAACGTGAATAGTGCCAAGTTGTAATGCACATACCTGAAATGGGGGACAGTGATGTGGAGGACCATTAGCCAAGCCAGCAGACCTTGTATTCATTCTGCTATATTATTACGAGCTGGAAAACACTGACAGGTAAATACCTTAAAGTAGAGCTGCCTGCAGGCTATTTCTGTTCTGCTGTTCATACAGACAGGCCTGAGCTAGCTTTAGAATAGCCGGCTTGGCTGTTGCAGACATTGCAGTTGTGGGCGGATGGAGCTCGACACAGATTAGTCCCGCAGATACTCTCTCATCTCCTGCATGGGTCTCACAAACCACACCAACTCCTCCGCTGCCCCAGATACACTGCTGGCAGTGCCTTGAGCAAAGCTGGCTGGTGGCTCCGTGGCTGCACAGCTTGGAGGTGTCTCCTGCTCCTAAAGAGGAAGGATATGGTGTCCCACTATGCAGTTCAGCTTCCATTTTTGCCTAGGAGCCTGCTCCGTAGAGGTGGCCAAACTCTATGGAGGTTGTTGAGGCAGCAGCTTGGGCTGTGGGGGTTATGGACAGCTGCCACTATTGACCTCAGCGGACTCACTGGAGATGTGGGTATCTTGTCTGCACAGCTCCTCCCCTTCCCTCCTTTTCACAGTTCCTTTTTTATCCCTTCTTGCAAATCCCAGTGGTGAAGCTACGTTTCTTCCTGGTGCCACAGACATTTTTAACATTGCTTATACATACTGGGTTTTCGTGTTATTTACCTAGGAAGCAGAAAGATTAAAGGGACCGCTTTATTTGCTGCTACCCAAATGCTCTACATCAGCAACAGCATCTTTATATATACATACAACTACCACTTAACCGCTTGCAGACAGTTCCTATACTCACTAGAATTGGGGTCTATTTTATAAGACGACTGCTGCTGACAGGACACCAATCCTGGTGAACCTTATGGTAACACATTATGGCAACAATTCGTCACAAATGTCCCTTCGTTATGAATCCATTTTGCTTCGAACTCAGTGTGTCACAACACTGAAACGGACAGCACAACACAGGCTTCTCAGGAACTGTGATGTGACGTGCATTTCCCCTTCCCTGTTTTCAACCTCCTGTTGTCCTACAGGGAAACATGCAGCCATCAGTGTCTGAAGGGGTGGCCACAGTTATTTTTGATGTTGCAAAAGAACAGAGAGAACATATTACCCTTTGTGATGTGAATAATAACTAGATAAGATATCTGAAGGGTATTTATTCAACACACGAATTAAATTTCAGGGCTTCAAAAATAAACATCAGTGGAAGTTTAAAAATATACTTTCCCAAGTGCTATTTTTACAGGGTTTTTATTTGCTGAAATACCTTTGTTTTTATAGAAAATGACATTTAGCTGTGATGGGAATACATTATATACTCTTTAATAGGTTATTCTAAAATTAATTTACTGCTTAGGTATAAGGCATTTATCTAAGGGGCTGTCATGAAGGACCAGACTGTCTTAGGGCAGTGTGTCTGCTTCATCTCAACAATGTAAGAGCTGGGTCAGGACAATTCTCCATGTGGTGGGAGCCCAGGGCAGAGGTTGCCATTGCAGAAGCAATGCTGTGCCAGCATGTCCTGCCAGCTTTTGGCCACATGAGTTTTGGGGCCTTGGCAGCAGCATGCTATAAGCTGCCCGGATTAATCACCCCAGCGAGCATCCTCCCGGGGCACAGGGGATCTGTAGATACCATAAATGTCACCTGCTCACCCCGTCCTGATGCAGAGGGGAGGAAGGGCCATGACTGACGGAGTGGACGACCTGTCCCTTCTCCTGCTCCCTGCTGTGGTCCCAGGCTGACAGGTCTGGCCAGCGTGGGGAGGCTGTGTCGGGACCACGGCAGCGGTGCGGAGGTGTAAAGAGGGACAGACCTGACTTCTGCTCTGTGAGAGTCACCTCCACCCCAGGAGATGGCCTGCGATCCTCATTCCTCCACCACAGGCACCGTCGTGGATGGACACGGGGCTGGAAGACATGAGCCCGGAGGGGGTCTGATACAGCTGCAGCAGCCACAGCTCTCTGGCGCAGGGGGGCAGGGGTCAGGCAGCAAGGACAGGACCCTGCCTTTTTGCACTGGCTCCTCTAACCAGTGGAGCTACTGTTGCAAAAGACTACATAGACTAAAATCAATTTTTAAGCAGCACTCAAATTCAAGATCGTGGCTAGACTAGTTAAAAGCTCCTTTACAGCTGTTGGTCTTTCTGCTGTTTGGGTTCTGCATCCCAGTTCACAGCCTGAAAACAGACCTGGGCTTCACACACCCCTTTCCTTCATCCTCTGCCCACCCTCTCTGCTGTTCCCACATGCCAGGGTAGCTGTCTGGCAGCTTCTTGCCTTCTGTTTGCATGTCAATCTCTGGAGTCCTGTTCTCCAGCCTCAGGGCACGTGCAAGGCACAGAGATATCAAGGGGTCTCCCATGGCAAAACCAGCGCCCAGCTTTTCTCTGCCTGTGCCACAGTCCTTCTCCCTTTGTAGGCTCACCTCCCTGCGTCACGCCGTGACTTCTCTCTCCCACGGCAGCTCTGAAGCCAGCGGTAAGGCTTGCTGATACTCAGGTGTAAGTGGCAGGACAGATCTTTGCAGCCTGGATGGGAGATGGCAGTAGTGGCAAGGACATTTGTAGGATGTAACTTTGCTTGGGGGCAGCTTGAAGCTCACCTTTGTACTTGCCTGGTCCTGCAGGCTGGCAGGGAGAGCTCGGACTGGCATGAAGTGGAGAGAGCAGCGAGAGAAGACCGCAGATCCTGTCCTTTGTTCTCTGTCCTGCAAGGTGGCTAAATGCCAACTCTTAATTATGTTTCAGCATTTTCCCTTTTAATGTTAACACCAGTGTTTTATTAAAGAAAGACTGCCACTCGATTTATCTGAGCTGAGAAGGCCAGTCATTCTGGAGGTAAATAGTACAGTCATCTTCATTTTACCCGATTTGCATTCACTTACGCACGATACTTATTTGGCCCTCTGCCTCTTAAAAGTACACTTTGAGGACAGGAGAAAATTTTGTTTAGCAAATTACCTTTGAGTCACCCTTTTTTTGGAGAAGCCAGGCATACAGGTACCTTTCTGGGCTTCTCTGTCATGGAATGGCGCATGAAATAATACACTAAGTAATCTGATCCAGCAATTAAAAGCAAGGCATGAATTACACTAACAACTATAATGGAGAGAAAATTAATTCTCTCATAGCTACACTGTTACTGTAAATGAAGTATCGCAGGTGATTAAAAAACAATTGTGATGAGCCAAACCGTCTCAGAAAAATGTGAGAACTTCGTAAACATGCTGACAAGCACAGATCTGTACCCCAGGTGTGGAGGCCCTGAGACCTTGCTTCATGGTTTAATCTGCAGTCACTGGGAGCATCAGCAGGGGATCCTAGAACCACTGTGTGAGAAGATTGCACCAGCATTCACCTTTATACATCACTGGCAACTTCCTGTTAGCTTTTAAGAGCCTCCTAAAATGGGATGCTGCATGACACCAGTTAATATTCCCTATTGTTTCTGAAGGCAATGGTGAGGAGGAGCTTCTCAAGTTAGCAGGTATGAGACCTCATTTTTGAAGTTTTGACCCATGTTCACACCTGACAGCCTATGATTGTTGATTGTCTCAATTCTGACATTCTCTAACAACAACAACAAAAAAATATATTGAAAAACAAATTATAGGTTTTGCTCTGAGTGATTCCAGAATTAAATTTCTTAATGGGCTGTAATAGAGCGGCTGAATGTTTTCCCTAACCTCAGAACACTAGATGGGAGAGGCCAGTACCAGCCATCATGGACAGCCTGATGCTATCACAGACAGTCACATCATCAAATCCATTTCATTAACTCACAGTACAGAGAACACAAGAACTTCATTGACTCGGAAAATTTACTGGAGGGTGGTGAATGAAGAGATAACGAGGCCAAAATTATAATTAATATATGTATAGCAGAGCAGAAACAGAGCAGCCTTTACGGTGATGGGCTTGTCATACAATGCATGAGTCCAACAGGTCAAGCAGGAATGATATGCCAATCTCCCAGCTATTTACACATCACTGTCATAAAAGTGTGTTTCAGAGGTAGACAATAAGCACTGTCCTAAGAAAGCTGGTTTGAGAGTCATGAAATCAATCCTCATGTGAAGCAGCGAGGTTAGATGGTCAATCCGTGCAGGCCAGTCACCCTGGCAGAGCAGATCCGGTTAAAGTCTTGGGGAGCACCTTGCCGGCTGTCTGAGGCAGCCCATAGTGCATCTTAACTACACAGGACCCATATGCGCCTCCCGTTTGTGGCTGAAGGCAGAGTAAGGGTTTCCTTCACCGCATGTGTGCCCACCCTGCTGCTGAGCAGCACATGGTACGGCCACTTGTACTTCAGCTGACTAACTGCACGCTAAGGAAATTAGCCTTTATTCACAGCCTGGCCTGTGCTGGGTGAGTGTCCTCCATTTTTACCACTACGTTACTATTTTATTCCCATTATTTGGCCTTTCCTTGTCTAGCATCATTTTAACAACAGAGGTGTCCTTTACCTGTCAATAAAGAGGGTGATGACTAATTAGGAGAAGTTGTTCTTGTGGACCAAGTGGGTCAGTTGGAAGCCAAGCTGAGAGCAGGAGCGGGCTCTGTCAGCAGGTTGCAGTGACTCAGCATCCCCACTACAGAACTGGGACAACGAGGGCCTCTTTTTGGTGGAAATGCATGGGAAAGGGTTGAAGAAAATCCTGCAAAATTCTTCTAACTTATTAAAATGAAAACAGTACTTTGGAAAAAAAAAAAAAATCTGGGAGGAGAGCTGCCTTAATTTTCACAGGTTCACAGAACAGGAAGTATTTGTCACCCTGAATAAACTGTGAAAAGTATTTTTAACATGTTTAATTACAATTGGCATTCCTGCAGTACAGCCAAATGCTAGAGGTGGCCAGCTCTCTGAAAAGTGATTGTTACAACACTGGCACTGTGGGAGCCCTGCAGGGAAAACTGTAAGCCAGTTTCCAGCTCTATTTTATCATTGAGCCATCTTTAAAAGCTGAGCTCTCTGCTTCATTTTAAGTGGCTGAACATTAAGGATTTTACTCTAAACAGCACTAAAAGCAGGAATAACTTGGTTTTTACAGTCAGCCCGACTGGCCTTCCACTTAGTGATGATAAGAACACCATTACCTTTGCCATAAGATGGTTATCACTATCCGATTGCAGTTACAAACCACATAGAAACACATACACACATATATAAACTCCACTTGACCTGTTCAGAGTGAGAAGTGCTTTTTATCTTCCAAACACTTAGAATGAGACACCGACAACAATTTTAATTCCTTTCTCTTCATGGAATATTAGCTGTGCACACCCAGCAGGGGGGTTAAGACTGTGCTGGATTCCTAAATTGTCACGGAAATAGATCCTGTTAGGATTCATCCCTGTACTCATTATGATTCTAGGATCTCCCTCCCAACCCCAACAGGCAAATGGCAGTCGCTTTAGTCTCCACATCACCCCCTCCTCACCACGATGGTATTTCCCTCGCTTCTACGGTAAAATACGATTGACAACAGAAATGAAGAGCCGTGCATTACTGACCCAGCCAGGGATTCCTCAGCACACACAGTTGGATCATCATCACCATTGCAACCGGCTCTGAGATTGGAAACAGTGCGCATGTGTGCATGCATCAGGGTGGTCTTGATCATGGGTTAAGTAATCCTGCAGGGCGAGAGGTTTCATTAGTGGCTGTACGGCCCCATGCTGTCCCGTACCAGAGCCAGGCAGCTCCCAGGGTCTGCAGCAGCAGCATCCCTGTGTGATGCTGCACTTACTGCACGGGCACCCGTGTGCGTACAGGGACAAGTCAGAGCTGTCTGACGTGATGCTGCACTGTACGGCAGAGCTGTGCCTTGAGCCACACTGTGCTAAAGCAGAGGTGGGTGTTTGCTGTGAAATACCTTGAAGACTGTTGCCTGGAGCTGCTCTGACTGGGGATGCTGGAAGGAAGGTGTTGGTGACCACAACTGTTTCTTCCACTGGAGAGCTAAGAAAATAGTTGCTAAACCCATGGACAAACTGGCTGTTTCCCCTGGGCCAATCCTACCTTTCAGTGGAGTGGAAGGCCACCTGGCAGCCTACCCCAGGTAAAAGGATGATATGGACGTCCTAGTCTAGTCTGCCACAAGCCATGGTGAATTTTTGCCCTCGAGCTGGAGTAGATCCTGGTGCCAGCAGTACCCACAAGGTCAGCCTGGACACTGTTTCCATGCCATTCACTGCCTCTTCTCCAGGTTCGTGTTTTCTTTATTGGCATCCATCATTACAGGCTTGCTTCCCCCACCAGACAGACTTTTTCTTGTTTCAGCTTTAACAAGATTGTAAAGTATTAGGATTACTAAACATTGGACCAGATTCGTAATTCTTTAACATCTGTTAATCCACCCTGTTCCTAAAAAGAGAATGACTATACTACAACAACATGACCAGATCAGTATCTCTCTAGTACCTCTACAGCAGTTTTTGTATCATACTTGTTTTCTATAGAACTGCAGTATGTTATTCAACTAAAACCATGCCTCATAGTTATAAGTTTGCCACTACAATTAATTCATCTTGCACCATCCTCTCTCCTCATTACATTTTTATTATAAGAATTAATACATTTTGCCCTTTGCTATTCTGGTTACAATCATGAAGAAGTCGTGAGAACGAATACATTTTGTACCACTTTGTCCTCGTTATAATTTTAAGATGTTCTCAAGAATGGATTAATTCAATGCCACTTTTCACTCCTTATCCTGAGGAGGAAAATTAAAATAGTTATGAAACTCCAGCAGCCACTACTTTCTAGATGTTTTGTTACCAGTCTAGAGATTTTATCAAGAAGAAAAATAATAATAAAATGTAAAATGGTGCAGTGGACCCAGTCCTTGTGACTGTCTCAAGCTCGTAATCTCAAGTCCTGTTCAGATGCTATAATTACAAATATATAATTTTCATTAATTCACTGTTTCCCAAGTGGAGTGAAAACAACTGTTTAAAAATTAACAGTAGGAATATTTAGAGTTTTGCCATCCAGCTTCCCCTCAAACGTTTATCATTTTCTCTTCATTATGAAAACACTAAATAAAAATAAAAGAAAATAAATAGAATATATTCAAAGAGCAATACATTATATTAGTAACTGATGTATACACACTCTACCATAAATTACCAGGAATACAAACCCAGTGCAGTTGTCCTAGGATTTGATCATACTCCCATCAAATCAAATAAAACTCCTATGGATTTTTATGGGTGTTGGATCAAACTTATGCTTATCATGTGGAAACCAAGTTCTAAGCAACTCAGAGGATTTTCCAGCACTGGATGAGGGACCTCTGCCAGGCTTTGATCACAGCCGCCTCTTCCCTCAGTACCTCTTTCTTTCAGACTCATAGAGTAGCACTGCCTCAGGTCCTGATGGAGATTTGGTCTTTTTTGAATCAATGTATTGGTATGGTTGAAGTTTAACAGGAGAACAGAGTTTGAAGGCTTCCTAATGGATAAAGCAGGGGCTCTGGATACCCTAATGAGTTGGGAGACTTCAGAGAAAACTTACATTATCATCATTTAAAAGCTGAGCAAACGTGTTGCATCTCTGCTGTCCTCTCCTTTCTCGGTAGTCTGATCAGTAACACCAGCTCCTCAGTGCTAGGTGAGATAAAAAAATTATGAAAAATTCCTTTACATTAGGTGAAGAGACTGAAAATACTGTAAAATCGGGCTTGAAATTCCTTTCCTAATAGTGTAGATCAGCAATAATTCAGCTCATGTTTATTCCAGGCCCACAACTATAAAAACAGTAATGTCCTCCCCCATAATATAACTTAAGGAGAGAAAGATGAATTACATTATATTGTACATCAGGAAGTGCTGTGTCGGTGGTGGGTATCTGATGGTCCTCCTCTGTGTGTGGACATATTCTTTACATCCCACTCTGCACCTTTTTTTAAATTGGGACAGTGGTCTGACAGCATATAGCTATCCAAAGCATATGTTATTGCACGCTACAACGCAACCTCCAACTCTTGTCTTTTCTTGCTACTTGCTGTATACTACAAGTGCAGGTTAGTTTCCACCTTACCTACTGGACAAGGAGAGCATGAAGAGTAGTTGCCAGGTTGCTGTCAAGATGAAACTGGACAAGAAATCCAAGTTTTGGTTCTTTGGGCTTTGGAAATGGGTTCTGTCCCCTCAAAACTCCAACTCAGATATGGATGACCTCAAGAGCAATGAGAATATTTTCCTGCTGGCAGACTGCTTCTTTTGACCTGTATTAAATAAACCTGTGATCCTAACTCTGGCTGGATATACGTGGTTGGCATCTTTTTAGCAGCCTATTATTGAATTGAAAATTAACTTCTTTTCATGTACTCCTCCAAGCATCCCCTTTGCACTAAGAGAGGGACCTTTGTTTGGACAGACTGGAGATGTATTTCCTGTGGCCAGGGCTGCTCTTAATCTCCTATGTGCCTGGCTCAAGGTATTTGCCTGGCCTGACGCTCCATAAATTCTAAATCCACTTGTATAAATAATGAAAGAAATGTCTCTTTCCATGTAGATAGCATCAAATCCCATATTTTTAACCTTTGAAACTATTTTAAAGGGTTACAGGTTTTCTAATGAGCGGCATTTGCCATTTTAAATTGTTACAGCCTGAAAGTGCAGCGGGTTTCCTGCTACAGAATTTGAGAGATTTACAGGCCCAGATTTTTGGTGTTCTCTGCATAAAGGAGAGAGCAGAGAGGGGGGGAACAACCAGAGAAAAATAACCAGGCATTGCCAGGGCCAGCAGTGCGCTGCCAGGCCTTACCGTGCCCGCCCATCCCATCTCTGGTCCAGCCCCATCACCAAGGGGTTGCCTGATGCCTGAGGCTAGCAGGATACCCCTGGGGCCAGCTCCAGCACCCCAAGAGGCACCCAGAGGAGCCAGAGATGTCCAGTGCAGCCCTTTTGCCGCCAGGATTCAAGACGCTGTCTGTGCTAGGCTGAGAGCTAAGTGTGTGCCAAAGGCTTTGCCAGAACAGGACTTCGTCATTGCCAGTGGATGGGAAAATGTTTCAAATGAGCAAACATACTCCATTTGATTTTTGCATGATTGCTTGCTTTGATGGAAATCTTAGTTTTTCTTAGATTTCTTCTGTAGACATTCACAGAAGGCATTTTGGGTCATCACGTAATTTATAAAAACAGATGTGACATGAAAACATGAGGGATGCCATTGGAAGTGATCCCATTTATCTTTGAGCATAAGTAACACCCCAGCTTGGTACTACAGGGTCTGAACTCTGCACGGACTGCTGCACCCAGGGACTGTCTCCATCCTGTGACCCCATATGTGAGTACGGGGAGTTTGTCATGCACAGTCACACCCTCACCACTTGGTCTTGCTGCTTGCCTTTTCCCATGTGTTCTGTTCTGTTGTGTTCGGTGGTGTTGGTTCGGTTTTTAATAAATATTGATAATTAAAAATAGACATTAGTCTTTGTTGAAGGTGGCACTGAGAGGAGCTATGAGAAAATCAAATGTACCTCCAAACCATTCATAAAGATAATAAGATCCTGAGACAGAGCTAAAGCCATGACTCAAAGTAAGAAATGTGAAAGTTCCTTTAGGTTAAAAACATAATACAGCCTTGGCCATCTGTCTGTCCTGTAGGTTTGTAGACAGGAAGACAGAAGCAAACCCTGTCTTGCTCCATCAACTGTTATTGTTTTCATAATCTATGCTGGGTTTGGCCTGACACTGGTACTACTTTCTGTCAATATGTGTAATTACAGTTGCCAAAGTGCATATTCACATGTAGGCTAGACTGTCATCTGCATTAAGCCCTACTTTTAATTGATTTTTCAAACCAAAAAGATTACTTGATTAGGAAAATGAGCACGGAAAAAAGAGATTCCAACACGTAATTTTTGTTCACATTTGACATATGTTTCATGTTACTATTACTTATTTCAACCTCTCCAAAACCTCTCTAGTTCTTTTCCTAGTCTGAAAATCTTGCCTCAGATGAATTCTGGGCAATCAGTTCGTTTAATTACAGAAGCCTGGTACATTCGCAACTAAGTCCTCTCGTAAGTTCCTTTATATTCCCTCTACATATATTTTAATGAAGTTTTTGTCAGTGACAGGATCCTTCTCTAGCTTCAGCTTAAACTTCAGCAGACCCTGTGGGGGACCATCAAAAGGAAAGAGGTGTTCCCAGAGCACGAGGTAGAGTTTTCACGAAGCTCCTCTTCTCCCAGTCCATCAGATCCTCTTGTACCTGCCACACCACGATTCAGTCGTGCAAATGCCGTCACGCGGTGTGCTTGACAAACCGCACCGATCAGTCACGCTCCTCATCATCACGAGGTGATGGAGCCGCCCAAGACGGCTGAAAAGATGCTGGCGCCCAGGAGAGAATTATTTTGAAGCGAGCGGCTCTGCGTGTCTTTGGGAAGACAGGCCTTCCCTTGCAGGGGCCGGCTGGCGCGTCCAACGTGAGACTTTTGTTACAGGCCCCGTAATTAGCAACTAATAACTTCGCCTGCCCGCCCCCCGC
>JANXJC010000078.1:61380872-61396421 GCA_027564655.1 Leptodon cayanensis | reverse complement strand
GATAATTTTCTTCCTAGTAGCTGGTATAGTGCTGTGGTTTGGATTTAGGATGATAATAAGGTCAATAACACACTGATGGTTTAGTTTTTGCTAAGCACTATTTAGACTAAGTCAAGGGCTTTTCAGCTTCTCATGCTGCCCTGCCAGCAAGGAGGCTGGGGGTGCAAGAGGAGTTGGAAGGGGGCACAGCCAGGACAGCTGACCCAAACTGGCCAAAGGGATATTCCATACCATATGACGCCATGCTCAGTATATAAACTGGGGAAGTTGGTCAGGGGACACAACAGCTTGGGGATTGGCTGGGCACCAGTCAGCAGACAGTGAGCAATTGTATTGTGCATCATACATATATTCTATTGTTATTATTGTTATTGTTGTTGTTATTATTATTATTTATTATTATCATCCCTTCCTTTTCTGTCCTATTAAACTGTCTTTATCTCAACCTATGAGTTTTAATTTTTCTTGATTCTCTCCCTATCCCAGTGGGTGGGGGGAGGTGAGCAAGCAGCTGCATGCTGCTTAGTTGCCGGCTGGACCTAAATCACGACGGCCAGTAAAGCCTGAGCTACCTCCAGAAGCAACGTAAAACCATCACCATGGCAGGACAGAGATAATTAGTAAATTAGTATATTGATGCCTCTGTACCGCTTCTAGGATCTTATCTAGTATCTTAACTGATCATGGTCCTGTCCTCTGTAATTTAGTATGGGATACTACGGGTTTCTGTTCTCTCTGATCGGAGGCGGTGTGGCTGTGTGTTCCAGTTTCAGGCTCCGGTGCAGTGTGGTTGTGCATCCCAGATTTCCACTCTGCACAAGGCTCACAATTTCTAACACATTAATTTCCAAATTTAAAAACTCAGAACTTTACTGATGCTGTGAAATAAGTAAACCAAGACCCGTAGTCTAAATTAAAGATTGTGAGCAAAGCAGGACAGAACCAAATTCATAACATACCACAAATAAATTAATAAAGAATGCACTTCTGCAAATCCCATCTTGCAAGATAGTGCTTCTGTCTTCTTAAATGACAGCTAACAGATAAATAGCACTGTGACAATCTGTCTCACACCACGATGGATGGGTGAGCATCCATTTAGTCAGCACTTCCAAAGGAACCTCTCAGAAAATACAGATTTTATAGGTATTCAGGCCATATTCAGAAAGACCAAACAGTGTTGTACCATTTGCAGTTCCGTGCCACTGAGGGCAGGCTCCCACAGGCTCTGAGCCCTGTCAATGGCTGCCAATGGAGAGTGGTCGACTGACTTGGGTCCTGCGGCCGAGGAGAAGGAGAGCTGCAGACTTGGCCTGATGGGACACTGGGGGTCTTGGCAAATTGCAAACAATGTTGGGAATATCAGAGGCACTCTATGCAGACAGTGGAAGATCCGGTTCTGTCTACTTACCCCACGGAGAAGCTGGAATGAGTTAAAAAGAAATAGGATGGGGGGATATTTGAGTGCTAGAAAGAACTTTCTACATAAATTACTAGTCTGGCTTATAGTTCACAAACAAGTTTCAACATGTCTAGTCCACACAGGCGACTCGTGGGGGGTTACAAAAGCCACCCAGCCTTGGATTGCCTTGAGGCCTTGTCTCTCTGCAGAGATGACTCACGGGGAGCTGTGTAGACAGCTCAGCCCTGGGTTGTCTGATAAACCCTAAACTAAACAGGGCAGTGGCTGCACCATTCAAAGAACCAAATCCTGAGCTGAGCCTTGAAATCCCTTAACAAATAGTATGCCCTGAGTCTCAATCCAACCACTATTCAGTTGCAGAGGAAGCAAGGTAAAAAAAAAAAAAACGAAACCTGGAGGCTTTCAGCTTCAGTTTCAAATTACAACCTTGTGTATTCAAACAGTCACAGACCAACAAAGGAAAGATAAGGGGAAACTCCACTCAGATATACATGATCCATTTAGGCATATATCATAATCCACTCAGACACAGTCATACACTCTATTCCACAAGTCAGGGGTTAAAAATTCTAAGATTCAGGTTGGAAATGGGAGAGTCACTTCTCCAACTATACAGTTGGCTTGTGAAGGAAACCCTTCCCCCCACCTTGATCGGGATGCCGGTCGAGTAACTTGCCTGGGATTGAAAGGCCTTACCTGGAGGGGTAAGTGAATATTGTTTATGTTTTAAGTTTGTAAATGCGTGTGTGCTTTTGGTTGTCTGTGAATCTGTTAAGTCTGCGGGTGAAGTTCAAGTTGTTTGCTTGAACCTTGCAGTTAAGTCCTTTTCTGTCACATCTGGGCTGATAAATAACCCATTAATTTTCATCTTTTTCCTCTTTCCCATGCCAAGACACAATGGTGAGAGGTGGTACAGGAGATGCTGAAACCCTTTTTGGAGACTTCCTTGATGCATAATATACTTAAGCCTGCCTTTAAAATCATAAAGTGAGTTCCTAAAAAAACCTAAAGGGCAAGATAATACATTAGGGTTGTTTTTTACTGCATAAAAAAAAATTACTTCCCACTCAGAAAATGCTTCAAAATCTAATTATTTTGTATAATATGCCTCTTCTCCTCTTCCTCCACTCTATAGCAAATACTGGAAAAGGATTCCCTGCTTGCATGGATTTTATCTTAATGAATTGCCTAATCTTTTCAAGAAAATATGTTTTTATATATAACTTTAGAGCACAGCCCCTTAATTAACAGCAGGAATTCTTGTGGACTGAAAACAAAACCAATTAGTGAGTCTTGAAATTACATTCAGAGCCAATTGCATTGGCATTAACATTCCTGAACTGAAGTCAATATGTAGTTCTTGAATTATGTGCAGTGCCACATGTATCACAAAGTCAAACATGGAATAAAAAGCCTGGGGTACTGCATTATCCAGGAGCACACTCTGCACGTGGCAGAGTGCGCCTCACTTCTGTGGCGTGGTACCTCTCCTTCCTCTCCTTTTCTTCCCACAGGGCCAGGGAGGAGACCATGGAGAGGGCGGAGACAGCGGCCTGAGGATGAGGACACACATATTTTCACAACCTTGTGAATGTCCTTTCAAGGATCAGTGGTGGGGGTAGTAATCCTTCAACTAACCCGTCAAAAATATCCACAAGCCTTGGAAAAAAAAATGCTGTGGGGCTCATTTCAGTTTCTGCATTTTTAGGGTCACTTACATCTCTGTGCCAAGTGTTGAAGGTTAAATATCAAACGTGCTTCTTTCTTTAAGATTTTTTAAATGAACACTGAGCTTTTCACCTATTGTTAAGAGCCAGAGTTTCAGGAAACCTTTCAGACATCCCATGCCAAGTGATAAACTTCAGACCAGTTGATGTCAGACCAGCTGCTATCCTCAGCACTACTTCCAAGACCAGCTTTGCCAGCCTGTCCCTGGGCCAGAAGCAGGGTCGGGAGCAAGAAGCTGCATAGCCGCAGATGTACACAGCACATCATCCTCAGATCTTCCAGAAGACTCCCTGCCATCTATCCTGATCTTCTCACTGGAGACCCAGGGGGCTTGCTGATGCTCTCCTGGCTGCCCAAAATCAACTGGCCTAAGAAACTCAAGGCTATAGCCTTTATTAGGTCTATAGATTTTTTCCTTGGGAAGGTGTGATCTCCACTATCAAATTCAATTGAAATGATGCATGTGTTTCTGTTCGAAGGATTCTCTCTCTTTTTCTCTCTTTCTGTACATACAGAGAGAACAAGAGTGGCAATGGGTCCACGCTTCAGAGTTTCTGTTCTGAATGACAGTATGATGTGGTAATGAGAGGGCTCAAAGCCCCCTGACGGAAATAAAATGCAGTGTAAAAATCGAGTCCATCTGCAAAGATCCCACTCCCACAGACCCCATACAAGCAAATTTTCTGCTGGAAGCAGTCAGGTGTGTAGCTGTGTTCTTCACAAGGTGACAGTGGGGACTCCCACTACAGTGGCTGGGAAGGGATCACCTGGAACCTCCTGGGGTCACCGGCTTTGTCTTGGAGAAGACAAATGGCCAGGTGCCTCCTTACTTGTCTTCCACTTCCCCATTATCCCTTCTAGCCTTTCAGGACTAATATGCACTTCTAAATGTGAATGCCTCCCTCCTGCTCCAGGTCATCTGTATCTCTGCACTATCTCTATTCTCTTTCTAAAGAGCAAGTTTCTTCCTCACAAAATAGCAATGATTACTCTTTGTTCCAGAAACAATTATATGTTTGTTTCTTTCAAGTAGTTATTAAAACCTCAGATTATTTTCACACCATTTATTTAGCAAGATTTAACACACAGCCCTTTCTGGAGAGGGTAAAGTCAGCATTGGCTGCTTTTACAAGCTACTTTTCTAGAAAAACACTGGCCAACTCATTGCAGATACTGGTATTTCCTCTTTCTTTTGTCCTCTGTGTACCACCTCCAGGTTTCTAAACGCCAACCTTTACATTTTTCCCTTTTCTTCAAAAGGGCAAGATACCAAATTCACTGCTGACGTAAGTAGGTGCAGCTCTAATTAAGTCAATGGGGTTTCGCCTGCCTATGTCAGCAGTGAATTTGGCTCGACATCCCTACTGAGCAAAATGTCACATTACCTTTGCTGAGCAGGACATTTCAAATAAAACATTAGCAGAAACAATTAACTTGAAGCCATTAATCCCACTGAAGATACTTTCAACCTCCTAAGGATTGAAGTCAATCCCCAGTAAATGTCTTTGGCTTAATAGATTGTGGTGCTTTGTTATGAAATATATTATTGAATGACATTGAATTAAGCAGCATCTTATTGTATTTCTATATATAAATCATATTTTAGCACACATGTGACAACTTTTAACTATAATACTTAAGAAACTATTAGCAATGGAAGACCTCATACAGAACATTGCATTATATACCTATGAATTTTGCAAATGTATTATGTATAGCTCTAATACTACACTCAGATATAACACACTTTTGTATTTCATTAGCATCCCGTTTTACATCAACAAAGATGGAAGATGTATAAATAGCATCATTCTCATCATTCTCTAATTCATTCCCTTTGGCACAAAACAGGTGGTAACAAATCTGGATGATTGAGCGGTAAGAATGTAGTCTTGCTCCCAAGACCTTTGTTACAGCTACAGAGGGAAAAGGGTCAACATATTATCTGAAGAATTTGAAAGTACAAGCTCTGCTCCTTTCTAGACTTCCCTGAACAGTGCATGGCAGCTCACAGCCAGGTGCATGTGGACTAGCAACTCCACTATTGCACTCTTGGGTGCCCTTCTGCTTTACAGTGTTCGTAAAACCCAGGTGGGGTGCATGGGCTCCCGCTTCAGAAAAAGGATAAAATTACCAGATTCTTGTAGGTCAAACCCTGCTGTAGGCAGCCAGAAGGAAACCTGGAGATAGAGATGGGTGTTGAATCCTGTCACTCTCTAGGACTGTTGTGTTATCTGCCTTGCATGGAGTGATTCTCCCATTCGGGATTTCCAGCCCTACACGTCAAGTAGGAGTTCAGTACCTTAACCTTTTCTTCTAAAGCCCAAGCTAGTGACAATCATTTTACCTATCAGAAAGCCAGAAGAAAAGGAGTGGAGGCACAAACCCTGTCTTCCGATTCCTCTCTGGACGCTCCACAGGAGAGACAACTGCAGTTCCTACATCCACCCAGCGGGACATTTGTTCTCCCACCCTTCTCACAGGTGCAAGGGCTAAACACTACATTTTAGAGACATCTCTCCCTTTCCTATTGAATATTTACTTAGAATATGCAAAACGTACCAGCCACAGCAGGACATGTGAAGAGAAAAACATTTCCTTTGCTCCAGACTGCTCCGCAGTGTGCTGCTCATGTCTTTTTCAGGAACAGGAGAGAAAGCCCAACTCACAGAGAAAAGAACTGAATAAAGGTCACTCACCACTTAGGTGACTACTGCAACTAAGAATCTCAGTATTTTAATCACAGTGACCTCTCGAAGGTAAGCACAGCTCCCCAGCTCCATGAACGTAGCCTTGCCAGACAACACAAACATTTGCACATTGCCTAATGTGGATGAAGTTGAATCAAGGGGAATAAAGTTCTGCAGGAGCAGAATATTAACGAAAGACTTCCAAAAAATACAGGGTACCAGTTATATTTGGCCATCAAATGAAAAAATATTGATCCAAACTTGGAACATATAATCGACGATTTTGAATCTCTGCCTCATCCATTTTTAATCATCATTTTCCCAAGGAGAGAAGACCCTGGCTGCCTTGAGATCCTTTCCCACTTACACAGAGGCCCAAGGAGAAAGGAGATTTGTATGTACCAGGTAGCAGGCCAGGCAGGAGAACTGTCTGGCTAACTTCTATACTCCAGGATACAAATATTTTTGCCCCCTGAAAAGATACCTAATATGATATCTGCAAAATTTAATACTGGCCCAAATTTTACCATCCCTTAACCAAAACCTGAGTTCTGTTCTATATCAAATCACTTGAAGCCAATGGCAGGGATATCATCAAAACCTAAATCCTGCAGCACTATAGTATAACATATATTTTGCAGCAAGTCTTCCTACTCAAGGAGCAACTGTCTCTGCTGGTGCTTGCAATGACAGGTCACACACTGAAGTGAACCAAGTGTGAGTGCAGGTGGGTGATTTAATCTCGCAGTACACCTTCTAATGAAGCAACACACTACACAGCTCTCCTGCTAGAAATTTAGGGCTATTACACTTTTCAATAGCCATATGTATTCTGCTGGGACATACCCAAATTCGTTTTGTTTAATAGTTATTTCTGACATGTTACTTATCAGATTTCATGCTTACTCAGAGAACAGATTACATAGTCTCTGTTAGAAATACTGCTGGGGAGTGAAAAACTCTAAATCCTGAGCACTACTCTGAGCTGGACACTAAAGGTTTTTAAAACCAAAAACTCATGAGGAATTCAAAGAAAGTTTTGCTGGTATGAAGGATTTGGGACCAGACACAGAAGCTGTCTCCTAAGTTCAGGGCCAGTGTGCTCCACCTCTGCTCCTGTGCCCCTAAGGTGGCTGGGAGAAGCACCCCAGGACACCCAGTGATGGCAGCATCACTGCCTGGGTGCCCAGCCAAGGTGGGGTACAGAGGAGGGAGAGGAGCGTGTGTTCTCAGTGCAATCCCAACACGCACTCATGACCAGGGGGCCATGACCTGAGAAACACTCCAAGATGCCATGGTTTCTGTGCAGCCTGACAGCACAGCTCTGCCCAGTTAAATCAATGAACATTTTGCAATTGATTTCTGGGATAGCTGCTGTAGGGCATATGGTTTCATCCATCAATTGCTTTAGTACTCACCTCATTTTAAGCACAATAGCAGCTTCATTGAAGTCAATAATACAGTTCAGAAACTTAAAACTAGTTATGTTCTTAAGTATTTTGATGAATTGAGGCCTTAATGAACATTGTTAATGAAGGTGTGATCCTCTGAGATTTAGAACATCTTCAAATCTCACACTTCACTGCACAGGCACTTGAATTCAGCAGAAGTCCTTGTAGCCATCAGGAGAAGTCACCTCCCCCTTTCCCAGAAGCTGGTCCTCACCATGTCCCTGGTGCTGGGACCTGCAATCACTTGGCTGTGCGGTGTGCCTGTCCATCATTGCCAGTTTGGACCAGTTCCCTGCACACCATGCAAGCTGCTAGGCGTGGAGGTAGAGGTGGTAGGTGGTACCACCTCTTCTGGCAGCAGCACAGACATGTGCCAGATTGAAGGAACCATATAACCATAGCACAGCCAAATCAAGGAAAAACTAGTTTGTTAAACCATTGGAGTGATTATCTGATAATTAAGTATCCAAAGCATATTAAGATTCTTTACCAGGGAAAACTTGGAGACTTCAGCATTCACATAAACTACCATGAGTGTGTTCAGACCAAACCTTATCTACCAACAGGAGCATATACAATTAAGAGAGAAACATAATGTTTTATATGGGTACCACCTAGTGGCAAAGGGCTGGGATTTCCATGTGTTATTTTTGATGGAAATAATATGTACGTTCTGGAAAGAAGATCCTGTTAACCGGGTGCCCAACTATTTTGGATTTCTCTGGACTTCATGTTTAAATCCATTAGCCTGTTTCAAGCTGCATGCCTAAAACCCACACTTATGTTAAGAAAAGCTTCCAAAAATATTTTAATGGTTCTGGAGACTCTGGGTACAATGCTGACCAAAGGCTTTTACAGTGGGGAAGCAAATTAGATAGCAAATGTGGAACATTCAGAGAGGGACACACACACACAAGATAATGCAATGAGGCATGTACAACAAGCCCAGTGGTTTCAAGGTCAATACCACTGCACTCTTGTGATTCACCAGAGGCACAGTTCTGGATGCCCTGCAACTCAGATACAATGGTCTGAATGTAAGGGAGAAACCACAGCTATGGTTTTCAGCTGGATCAGGGCAGCCAACAGTATAATAAGACAAATCCTGTTTTCTGGTTGATCCATCTGGTGTCCTTTGAACTGAAGGGTGAACACCATGTTCTTTTGGGGCCTTTGCAATAAAATGCAAAGGGACTTTCAAGTGGAAAGTACACAAAGGAAAAAGCCTCTGGATGAAAATGTCTCCAGACATGACAAGTTGTTGCTTAGCCAAGTAAAGGCACAGTGGGATCATGACTCAAAGGAAAACTAATGCCATCATATTGCAAGCATTTTAATTGAAAATTGTTAAACATTAATTTTTATAAGCAGTAAACATTTCAGTTATAAGAGACATAAAAATGATGCTTAACTGTCACGACGAGTCAGTCACTTTATTCTGAGCAGGTAGCCCTGTGCCCACATTTTGGCACACTTGCAGCAGTGTCAGTTAACCAGCAAAGGGCCCACAGCTAGACAAAGTGATGTAGCAACAAACTCTGACTTGCATTTGGAAATGGACAGAAGCACAGCAGTTGTCCCTAAGCCAGGATGAGGAAACCTGCAGGCAGACTAGGTGGTGGGGATCCCACGGCTCTGCTCAGCACCAGTTTCTCACCTCAGGTAAATCAGCAAATAATTCCTCCTAAGACCAGGCATGAAGTCCTGACCATGGTGAAATCAATACCAAAACCTCTGTTACCTGCATTTGTGCCACTGTTTTACCTGGTGCCTCCAGTGTTTTATGCCACTCCAGAATAGGGTTCTGGATCAATAAGTTTATTAATCTCATAAAACAGATTACAAAGAGAGGCTGCTCAAAGGGAGAGCAGAGTGCATTTTGTGGGCATTATTTTATATCTATTTCATAATTTCAAACCTATTGTTGATTATCATGTGAATACTGCATTAACTTCAGCTTTGGAAAACTCCTAATAATTGTGACTCGTGAAGCTGTCAACTAATACTATACCTACTCACTTTTTACAGACCTACGCATCAATAGATTGGAAATACCCTGGAAAAGGAAGAAAGGGAGAAGAACAAGGAAAGAAAATAGGGAGCTTTGCGACAGCCCTCTGCCATGGGGAGGGCTATCAGCAATAATGGCAGTCTGTATCTGGGGGTGGAAAGGCCCTTGGACAGCTATAGGTGATGGTGTAGCACCCTGTGCCAGAGTGTCAGTGCAAAGAACCCTTGCACTGAAGAGAGCAGAAAGGTACGAAATTTAACTCCAGATGTAGGAAAGATCCACAGTGTTTCACCTTAGATTAACGAGAGTGAAGCTATCTACTGAGAGCCTGTCTGAAAGTGTTTTGTCATTTAATGACCTTCCTGAAAGAAGCAGGCCCATTAATGACATATGAACTGTGCAGAACAAGAATACAGTGTATTTTCTTCTGTAACACTGAATTTCAGATCTACCTAAGTGTTAGACAGTAAATAAAAGCTCTTTGAAAAATAAGCTCCTCTGAACACTTCACCTAGTGAAGGGGATGAGAGAAGTCCAACCATCAGATCAGCTTTCCAACAGGCAGCTGCAGCCTACCCCACAGCCTTCTTACAAATGAAGCTCTCAGACAGAAAGAAGGGGTGAAAAAACAGGGGCACACATAAGAAACATTAGTAAAACTCTTGGTTGAGAGAGTACACACTGTTGATAAAAAATCCAATTGCATTCTCGTTTCTTAAGAATAATGAGTGGACAAAATTAAACACTTTTCTTGCAGGAATAAAGAGTGTGTCTTCATTAGCCAGGTAACAAGAAAACTTGACTCTTGTCTGAGCCTCAGAACGACTGAAATCTGACAAGTTTCATAAAATTCAGTGGGTAAGGCTGCCTTGCAACCAGACGATGGGAGACATTTCTGCATTGGTTTTGTTTAGGTGGATTTTCCTAAATTTGAGTACTATATAAAGATTTCTGCTTTATAGGTGGAACCTCTTCTTGCTCAGCACTGATGCGTGTAGCATTTGCCTCCAGCCAAGGGACAGTGGATTGACGTTGCTGTGCTAAAGACCCTGGTTAACACTTGTTCAAGCCCATCAAAGTGATCCCATTGCAGGCTTCCATGGCACATGTACATTCCTCCACACCATGAAATAAATTGCGTCCAGTTCTCTGCCCTTGTCTACCTGCCCACTTTGTTGTCTCCTTTTTCTGCTATTAAAAATATGATGACCTTAGACCAGATGGCATACAAGACCTTAATGTCTCTCAGAAAACACCCTGCCCAAGTATCTCACTTATGTAAATGGGGACAACCATCGTATTTATTAATTTGAAACACTAAATTTTGAGCAGAAAACAGCCATGCAGAGTGTGGAGGTTTTTTAGAAAAAATAATACATGAATGTACTTTAGTGGAGCTGCACTGCAACTGTCAGTAATAATGGGAAATAGCGAGATTGATAGCTGTGACTTCTGAACCTCTCACTCCAAGGATAGAAGAAAGGATCACAGGGACCCCAAAACTTATGTCATATTCCTGTCTTGGGAAAAATGTTCTTCCAGCAGAAAGGGACTCTCCATTCTGTCTAGACAAGCACCCTCAGGTGGCTGGACCATAAACTGTCATCTTCCTCTTAGTCACCTCCAGTCCAAGCAAGCTCAGAAACATCTCTCAAGTCAAATGTCAATATTGTCACTTCATAATTTGGCCCTGTCAGTTCAGCAACACATGTCTTTCCAAACATAATTAAATGTTTTATGAAGTTTTGCTCTACTCAGTTTTACATATGTACATTTATTTTGCTTGTGACTGATAGCTTGCTAATACTCGTGTATTGCTTGGAGAGCATTCCAGCCAGTTAGATTTTCACCCAAACATGTGAATCGAAACCTCAGGCAAAACAAGAACTGTCTCTCGTACCTTTTACAGATTAACAAATAGTTCTTGCCCTGCTAATGCCATTCTTAATTGGACTACACTGTGAGGAGCAATTAAGACTAAATGGCCACTTGCTGAGAGCTGGTGAAAGAGAAACTGCAGCTTGAGGCATTCGCATTCTCCAAATAAAGTGTAGTTGCCTTACTTTGGTGTTAAAGAAAGAAGCTTAATTTTTTAATGGCTTAGTATATTAAAAAGGAATGATGCAATTTACAGCAGGGAAATCTGTTTTGGGAGGGATTATATTTTCTTAATTTTTTTTTTTTTCTGAAATGACTTTGTAGATTTAAGGGGTCCTGACTGACAGCAATGGAGGTGGGACTCTCCCGTGCCAGAGAGAAGCACTGACAGCTACAGCCACAATAACCTTGCTGCACTGCCTCACCTGTAGCTTGCAGAAGCCATCCCAGGGCTAGAAAGAGATTTTCCCTTTTAGTCCATGCACTGCCAGTCTGTCAGATAAATACTGGGTGGATGATTTAGCAGTGCAAATGAAATCTAGGTAGCAATTCACATCTCTTTTTAAATAATCCTGAAGGGCCTGTCAGCCCATGAAATGTCCTCCCTCTTCAGATATAGCCCACTGTGAGCCATACTTGCTGCCCCTTGTCTATGGTGATTAAAATAAATGCCACCTGCAGTGAATTGCAACCATCTTGAGGAGGATAATAGGTCCTTACTTGAGAGGAGAGGTTACACTCACCCCACTGACTGGTGACAGAGGAAGGAATTTGCTGCAGTTACAACAAATTATGTATTCCGGAATGGTTAAACCTGAGGAGGACCACTGTCCCTCACAGTTGGCAATCTGCTGGCTTTCACTCATGCTAAAGTTAGGATCCTGACAGAGTTTCCCAAACAGTTTTACCTTCTAACCTCACCGCCACCCTGCCAGCATGCATCCTCCCAGTGCTGATGCTAAGCCAGCTGGATCTCACCCAGCTATCCACATCCCTTGGGTGCTGCTGAAAAGCCAGTGCCCGGTCACCTTGCCTGGGTTAGCCACAGCAGGGCCATCAGCTGCCGGTGTCTCAGCCCTGCCTGAAAGGATTTTCTCACCAGGAGCCTTCTGCAGTCCTCTCCAACTGGGAACAAATCCCCTTGTGGGAGCCAGGCTCAGAGTAAACTAGCTGGACGAAGTTACAAGAAGAGTGAGAAAGGCAGCTGTGGTCTCAGCTCCTTGGTCTAACTCCACCCAGAAAATAAACTCCAGCAGATATCAAGTTTTCTGGGAGGGAAGTCTACATTTATAATGGTGGATAAAGAGTGTTCAACCAAGATATCAGCTGCAACCTCTACGTACATTTCTGAACTCTGAATTACAAGACTCCCCCACTGGCTCCAACAGAAGGACCTCTGCTAGGTTTTCTAGGAAAGCCAATTGTTCTTCCAACACATCCTTACCGAAATGAGGTCCCTGCAACTCCCAGTGCTCATACCACTTCCATATAGACTTTAAAAGCCTGAATGCCTAAGGATTTGTCTAAACTAGTTTTATACCACACACCAGGAATTTTTAGCGTGAGTTTGTCTTTGTCTGAAACATTTGGAAATAGGTAACATATCAGGTCACAATGTTATCTGTATGCACATTTACATCCTTTTTACTTTCTATGCCTATTCTCTTCCTCCACAGAGATCAGGGTCTGAATTCTCTTTGTCCACCATTGCAGGTAGTCTCAGTGCCATTAGCACCATTTCATCCCAGCGTATCATCTAGATAGTGACTTAATCTGATGAGATGACAGTAGCCAAAATTAGTATTTCATTTTTCCATTCCCCAAAAGATATTTCTGTTCAATTTAGTACTACTTGACTAAAATATTGCTGAACACCTGCAAGAGATAAAACAACCTTAATCCAATTTCTTTTCACAGATGCTAAGGGCCATGTTCTTCTGCCACTCATGCAGCCTTTAGCTTAGACTTCTGCACAATTTAAATGAGAAACAAGTTGTTTGACTTCATTGTGGGAATCGTATAAACAAATGTAGTCTGTCCTTCACCAACTTTGTATGCCTTGGGGAGCTCAGTGCTTAGCTCATGGATAGAGGGAGCGCAAGTGTCTCGAAGAAGCCAGGTATAAACTAGTAGCAATGGAGAAAGGAGATGCTTCACTGTCCTTTCCTCTGAAAGACTTGTGCATCTGAGGCAAGTTAAGGCAAAATGGAAGGAACCAAAAAGATAGCCACTTCTGACAGGAAATGGTCAACACTGGGAGCTAGACTCCAAACCAGACTGTAATCTGCTGCTCTGACTCACAGCCCAGATGCAGCTATTTGGCATAGCTCTTTAATTAGCACTGAGCTGCCATCTCCACAGATGGGGGGAGGATGTGCAACATCCCAGCAAGGAGCACAGCACATGTCTTTGGGGAACCTTCTCCTCTCATAATGATGCCCTGGCTGAGAAGGTTGCTCTTGGCTAAAGAGCAACACTGGAGACCAAATGGGGAAAACTATGAAGTGGATCTTCCTTAACGTGCAGAGGATCACACAGCTGAGCAGCCGATGTGCTTCTCTCCAGTAAGGAGGCTTTCCCTGGAGGGCCGAGAACAGGAAAGCCAGCGTGCAAGTGGTTGCTTAGACTTATTACCCCCTTAATACAAATGAAAGAGGCTGGTGCTTCTTTCAACATGTTCATGTACATTCTCCGTTTGCATTCAGCAGTGCAAACCTTGCATGCCCTGGGATGGGTCAGTATTTTCACCTCTGACCCACAGAGCTCGTTGCCACTTCAGTATTGCCATATGCAAACAGTTGCTCTGATTGCAGATCAAGCACATTTGACTAATGATTTTTACTAAACCATTCATCAAGTAGTGAGCAACCTTTCTTAAGAATAACATAACATGATATAGGTAAGGCAGCAATTGTTTCCTAGCTACAAAAGGAGCCTTAAGCAGACAAATCAGCAATTTTTCTTTTTTGATTTCTTAGGCTGAGGAGAAATTTCCTGAAAATAATCCATCCTTTGTTTGCAGAATACTTCTGAGGTTACATTTGCAGAAGAAGTTATGTATCTCAATATGTTCTGTTTTCCAAAGGGATCCATCCAAAGTGTCTTCCACCACCCTCTCTTTTCACGCTCACTACTCAGTCTGCAGCTACTGAAGCAAAGGAGTCTCCTGACACTTATGGCGATGGGTAAGGATGCAGAACAGCGATGCTCCCAGTGTGACGGGCCCTCAGTCAGAGCTCAGTCATGCTGCAGGAAAGCCAGTGGGATAACTCTAGTCTAGTTAGGTTATCCCAGGCGTCTCTTCCTCTTAGGAACAAGACACACAAACACACAGGCACATGCATAACACATATCTTGCAGGCCAAAATCCGTTCTCTGTTACCAGTATCAAACTGCAGTAACTGCAGTTAAGCCAGCCTTCACCGTTTAATTACATCACTCTGCTGGGTTATTCTGGATTGATGTTGCTGCATGAAAATAGAACTTGGCCCTTAATGTATTGTATATTTTTACACGGAGGATGACAGATGTCAAAAACGCAAATTTATTTGCTGAAAAGAGAGCTGCACTCTCCTTGATGATTCTAGGAAGACCCTAAGAAATCTTCAGGTTAAGATAAAGCTTAAAATGAGATAAGACTTTCTCCCTCCTTCTCCCAGGAAGAGCCACTACATAAAATTACAATCTCATGACCGTGTTAGACCCAAATAGTTTCCAGTATTTGCAAGCTCTATGTGTCATCAGTGCAAGAAGATTTTTTTATGTATCAAATGCCAGTCTTTGTAGCTTGTTCTGGCATTTCTAAGATGATATGTAGAGTTATGCTTCACCAACCTTTATCCAGAAAAGGTAATGCTGCTAAGTTAATGTTACAGATGCCTGACTAACCAAATCCAATAGGTGTTAAGACTCAGATTTATTCTTCAGTAAAAAGTTAGTTAGAAGTCTGGTAACATTTTATAAAACCACAGGCTCAATAATGTAAAGAGAATTAATACTACATGGACAACTTAAGAATCCCCAAGATTTAAAGTGATGGCTCAAAATACGCATATCACTCACCTAAAAGCTGAGGGCTCTCTCCCTCAAGGAGTTACCGCCGGCGGTGCCCCGACCTGAGGGGGAGTCCCCTACTGTAGACCCACTGCTCCAAGGAGGACTGATTCCAACGTGTCCTCTGGCGGGACCCCGTGTATACCCTTGTCGAATCTGACCTGTGGTCATTTAATCCCTATTAGCCAGGAGGGTCACCTCGGTGTACCTGGCACGTCTCGATTGGCCAGTTCAAATTTCAACCTGCAGCCTCCAGGGTTTCCTTCTCCTTCTGCCTTCCTGGAGAAGTTTTGTTTCCTGCTGGCAGGAGGGCGG